>JAVMKO010000007.1:86049887-86649887 GCA_032164245.1 Sternotherus odoratus
ATGAGTTTCTTCCAAGTTTTTCTGTACTTTCATTCACGTTCCCCTTCATTTCCAAAGTTGTGTCTCACCATCTTGTGCTCTGCTCCAGGCTCAAGTTCCAGTTTCCATTAGGCTAGTTAATGCTGTCCCTCTTCTGTTCATGACCTTGTTTTTTCCTGCATTTCCTCAGGCATTATTCATCTTTCCTCTTTAGACTGTATTTTCCCAAGCATTTTTGAGTGTTTCCTCCTCAGCTGCCCACAAAGATAGACACCAAGGCACAAAAAGCCCTTAGTTGCCCTCTTTTCCCTTTTATTATCTCTCCTCACTGACCAAGATCTTCAGAATCCAAAGTTCTACAAGTCTCTCTTCAGGGACCCATCAAGCTAAAGAGGTTTTCCTTAAAACCGACTATTTTATTACTCTTCTGGCCAATTTGGCTACAGAAAAGACTTGTTTATGGAGGGGGAGAATATGTTGTATCCCCTTAGTGTGGAGTGATGGGAATAAAACAGGCCTGGGCAAACTACGGCCCGTGGGCCGGATGTAGCCCATCAACCATTTTAATCTGGCCCTTGAGCTCTCACTGGGAAGCGGGATCTGGGGCTTGCCATGCTCCAGCCAAGGAACAGGGTTGGGGGCTGCTCCGGGCGGCTCCTGGGAAGCAGCGTCATGTCCCCCCCTCTGTCTCCTACGCATAGGAGCAGCAAGGGGCTGAGCACACTGCCCCTGCCCCAAATGCTGCCCTCGCAATTCCCATTGTCCAGGAACTGCAGCCAATGGGAGCTGCAGGGGAGGCGCCTGCAGCCCGGCACTGCACAGTAGAGCCACCTGGCCATGCCTCTGCGTAGGAGGTGGAGGGGGGAAACACGTCGCTGCTTCCAGGAGCCATTTGAGGAAAGCACCGCCTGGAGCCTGCACCCCTGAGGCATGCCCCAGCCCTGACACCCCCTTGCCCTCTGAACCCCTCTGTCACAACCTGATGCACCCTCCTGCACCCCAAACTCCCCAGCCCCTCCCCAGAGCCTGCACTCCCAGCCAGAGCCTGCACTCCCAGCCAGAGCCCTGATCCCTCCCCCCCATGCCCCAACCTCCTGCCCTAGCCCTGATCCCCCTCCCGCCCTCTAAACCCCTCATTCCAATCCCAGAGCTCCCTCCTACACCCCAAACCCCTTCAGTGGCCAGGACTTGGGCACTGAAAATCAGCTTGCGTGCCGCCTTTGGCACGTGTGCCATAGGTTGCCTACCCCTGCTAATTGAATTTATGTGCAATGTCAATGATGGCAAAAACAATACAGTAAAGGATATTTGTGTTTGAATAACACTTTATAAAGTAAATCAGCTAAGAGATATTATATTAGTAAAAGGATCTACTGGAGAGCATGTTTAGTTGAAAAAATATTCTTTAACATAGTTGCATCTGTTTTCTTTACAAAAAAGCAATCATATGAAATTATGATACATGAGCTTATGCAGGGAAAAATGTTAAACATCTACAGCCTGTATTGCAGCTGAAAATATTTTAACACAATGATTCCTTTACTAGAATTTTTTTCTCACCTAGCTTCAAAAGGTTGTATTGAGGTTGCAAGTTCTGTGTGGCAACTTTATTTTTAGCTTGTCTGTAAAAGTACCTAGCACACCGTTAGTACTATAATCGCTTAAAACAGACTACTAGACAATTCTCAGAGCTACTGCAGTTCATTTTTGGACTAAGGAACATCGCAACCAGCACTGTGTAAACTACACATGATGCAAATGAAAATACTCAGTGTTTGTCCCTTTGAATTTATTTAGTATTCTACAAGTGTTTTGTTCAAAGTCTGTCACATAAACAACTTAAAATATTTGTTTATGACTTTTTTTTCAGTATCTGGATTTCAACAACCATTTACAGGCAGATTTTCATAGTACATTTGAGTTTTGAACTGGAATGGCTTGGTTTCATCACATAGTTAGCATGGTATTTCTTAAGGCAGTGGTTCTCAACCTCTGGTTGCAGAGGTCTTGTAGGGGGCACATTAACTCAGCTAATTATTTGCCTAGTTTTACAACAGGCTACATAAAAAGCACAAACATAATCAGCAAAAACTAAAATATACAATTACTTGTTTTACACTGTCTAAACAATATACAGAAATGTAAGTACAATATTTATATTCAAATTTATTTATAATTATATGGTAA
The DNA here is from genome assembly GCA_032164245.1 of Sternotherus odoratus. NCBI lineage: Eukaryota > Metazoa > Chordata > Testudines > Kinosternidae > Sternotherus > Sternotherus odoratus. The sequence continues at coordinate 86,052,054 of JAVMKO010000007.1, forward strand.
TAGAAGGAAAGTAAGCAATTTTTTCAGTAATAGTGTGCTGTGACACTTTTATATTTTTATGTCTGACTTTGAAAGCAAGTTGTTTTAAAATGAGGTGAAACTTGAGGGTACAGAAGATAAATCAGACTCCTGAAGGAGTTACAGCAGTCTGGAAAGGTTGAGTGCCACTGTTTTAAGGTTCCCTGTTTCTCTAAACCCTACTCCTTGTTCTCAGCAGTACCACAACAGCATAATTTGACTTATTTGCTTATGTCCGTCTGAAAGACAGGAGGAGAGAGAGATAGTGGAAGGAGCATGCACCTAATTGCCAAAGATATTAAATGGCAGAGCAGGCCACAAATCCTCATCATTAAGTGAACACCAAGTAAAGGAGGGAGATGATTGTTGGGAGCTTATTGGTGGTGGTGTCTGTCATAAGACCTGATGAAGATGGGAGGAGGACTATATGGAAACAAAGGTTGTAGGGCCCATACTCAGTGATAGGCATTTCTACAGATTTGGATGCTTATGTAAATTAAAGTCCAAACTTTTAGATGTTCCTCTATCACATGTATATTTCCAGTTTAGAGGCTGACTTGCTGTGTGCTTTCATATGTCATGTTGCTATATTAAAGATGGAATTTGCATGTTTATGTTGCCTTTGTAATCCTAGGAATCTGGCCAGGCTTATTTAAAGGAGAAAAGGAAATTATTTCAGTTTAGCAGACATGTTTGTGGTATTTTTTTATCCACTAAACAGGACAGCAATAATGCAAGCTTCCTTCAATGCTGAATATTTTTCTTACCGTCTTTCTCACTTTTGCCCTCTTCCAAAAAATAATTTCAGAGATATCTATCGGGCTTTCTTGAGAATGTTGCTCTTCATAAGGCTTGATTTAATTTTTCCAACATCCCAAAATTTCAGACAAGAAAACCCTACATATGGGGGTTGCCAAAATGCCTGAAATGAAATAGATAAACTCTTCATTTGCAATTTCTAAAAAGATATATTGTAGTTAGCTTTTAGGTTTAGAAATATTTTTCCTGTTTCAAGTATAATTAAGTTTAGGTAGCAAATGCCTAATATACTATGAGAAGTTTATGTAGTTTTTTTTCTCTCTCTACTTTTTAAAAAAGTTAATAGGGAAAAAAGAAATACAATATATTTTCTCTTCACAAATCGTAAAACAAAAAAAAGACAAATGTTTTAGCAACAGTATATGGGCTAATCAACAAGATACAATATTAATAATCTAACATGTCTGCATACACATTTGCAAAATAATACTGGAGTCTTTTTCTTGCGTGCTATTTTTGTGTGTGTGAATGTAGAGCTTATGAAAGTTCCTGAATTGATAACACTGGAGACCGAAGTCCTCATTTATCCATCAAATAGAGCAGCAATAACTCAAGCTTCCTTGCACTGTTCTGCTGTTATTCCTCAGCGCTTAAGGGGCCACCTTGAAGGGCTTGTCTACATTACCTGCTGGATCGATGGGTAGAGATCAATCCAGCGGGAGTCGATTTATCGCGCCTAGTCTAGATGCGATAAATCAACCACCAAGCATTCTTCCATCGACTCCAGTACTCCACCAGGGTGAGAGGCGCAGGCAGTCAACTGGAGAGTGTCAGCCATTGACTTAACGCAGTGAAGACACTGTGGTAAGTAGATCTAAGTATGTCAACTTCAGCTACATTATTCACGTAGCTGAAGTTGCGTAACTTAGCTCGATCCATCCCTTCCTTCCCCTCCCACCCCAGTGTAGACCAGGCTTCAGTTGAGAGGGTAGTTCAGTCTCTACTTCCATTCAGTACTTGGTTTCTCTGCATTTAATACTAGCCTCATAATTATTAATTTTATTAAACAGCAGATATTTGGAAGAGAAGCTGGCAGAGAGAAGCAGTTTTATATTAGATTTTATTTACTCAGATATAGCACCAGGAAATTGAGACTACAAAGTGCTATCCCTCTATATTTGTTTACCATTTGCCTCCCCACACACTCTGTCTGTTCTCTCGGTTGTGATTTTGGTTTAACTTTAGATTATAAAGCGCCAGAGAGTAAGGATCTTGTATTGTTCAAGTTGCCAGTAAAGCATCATAAGTATCTTTTGTGCTACACATTTTTTCCCTATGATAAAATAACTGTTCTTGTTTACCATCAATAAAATGGCAGCTGTTACACCAACAAATTTCCAAACATTTTGAGTGGCTACAGTCACCCAACCCCTTCAGATACAGATTGAAGGATGACTCCTCACTTTCTTGGGACTCTTATTATTGCCTTGTAAATTAGACAGACCATACTATGGCACTTCATAATAGAAAACCAATTATTCTGAACTGTTAAAAATATTACAAAGAACAATTAGAAGTTTAAAACACTTTGCTTTCTTAAAGTGCATTCAGATGCCTATAAGAAGTATTTAGGAATCTAAATCTGTATTTGGGCACCTATGTTAGCTACACAGTTGTCTAAATTAGCCTAACCTCAGTTGTCCAAACTATTTATTTGAAACCGGGACATGTCAATCAATATTATACACAGAAAGATCTTGATTAGCCAAACCCATTAAAACTCTGTTACCTAGAGGTTTGAAATGGCCTAATGACATTTTACTGTAGTACATCAGGTGAAGTTATTATTTACACTTTAAAATGGTTCCTCCAGTAACGGAATTCTTGATTAAACAAAGTTGTAGGGTGTCCCCTGAGATGTCAAGATAATTGAGGTCCTAAGATATAGAAAAACCTCTCAGTGCTACATTTGTCTTAATTACTATCATGTTCTTCGCTTCTTTCTCCCCAGCCTCATTCAGGTAAATGAGGCCTGACTGTCACTGGAAGCCATTGCTGTGATTAGTAGGTGAATTGTGATTGTGCTGAAAGGAAAAACTTAAGCAGGTCAAAAGGATCTTGAAATACTTTGTAAGCCCAGAACTAACCAGGGTCAATGTTGTCTCCTGCCTAGAAGCACTGCGGCCAGACTGACCCATCAGTTCCTTGGAGCTTGTCTATAAAAAGAGAGAGAGATCCCTTAGAATTTTACCTCAGGTTTGCTTATTTTAATTCACAGATTTATCTCTTATGATTTATAACTGTAACTTCACTAAGTCATTTTAAATTTTGTTTAAAAAATATTGTCAAATAACTAACTGATTGCAAAAAAATTCCCCCCACCCCCTTTCTCATATAGATAATGGAATGTTCCAATTGCTTCCTCAGACGGTTCAACTTTTAACTCCTTTTCTGCCAAGTCAGAGTGTTTATTAAATCTCTATGTACATTGTCTTTTTCAACACAAAAATACAACATATATTATTTTTAAAAAACCCTCCATCATTTGTGAACATATTAAAAGGAACAGGTTAAATGATAATCATCTTTAAAGATGAGAAATGGAATAATGCTAACTTATACTCATCCATTGTCGGTTTTTTGTTTTCCATAAATTCTATTACCATATTTTAGTTTTTATTATTTGTATTACTGTAGCTCTCATTTTTAAAGTACTGCAGATGATTTTTTTTAAGTTTCACTTTAGATTTTTTTGAAATCTTAAACTGCATTATAATATCAGATTTATTCTGTTTATAACAAACGCTATAAAAAGTTTCAAACGATCTGTGGTAAATATGTTTTTATTACTAGGCTAGATGAACTTTTGGACTGATCCGGTATGGCTGTTCTTATATTCTTATGCTTTTATGCACGTATGTTATATATGACAGCAGTGGACTCAGTTTTCTTACTCAGAAAAGACCTTCATTTACACAATGTAAACTCTACAACTGCAATGACCGCCATCAAAAGTGGAAAGAGAAGGAAATAATTTTGAATAACAATTACAGATTTTGTTCAGTTCATCTCACAAGAGAAATGTCTGCTGATTTACTTGGAGAACTTCTACAACAATGAAGTGTAAACAAGACTACTGTGTTCACTCTTTAATTCTTTGAATATCAGTGTCTACTGTCTGACATCCTCATTCTCTGATCCCCATAATTTCCTACAAATGTGAAACTTTAAATTGGCAAATTGAAAAAAAGTATAAAATCAATAATTTTGCACAGGTGTGAACATTTAAATACATCAAAATAGAAACATGCTTAAAATGAACATTGATATTGTCCACTGAAATTATAAAAAAATAAAAATCACAATTTGCCAAACATATGACAAAGCAGCAGCAGAAACTTCAGCTCTAAACATACTCAAAAGTCAGTTAGGTATTTGCAAGAAAAAAATACTGATATAAACAGTAGAAAAGTTGATGTTGCAGAAATGTAAAAATATATTGAAAGTACTAACACAGGTTTGAAAATAGATACAGACATTCCTATATGTGAAGTACTATGAAAAGTCTGGAGACAAGTGAGCCAATTGGCTTGGTAGCAATTTTAAGTGCAAGTACATAAAAAATAAGAAATTTAGTCACTCTGAGATATTTGTTTTCAAGGCCAATTCCTCTATCTTGATGAAAAGAGAAATCTAAATAAGCTCATAGAGTGAAATGCAAACCCTATCAAAGCCAATGGCTGTTTTACTATTCACCTAACAGGTCAGGATATCATCCACAATATTTTCTAAAATCACTTGTCTATCAACACTTTTAGAAATCAACAGCTGTACACCTTTACAAATTGGCAGGTAATATAAAGATAAAATAAAGCATAACATGAAAGTATAACCCAAAATTAGAATTATTGTAGTATTGCCATCACTTTAAAGCAGTTAATTTGTTGGTCAGAGACACTAGTTTAAACAGAAGAACAACACACTTCTGTGCTGTCACAGTCTTCATGGTCTAGTTTTAAAGGTACATTAAAAACTTTAAAAATGTTTCATAACATACTTTTCAGAATTTTAAGCTCTATTAACTTTAAATCACTGTTCCAAAATCAGGTATGCTGGCACAAAATTACTGTTATCAATATGTTTATTAACAATAATAGTTTGCACTTATAGAGCATATTTTATCTGAGACTCTAAAAGTGCTTTTAAAATGTGAATAAGCAATAATATATACAGTTTTTACAGAAGGACACAGACAGGTAAGTGAATTGCCCAAACTCATAAAGAAAGTCATAGAGTTGAAAACAAGTCTCATAGCTCACTGCCCACACTAGAAATTGGATACTGAGATTTGCAGTTTTACTTTTCAGTGTACAGATTTGTATCCTGGAATATTGTACTCCGGTAATTTTTAAGAGATTACCTTAAAAAAATCTCTTTCTTACACCACCAGCTGTGGTGGTGTAAGAAATAGACAGGAAATGAGACAAGTGTTTAGGGAAGAAGAGATTTCCTCTTTCAGATGTTATATTATTGTTGTTATGTTCAAATACCAACCCATTTCTTCTGTTTTGCTCACCGACTCATACCTTTCCTTTTAAAAGCACTGATAGTTACCTTGGTTTTATTTTTCACCCTGAGCTTGCCTCCTGTCACATCTCTCCTATTTGTAAATATGCCTATTGCCATCTCAGGCAGCACTGATATCTGTTGTGACGTTTCCCTGGTATTATCTGGACTAGTGATCTGCTAGGTCACTCCAATCCTCGACTCTGGGAGCCAGCCATACCCAGCTCTGCTGTGAGAATCCCGGGTGGTTCATGCAGGACCTCTAGCATGTAAGCTGCTCCCAGCTATGTGAGTGAGCACTTTGGCTACTTAGATTGTGCAACCGAATGACACTACCCAATATCTCCAGCCCCAGACACAACCCTAGGAACCTCCATCTTGCAGTGTCCAGTTATGCCTGCTGGACACTGCAAGCTTATATGAGTTCATCAATTTAACAAAGAAATTGATATGTACCAGGCTTCTTATTCCAAGGGGAGTCTCTGACATGCTTCAAACCAAACACACTGCTTCAGGTAGAATAAACAAACAAATTTATTAACTACAAAAATAGATTGTAAGTGATTATAAGTCAATGCATGATAAGTCAGTTTTGGTCAAATGAAATAAGATCAGCTTAGAATGTGTTTTGCTTTTAACAATTTCAGTGCCCTTACAAACTTAAGGGCTGGCTGGTTGCCCTTCAGCCAGGCTCTCCCCTTGGATCAGCACTTCAGTCATTTGGTGGTGGTGTCTGTAGATGGAGGTGGAAAAGAGAGGCAGAGCAGGGCAAACATCTCTCCTTTTATCATGTTCTTTCTTCCCTCTTGGTTTTGCCCTGCCCACCCCCACCTTCAGGGTCAGGTAAGCATTACCTCACCATAGTCCCAAACTGACCAAGGGAAGAGGGTGACTCACTGGAGAGTCCAACAGATCCTTTGTTGCTGCCTAGGCTAGTGTCCTTTGTTTCTGTGAGGCTGGGTTTGTTCCATACATTCCCTGATGGGGTGTGAACTGCCCCTCTGTTCCTGGAGAGTTTTGTCTGGGATTGTTTTAATCCATGAGGACACATTTTCTACCTCATAACTATATACATGAAATTACAACCTGTAACTTTTCTATAATGATGAACATGGGAGTACAGGGTGTTCCCCCAAGATACAGAGTATCACAACTACTATCTCCACTCTACAGGTGTATATCTTCACTAGGAAAATGTGTGTTTTTCTGTGCCAGTGCAGGTCTAAGCAGAGCTAGTTGCCATGGTGGCAAAAACAACTGCATGCTGCCTACATGGCAGCTTCCACCTTTAGTAGTATCACTGGAGCTGTATCAGTGCAAAAAAAGTTTACAAATGCTCCTAGTGGGGCCTCTGCTAGAATCTCCATTCACGATTTCAGTCTCCTCTTACTTTGACTTCTGCAAGTGGTTTCCCCATGCCATCTCTCCTGATTTCAGCAAACACATTCCCATTATAGTGATATGTACTAAAAGCACATATATTCTAAACACAATCTCAAATGGCTCACTTAGGTCCTACATTTTTCTCCGGTTCTAGTACAATCTTGCCCTCTTCACTTTTAAAATCTTCCCTGTACTTGGACTTAAGGGATCCTGTTTCAGGGAATGGATGACTATCCTAATTTTTGCACTGGTATTTAATATTCCAATGTTCTATCACTTAAATTAATGATGTTGGAGTCAAAATTTTAGCTTCAGATTTTCAAATTTGAAACAGGAAAATTATAGTAAATGTGCATTATGGACTAGGCAGCAGTGGGGGGGGGGGGGCAGCACCAGAAGCATTACAAAAGTTGTCTCAATGGAGCAAAGGACTTCCTGTCTTTTTGTTATGAATATCAGACAAGATGATCCAAGCATTATATGTCCCACTGATCCCACAGACTTACCACCCAGGGAATATATATCAAAATGAGAAGAGATTTCTTACTCCTAATATTGCAGTCAGACATGGGGGGAGATAACTTGGCTCTGTTTTTCTGACCCACTCCTACCTTTGTGGTAAAATAGCAAAGAAGAAAAAATGGGGGTCTTTTGAAAAAAAATTGAGTATCAAAATTTGACAACAGTTAAATTAGAACAAACCACTTCCAGCCCTTCCCAAAATAAGGTCTTCAACACTATTCCCATTGAAATCTCTATCACCTACCTGTATCTGGATATAACTGTATTTAATGAGTAAAAGCTCCACTTCTTCATGTACAAGTATGATTACTTGTACTTATCCACACATAGTATAGAACAGAATCAGTAGGCAAATACTGTATGTTCTCTAGTGCAGCAGTCCTCAAAGTTTTTTGCCCGCAGCCCCTTGCCGCGGTGTGGTGTCCACTCGCAGCCCCCCGGGGTATGTCCGCTGAAATGCCACCGAACAGCAAGCTTCTGCATTTCGGCGATTCAAAAATAGACCACTGCCGAGTTCGGCAGTCTCACGGGCGGGATTGGCGGCGGTGCCGGGGTCTCGTGCACCCCACTTTGAACACCACTGCTCTAGTGCAATATCTTAGGGGAAAGTTGCTTGTACCAGTGTATTCATTTCCCGTGAGCTGAAACACATACAATCTCAGGAAAACAGTTTTTGTTCCATAGATGTAACATACAAATACTATAAAAGTGCTCTCTACTTTACGTATGGAAGTTGCAAGAGTTATGAGCTATATGAAAAAGTCCTCTTTCATATAATTTGCACAGAAGTGACATAGATATAACATATGTATAGACTCTCATGTATAAAACACATGGTCTTACATTGTGGATACTATGTATTTTGACTGATGGGATGAGGAAGGAAAGCTGATTTAGAGTTTTGGCTTTCAATGAAGCATGTGATGAAATTTCCTTTTAGGCAGTACAAACTGTAGCAACACACTGAGAACTTGAGAAAAAGAACTACATGCACTGTGAACCAAACTCTGGTCAAATTGACCAGGCAAAGCTGCTAATACTATGATTAAGTATTATTGCTACTTATCCTCACAGCTAAAAATACTGACATTCTAAAAATCAGAGAAAGTTTATGCATTCGCACTTTTACTTGACATTCAAGTATTGATTTCCAAGATGGGCAAGTTTACATTGTTCATACCTAATTTGTGCTTGCAAATGCCATATATGCACATACAAACAGTCAGTTTGTACAATCAAATGTTTTATTATGCATCTAGCTATCTACTTGCCTGAATACCTGATTTGAATACACAGTCATATGGTATTTGCATGAATAGATTAAGCACATACAATACCAATCTTTGAAAATCATGCCCTAGATGTTGATGATAATTTATTTATTACTAGCGTACAATGCCTTAAAATCATAGAATATCAGGTTTGGAAGTGACCTCAGGAGATCATCTAGTCCAACCCCCTGCTCAGGGCCAATCCCCAATTAAATCATCCAACAGATTTTTGCCCCATATTCCTAAATGGCCCCCTCAAGGATTAAGCTCACAATTGGTTTAGTAGGCCAATGCTTGAACACTTCACCCCTATATGAAATTCCCCTTGTTAAGTACTAAACACACAAACATCCTTTATTTCTACTTTGAGCCATACCACTGGTTTCTTGATTCTTTTTTTGCACTGAAAAAAGGAAAGGATTTGGATACAAGGAAGGATTTCCACAAAATGATTGCGTCATAGAGGCTACATGCATATTGCTCAACTCTCCTCCATTGGGAAGAACATCGCTCATTTCAGATCTAACTACTGTTATCTGGATTAAAGTATTTCTATGAGATTTGCAAGTCTCCCTCTAACTCAGTGGTCCCCAAACTTTAACAACCTGTGAACCCCTTTCACTAAAATGTAAAGTCTCGCAACCCCCCTCCTAAAAATAAATATTTCCAGGGATTTTCTCCTTTACCTGAATATAAATTATAAAAGCAGTGACCTTGGAAATATAAAAATTGTTTGTATGAATACTTATTACACACTATTATTAATTATTTATCATTATAGTATTTTTGTTACATTATGAAAATGGCTACACAGGGAAGAGGCAGAGTAGGGGAGGAAAAAGGGCTGTGGGTAAAGAGATGTAGCAGGGGGACTAAATTGCACCGTGCTGCACATGCATTCATTCATTCACTGGAATAGGCTTCCAAGGGAAGTTGTAGAATTTCCATCACTGGAGGTTTGTAAGAACAGGTTGGACAAACACCTGTAAAGTATAGTCTAAATTTACTGATCCTGCTTCAATACAGAGGATTTGACTTGACTTGACTTGATGAGTTTCCAGCCCTACAATTTCTATGATTATATTATATGATGCTTATCACATTACTTCATCTTCAGCTACTTTCCATCTTTCTCATTTGAAACATTGCCTCTATCTTTTAATTCCTCTATCCCTTATAATTACTTATAATGTTATTTGGTAAAACATTTTGTCTTAGTTTAGATGATAGACAGTATGCACATTATTGGTCTTATTTGTTTCTCATTATGATACAATGCCAACAATGTGCAAGACAAACAATGAAGATAAGAAAACAGATCCCAATCCAAAAGAGTTTACAATCAAGATGGGCAACCCAAAGAAAGAGGATAGGGAATGAGAAGTAAAACAAATTAAAATGACTGAGCAGTAAAATTTAATAATCATCTTGTTAGTTGCACATTTTTTCTTCAGAAATTAAAAAAATATCTACCAAGTATTTTGCTTTCCAGTAGGATTTTGTGAACAAGTCTCTATGAAGAAGACTGGCATTTATAGGCCTTCTCAAATAAATGTTATTTTAAGAATGAAATCAGAACTCCAGGAGGAAAATAAAATTGTTTTGACATTGTCTGATTGGGAAGTTACATAGATTTCTATAACATAAAAATCAAGTGTTGCCTAGTAAACTGTGAGATCATGGCTGTAGCCATTAATTCTATTGATGTGAGAAATAATATGCCAGCCAGATCTCTGCATTTCTAGGAAGCCTCCATATCCTCTAATTCCGGAAGAATTAAAATATTTTCTTATTATTGAGTAGAAGTTTTCTTTTGTTCAGAGAAACTTGTAGTTTTGGGGGTGATTTAGTTCCCAGGGTTATGCCAACTCTATTTACCTAATGCAAGGCAAGAGGGCTTTTGGAAGTAAAAAATCTGCCAGAAAAAGGTTGAAATAATACAAAGGTGACTCTGACCCCTGTCCACTAAAGGGATTATAAGCTACTTGTGTTGTCCCCCAACATGGACAGTGATGACTGAGGTATGAGCATGGCCAAGACACCTACAGGGGTATTTTGATTTCAGATAATCTCTGTAATGGGTTACCTCTCCCCTCTGGGGTACCACCTGATATAACAGGGTACCATTGAGCCCACCTGTTCCACCAGCCTGGGCTCCCTCAGCCTGTCCTGCTGAGCCAGGCCCTCAAGCCTCCCCCAGCACACACACAGGTAGGGACACACCCAAGTGCAGAAAGACATAGGCACTAAAATCAGCTCTGGATGGGAAGACTCAGCTCAGGAGTTGCCAAGCACTCAACTTCACACCCCCTCTGAAGTACAAACCCAAAATCTTATCATTTTGCGCTGCACAGAAATCTGTAAAGTGTAAGCTCATGAAAATCACCCCCTCTCACAGTGTGGAGGAAGAGATGCACAGCTTTTTGCTCCCTCCCTCCCCCCGTTATTAATTGCACAAACTGGGTTTTAGAATAGACGAGACAAGTTTATTAACTACAAAGGATAGCTAAGTGGTTATAAGGGATAGCAAACAGATCAAAGCAGATTACTGAGCAAATAAACATGCAAATTAAGCTCAATACATTAAAGAAACTGGTTACAAGTGGTAGTTTCTCACCCTAAATGTTGTTTTAGGCATTCTTTTCAGAGGCCAGACACCTTTTTCGGCCTGGCCTCAGCTCTTCTCTTCTCCCACTGCTCAGTGCTTGTTTCTTAGATCTTCTCAGCAATCATGCTGGGTGGGGATTCAGTGAAGAAAGAGCCCCGATTAACTCACTTCCTTGCCTTAAATAGGGTTTACATATGGCGGGAATACTTTGTTTCCCAGTTTGGTCTCCAACCTTTTTGTGGAAAAATACTAGCAGGCCAAGATGGGGTCCAGTACCAGGTGACATGATCACATGACCCTGCAGTGTCAAAGCCACATCTCAGGAAGCTTCTCAGGAAGGTGGGAGATTAGAATCTTCAAAGTCCTATTGTCCTTCTTAATGGCCCATTGACTAACTAGCCAGACCGATTGCATTTTGTCTGGTGTGCGTTCCCCAGGTGCAAACACATTTGTAACTGATACACAGTCCATATTCCTAACTTCAGATACACTAACTGATACAGGCATACAAATAGGATAATTGATTGTATTCAGTAAATCATAACCTTTCCAAAAATACCTCACATGACCCATCTTGCATAGAACATATCTTAGTTATGCCATATTCATATCATAACAATATTTCTGTGAAGAATATGTCACCGTCTCCATAACAAGGCTCCTGATGGGGCTCCACAAAGAAGCCTTCTCTAGTGTAAAATCCCAGGAGAGGCTGTTGGTACCACTGCCAGCTGCCCTCTTGGAGAGGGTATAACAGTCACTCCTGAAGCCAAGAGGTGAGATTTGCACTCTCGGTTCCAGCTGCACATGATGCCCATGAAAGAGTTCACTTAAAAATGGCAATGGTAAATTTTAGAAGCTGCTAGAAACAGTGTAATTTCCTTGGGGTATAATCAACCAAATAGTTTGTTATGATGATATAGTATATAGTGTATTTCATTGGTTGAATATGTTTCCTATTGAGAAGTTTTGCCAGTGAAATTTCTGTGGCAATTCAAAGAAATGTCTGGTTCACACTGTTCACTTCTATGAAGCATTTTATTTTTCTAACTTGCCTTAGGACTCAGTTACTATTGTTCCAAGTACAACAGTGGTATTGTACTACTATTATGGAAACTTTTGTAGCTCACGGAATGTTTGTCAATAGTTCACTTCACAATACATTAAAATAAAATTAAAGTTAAAATATATATTCCCAAGTGCAGATAAACTTTATATTAGTAAATTAAATATCTTAACCATACTATGGAATCCTGTGATAGGGACAATGAGCCTGGACAGCCACCTTCTTCTGAAGTCTATGGGAACATTCCCATTGACTTCAGTGGGATTTGGATGGAGGTCTAAGAAAGGTGTAGCAATCTTAACATAAAATAGCCTTGTTAGTCTGTTTCAGAATTAAAAGGATATTAAACAATTACATACTTTAATTTTCTTTAAGTTTTCAAAGATAATTGTAACTTATCAATATAAATACATTTTGACATTGGAATGTGGTCTTGTTGACAGACTAACAATGAAATTTTCTCCATACATTTGTGTGTGTTCCAGTTTAACATCTTCCTGACATTGCCAATCTGTTCGAAGATTTGCATCTGAGAGACACCATCTGGCATGTTCATCATTTTAAAAAAAGTTCTGTAAGACTTAATATTTATATAAACATTTCCATGATTTGTTTTTGAAATCCAATGAAAATTGAGGGTGGAGGGTTGCTGGGTTTTTTAAGAATTTAAACATTTTCTTAAGATGTTGGAAACCTAAACATTGGAACAAATGCTTGCATAGGAGAAACAGAAGTGGTGTTAACGACTGGAGTCTCACTATCCAAGCTAAGTGAAATTCAAAATGTAAACAAACAACAAGAAGTGATTTTATAATTTACACAAAGACACACACCAAAAAAAAACAAACCCCCAAACAACCCATGCTCTCATTCCCCCTACTCTGGATTCACCAGTGTTTCATATCTAAGGGTAGGTCTTCACTACCCGCCGAATCGGCGGGTAGCCATCGATCTTCTGGCGATCGATTTCTCGCGTCTTCATAAGCGTGAGGGGCCCAGGCTGCAGGGCCTGGCAGAAGGTCCGACTCAGGGGTACTGGGGTTGCAGGGGGCAGCCCTGGGTTAAAAGTAGAAGCAGCAGGCCAACCCCTCCTTGCCTGTGATGACTGGCAATGATACTGCAGTCTGCCCCAGTGAGCGGGGGCAAGTGGTGACTGGCAGTTGACTGGACTGAGGCAAGGTGGGGATAGGGGGTAGAAGGTTCCCCAGGGAGGGGAGACCCTTAGACTTGAGGGGGGACTGCAGGGGTGCAGCACCCTCAGGTAGAGGGCACCGGGGTCCAGGAGGGACACGGGGCCAGAGCAGGAGCGGGGCATCAACATGCAGAGGGCGCTCCAGATTCTGAGAAGCTAATTCCCTGATCGACCAGCGGGAGGCACCGCAGGGGTGAGTGCGCGCCCCGTGACAGATACCATGAAAAATGTATTCATAAGTATATTTGTCCAATTTCTAATGCAACTATCGATGACCCAGATTTTGAAAAGTGATAGAGCTGTAATCAAAAGGCTTTTGAGCACTAGTCATATGCCTTTTCCATCTTTAGCTTTTTTCATATTGTAGAAACTACAGTAACTCATATTTGTGATGATTTACGGCCTTTTCAGTTTGAAATTAATAAGAAGTTTGAAATTCATTGGCTTGTGCATTTGATTACTTGTTCCGATTCAAGTGGACTTCACCATAGTAATACTTTTTAAAAATTCTTTATCAGCTATATTTGATATGTTCACTCCAGTGGGTCATATTATGATGATTTGTGGCCTGATCCAAAACCCACTGCAATCATTAGGAAATCTCACCCTGACTTCAGTTGGCTTAGGTTTTGGCTCTTAATCACAGTCTGGTTTCCATGAACAGCTATTCTAGCTTTGATCTTATATTGCAAAATCACATCCGCTTCAAGTGCATGGATCCTTTTAAATTGGGGATCACTCAAATGAGCACTGGAATGTTTTCCAGAACTGAGTCTCAGGTCCCTCCCATACCTCAGTTTTTTATTTTTACCTTTCATAAAGAATAGTTGTTATGTGAATTAAATCCACATTTACTTTATTTTTTCTTCAAATATTCAGGGAGCAGACTCTTTTGCTGTTTCAGTGGCTGACTGAAGTAAATAACTGAATGTGTATTTTTGTATTTTATTTACAGAAGGGTAGAGAATATACCTTCAGGAGAAGTGCAGAAGAAAATTTTCTAGTGAAGTATATGACAAGTCAGTTCCATCACAAGCACTGCCTAAGAAGAAAAAAACGGACAACCTGTACATGACATTTTTTTAGGTCTACTTATTACAGCAAAATCAACCATTGTGCACCCTCTCTTTTCTCCTGTGGAACAAGCTATCCATAATTTGGCCCTGTGCTTACTTAGCTGTGCTACCAACCTATCAGGAAGTTGATAGCCTTACTTCTGCTAACATGTACAACCTTTACTGCCCACCAATCAGCTGCTTTCTCGGGCAGTTTCTTTCATGTTTTCTCACTTGTTGCCCGAATGGCAAAATCTCCCCCTAAAAAAATCTATAAGGTCATCTGTTTATCCTCCTTGAAACCCTTTCTCAAGACTTGTCTACATCAGGCTGCCTATAATATCTTGCCAACTGAATACATCTAGCGTCATCGTTAGCAATGATTGACTTTTACTGTACAATACTTGTTTGTGTCACTGTTATCTTGTCATCTTCTTTTTTCCTCCTTTTTAAAATCTATTTCATCCTCTGGTTGTGTCTTGACATGATACCGTAAGCTCTATGGGGCTAAAACTCCCTCTTTCTCTCTCTTATGGCTTAATGTCTGTACAGCTCTAAAGACAAAGGGACCACAATCGAGGTCTCTAAGTGGTAATGTAATCCAAATAACAAAATAATAATGAATCTAAAAGGATGATCCTTTGCTGCTGTAACTCAGTGTAGATCCATTAGTTTCAACAGAGCTACTCTGGTCTGTAGGAGCTGAGCATCTAGCAGCCCAAAGACTTTGGCTAACTTCCTACTTTTTTTTTGGTGCCTTTATTATTGTTCCAGAATAAAGGTAGCTAGCCTCAGTGGATTCCAAGTTAATCCTGCGTCAGAGTATTCTATAACACTGTGATAAAATCCTGTACTTAAAAATAAAAGGATTTTTCCTCTGATAATTTAGGTTATTTTGCTATGGAAAAACTTTCAGAAAATAAACCTTGAAAAACTTATATCTGTGTTAATTTGCCTCAGGAATCATCTGGATTTTATCTCTGGCAATATTGTTAACGCCTCTTAGCAAACTGATGCTCTTTCTCATGAAATTTCGCTGTCAAGAGGCCAGCATAACTAATTTTGATTATTGTTTACATTTGTAGGTTTAAGTAAAATATATAGTTAAATTTTATTTTTAATTTGTTTTTAATTTTGTGAGGAATATTACAGCAGGGCATAGATTATCCAACAAATTATTGGAATCAGGGCTGGATTTACACCTTGTGTACCTAGGCACAGCATTTTCTGCACCCCACTCTTCCTACAGCTGACCTTTAGCACACTTTTAACTTCTAGGAGCTCCTAGGCACGTGCCTACTGTCCCTAATTGGAAATCCCAGTCCTGCTTGGAATGTATTAGATACACATTTTTATTAGAGAAGGCGGAGATACCACTAGCAGAGAGGCTGTTCTAGATTTTATTCTGACAAATAGGGAGGAACTGGTTGAGAATTTGAAGGTGGAAGGCAACTTGGGTGAAAATACTCATGAAATTGTGGAGTTAATCATTTTAAGAAATGGTAGGATGGAAAACAGCAGAATATAGAAAATGGATTATAAGAATGAAGACTTTAGCAAACTCAGAGAATTGGTAGGTAAGATCCTGTGGGAAGCAAGTCTAAGGGAAAAGTGTTTTCAGCAGAGTTGGCAGTTATTTTAGAGAGACATTATTAAAGGTACAAAAGCAAATTATCTCAATGCAAAGGAAAGATAAGAAGTCTGGTAGGAGGCTTAACCAAGATATCTTCAACAATCTGGAACTCAAAAGAGTCATACAGAAAGTGGAAACTAAGTCAAATTCCATCTGTATTAACAGCTTATTATTCATAGAGCCTCAGGCTATTTGAAATTTTTGGAATATTACAGTCTGCATGGAAAGTCAACTCAACCTTAATTACAGGAGCACTACCTGCATTATTACAGTAACAATTTGCTCTGTGATTCTCTTCCCAATCATTTAAAGCTGTCAATCCATGGAACTGAGCATTAAGTTAATAACAACATCTTACATAGCCACCTTTGGGATGAAGTCTGATAGTTTAACCAAATGCAGCAATGCCACACAGCTATTTAATGCAAAAGTAAAGAAGAATATAATATCTAACTGAAACTGTAGAAGGAATTTTAGAATTTAATTACCAAAAATAGAATTTGCTCAGGTCACACGTGCTACATACCACCCTATTCTTACAAAAAAGTGCCATGGAATCCTTAATGATCACCAGAGGCCAAGATCTCCATTTTACATCTCATCTGAAAGACAGCACCATATACCAATAGCTGTCCTACTGTTTTAATATGGACTCAAAGAAAAATACCAAATGAAATAGTAACATTTCATGCAGCACATAGGTGTTCCTGGGAGGTCTCATCTGAGCATTAAGGAAGTCTGACCCTATTCCTCCTGTGACTCTCATATCAGTGAGGTCCCAGGACAAGGTCTTGTCTACATTTGCTGCATCGTGTAGGGTACATGTACAGTAGACTCGATTATCCAGGATGATAGGGAAAAAATTAATCCTGGTTAATAAAATCCCAGGTAATCACCATCCATAGGAAATATGGGGGGGGAGGGGTGGTTCACCAGCCACCTTGCACCAGGGGGAGGGGGTGTTGGTTCACTGACTGTCCTGTGCCCTGGTGGTGGTGGGGTTTGTGTGTGCTTGGGGTGGCAACAAAGCCAGAACCGGCCTTGTGAGTTACGCATATTTTTTTGGACATCCTGGTTAATCCACATCCTGGTTAACCCAATTCTGGATAATCGAGAGTCTACTGTAGTTACATGCCACATTGAAAAATCAGGCTGGATCCACACTGTAGTGTGAAGCTACACAGGGCAGTAAAGGGATTTGGCCAGGGGTGGGGAAGGGGAGGCAGTGGGTCAAGGCTCCAGTAGTGGGATGCTACACTGCTTAAAATTGCAATGTAGATGTGGGAGGCACTGCTTGGGCATGTAGAGAGCCATGTAGGATACATACTCTCAGGTTATGGAACGTCTGTACTCCAGTCACCTAACCATCTACACTACTATTTATATGCTTGATAGCTGAGCATGCAGTGTCTGTACTCTACATGTTACGGTAGGTGTAGACATAGAAACGCTTCTCTTTAGATCTCACTTTAAATCCTTCTGTTCCTCTAGAGCTTATGATTGTATCTCCATTTTGTTTCATAACATTTTGGATGAAGGAAGCTGTCTGAAAATGCATTGTGTATTGTAACATTTTTCACTAGTGGAGGACCAGCAGAGCTGCACTCAGTACATACGTTCATGGCAGGGCCGGCGACAGGGGGGTACAACGGGTACAGCTGTACCGGGCCCCGGACTTCAGGGGGGGACCCTGAAGTCCGGGGCGGGTATGCAGCTGTACCCCCTTGTTGCCGGGGCTGTGAGCAAGGCGCGGCTCTGGGCAGCCGCTGCAGCGCTCACCAGCCCCCTCCCCCAGCACCCAGCAGCCTCCCCCGCCCCCCTTTGCTTCTCCCGGCTGGGCCACGCGGCCGCAGCACATGCGGGGGTTGGGGCCCGCGGGAGGTAGGAGACCGGCGGGGGGGGGGCACGGGCAGAGGGAGACCGGTGGGGGGGGGAAGCCCGCAGGCGGCGGGACACCGGCCGGGGGGGGGGGGGCACGGGCAGAGGGAGACCGGTGGGGGGGGGAAGCCCGCAGGCGGCGGGACACCGGCCGGGGGGGGGGCACGGGCAGCGGGAGACTGGTGGGGGGGGGCCCCACGGGCGGCGGGAGACTAGCGGAGGGGGCCCCACGGGCGGCGGGAGACCCGCGGGGGGTGAAACCCCACGGGCGGCGGGAGACTGGTGGGGGGGTGGGGGGCGTGGGTGGCGGGAGACCGGCGGGGGGGGCCCCGTGGGCGGCGGGAGACTGGCTGGGGGGCGGGGGGCACGGGCAGTGGGAGACCAGAGGGGGGGGGAACCCCGCGGGCGGCGGGAGACGGGAGACTGGCGGGGGTGGGCCCCGCGGGTGGCGGGAGACCGGGGGGGGCATACGATCTGCCGTACGGGGCCCCAAAATTCCTGTCGCCGGCCCTGGTTCATGGAGAGGCTACATTACATTTGTGTAAGGATCAGAATTTCACTGCTGGTTGTTCCTTCCCCACAATGAATTTAGTGGAGATGTCTGGTGTAGATGATAAAGGATGTTTTGACAAATTAAACTCAGATTTCCCTTTCTTTTGTGTGTTTCTCTGTTATGTGTAATGTAATGTTATTGCTATTATTCGTGTTTAATTTATAATGAGATTACCACAAGAACCCCTTGGAAATCCTTTTATGTTAATAAAAAGAGAATGTCTACAAACTGCAGTAAGAATAATTTTAACACCCAGGTGTCTTATGCAGCAAGCTCCTAACTATTCTTTGAAAAGATAAAAAAAAATTGTACTGTCAGTTCTTTAGACATGTAATTCTTCTGTTCTAACTTCTATTAGGAAGAATGCCATTTGCTTTTTTAAACCAATGAAATTTGTATCCAAGGAAGCAAAAAAACCCATTTCCATTATTAACTCTTATTTTTGGGAAGGATATGTAGGGGAAGATTGAGTGCATCTCCACACAACAGTTTGGAATTGTGCTTTAAGTGGTTATTTATTGTTTGTGTTACGGTATTGTCTAGAACAGGGGTGGGGAACCTCCGGCCCGCGGGCCTTATACGGCCCGCCAAATCATTTTATCCGGCCCGCGGCCGCCGGCCAGGGACGGCTCCACGCTGGGGCCGGGAAGCGCAGCGTGGGCCGCTGCCGCTGCCAGCCGCAGGTGGCTCCGCGGTGGGGCCGGGAAGCGCCGCGTGGGCCGCTGCCGCCGCCAGCCACAGGTGGCTCCGCGCTGGGGCCGGGAAGCGCCGCGCGGCCACCCTCTGCCGGATGGCAAAACAAGGAGCCGCGGGGAGCCGACGGTCGGGGGTGGGGGGAAGAGACTGGGCTGGGTGGGTCAGTTGGGGGGGGGGGAGGAAAGAAGGTTTGGGGGGGGAGAGACCGGGCTGGGCGGGTCAGTTGGGGGGGGGGGAGGGAAGGAGGTTTGGGGGGGGGAAGGAGGTTTGGGGGGGGGGAGAGACCGGGCTGGGCGGGTCAGGCAGGCGGCAGGGCCCTGGCTGGCAAGGGGCCAGTGGGGGAAACCCCAAAGCAGTGCAGGGCTAAGGACTCCACCTGCCACTGCTTTGGGATTTCCCCTGCTGGCCCCTTGCCAGCTGGGGTCTCAGCTCCCATTGCCAGCCTGGGCTCCGCGGGGGGGGGGGGGACGGGGGAGAGCGGCCCGCGGATGACTTTATAAGGGTCAAAATGGCCCTTAGTGGAAAAAAGGTTCCCCACCCCTGGTCTAGAAGCAAGGCACTGGACCCACGCATAACAAAAAGATGCACCTGCTCAAAAGAGCTTACAATCTAAGTAGTGGGATAACTAAGTCAGTGGGGTAACTAAGAACAAATGTACATGAAAGGGGCACTTTTAGGTAGCATCCAAGAAAAGAAACTATTGCCCCCCTCTCAAAAGAGAAAATGTAATACCCTCAGAAAGTATATCCAAACAAATTCTTCTTCTGCTCTGTAAGTAACAATAATAAATCTAAAAATGTAGACCTTCAACCCTACATTCCTTGCTTACCCCAAACTCCCACTGATTTCAGTGCTGATGTAATAGGGTATAAGTTCCCCCCATTCTGGGTCACTGCAACAACCACTCAGACTCCATTCTTTTAGTGTCCACTCTGTAAAATTTATTCAAGTCTCCTCCACCAACACCTGTACAGTGCACTACAATAATTCTAATACCTATGTAACCTTTCTGCCCATTAGAGTTGGCAGCAACAAGGGCCAGATTCAGTATCTAGGGGTTCCATTCCAATAACACAATGCAAAAGTGGCTCGAGCCCCCACCCAGTGACCTGGGACAAATACATATCACCTCCCTGGGCGCCTCTAAGAGGCAATACTTCCCCTATCACAAGCACAGAGTCTGAGTGTAGCAAAAGCCTTTTAATAACAGAGAGAAACACCACAAACAGGATTCACAACACAACCCATGAACCAGAAGACCCACTCCCCAAGCAGATTGGGCTGCATTCTTTCTTTTTTGTTCTTGAGTCCAGCAACCCACAAGTCACCTCTCCCACAGTTTCTGTCCTTGGTCAAAGCTCCCCCCCACCCCAAGTTCAAAAGTTCATCTGCAGAGTCTACCCCACAGCTTGGGCAGAAGGGGGGGTCAGTATGGGGTACCTTATGTGCTCCACTGCTCATATCGATGGCCAATTGCCACACCTCTCCACTGCTTGTGCTGATGGCCAATTTCCACACCTCTCCGCAGGGTTCTGCTGCAGTCTTCCCCATGAGCTACTCCTCTCTGCCAACCATCCTGCTAGCCACTCACCAATATAGCTTCACCCCCCACCTCCCTACTTAGCAAAGCTCTCAGGGATAGCAGCTGTCAGTAACTTTAGCTCTTTTAGTGATTTCAGCTCATAGTAGGGGAACCCTCAGTGCTGATCCACGCCTGGCCTAAAGTAGGTCTAACACATAGACCTAGGTATCAATGATTTCAGCTCTACAGCATGTAACCAGGCCCCTAATGCAATCAAAATGAGCTCTGCTGTTACAAGGTGAAGAGAGGAGGAGGTGAAAGTGGTGTTTGGGGCCCACACTACAAGGTACAAATATCTATCCCTAACCTCTCTCAATTTACTGGGTGTTTGAATCCAGGTCCCTTGCCTAGAGAGTGCTACTTACTTGAGGGCAAGAACCTCTGTCATAAAAGGCCAAGTACAGTTCCATTGTCCTTGATTCACATAGCCAGGATAACAACACTTTATTCTTCCTGCCCCAGTAATAGAGACTGGGGATCCCACAGCAGCTAACATGACCATTTGGGCAAGTAGTCCTATCATGCTAGGCGGGGTGGGTGTGCCCATGCAAATGAGATCAGCCCCTGAAGGCCTTTTCCACAACTCACCATCAGATGTCAGGATGGAGCTCATCCTGACTCTGCTTACACCTATAACCCTATTGCTTTCAATCCATATTCATCAGGGCCCTGGAAGGAAAAAGAATCTCCCTTCCTTGGGATCTCCTTTAGTCTGGGCATAGCTAGCCCCATCCTTGCACCTCTAACACATCCTTCCTGCCTTTTATCAAGCTAGTCACTGATGGACCAATTAATTCCTTAACTCAGCCAGCCTCCCTGTCAGATTGGCTAATTCCTACCTATTTCCTCAAATTAATTGAGGCCACAATGATTAGAGTGTTGATCCATCTGTTAGACCTAAGCATTCTGTCACACACTTCTCCCAGTTACCTAAAAGTGTTTTTTCCCTCTCATGCCCTACCCTCCTTCTAGGAGGTGCTTGCTTGGTTACATTTCTGTTTGTCTCCAGGGTGGTCTTGTAGGATCCCCTTTCTGGGTCCTTCCATCCTCCAGGATCATGTTCTAAGAGTGGTGGATGTATCCATAATTCGGTCTCCCCCCACAGATCTTCACGCCATGGACAACCTGTAAGCCAACTCTCCTTATCTTCTTCCCCCTTGTCTTGGGGTAGGGCCTGTTTTTGTCCCCTATTCTCCTCCTGCCATAAGGCCTCTGGTTATCCCAGTACCGTAAACTAGCCGCTAGATTCCTCCCCTTCCTTTAACACAAGTTCCCGGTCCTGTCCACCTCCTAGCACTGAGCTTGGCTGTTTTTCCTCACCTCAAGCTTAGTTCTACCTTTTCCTTTTTCTCCCCCCTCTCTCCTGGGGCAGTTCTATTTTCCTTTTGGCTTGTATCATTCTGTCTAGGGTGGTCTGATTCTTTTAATTTGGGCTCTTCTTCCTCCTTCCTCATTTGCCCCTTTGTTACCTATGTGGGGCCCTGGCCACCTGCTTTCTTTCTGTAGGGGAGGGGCTCCAATCTGCCCCCCACTATGACTGGCTGGGGTAGTCTCTTCACTACTCCCACCTGCTTCCATCTAAAATTTCTCCTTTACTTCTAGGGGTACCTCTGCCACTGGGCAGTTTCTGCTCCCCATAATGCATTCTAACTCTACAGTCTCCCCTGGGGAGCCTCCAGTGGGGCTTCACTAAACCCCCCCGGATCAATTAACATCCTGAGGACGTGTCCATGATCATCTTTTGGCATCTCCTTCCTACCTTTATATTGATGGTAGGTGTTTTCCTTTTTATCCTGCCTTGGAAAGTCCCAGAATTGAAACTCACATTGGAAACAATGTGGAAAACTTGAAGTTACAGTGATCAGAATGCAGACCAATCTGTTACACCTCAGCACAGTAAAATAGGACATTTGTGACATAAAAGTAAAGAGAGTTAAAAGTATTTATGAACTTCAGAGAACAATTGGGCGGACCTTTGCTTTTCTATAAAATATCTCTGTGACAACATAATGCCTGTATCATTTCTTTGGCTCTGGTCCTGCTCTCAGTTACAACTACAGTAAACCCTCGATTTAACGGACCTCGATTTAACGGACTTCGGATGCAACGGACAAAATTTCTGAGCAAGTCTGATGCATTCCTGATCCATTTCTGGCGGGCTGGCTGCCGGCTCCCGGCTGCCACCCAGGTCCAGGCAGCAGGCGGGCTGGCTGCCGGCTCCCGCCCGGGTCCCAGCAGCGGGCGGGCTGCGGAGCTGTCGCCCCGACCCTGTGGCAGGCGGGCTGCTGCTCCGATAGCTCATTTTTTTATTATTATTAAATAATGGACTTTTTGATTTAACGGACACCCCCTCGCCCGAATTAGTCCGTTAAATGGAGGTTTTACTGTATAGCAAAACTTTCATAAAATTCAATTATGTAGATTTGGATCCCTTATGCAGAAGGCATTTGGAATAAAAATAAACTTGTTGGTTATGATTATGGCTTGATATTTAGCTCTACTGTAGATATACCATCTTAACTGGTAACTGTCAAGTGGAATATTTAATGATTGGGAGTTCTTCAAATATTTTCGGTGACAGCTGGTCCAATGTAATAGAGTATTTATATCAATATTTTTTCTAAGTAGGGTGGTATAAGAGACTCTGAACTGGGTATAATTTTGAAATAAAAAAATGTTCTCTGTTATATAATGCATTACAAATTATCAGTGCTCATTGCATCTATTCAGTCTTTCAGGAAAATATTATTTACAGCGTATGCCAAAAGGAGTTAATAATAGATCATCCATAATCATAGCTATTGAATATTTTGTGGAGAAATGGATTAACTTTCAATTTATACAGGGAAATATTATCAAAATTCTCTTCATACAAATTAGCAAATGATGGTGTTACTGCAGTCTGACTATATTATCACTGAGCCTTTAGTTTGAAGAAAAAATCATTATCAAAAAGAAAATAATCATATTTAAGAACTACTTCTAACAGTTCCATTAAAAATTCAGTAGGATGTTTGTTTCGATTTGTCCTTCTATTTAATGATGTACATGTAATATGAAGATCTTCACCTTGACAAATATTAGTGTAAAGAGAAGAAATACCTTAAATTACTAACATGCCCCTCTCCCCCCCCCTTTCTATTACCTGGTGTGTTCCAGTTCCTGACCTCTGGCTTGACTTATGGCTTTGTTATCTAGCTCTTGACCTCTGGCCTGGCCCTTGGTTCCAGCTTCTGACTACTGACTCTCACTCTGACCCTAGTCCTTGGCTCTGACTACTCAGTCTGATGTTTGATCTGCCCACTAGACTAGACTGCCTGGTTGGCTGACACCACTCTCATGGGTTCAAGTCCCTATTGCAAATCAGGCAGAGTAGACATTTGAATCTAGGTCTTCCATGCCTTAGGTAATTGTCCTAACTACTGGCCTATTGGTTATAATGTGGTAAGGTTCTCTTTTTCCTTTTCGGCTTTTTCATGAAAAAAGGCTGACCTGACTTAGGTGCTTAATTCCAGAAGAGGGTTCACAATTTAGAATCTTAAGAGGAGATAGGTACCTGCCTCTGCCCTGTCAGTCAGATGCCTAAGGCCTACAACAAGGTGAGTTTTCTTTTTATTTCACTCCTGCTTGGCTTTGATGGCTCTGTACTCATCTTATTGGCTTCTGAGTATCACTTTCTCAGGTTCTTCATTCTCCCCATGCATTCTAAGGGGTGTTGGGGTCCCTAACTTGAGGCTCAGGATTCCCGTAGGTGGCAGGGTGCCCTAGGAGTTAGGCGGTGCAATGCTTAACTCCCTTTGTGACTCTAACTCAAGAACACTAAACCTGAGCTGTGCTGCTGAAGCTAGCTATGGAGAGACTTCTTTATCCCCATAATGTAAGTCAGAGGTAGTCAACATCCAAATCCGGGCTGCCAGACACTTTTGAACAGACCTGAACATTTTATTTACTTATCATATTATTTGATTATTGTTTTCTTTGGAGTCTGGACCTTGACTATACTTGACTAAGAAAATAGAGTACCTCTGATGTAAGTTGTTATGCAGTAAGAGAAATATGGCGATAAAGTGTCATCTGTTTTGAGGGGATAATGCTTAGTGGTTTGTGTTGGTTGGCTGAAATGCTTTGCTTGTGTAATAAGATATGACACATTATATTTACATTTCTCATTGTAAAGGAGAACCATTTAGTACAATATGAGCAATTATACTAATTCACAGCCAAGATAGACAAGACAAATAAAACATATATTTATATAGTGATCCTTAATGAATATTGACTTTGGCAAATTAACATTTTTAACGAGTTTTGCTATTTAAAAAGTAAGTCGATCACCACATAACAATCATGTGCCATAAAAGCTGACCAGTGCAATGTTTTAAAAACCGAAGCAGTGAAAGGTTGGGGCACTCCCGGGTGTCTTAAAAACACAAAGCACATGGATAGATGTGCTGTCAAGCTAAAGGAGTCTCAGAGTAAATCAAAAAGCTCCCACTGTGTCCTATTTACCTGAAGATGTAAGTATATAAAAACATTTATTTATTTTCTTCTGATTTATATTAACCAAAAAACTCGTCCTATACTTTCTGGGTGAACTTCTCTCCTATACAAAAAGCCAGCACAAGACCCACGCCCAACTGCAGTCCTGTTTAAGCCCTCTTAAGTGCATTGGCCTTGGGTGGGCTCTGCCCCTTAACATACCTTCCCAACAACATGAGCCTGCTAACATCCCCTTCCTTTCCATCAGCTCATCTAAAGAACTAAGCCTCGGAGCATTCTCAATGTCAGCAAACTTCACTTGTTTCAGATTAAGAATGAGTGTAGATTCCAAAGATGAGGGCACCTATGGAGAACATCCTGTTGGTAGCTTCTCTCTTTCACAGTTAGGTTAGATCTGAGCGAGAATGGGTTTTTAAGTTCGTTGGCAATTCAGAAAAGTAAGAAAAAAACTGTTTCAAGTCAAACCAAAACAGAATTTTTAAAAAAGTTTGGCATATGAAGAAATAAAAAACATATTGACCCAAAATGAAACATCTTGTTTTGATTTTGACCATTTTTAACATTTAATTACAAAAAGATATTGAGAAATGAAAAGTTACTTTGAATCAAGAATAAAATAGTTTTAAAAAGTTAAAACATTTTGTTTACATTTTTTCAGAATTGATAATAAAAATAAATAATAAAAAATGTAGTCATACAAAAATTAGCAAAATGTTTCCATGTTGTTGACTCTGCAATTTTTGCTGAAAAAGTTTGTTGAAAAACATTGCCCAGTTCTAACTGAGGATGCTCCAGCTTGATTACCAGTGCTGATCATAACTCTGGCAGTATGAGAGAGGGATAACTGTAGTAAGAAAGCTTTCAGGTGGGACTATGGTAAGTCTTTTATGGTGTAGCATCCAAGTCATATCACAACCTGAATAAGGGAGGTGTAGTATGGTATTAAAGTACAATATGCCTCGATAGTGTTTATCTAGAATAACTTCAGGATTTGTGTTTTGGTTGGTGGTCCATATGTGATAGGCAGAATTTGATTTGTTGGATTATAGCAATACATTTCAACCACCAAAGAAGTGCACCATTATGACTGTTAGAGCAATTTTGTGGGGATGTTTAGAAAGTATCCTTCCAGTGGGAGAAGCAAAATTAAAAGGGAAAGATTTAAATACCTCTTCTCTACTATTGGTAATATCAGTGGTTCCCAAACTGGGGTTTATGAACTTCTGGGGGTTCACGAAATGTTACAGGGGGTTCTCAGGGAAAAATTCCCTAATGCCGGACAGAGCTTTCCTTAGGGACCCTGGGCAGCATGGGGACAGCAGCCTTGAGCCCCCTAGGCTTCCAAGAGCTAAGCAGATCAAAGCAAGAATCTCTATCACACCAACAAGATTTAAACTTCAAGACGTCTTATATGGAAAGAGAGGTGGATATTTTTTGCTGTTTTTAAAATTAAATAGGCAGCTAGTGTTGTTTTAAAAATTATTATGAAGAGCAAGTTTAAGCTTTGTTGTAACAGGTGTTGTTTGCCTGGACTGCTCAAGACCTGACCGCTTGTGTAGGAGGAACTCTTTGTATTGGCTTCTTAAATACTTTCCTGCTGTTTCACATCTGATACTCCTTGATGAAACAAAGAAGCCTGGTCTTATAACAGTCTTATTCGAAGTGATACAATCTACGAATGTGAGATCTTGGAAGAGTGTTGCCATTTTCATAATGTAACAAAAATACTGTAATGATAAATAATGTGTAATAAGCATGTCATAAAAACAAATTTTATATTTCCAAGATCACTGCTTTTATAATTTATACTCAGGTAAAGGAGAAAAATCCCTGGAAATATTCATTTTTAGGAGCGGGTTCATGAGATTTGACATTTAATGAAAGGGGTTCACAGATTGTTAAAGTTTGGGAACCATTGGTAATATCTATATTGTTTGTTATTTTTAAACCCTTCCTCTCTTTTTTATGATTCCTTGGAGTGTTTGGACCCTCCTCTAACTTTGTCCAAAGAAATCCCCTTTCAGCAGCTGTGTGGCCCAGCTGTCAATTTAAACATTTTCTTTTATAAGCTAAATTTGGATTATTGAGCAGTTCCTAGTTATTTTTTCCTGTCAATGCAGTGAGGTGTAAAGTGTTTGCAAGGGCTACAAACTGCTGCTGCAAGGGCTGCTTAGCACTTTGAGGGAGGGAGTTTAAACTGTCACTTTCCTGCTTCATATGCTCACTTTTTCCTGAACCCTTAAGCCATCCTCAAGCCTGGCATAGTACAGTATTATCTCTGTCCTCCCCTGTTGATTTTTAACACTTCTCTCCCCTATGGACATAAGGGTTTGGGGTGTTGGATTCAATGATGAGGCCCCAGCTGTGCATCACTGGGAGCTGGTGCACAGCTGTGACATCAAAAAGTCCAACCTGGTAATCAGCATGTAGCTTTGCACAGTCAGTGTCTGCAGCCATATTCTAATTGTATTTACAGAGTGGCAGTTGAGGGTTTGTGGTCTGTACTGGAAATGTGAAAGATGCACTGTGGTATGGCAGGATAGGGATGTTTATAGGTGAATACACACACCAGTAGTTGTCAGACTTTTGGAGGCTAAGTCCCCTTACCATTTGTTTCTAAAATTCAAGACTGATCTAGCTAATACAATTACGAATGCCATTAAAAGTGCACATACAGGTATTCTGTCTCATGATAGTTCAAACTGTTTTTTTTCCCAAGGTATGTTTTGCATCTGTAAAATGGCCTAGGTGCTAACTTTAAATCTGCCTGCAAGATGCTGACTAATTTGCAGATGGGAGAATGATTCCATTGTAGCGGCATCTTGGAGCCTCTTTCTCTGAATATTATTTTTTAAAACCTGCTGTTCTGGGCAATTTTCAAAAAAGAAGGGGAAAAGGTTTTTAGAAATATCTTCAAGGAATAGAAAGGTCAGCCTTGGGAGAACAAATTGGATGTCAGGAGGCTGAGGGATCTCATGAATCATCTGACACCACTTTGAGAACCTGTGGGAGAGAGGATAGGTGCAGATGTATGCATGGCCCCTTTAACTATGACTTTCCAAACTTTCCTTTGTTTGCATTTTTAACTTCAGGATCTCTACCTTTTTGAAAACTGCAACATTCTAATAAGACTTTTTCTTAATTAGCTGATGCATATTAATAACATTGTATAAAACCAAGTTTTTTGAATAGGAACTTGCTTAGTTTGTGATTAAAGTTGTTGAGAAAAAGTACTAATACCTTTGCTAGATGGAAATAAGACTAAACCCTAGAAGAAAGCTGTGTTTCATTAGCATGTTTTAGTTTCCAACTTTCCAGAACTGCAAAGTTTCTTTGAAGTTAAGTTTGTGGTATTCTTAAATGCAATCAATCAGGCTGGCTTGGGGTCTGTAATTGCAGGCTTCTTGAATTACATCAGGTTGGCTTGTTAACCTCCAAATTTTAAGTCAATAAGCTACTAGTCCTTCAAGCTCAGTGTTGCAGTTCACAGACTTCTGAGAAGTTCATAAGAGTTCTGAGAAGATAATAACTCAAACGTTAACCATATAAGCTACCCATAAGGAACTAGTTCTTCTATAGCATGTATTAATACAATTAAATTAAAGTTAATAAATGAAGACGAGATTCCTACATAAGTCAGGTTTATTCAAAAGTAAAAGATGTAATTTTTTAAAACTCTACCATCTCTCAGATGCCTTGGTCAATTAATTTGAAACTTTCATTAAAAAATTCTTTAGCAAAACAACACTTATGGGGAATTTTAGGCAGGACAGATTGTTTTGTTTGTAAGAATTAGAGAAGGAAATCCAAAAGTGGATTTATAAGCTAGTTACAAGCTTTACTACCATGACTCCATAATACTTCTGAGCAAGATCGTGCTAGGTGCAACAGAAAGATAGGGTGGTATGCAGCTACATCATTGCAGGGGAAATTCCTCCCTGAACTCTGGAAACTCTGAGAGAGTGTAACCTGTGCAAAGAGCCAGCGCAAAGCCTTAAACAGGAGTTAAAATAGCTCTTGTGTGATACATAGGACTTGTGCTAGCCCTCTGCACTGCAGTAAATTTTACTCAAGGAGCATGCCCATTACATCATTTCTTTATGTGGTGCATTCTACGCCTGTGTGGATGCTGGCGCTGCAATGTGGGCCATGGCTCTACCACTCCTCCTGTCTCCTGTGGCACACTGTATGTCCTCATAGGAATAGAATTCCGATCTTACAGAACTGTACAGAAACCAGCAGATTTACACCACTGTCAAACTGTTGTAAGTGAAGGACAATCAGGTTCAGGAAATGTATCTACCATTTGAATTCATGTCTAGGCAAAGTTTCAAAGATGTTATAAGATAGAGTCAAACTACTGATCAATTAACCAAATTAACTTAGAATTTATAATAACTTTGAAAGATTCTGTGTTTGTCAAGCATTTCAGTGGAAGTAGCATTCCTTGAGTTCTAGTCCACATCATTAGACTGTCAAAATTGCAGTTTCCTATGACTTATTCTTTTTTGTTGGGGAATACTGAAGACACTTGTTTATGTAATTTACTCTTTGTAATTAGATGTAGTGGTTATACTGCAGTTTCTTTTAAAACTCAACATTTACCGTATATACTCGAGTATAAGCCGAGTTTTTCAGCCCACTTTTTGGGCTGAAAAAAGCCGCCTCGGCTTATACTCGAGTCAGTTCCTCCCCTCCCCGCCGGAAAAAAAAAAAAAAAAAAAAAAGCGCCTCGCTCTCCCGTCCCCGCCGCGCGGGCGGGCTGCCGGGAGCGTCCCGGTTCCCCCCTCCCCGCCGCGGGCGGGCTGCTGGGAGCGCAGCCCGCCCGCGGCGGGGAGGGGGGAACCGGGACGCTCCCGGCAGCCCGCCCGCGCGGCGGGGACGGGAGAGCGAGGCGCTTTTTTTTTTTTTTTTTTCCAGCGGGGAGGGGAGGAACCGGGCAGCCCGCCCGTGCGGCGGGGACGGGAGAGCGAGGTGCTTTTTTTTTTTTTTTTTTTCCGGCGGGGAGGGGAGGAACCGGGGTGTAATGCATATTTACTCTCCTTTAGGCAGGTTGAGCCAATAATGATTGCAATCAATACAACAGTCTTTAATCAGTATAGTTTTATTATAGAAGCTTCAAGGGTCTCCAACTATCAGATGCACTCACTTACATTTTGTGGGTGATTTACCGGATGTACCTTGTGAAAACTACTAAAAGAAGTTTAAAATGTATTTTCATTTGGAGTGAGTGAAAATCCTGATAGATACGGTATCTATTTTTATTTTTGAAATTTACCGGTAGCTGCTGCATTTCCCACCCTAGGCTTATACTCGAGTCAATAACTTTTCCAGCTTTTTGTGGTAAAATTAGGTGCATCGGCTTATATTCGGGTCGACCTATACTCGAGTATATACGGTATGTTGAGTGAGGGAAGCTCATAAAATGACAACCTGCTTTTGATAGTAACAGCCATTTAGTTAATTTCTGTGCCATCAAAAGGCCAGTAAGTCTTCTTTGTTCAGAAATCACACTGTAAAAAAAGGCAATATGCATATAAATAGTATTCCGTAGTTACTGAAAAACTTGTAAAAATGCTGACAAGATAAACCTTTATTGTAATTCTCCCAGTAAACACACCTTACTATTAGAAACACAGAAATAAAAAAAAATCCTTGCAGGTTTGTATATGTAACCCTTCTGCCCATCAGAGTTGGCAGCAACAAGGGCCAGGTTCAGTATCCAGGGGTTCCATTCTAAGGACACAATACAAAACCAGCTCGAGCCCCCACCCAGTGACCTGGGACAACAATATACCACCCTTCTGGGCGCCTCTAAGAGGCAATACTTCCCCTCTTGCAAGCACAGAGTCTGAGTGTACCAAAACCCTTTTAATGACAGAGAGAAACACTGTGGCATATTATTGGGTAAATACCACAAACAAAAGTCACAAACCAAACCATGACCCAGAATCCCCCCCCCCCACACACACACGCCAATGGGCAGTGTCCTTTCCCTTGGGTTCTTGAGTCCCACAAGCCCCAAAGTCCCAAAAGTCCAACAGCCCCAGCAGAGTTCAAAAGTTCATAGCAGAGTTGTACCTCCCCACCGGGGTGGGGGGGGCAGGTTATGGGGCACCTTACGTGGTCAGAGGCCGACTGCCCCACCTCTCCAGTCGTGCAGCAGTCCTCACCATGGGCCGTTGGTCAGAGGCCGACTGCCCCGCCTCTCCAGTCATGCTGCAGTCCTCACCATGAGCCATTGGTCAGAGGCCGACTGCCCCGCCTCTCCAGTCATGCTGGTCGCTCCACTAGCCGCCCTGCTAGCCGACACAGGAACTGCTCTGTCAGCGGCTCGACTCTGCTCTGCTTAGGGGCCCCCCACTTAAGATAAAGCTCAGTGATTTTTCAGCTCTTAAGTGATTTCAGCTCATAGTGGGCGGGCCTTAGTGCAGAGGCACCACCAGACCCAAAGCAGCTTCAGCTCAGTGAGCTGAGGTTAGACTCCTAATAGAAGCAAAAGTCAGCTCTAACATTCCACAGGAGAGAGAGGCCAGGTGCAATAGGCCTGTGAGGCCCTCAGACAAGGCCCTCACCACAAGGTATAGAAACCTGTCCATAGCCTCTCTCAATTCAGTGGGTTTTGGAACCCCTGTCCCTTGTCTAGTGAGCGCTACCCAGCTGATGGCAAGTCCCTCCAGCATGCCAAAGGCCAAATATATGTCCCAAACCCTCATTCACATAAATAGGTTAATCGACACCTTATCATTCTTGCCCCAATACTACAGAAACTGGGGGTCCCACAGTAGCCAAAGTGACCATCTGGGCTGTTAGATTGCAGGCTAGGTGCGGTGGGTGTGTCTAAGCAAATAAGGTGTTATTTTCCAAAAGTCTCAGCAATTCCTGCAACTCACCACTGGATGTCACCCATCCCGACACTGCTTACATCTAGATAAGTATATACTAATGAATTACTCGTTATTCTGTGTTGAGACTAGTTTCATAAATGTTTGACAGTCTGTCTGGTGGCTGACAAAGAGCTGAGACCCTGGAAGTCCTGGGAATACTGGCTTCCAAGTTCCAAGGTTCCTGTCTCAGCCAATGCTTCTAGGGCTTTCAGGTTCCTGGCTCCCCTTCAGCACACCAGGCAGAGTTTCATTTTGAACAGGAATTCTGACACTACATTGCACTGGGACTCCGAACAGTGGGGTTTGGGCCTTTGGCTCCAGGCCACAGCAAGTCTAATATCAGCCCTGGCGACCCCATTAAAATGGGATCCCAATCCACTTTGGGGTCCCGGCATTTTGAGAACTGCCGGTTTAGCATTTTTTTAAAAAACTGAAGTTTTCAACTGTGTTCAGAAAATTTTGATTTTTATTCCAAATCAGAATGAAACCAAATTTCAAAATTTGAAAATCCTCTATCAAATGGAACTACACCTCTCTGCACAGCTCTACTAAAAACCCACCCTGTAGGGTCTTCTTATTCTAATAAGGCCAGCACTTCAAATTAATTCTTTAAATAATACTAAGCATAATTTACCTTTGTTTTTGGACATATAGAAAAGTTTATAGTTGAAAGAGGGGGGGGGGGAAACATGGGAAAAAGGCATTATCCTTTTCCATACAAGTTATGCATTTACTTTTCTTTTTTAATCTCATCAATGTTCATCAACAATTTATGCCTCCACATTTTTCAAAGTATGACATTATTCCTTACAAAAAAAAATCCCTTAGACTGAATGAACAGAAAAGCTGTAAAGTGCACTACTAAAAGGCCCCGTCTACTCTGGCAAGTTTCTGTGCAGTAAAGCAGCTTTCTGCACTGTGACTCCTGTGGTGTACACACTGCAAAGCCACTTAGTGCGCAAAAACTGCACAATGGTAGCACTCTAACAAAACCCACCCCCAACAAGAGATGTAGAACTTCTGTGCTGGGACTACAGTGCTGTGGTGCCAATGTAGACACCGTGGTGATTACAGCGCTGCGATTGGCCTCTGGGAGGTGTCCCACAATGTCTGTTCTCACTTCTATGGACATCAGTTTGAACTCTATTGCCCTCCCCTCAGATGACCAACTTTCCTCTCCACTCTGTATATTCCTTTGCAAATTTGAAAGTCCCCCTTCTGTTTGCTCGGTGATGTGTGCAGTGGTCACAGCACATCTTTCCAGATGGTCATGCCTGCTCCACACACCAGGGGATCCTCCACTTGGAGCAGTGCCAAGCTGGACCTCATCAGCATTTGGAGAGAGGAAGCTGTGCAATCCCAGCTGCGC
Organism: Sternotherus odoratus; assembly: GCA_032164245.1. Classification (NCBI taxonomy): domain Eukaryota; kingdom Metazoa; phylum Chordata; order Testudines; family Kinosternidae; genus Sternotherus; species Sternotherus odoratus. The sequence continues at coordinate 86,085,592 of JAVMKO010000007.1, forward strand.
TCCAGCCATAGGAATTATAACAACTATGGACATATTTCACGATGCATGATAGAAAGGGGCCATGATCGGGACACATTGCAGTGTAGGGTAAAAGGGAAGGAGTTGCGGAATGCCTACAACAAGGTGCAGGAGGAAAACCACCGCTCTGGTGCTGAGCCCATGAGCTGCTGGTTCTACAAAGAGCTGGACATGATACTCGGTAGCAACCCCACCTCCACTATGAAGGTCCCCCTGGATACTTTGTTGGCTCATGTGCCAATTGAGAGTGGACAAGCCAGGAGGAAAAAATCTTGGATGGGGGGGGGGGGGGGACAGGTAACTGTCAGTGTGAACACACAATAGCGATTTTCCTTCTGTGCTCTCTGAGTGGCACTGTAACTGCCGGCGGGTAAACTTTGCAGTGGAGATGTGCCCCTCCGGCTTCGTGAGCCCTCCCGGCCTCTCCGCTCCCACACCCTAAGCCGGCTGCACACCTTGCAGCCGGTCTCGTTTCGAACCGCGCCGAGGAAGCAGCTATACACGCTCGTGCTCCACACGATTCATCTCCTCACCCTCGCGTCCCGCCCCGATACCAAGTGGCGGGACTACCTAACACCGGAGGAGGGTGAGAAGCCCCGGTGGGCCAGCTTCTATTCCACCTTGATCCCACGGCCCGCCGGGGATATTAGTTGGCGGCTCCTTCACGGAGCCGTGAGCACGGGTGTGTACTTGGCGCGGTTCCTCCCTGTGCCCGACGCCTGTCCTTTCTGCGGCGTGAGGGAGGACCTGGCGCATGCCTATCTAGAGTGCGCCAGGCTGCAGCCCCTATTCCGGCTCCTCCAGAACCTCTTATTGAGGTTCTGGCTGCACTTTTCCCCCCCACCTTTTTCTTTTTGGGCACCCTATCGGTGGCCCCACAAAATCACGAGACCTCCTCGTCAACCTCCTCCTGGCGCTTGCTAAAGTCGCCATCTATAAGACCAGGAGGAGGATGCTAGACGAGGGGGTACGCTGCGACTGTGGGGCCTACCTCCGGTCACTTCTCCAGTCACGCATCCGGGCAGAGTTCCACTGGGCAGCGTCCACTGGCTCCCTCGATAGTTTCGCGGAGCAGTGGGCGCTGTGCGGGGTTCTCTGCTCGGTGTCCCCATCCGGTACCCTTGTTTTGAACCTATGACCTTCACGCACCTATGACCTTGACCTTCACGCACCTATGACCTATGACCTTCACGCACCTATGACTGTCACGAACCTATGACCTTCACGCACTCCCTTGCCCCCCGTATTTAGTTGGCCTATGACCTATGACCTTCACGCACCTATGACCTATGACCTTCACGCACCTATGACCTTCACGAACCTATGACCTTCACACACTCCCTTGCCCCCCGTATTTAGTTGGCCCCGGGCCTAGTGTCCCTCCCACCAGGCTGGGGGGAGGGACTTTAGTTATGGGCGGGCCTAGGCCCGCCCACTTCTCGGGTAACCAAATAGAGGAGATGTGCCCAAAGTCAGGGAATGACAAAGTTAAGATGGCCTTCACAACCTTAACTTTGCCAACTTGTTTGCACAGTCTTTTATGACACCATCTTGCTACAGTTTCACAGGACCTCTTCCTCATTCAGCAGAAGATTTGCAGCTTTCAATTAGCATGGCCATTTAATATTTCATTTTACCCTCATCATTCATTGCCTATCCCAATGCATCATTTAAGGCCCCATCCAATGCCCACTGAAGTCAATAGGATTTGTTCCATTTACATCAATGAGTACTGGATTGAAACCAACAGGCTGTGAAATAGAGAGCACCCTGGCCTGGATCCAACAAAACACTTAGAGTGCTTAACTTTAGGCAACCTTGAGCTGTTACTGTGCACAAGCCAACTGACTTTATTTATTGGCTATTCATCATTATCACCCTGATTCAGGGAAGCATCCATATTCAGGACTTCAATGAAACTTAAGCACATTTGTTTCAATGCTTAATGTTAAACATCTGCTTAATGGGGACAGACTGAACTACATCCTTAACTAAATCAGGGCCTATAAACAGCTTAATATCTCACAAATCTTGATGCTTTTTTTTCATAACATCCTGATGAGGTAGGAAGTATCATTATCCCCATTTCGAAAATGCAGAGAGATTAAATCACTTGTTCAAGGCTACACAGAGAGCCTGTAGCAGAGACAGGAATAGAGCTCAAAGCTCTAGGAGTCCCAGTCTAGTTCCCTAATCAGATGGCTACTCTTCCTCTGCTGGGGTATGCTGCTTCATTCACTGCATACATTCCCAACAGCTACAGTGAATGAGTGAATTTCTGTGAAAAATCTCCCACCACTGCACTGTCAATGGTGTAGCTCCACCAGTATTGGCAATGTTCAGATGGCAAGTGTAAACAGAGTTCAGACATTTTTACCACCATGGCATCTAGACATCTGTCATAATCATATAGTATCCTAGAATACCTGCTTACTTGCAAGGGGTTAAGAAGCTGAAAAAAACCTTGTTGGCATCTGACCAAAAGGACCAATGGGGACCAACGTTACTTTCAAATCTTGGGGAGGGAAGCTTTTGTCTATGTGCTTTATCTGTCTTTTTCATTCGCTCTGGGCTTTCAGAGAAATCAGACAGCTTTGTTCTTTTCTCCATCTAATTCTATATTCTCTAACCATAAATAAGTAAGTAATTTAGCCAGGCCAGGCATATTAATTATATTTATTTCTCACTTGTGAATTTCTCAGGTTTTTTAGGGACATATTTCTGTGTTTTCTCTGTACTTTGAGAACTCAGCAGAAGTGGGAATTCCTCTGTGGTGTGGATTTTTCTTTGATTCTTTTTGTGACTGTAAAGTGTTTTTCCACTGTCTATCCTATAGATAAAATGAGGAATACTTGTGGCACTTTACAGACTAATCCGTTTATTATCCTATAGAGATATTCCTATATTCTTATAGAGACTACACAACTTCCAAACAATATCTATTTATCAAGACTGCCTCTAACTGGAGCTGAATTATGTATCTCACTAAGGCAGAAGCCCTCAGCCTTTCCAGACAACCATACTTCTTCCAGGAGTTTGATTTGTCTTGTGTACCCCAAAGTTTCACCTCACTTAAAACCAACTTGCTTACAAAATCAGACACAAAACACAAAAGTATCACAGCACACTATTACTGAAAATTTGTTTACTTTCTCATTTTTACAATATAACTATAAAATAAATATTATATAGAGCAGTATAAACAACTCATTGTATGAAATTTTAGTTTGTACTGACTTTGCTAGTGTTTTTGTATAGGCTGTAAAACTAGGCAAGTATCTAAATGATGTAAGGTACTCCTTGGAAGACCTCTGCATTTCCTCACCAATATCCCCGGTTGAGATATCCCTGGTTGAGAACAGCTGCTCTAAGGGATTGAACTTCTGCCCCACTGGACACTTGTAAACTACATTTTTGTAATATAATCATAAACTACACTATTCAAAATGTTTCATTAATATTACTGTAATTGCAACTGTACAGGAAATAAAGGTTATTTTAATGAAATATTAATTCCACTGTCAGAGAAAGCAGTAATCATTACAGATGTTACATCTCCAATTCTAAAATTAATACTGAGAAAATAAACTACATTCATCATAGAAACGATTGTATCACTGAACATTTCAGTTGAGTAATAATGGCTAGAGTAAACCTTCTAAATTGTATTGATTGTTACAATTAGAATAGTTATACATATGCAGCATTGGTTCAGGAATGCAGTCAGAGATCATTTGTCTATACAAATGATGGGATCAAGTAAGCCTGAGGTAAGTTGCCTGCTTGGCAGTGACTGGAAACATTACCCTTCGATGGTGAGGGAGTACACATAGTAATGTGCAAACTAATGGCCCACACTATCCCTTTAGAAAAGATGCATTTGGTGCTTCTCCTAATGCTGACTCCCACTGCTTGCATTTGCACAGAGACAGCCTGTGTGTCTGAGAGCACGAGCATTAAAATAGGGACCAGCAGTGTTAGTGCTTCCCTTTTGCACTCAGGAAGCATTAGCTGAAGCTTTATTGCTGCCTCCTATGCACCCGTGCTGGCAAGCAAGTATAACGATAGTCAGTGTAGTAAAAGTAGATATTAACCCATTATGTCATTTCGTTTGTAATCGTGACCCATGCCATTTGCCGGCCCCAAAATGTTCCGCAGACATGATGGATGCCCGAAGAATCAAGAGCGGCTTAAAAATCATGATTCTAAAAATACATTTAGGCTGTTTTATTTAACTGCTGGCTTTTGCAATGTGAGTGCACAATTGCAAACTTTTCTCCAACCCCCATGAGGGTTAGAAACGTTTTTTGTTTTTTAAAAAAACCCAAACAAACCAAAAACCCTGAGATTCTGAGGTCTTCACATGAATCCAAGGCTTTAAGAAAAAAAACACCAAATATTAAAACTCATGATCAAATCATGAGAGTTGACTTGACTAGGAAATAAAGTCATTCTTATCAGGATTTGTCTCATCCTTATTGCATCTCCTAACAAGACAGTTTTGTCAATAATTAAGTAAATGAAGCTACCTGAATCCCTCATCACTCAGTCAGTTTCCTGAAAAAAGTGGGATTGCACAGAAAGTGAAGAGGATGAAATCATCCATATGGTGATATATACAAAACCTCACTAAGCTAGGAACCATCTCTCAGGTGAGACCATTGAGTTACAGGATTGTATAATAATGAAAAGCTGTGAGATTTGAACAGATAATGGACTAATGAGAGACCAAATAATTTGTGGTATTACTGATAATCAGGTCAAAGCAAGTTTATTGGAAGAAATGGAAATGCCAGATGTGGAAAAATTGGAAAGAGTCCAGTGGAGGGCAACAGAAGATTAGGGGGCTGGAGCACATGACTTATGAGGAGAGGCTGAGGGAACTGAGATTGTTTAGTCTGCAGAAAAGAAGAATGAGGGGGGATTTGATAGCTGCTTTCAACTATCTGAAAGGGGGTTCCAAAGAGGATGGATCTAGACTGTTCTCAGTGGTGCCAGATGACAGAACAAGGAGTAATGGTCTCAAGTTGCAGTGAGGGAGGTTTAGATTGGATATTAGGAAAAACTTTTTCACTAGGAGGGTGGTGAAGCACTGGAATGGGTTACCAAGGGATGTGGTGGAATCTCCTTCCTTAGAGATTTTTAAGGTCAGGCTTGACAAAGCCCAGGCTGGGATGACTTTGATGCTTTGAGCAGGGGGTTGGACTAGATGACCTGTTTTCAGGTGCCTACCAACACTGATATTCTATGATTCTATGATACATCCATAGTGGCCAAGATGGTGTTTTCTAGATCACCAATGGATTGTAGTTTCCTCAGCAAGTCGGTGGTGTCTTGACGATAGCTGGGAGTGCTGGTAGACTAGGGCCTGAGGAGAGAGTCTACATAGCCAAAAAGTCCTGCTGTTAGGGCACCAATGCCTGAGATGATCGGTCATCCAGGATTTCCAGGTTTATGGATCTTGGGTAGCATACAGAATACCCCTGAACACTAAAGCATAAAGACAGAATACAAGGATAAACAAACAGTAGAGATGTGTTTGTAATAAACATGGCGGTAAACACAATTTTTATAATAAGGTGTCAAACTAAAGGAACGATGTGTGATGCAAGCAATAAATTAACCATTTTGGAAAACTGTCAGCACAAGTTTCAAAGAAATACAAGAGCAGGGGGGCTGGGTAGGGGGTGAGGTTCAGCGGGGCAGTTAGGGTTGGGGGTCCCAGGAGGGGGCGGTCAGGGGACAAGGAGCAGGGGAGCTTAGATGCGGGGTGCAGTCCTGGGGGGGCGTTGGAGGGGGTCCTGGGAGGTGGCAGTCATGGGACAGGAAGTCATGGGTTGAGGGTTCTGAGGGGGCTGAGAAGTGGGAGGGGATCATATAGGGGGCAGGGGCAGGCTTCCCTACCCTACCTGGCCCTCCATATAATTTTTAACCTCGATGTGGCCCTCGGGTCAAAAAGTTTGCCCACCTCTGGTCTAGAGGAACAGGCACTCAGCCCTTCAGCCAAAGCCTCCTGGATGTTTCTTCCCTTCTGGTGGTCTCAGGTGAAACAAACAGAACAGTCTACAGTCAGCAAACTAGGTTAAATAAAAGCATCAAGGAAAGAAAGAAAGAAAGAAAACCTGTAGGTAGCTTCAGTCAGGATAGTGGGCTTCTTACTTCAGCAGGCCTTGGAAGTATCACAGTCCACATCAGAGTCCCCTGGCTCTCTAGAAGTTTTAATGCCTTTCCCCCTCTTAGGCCAGAGGATCCGTGTTCTCCTTTCTACAAGGGCAGAGGCCTTATTGGCTGTTGTGCTCCCAGAAAGCAGTCCAATCACCTATTCCCCTCCAAGCTTGCCCCCAGCTGAATGGAATTTTGTCCTTTGAACTTCTACTCCAGTCCTAGCACGATTTTCAAGTGCTGAGGGGTGGGTGCATGAGATACGGTGGTGCCTGGGGCTGCCCTCACTGGAAATGCCAAGGTCTGGGCTGGCTGCAAAGGGGAGAGCAGATTACTCCCAAGATTGGCGGGGAACACTAAAGTTAAACTCCTCGACCAGTCACCAACTGTGCTTCTGATCCTCCACACTGGTTATCAAGAAGCTAAAAAGAAATCTTTATTGCATCCAAGTTCTCTAGCTCCCAGTCAGCACACAGGTCCAGTACAGTAAGAAGTTATTTAAACAACTCTGCTCACATATACAAAATGTTCTTCCAACCCCTAAGGATCAGCCACATTACCAGGTCAGCATAGGTTTGGATCTTACCCAAAATACCATGCTGCCAGCCAATCCTTTAGTGTCTAAAACTAAAGCCTTATTATAAAGAAAAAAAGAAAGAACTAGAAGTCACATACATACAAAGACTTCAAAGTCCACATATCAGGTTCCTAGCAGTATTGGTGAGTTTGCTGGCATGAAAGTCCCTCTAGAATACATCCACAGCTTGGATGGGTCATTCAGTCCTTTGTTCAGAGAGAATTTACTCCAGAGGTAAGAAGCAGGAATAAAGACAAAATGGAGAAGATGCAGCTGCCTCTTTTAATCTTTTGCCATGCAGCTTGTGCCTCCTTTATTTCAAACACAAGCTTCCCAGCACATGTCTTGGAAGCCTTAGAGTTCTGTGCATTGGCATGCTTCTGCATGCCTGGCTGAGTCATAAAGTGTATCCCTTGCCTTTTCTCAATGGGTCGATTGTATAGCTGATGGTCCTAATGGGCCTAGGCAGTGCTGATGCCAAACTGTCTGTGAGTGTCACCCAGAAGCATAGCACAAGTTTTGAAATACAGACATACATGAACATCAGGGCCGGCGACAGAAATTTGGGGGCCCTCTACTCTGATCGTTTGGGCCCCCCCAGCCCAGCTGGCACTTCCCCCCCCCCCAGCTGACAGCGGCTGGGGCTCCCCCCAGCCCAGCCGCCCCCCACCCCCAGCCCAGCCGGCGCTCCCCCCCAGCTGACAGCGGCTGGCGTCAGTGCGGGGTCCTAAGGGAGCGCGAGCCCGGGAGCGGTGCGAGCCCGGGAGCGGCGCGAGCCGCCCTTGCTGCTCTCCCCCCCCCCGCACGCCCTTTCTTCCCTGGACTGCGCCGCTGCCGCCGGCCGGGCTCACTGCTCCTGCCGGGGACACACGCACTCGTCCGCTCCAGAGGAGAGCCGCGCCGCCTCCCCGCCCCTTCCCCGCTCTCCAGGCCCGGCGACAAGGGGGGACGGACGACTACGGGTACTGCTGTGTACTGGGCCCCGGACTTAAGGGGGCCCCCCTAAAGTCCAGGGCCCGGTACAGCTCTACCCGTAGTACCCCCCTGTCGCCGGCCCTGATGAACATCTTAACCAATAATACAAAGGTGATACAAACATATAAACAAGATGGTCATACTTAGCAAATTATAACATTTCTGCAGATACTTACATAGCACATGTGGCATAACTCATTGCAATTTTACAATATTGGTGTTCATAGTATCCTAAAGTGTCCCCCAGATTCCATACAGTGTCACAGCCCCATCTAGCCCACAGGAGTCCCTTCCATGCTGGTATAGGGTTTGTATATCTTGTCACAGAAACAATACAAGTACTACATAATTTCCCTGAGAAATAAAACAAAAGTTGAACTTGACCAGATGGTAAAATTATTAAGCAAATACAACCATGATAAAGGCAAATAAATTAATTAATTATATATATAAAAAAGATTTGAATAAGACCATCAAACATGAATGCTATCCCATGAAAGCAGTTGAGTGGTCATGTATAGATTTCAAAATGCAAACATATTTTCACCTCTGGATGCAAGTTAATGATTTTGGGAAGATCAACTTTATAAAAAAAGTGCAAAGCTCTGCACTCGCAACTCCCCTGAATGTATGTTTAAATTAATTTCTTTCAGGATTGCCTTGGCATTAAAAGATCATGACCTGGATCTTTTACAATGAAAATAAGTGCCAAGTAGCAAATCCCAAATCAACAATGAGAGACTGTGTAAGGTCCTGCAAAGTATGAAAGAAAAGAACCATAAATTGAAAAGGTACAAAGGCACAACTCGGCCTAATGACTCAGCAGGTGGCCTAAGGGACTATTAGCATTATTATCTCTTGTTTGTCCATACATTTTAAAAATTAATCCTCTATTTTACCATTCAGTTAATTGGGGTTTAACATCCTAATGAAGGAAATTCTGTGTAAGAATATGGAGATTTTTCATCCATCCCTAAATCCAGTCTGGTTTGCACCTTAAATAATTGCACCCAAATTTTTGACACGGCAAATATTTTTGGAGTAAGACACCTGTGTTTGTTTGCACTTTGGCAAAGCTAGCTTATTTTGACACACATTTTATAAAACACTAACATTTGACTTGTTGTTTACTTGATGCCTTCCCCATGGGTACCATGGCATTGTGTTAGGGATGTCATTTAATGTTTTTCATTACTAAGGGCTGGTCTACCGTAGGGGAAGGGATCAACCAAAGATAGGCAACTTCAGCTACATGAAAAACATAGTTGAAGTCAGCGTATCTTCTTCCGACTTACCTGCAGTCCTCATGGCGGCGGCAGTCGGCAGTGGGCTCCCCCGTTGACTTCAGCCTGTGCTTCTCGGCAAGCTGGAGTTCTGGAGTCAACGGGGGTGCTGTTGGTGATTGATTTATCGCGTCTTAACAAGATGTGATAAATCAATCACCAAAAGATTGATCACTACCTGCCAATCCGGCAGGTAGTGAAGACATAACCTAAGTGCCTCCTGGATATTTCCATTGCTCTGGAGATATGGTTAGGTGACACATAAGCTGTGAAAAATAACAGGGTGCAGAAGTAGCAGTAACAGCAGAAATAACATGTTTTTCCACACTTTACATAAATGGTTGATTTTTATTTTCATTGGTATGGTGTGGTACAAGACTATACATATCATGTATAGTTGTGCAAAATTGAACATTGACATATTTAAAACCTTTATATTTATTTAAATGGTAAGTGCCTACCATAACCACATTATTCCTTGACTAAGATAACATGCTACTGTCAGGAGCTTTAGCAAAGGAATTTCTGATTGCAGACAATATTGTCATCTGCTCCCAATGAAATGACATATTGCCAATCATCGCTGACCAGGCCGGATATTTGCAAGTCATTTATAATGGGAGAGGAAGGCAGGTTCATCACCAGAGTGAATAATGAAAGTGATAAAATGTAATCTTGATAGATAATCCTGTTAAGAAAGAAATTGGAAAGTATTTAAACATCCTGCCTGATACTAATAGGCTATTCTAGAGGATTAGATCTAAGATTAATACTCAGCATTCAGAGACATAACTTCTTCAGTGAAGTCACAAGCACTTCCTGAATCAGGGGTGTTGGTTCTTTTCTAATTTGTTTTGAGTGTTTTTTAAGACTACAAAGACTGAGTGACAGCAGAATAAACCCACATCAGCTGTTATGTATTTGTTTGAACAGCATAGGTTTTCAGGAAAGCCTAACAGTTTGTTACCTTAGCGTGAGAATGTTTGCATTATGTGGGCTTTGGCAGCCATTTGAAAGACACAGCTGACTTTCTTTTAAAAGCTGAACAAGTTAGCTCCTTAGACTGTTAAAGGAAGCTTGAGTCTTGTGGCATTTCTATCAGTTGTACTGACTGCAAGCACTTTTGTCACAACAAATTTTTAAGCTCTTGACCCAGAGCTTGATTCTTATTGGTTCTTACCAACCTGTAGAGTGAAGGAGGGCTCAGCCAGGGAGCCTCCTTGTGTTGCATGGTAGACATAAGGGCTAAACAGAAGTGCATCCCTCTCAAGAGTGTAAGGACTTCTTTGCACTGACTCCTTTGGATGAACTTAATGTCCCGAAAAGGGTGGAGACAAGTAGACAGGAGGCAAGTCTATGGTACTAGCCCATGGAGGGGGCTAGTTTTGTGGGACATAGAGGAGGTTGCATTGCTTCTGTGGACTGGGGAGCTGCAGGAGGTACTGTGTCCCTCTCAGGAAAACCCCTCTTGTTCCTCCCAATGGAGTGTTATGACTCTGCAGTGACTCTTACTATGGGCTGTGCCTAACACAGTTTGCTATTTTAAACTCAGCTAGGTGTATAATTTAAGCCTTTCTGCATGCACTGTTGTTGTAGCCCTATTGGTCCCACCTTAAGCCGTTCTGCTTAACTTATCTCAGTGCAAGGTTAATAGGTAGACATATACCAGAAAAAAAATTATCTACAGAATTAAACTGCAGATAAGTATTTCAAATTACCACATTCTTTAATGGACATCTGATAACAGCAGATTGAACTTTGAAATAGACACTCCGAATCTGTGCTCCTGAGAGTGATTAAGATCAACATTTTAAAAAGGTGGCTCTCCCTTTTTGCAGGTGTAATTTATGCAACTGGATTATAGGCAAAGGTCTGAGTATCTATGGCTTCACTGTGGGCATGAATTAGGTAGTTAGAAATTCAAGTAATCAATCAGATAGACCTGATTCCACAAAAGCTTATGCATATGCTTAACTTTATGCACTGTGAATAATCTCATTCACTTCAATAGGATTACTCACAATGTGTAATACTAAGCACTTGTATAAATCTTTGCAGGATTTTAGATCATAGGCTCCAAAGGGGGACTTCAGAGGAACTCAGGTAGTAAGATGGGGGAGTAGGAGATTCTCACAGCAGGAATTTGAAGAATGAAATGAGAGTTCTTTCTGTAAGAAAAGTGGGAGGCTGTTTCAAGTGCAAAATAGGTGCAACTGACATCATTTAGATATCTAGTATGGATAACTAGAAGTATCAAATGTAACAGCTTTCAATAAGAAAATATATTAAAAAAGACAACTTAAAGGAAGAACAATTTGATTATATAAGGGGACTGCTCTTGTCTTGAATTAAAAATTAAAGAATTTGCTCCTCTACCACCCCTCATTTCATCTTCAGTGCTTTATGTTCTTTTTGATGTCCTTTCTGGTTTTCTTCTCCTTCAGGTTCACTACATGGTTTAAATCCTAATAATTCTACTATACATTTATACCTCTCTGGCATGCTATATTCCCATTTCTGTGTTATTAATATATTTACTGAAACTTCATATGCATTTTTACTTAGAACAGTAACAACTCAAAATAACAACAAACAAAAAAGCACTTATAGTAATAAGTGGATTGAGATCTTGGAACTGATGTGAGATTTAGAAATATTTGGACTCCCCAGAGGAAAGAACATTGTGAATCTGCCCAGTTTCATGGAAAGGCTGACTCCTAGTTTTTTAAACTATTATTAACAATAGTCATCCATATAGAGAAAGGAGGCACAGTGCAGAATCACTTTATGAGGATGTTTTCTACAGAAAAAAAGTAAAATCTTTATTTAGTTTAAAAGGACATTTATTTTGATTAAGGGACAATAAATAGAAAAAGCAAAGCCTCCAGGAGAGAGTACGGTGTCTCTCTAAGATCCTGGGCTACAACAAAATGTCATTCATGCTGACAACAGTGATCTTCCACTGCTGGCAGACAATCAAATACTCAATGCATTTAAAGGTTTGGTACATTGAATGAGTCATAAGTTACGCAGAAATATATACCCCAGTAAGGAAAAGGTTTGCCAATTGCTAATCATCATGATGAATCCCTTCATTGCACAATATGAAACTGATGATAAGAGTAATACAATCCTTAAAAGCAGTCTGATGCTTAAAAATTGCAAAGTCTATTTTTTTCTAGATCATGGAAACCAAGAACAGGTAGTTGGTTCTACACCTATCCCTGTGTAGAAAGGGAGAAATGGGTTCTAAGGTGGGTTTTGAAAGAGGCAGGAGGAAGCTGCTTTCTGCCTGGGAAGTGAGAAATTGTTCCAAACATCTGAATCAATCGGGGAACTGTCATTGAATTTGGAAAGAGACAAAAGAAATGCTAAAAAGAGGATTGGGAAAGCATTGGTAATACTAAAAAAATGCATACAAATAAATCAAGTCTAAAATATTTTGGCCCCCTACCACAAAAGAGACTTCAGCCACTGCAACCATTTATTTTTAATTCATATCTTGAGGTCAGAAGATAACATTTATTTATTCGTTGTGAATTCTACAGCATATAGCAACAAGGAAGGAGATAAATATGCATTCATAGCAAGAATGAAAGCAATATGGTTAAAAAGATAAGTAAACATTTTATATACCCAATATAAAATGACTCATGCCCAACAATAAACACACAAAAAAACCCAACAATAAACCAAGCTGGCATGCCTAAAACGTATTAATGGATTATTTCATTTCTCAGAATGTATTGCTCTATTGAGTTAGAGATCTCACATCTTCAGGGGAAACTTGGGCATGGATTTGGGGGGATAAGCATAGGATTTGATCATTATTTGTTGAAACACACTGCTTAGTGAAAAAATAGTATGTAAGATGTGAATGTAAGCTAAGACAATGCTGTGTCAAAGTCCTACCAGATGTTCAAAGCAGTGCACAAGGACTGTATAATCAGTTTCTAATGGTATCTAAAAAGCAGGCAGTTACCATACCAGAGTCAAAGAGACAGCAAATGGAACACCACAAACTCTATTGGAGCTGCCGCATTCTTCTCTGTTATTTCTAAAAGTGCTGTCTCTTCAAATGGCAACTGGAATGATGCTATGTTGTTACTAGAGTATGGGGACTGTGACGTCAGTCCCCTCTTTCACAGATGGTTTAATGATACAGTTATAATATAGGCCACAGGAAAAGAATCCCCTTTCCTTCCACAATGGGTACGCTAGAACTGTCTAGCAGAACTTTGCAGTTCTTTCTAGTACTGTCAAAACCACTCTGAACCAGCTCCTCAACTGATGTTTAGTTCTGCTGAAGTCAGAAGAGCTGTGTGGAGGGCTTGGCCCCAGTATATAGGTAGGGCCTTAGAGTCGGTCAGTGCCAATCAGTTGTTTGGCATGTTTGCTTTTGATGAATGATATATGGAATTTCCTTCCCTTACATGTTAAGCAGTCAGCCTCTACATCACATCCAGCCCCAGGCAGTGAGAGACTGGCCAGGCTACGGCTATAGAGCTTCCAGCGGAGCCTGACAAAGTGATTGTATCATTTACAAAGTCTTCCACAGTATTTACTGCTTGATTTACTTCTAGGAATTTCTCAGGTTCTGTTTAATCAGTCCCAATCTGAGTAAATGATTAAGGAGATTCTGAGGAGTGGATTAAGATTACCTACTTTTATTGTTCATATTTCAATAGGTTTGCTTGTTTTCAGCTTCTTTATATTCCCTAAACCACACTAAAAATCGCGAAGACCAGTAAATGTCAAGAGTTAGTAAAGTATTGTTTGGAAATTTCTGAAAGCTGTTAAATCATCACAGCTAGCGTATATTAAACTGTTGATTATGAATAATAAAAAGAAAATGATGATGTCTGAGGGCACACTTCAGAAATAATTGTAGAATATTGCAAAGCTGGCACAAAGTGGCAGGGCAGGAAAGAAGTGCTTTAAATTCTGCCAAAATGTAATTTTGCTTATTCACTCAAAATGAAAGAAATGGGAAGGGACAGGATATGCACAATTTTGTTTTATATTTTGTTAATATTCACTGTTCTCCTCTCTTACTCCTATTGTGGCAATCAATGGGAAAGAAAAAAGAGTGGAGGAAGTTGCTGAAGAAACAAATTATGACAGACAGAGGTGAAGCAGCTCACAGCACCAGGATACACAGCAAGTCAGTGGTAGAGCTGAACTAGAATCCAAGTGCCCATATTCTCAAACTTTAGTGCCCTATTCACTATGTAATTCTAGAATGACACCACAGATCTCACTGAATTCAGAATTCAGTCTAACACTGGGAGAGTCAACTCTGCTGTAGTGCATTCTGACGCAGGATCCGGGCCTCACACCAAAGTAACTGAGATCAGAATCTGTCCTCGTACTTAGGAAATTAATAATTACGGACTTGATAAATTGTAGTTGTCAGTCAATTATGTAGAGGCCCACTTTGAGAATGTGTGGTTTCCAGATCAATAATAATTCAGCAGACCATAATGACTCAGAAACCATTGCAATCTATGGATCAATAGCTGGGCTGTCTACTGTCAGACTATAATGCATAGGTAGGAGACATTTTCATCTGTTATGGCAAAGATGACTTAGGAAAATTCTTAGACTGCAGATTATTGACTTTATACACTTCATTGAGATGTTATCTATCCAGTCAGTAGGGATGTTACATATTAGCAATAAGATATGCACAAATATTTTATGTATCCTAAAAATACTTGCACTTTTTCAAAAGTAACACTAAGTGTATGTCTACATAGTAATTAAACATTTGCAGCTGGCCTGTGTCGGCTGGCTTGGGCTATGGAGCTGTTTAATTGAAGTGTAGATGTCTGTGCTCAAGTTCTGGGACCCTTTCCCCATATAGGGTCTCAGAGCCTGGGCTCCAGCCTGAGCCTGAATGTCCACACTGCAATGAAATAACCCCATAACCCAAGCCCTGCAAACCTGAGTCAGCCGACTCAAAGCAGCCACAGGTGTTTCATTGCGGTGTAACATACCCTTATTTCATAGAGCAGAGGAAGTAATTAACTTGTGCATGTGTAAGTTCAGTTCCTTAGGGATCCCCTACTACCTACTGGACCCTTACCTCCTTGCTTTTGGCTGAAGAGGGGAATGCTGCTCCATACGACAGCTGGTAGGCATTACTCAAAAGTGATTCAAGCAGGGCCGGCTCCAGGCACCAGCATAGGAAGCACGTACCTGGGCTGGTACTCTGTAACGGGTGGCATTCTGGCTGCCCCCAACCCCCCTCGCTCCTCCAGCCATGCTGCCCCACCCTTTTTTTTTGCTTGGGGCAGCAAAATAGTTAGAGTTGGCCCTGGATTCAAGATGCTCTAGTACTTCAGGATTTTTGCAGCACTACCAGGGACTCCTTGCTTGAGAATTGAAGTACCTAATTCCAGATTGTCAGGTACTGTCATTATAACAGGTGGCTTTATGTATACATATGTCTCTCTTTCTCTTTCTGCCTGGTACTGAAAACACACACAGGAGCCTTTTTCCTAATTAGTTTAATTTTTTTAATTAAACAGCAGGTACCTAGAACAGAAGCTGACAGTCTTAAAGAATATATAATACATAGACATAAAATCCATGTTTAATAATAAAAAAGCATATTAAGTACACTGCACATTGAAACTTTGTTTTAAAAGCTTATAAGGGATATATAATTTAAATGGTTTTCAATACATTATAAGATGTTATTAGTCCCTAATTTAAAAACAAGGGTACAATTTATTTTATGTTTAAAGATTTATATAATGCATTTCATCTATTTGCCTCAGGGGCTTGTGAACAAATTTATAAATAACATCCAGAGTGCCTTTTTTAATGGGGGAAAATGTAATCCTTCCAAAAGAAACCAACACCCTCCGATGCAGTCCCCTGAGAAAAAGAGAGAATTCTAGTATGGAGTCCCAAAGTTCAACAAAACCTTGGGCCTATCACTCCAGTTAAGGAAGCAAATTCCAGAGTCAAAGGTTCTCTACTCAGAACAATCAATAGCATCTCTAGATGTTTAAATAGGGAAACTTAGCTTAAGCTCTAGCTGATCTCAAGTGCTGTGTTGGGTTGGTGGCAGAGAGATGGTCTCTTATTCAAACAGGACTGAAGCCATATAGGACTTGTAGACTGAAGTCTGTATGTGGAAAAATATGAAACCACCAAAGCAGTTACAATCAGCTGAAGAATTGGTGTAATGTTTTCCCCTTGGTAGCCATCACTTAGTGGATTGCTAGCCATGTTCTACCACTGATGCATTTTCTGAGTTGCCTTCATTGCAGTAATTCAGTTAGAGGATTGCAGAGGTGCAGATGACTGTGATGTTTTGGACTGAGAAGAAAAGCTTGCAAATGAATCATGGGAGGGGAGTAGAAAGTGCTATTTGCAGTTCTAGAAGCAAGTGAGAATTAAAGAGCATGTCCAAAACACAAGCCTCTTGAACAGAGTAATTGGAGCAGAAACCTCTCCTGTCAGCCTAAGATCCTGGTCCTGCAAATGACTGTCATCACTGCTATCTTATTTGCACTGTGCTTCAGCTCTCTTGTACCTCACTCATCCCTGTGTCCCACCACACCAGTCAGGGGAAATACCCAGTTGGCCAGCTACAGCCAGAATCTGTGCTATCTGAGTAGTATGAAGGGGCTGTATTATATCTGAGAATCCAGCCTGGAGACTTTTGCCATTCAAACATTTAATATGGCACAGGCCATCTAAATACCAAGGTCATGTGGCTTACAAGGATGACACAGGGAGGGAACTCTTAAGGGACAGCAGATTGGTGAAGAGGAACAGGAATTAAGGACAGGACGGTGAAGAGGAATTAAGGACAGGGTTAGCTCAATCCTGTCAAAAGAAACTTTAGAAACAGTGAAGGTCAGATCAAGGTTTGTGATTGTTATTTCACTTAACAAGTAAGGAAGACCCTATGAAGGAAGGAAGCTTGGACCCTATACATGGTGGGAGCATGCTACTAGGAATATGGGAAAACTCATACTGTTTATGTAGACAAGTTCTGAAAAATGAATCCCAGGGATTATGTGCAAAAATGTTTATGCTATAGCATGTCTTTGTTAACACATGCAGATATCACAAGTGGCTGCACAACTACTACAATTGTGCAAGCCTGTGATTAGTCAGATTACAACCATGCAAATATACATTAGCATTAATTGTGTCTATAGTTATGGTAATTACCCATGCAAATATAAGCAAGCTATTATGTGCACAGTAGGCTCATGATTAATGAAAATATGCTTGAGGGTCAAGTGTGAGGATAAATTGATCCACCAATTCCATAGGTGCTCTCCTATAGGAAAGTAGAGATGTGTTCCACTCAGAATTTTACCTTAGGTTTATTTTTTTTTTAATTCACAGCTCTCTCTCTGATGGTCTCTTATATTCCTTTAATTTTTCTAAGTAACTTCATACTTTGTTTAAAATATCTCACTGTCTTCACTCCCAGGTACACTTGACAGAAGTGCAGATTTCTTTCCATTCAAACAGCAATTGATTTCTTTTTGTACTTTCACTTTAATAGTTTAGCTTACAACAAGGTCTTGATTTCCTCTGCCTCCACTTTGTTGGCTGGAGACAAGGACTGGGTGTAGTCTTATTGAAAACCCAGGAGGTGGGTGGATGCAAGCCCACCCACTTCTGAAGGTCCCTTCCCCAGCCTAGCAGGAGGGATCACTGGACCCAGGGATCAAGTGATTAAGGACTGGGTGTGGTGGGGCAGAGAGGCTGCACAGACCAGCAGCCAATCAGAGAAGGCCTGGGGAGAACCAAACAGGGCAAGGAAGGGGCAGCCAATCAGGACAGGGCTAGGTCCTATATAAAGGTTGCCCAGCTAGGGAGAAGGGAGTTACTCCCTGGCCAGCAAGGGAGAAGGATTGGTTCCTAATGAAAGAAGCAGCACCTTGGACAGAGCAGGGCTGGTTAGGTTGGGGGAGCAGAGTGGAGCTCCAGCCCATTACCTGCCAGGCTGTGGCCCATGCTAAAAAGGGCCAGGAAGGTGCATAGGGCTAAAGGGGAAGTAGCCCAGGGAAACTGAGCAGACAAGAGGGGAAGGAAGAAGGACAGGAAGAGACTGCTGCTAGAGGGTCCCTGGGTGGGGACCCAGAGTAGCGGGTTGGTCCGGGTCTCCCCCTTTCCCCCTCTACACTGCACCTGACCATCGAGGAGAGGGACAGACTGCAACTTGCCCCTGAGAGAAGGGGCTAGACCAGCAGTTCTCAAACTTTTGAGACCGCGACCCCTTTTCTGGCTGGGTGGGCGGGGCGTGACCCCTCCAGTCCCCGCCGGGGGCGGGCTGCTGGCTGCGGCCCGCCCCCTCTCCATCCCCGCCGCGGGGTAGGGGGGGCTGCCGGCTGTGCTCCCCCCCCCCGCCACGGGCTGCCCGGTGCGCCCCGGTCCGCCTGTTCCCGCCGCGGGCGGGCTGTCGGCTGCCCGCTGGTCCCCCTCTCCCCCCCCCCCCGCTGCGGGCGGGCTGCCAGGTGCGCGCCGGCCTCCCAACCCCGCCGCCGCAAGTTGCGGCGGCAGGAGCTCGCAACCCCCTGGGGAGCGCTTGGCGACCCCCTGGGGGGTCACGACCCCCAGTTTGAGAAACCCTGGGCTAGACTATAGGATTGGGTTGGCCATTGGTGGCAGGTGCAAGCAGAAGGACAACTGTTAACAGCCTTCCCCCCACCCCCCAGGAGGGGTGAGACCAGAGGAGTGGGCAGTGTCCTGAAGCAGATGAGGACTGCCCTGAAGAGGACACTGCCAAGCTAGGCATCTAAATACTAAGATGAGAGCACCTGAATGTAATGTATTAACTGAGGCTATTGATATAACAGGCATCACAGAAATGTGGTGGAACAATGGTAAGCAATGGGACATGGTAATACCTGGGTACAAAATACATAGGAATGACAGAGCAGGTCATACTGGTAGGCCAGTGGCACTACATGTGAAAGAAAGCATAGAGACAAATATAGTGGAGCTCTTAAATGTATCAAACTGTAACAGACTCTCTAGGGATAGAAATTCCATGCTTGAATAATCAGAGTAGTTCAGTAGGAATACACTACTGACTACCTGACGAGGAGAGTGATGGTGAAATGCTCAGGGAGAGTAGACAGGCCACCAACTCCCCCCCCCCCAATAATAATGAGAGATTTCAACTATCCCCCATCTTGACTGGGTATGTGTCACTTCAAGACAAGATGCAGAAATAAAATTACTAGACCCCATTAATCACTCTTTCTTGGAGCATCTAGTTCAGGAACCCACAAGTAGAGAGACAATTCCTGATTTAGCCCTAAGCAGAGCACAGGAGCTGTTCCAAGAGGTGAATATAGCTGAACTACTTGGAAATAGCAACCATAATGTAATTAAATTTAACATCCTTATAGGGAGAGGAAATACCAAAGCAAACCACGATAGTTACATTTAACTTAAAGGGGAACAACACAAAAATGAAGAAGTTAGTTACATGGAAATGAAAAGGTGCAGTCACAGGAGTGAGATTCCTGCAAGCTATATGGAAACTTAAAAAACCCACTATAATAGAAGCTCAAACTAAATGTATACCCCTCCAAAAAGGGGGCGGGGAGACAAAAAATGCCAGCTTGCTAACCAGCAGAGTGAAAGAAGCTGTTAGACGCAAAAAGACATCTTTTAAAAATTGGAAGTCCAATCTTACTGAGGAAAATAGAAAGGATCATAAACTCTGTACATTTACACTTGCCAATTAGGCAAGAAAAAGAATTTGAAACACAACTAGCAAAAGACACAATCTAACAGCAACGTGTTTAAGTACAGCAGAAGCAGGAAGCCTTCCAAACAAAAATGGGGCCACTGGACAATCAGGGTTCCAAAGGAGCACTCCAGGGAGCAGGGCCTTGCCGAGAAACTAAATGAATTCTTTATGTTGGTCTTCACTGAAAAAGATGCGAGGGAGATTCCTGCACCTCTGCCATTTCTTTTAGGTGACAAACCTGAAGAACTGTCCCAAATTGAGGTATCAATAGAGGAGGTTGTGACACACTACCTCAAAGAAGCACCCTGTAACCCATATTTATCATTTTGTATATAGTTATGATATTTCACACAAAGCATGCCATAAAAATATCATATGAAAGGTAAACTGAAACCCATGGTTCTGTCCAAATAAATATATCATTAGTATGTATGAAGTTATGAGATTGTTATATGGTCATTGTTGAAATATGTTGTGAGTTTGGGAGTTGAACTGCTAGTTTTCCAGTGATGACAAAGGAGGTAACACACACAGGTGGGTGTTAAAATGGCTATTAATCATCAGGAGTTGTAAACAAGAGTTTTACAATTTTGTAAGAGTTGCACAAGCATCATGCAATGGGGATTGTTCAACTTTAGGACTCAATTGCACAAGACCACCCCAAGGGAACTGATCAGCTCTGACTCAGGAAGGCCCACCAGAACATGTCTGAGTTAGTATTATCCAAGCACATGGACTGGTGGTGTAAAATAAGGGACAGTGGCAACTTCTGAGTACCCCTCTCCTCCCCTATCTATGCCGAAGGCAACAAGAACACCAGGAAGACAAAGACTTTGAACTAAGGAGTCTGGTCCCAGGCTGAGAATGAAAGTATTAAGAGCTGTAGCCTACCTGCAACGTTCAGTGGGGTGAGAGACTCTGCTTGACCCAAATACTGCTTAGTCTAATAAGGTTTAAGATTTAGTCTGTGTGTTTACTTATTTTCTTTAAGGTAACAATCGCAGCCTTCTATGCCTACCACTTAATCACGTATAATCTATCTTTCTGTAGTTAATAAACTTGTTTTATCCTTACCAGTTAGTTTGTCTAAAGTGCTTGGGAAATCTGCTCAGGTTACAAAGGTTGGTGCATGTCCACTTTACCTTTGCTGAAGTGGTAAAATAATCTTCTAGTGAATCTAGCTGGATGTGCCTCTGCATGCTGGTGGCTGAGTGAAACAGCACCTGGAGAGCTTTGCTTCTTGTCACTGACAAAGCACTATGAGATAACTCCCCAGCCTGGACTGTAAGGGGGCACAGCAGTCCTACGGTTCCAGATTGTACCCTCAGGTCCCTGTCACAGAAGGCTTTGGAACAAATAGATAAATTAAACAGTAATAAGCCACCAGGATCAGATGGCATTCACCTAGTAGGAACTCAAATATAAGTAGAACTGCTAACTGTGGTATGTAACCTAGTGCTTAAATCAGCCTCTGTACTAGATGACTGGAGGGTAGGTGGGATGCATGGCCAGAAAGGGTTAAGCATCCTGCAGCATATAGGACTCAAATTCAACTCTTAAAGCCTTATGGGGAGATGATTTTGGGTATCTGCACATATATTGGTAGTGGTAAATGTGATCTCTGAATTAACAATACAGCATATAGGGACTGTTGGATTACAAGAACATATTACCCTATGTTTACAGTTCATTTAAATGTTATTGCTGTATTCATCTTAGATATGTATGGCAAATCATCTGTGAATGGTGGAAAAATAGGCAGTTGCCTTATGTGGATCTGTGTGAATAATTAATGGTAATGATTAGGAAATGAGTGCCTATTGTTCGCCAAGGGACTCAAAGCTGTCAAAGAGAACCTGAAACCGTATTAAAAAATGGCTTGGGTACTGATCCTGTTTAGCTCAGACCTAACTGAGGCGTCATGGAAGGGAAGCCTAAGTCATAAGGACTGAGATCCCAGGTCTGACTGGACCACCCTGAATATAAACATTGGACGATAATCTATGAACTATTTCTGAAAGAACGCTTTGCATCTACAAAACTCTCCATCTCTGCTATGAATCTGAAACTCAGGAATGACTCATGTCTACCGATCTTTTTAACCAATCCTCTCCTTTTTTTTTTTAAATGTTTTACTTTAGTTAGTAAGAATTGGACATAAGTGTGTATTTGGGAAAGGTCCGGAATATTCATTATCCTGGGAGGTAATGTGTACAATTCCTTTGGGATTGGTAGAACCTTTTTTATATTAAGATTTTCAGGAATTGTTTTCACTTGTATCTAGGTGGAGGTCTGAGGCTGGGTTACTTTAAGGGAATTGTGTTGGTGACTTCTGAGTAAGCAGTGAAGTATAACAGAAGCTGCTTTGTGCTGGCTTGGCAAATCTAAGTATTGGAATATCCATCAACTTTGGATTTTGCAAAGGGAAATCATGCTTCATCAGTCTACTAGAGTTCTTTGAGTATGTCAACAAATGTGGACAAGGGTGATCCAGGTGATAGTGTATTTGGATTTGCAGAAAGCCTTTGACAAGGCCCCACATCAAAGGGTCTCAAGCAAAAACTCCAATCATGTATCAGTAACTGATTAAAGCAAAGCAAAGGAAAAAACAGTCAACCCTCACAATTTTATGGTAAATTGCAGGTCCCCCCAGAAATCTGTATGGGGCCCTGTGTTGTTCAGCATTGATAAATGATCTGGAAAGGAGGTTAAACAGTGAAATGGCAAAGTTTGCAACTGATACAAAATTGCTCAAGATAGTTAACTCCAAAAGTGAGTGGAAAGAATTACAAAGGATTCTCACAACTGGATGATTGGCCAACAAAATGGCAGATGAATTTCAGTGTTTATAAATATACTGTAATGCACATTGGAAAACATAATCCCAACTGTACATACTGTGATGGAGTCAGACCAGAAGGGTATAGGAGAGTGCTATAAGGGAGGTAGATTAGCCTCAGGATGAGCAGGTCCCTGCTCCCTGGATAGCCAAACAAAGGCTAATCAAGACACCTGGGGCCAGTTAAGAAACTTCAAAAAAGCAGCAGAAATAGCTAGCCTGATTGGGACACCTGAAGCCAATCAGAGGCTGGCTGAAATCAGTTAAAACCCTCCTGGTTAGTCAGGTGGGTGTGGATGTCAGGAGCTGTGGGAGGAAGTTGTGCTGTTGGTGAGACTGAGTGGTAGACAACATATCATATGCAAGGAAGGAGGCCCTGAGGTAAGGGTGAAGTGGAGTTTGAAGGAGTAGGGATTGCTGTGGGAAGTAGCCCAGGAAATTGTATTGTGTTTTGTGGCTAAAAGGTCAGCCATCTTAGCTGATACAATTAGGGTCCCTGGGCTGGAGCTCAGAGTAGAGGGTGGGCCCCGGCTCCCTCCTTTCTAACTCCCTTAACTAATCACTATGATTGGGAGACAACTGAGACTGTGCCAGAAAGATAGCTTCTCCTCACTGGCTTATGATGAAAATGGCTCAATAGGCTGTGACCTGGTCTCTAAAGAGAGAAGGGCTACATGGAGGATCACAGTGAGCCTCTGAGGCTAGCACAAACTGCTTGGAAGCATGGGACCCACAGGGACAAGGCCAAAGCTTTGGCACAATACAAAATTGTGTTCCAAATGAGTTGTTACCACTCAAAGATCATGGTATCATCATGGATAGTTCTCTGAAAACATCTGTTCAATAATGGTAAAAGAAGCAAACAGAATGTTAGGAACCATTAGGAAAGGGATAGATAAGACAGAAAATATCATAATGGTACTCTATAAATTCACGGTATGCCCATACCTTAATACTGCATGCAATTCTGTTCAACCCCCTAAAAAAACCCAACCCCCCGCCCCCAAAACTGGAAAAAGTACAGAGAAGGTGAACAAAAGTTATTAGGGATATGGAACAATTTCCATATGATGAAAGAGTAAGAAATCTGGGACTGTTCGTCTTAGAAAAGAGATGACGAAGTCTAAAATCATAATGGTGGAGAAAGTGAATGAGTGTTTATTCCTTATAACACAAGAACCAGTCACTCAATGAAATTAATAGGTAGCAGGTTTAAAACTAACACAAGGAAGTATTATTTCACAACACAACCTGTAGAACTCATCGTCAGAGTGTTGTGAAGGCCAAAATTATAACTAGGTTAAAAAAATAATTTGGTAAGTTCATGGAGCATAGGTCCACCATTGGCAATTAGCCAAGATGGTCATGGAGGGAACCCTATGCTTCATGTGTCCTGAAACCTCTGATTTCTAGAAGTGCTTCATTCCTTCTGAAGCACCTTGCATAAGAACGGCCATACTGGGTCAGACCAAAGGTCCATCTAGCCCAGCATCCTGTCTTCCAACAGTGGCCAGTGCCAGGTGCCCCAGAGGGAATAAATGATCCATCTCCTGTTGCCCATTCCCAGCTTCAGGCAAACAGAGGTGAGGGACACTAATAGCCATTGATGGACCTATCCTCCATGAATGTATCTAGTTCTCTTTTGAGCCCTGTTATAGTACTGGTCTTCACAACATCCTCTGGCAAAGAGTTCCACAGGATGATTGTGTGTTGTGTGACGCAATGTCTAAAATAAATGTATAATATTGATGGACCACCTACTTCCCAGGGCATTTGAAAAGTAGCATCCCCCCTTTTACCCCTTAATATCTGTGCTAGTGATTCAATAAATACAGAATCAGAAGGGATGATCTAGGACATTCCTGGCGGGTGCCTCCAAAAGTGATGAAGGTGGATCAAGCTCCATTAAGTGTGATTGACACCTAAGGCTTCACAATATGATATTGCCCCTAAGAGCCAGAGATATGGTGCATTCTGCATGACAACCAAGAAGCTCTTAGGCTCTAGAACAATAAAATAAAAAAATAATAATAATAAAACAAGAATTCCAAAGAGCTCATGAACTCATAGGAGTGAAATGAGCAATACAATTAAAAACAATGCTCTCCAAAGCTGTACTCTAATAGCTAGCTGAAAGTAATAAGCATCTTATTTGTTATTTCACATTAGAGGCCAAATTCTAGCAAGTGGGGAAGATAAGGATCTGACAGAAAATAACATGGGCAAAAGGGGAGCACAGGATAGTTGGATGTTTCTTCTCCAATTTTTGCTTTTCCTAAAATGCTTCATAGATTACTGCCATAGGGAGGCCCTCTTATCTCAGGATCCATGGAGGGACACTTTGATTCAGGGCCTAAGGATCAAGGTGTGTGATCTTCAATTCATATTATATGCCCTTTTACTCCAGCGGATGATTCAGGCTCCCAACAGGAATAATCTGTATTTGGGGGGAATTTTGGGAAGAAGAGATTTTTCAGTGCCTAATTTAAACTACATTGCTCCTCCAGGGCTGACCTGCACTTTCAATCTAGCATATTATTGCTTATCTACTCTTAAGGATCAATCCTCTGAGAGGAGGGGCTACGTCTGCAGCATTTAGAAAAAAGGAATGATAGGAGAAAGCAATGTTAAAGGAGCCAAATACTTATTGTTGCTGCCAGTGAAGGATTTGCAACCTGAGTCAAAGGGCTTGTCTACATGATTCATTAGTCTGCACCACAAGGGTGTACATTTTAGTCTGTACTAGTGTGGTGTGCACTGAATGGCCCATGTTGATGCACAACTAAAAGTTAAATGGGACTACATTAACACACACTATGAAAATCAGTACTATGGAATACACACTAGAGAACTTTTAGTGTGCACCAGTAGGGTCCACACACATCAGTTAGTGTATGACTCATTAGTGAGAACTAAGCACCAGAGGGATGTAAATTTTAGTCCCCACTAATGAGTTGTGCACTAATTGACCTGGGTTGACCCTCCTAGTAAATGGCTCTTTACATCTGGGAGAGACTACCACCTTCACAAGCTCAAAGGAAAACTGACCCCATTAGGTTTGCAGGTGTTTGACTCTCCCAGATTTAAAGGGCTATTTACTAGGAAAACATGATGGGAAAGGCTCCTCTGAAAGAATATACACAAAATTAGGAATTTAATGATGGCAAGTATTTCAGAAACTAGGTAGTTCATAGGAAAAGGGGACTTCTTTCTGAGGAGTAAGATTTTGGGTGAAAAACAACCTAAGATTTTTGTGTGCTATGTATTTGTGTTATTTAGGTCTTTCCTTTTGTGTTTATGGATTATTATTGTGATTTTAAGCCTTGGTTCCACAAGGTGCTTAAACAAAAACCTAACTCTAAAGCACCTGAATTCTCACATTGCAGTCAGTCAATGGGAATACTTGGGCTTACAGCTATGCATGTGTGCCCAGTGGACTAATATAAATATCTCAATCCTTTGTGGACATCAGTTGCTTAATTTGCTGGAGGTTTTTCATCGCAGGTACATATGTGAAGCTTCTTGGGGCAGGAAATATAAACTATAAGTTTGTAAAGTGCTGTGTAAAATTATGATTTTACAATGGGGATGGTTAATTTTTTTTCTTCTATCTTTTTGCTATGATGTAAGATGTTACCAGTTCTAGCAGCATTATAAATATTTTAAAAAATCTGCCCAAACTGGTAAAACTGTTTAAATTGTGACTCATGTATGTGCCCTTTTTTTATAAATAGTTGTAATTAAGGGGAATTGATTCCATAACATTTAATACCTTGCTCAGCAATTTGTCTATTCAAGAGAAGCATAGTTACATGCTACTCAGCATGATTAAGGGTGGGAAAATTGGGACCTAAGTCATCTGTTCTAAATATCCAAATTCTTTCTGTTAATGAATTGCCTAGTCAATTAATCCATGACTTTCCATTAAGGCAATGTTTCTAAAAACTATTACTTATAAGATCTTCAATATTAATCACTTGCTCTTCCAAAAGAGACTTTAAAAACTGGGTCTCTGTCAGATTTGGTGAACCCTAAATCAACAACATTTAATGTGTGTGTACCATGAGAGGACTACTGCTCTGTTTAAAATGACCAGCACTGCACCCAAGAGGTTAGACAGTATTATCAGGTTTCTATTTTGAAAGAAACTAAAGCATAAGAAATTTTCCACATTACAGTCCTTGTATTATCATGAAGCATTGTGCATAGGTATTGAAGAACTTCTATTTTAACATTGAAGAGACAATTCCATTCCACCATCATCAGCTGAGACTTCCTAACTAAAAGTAAGGGAATGTTTTGAAGGTGTGAAAGACCACTCACTAAATTCTCTACCTGAGGATGTCTCTCCACTCTATTTTTTTATTTGTTTTAATGTTTAGGCAAGTTCTGTCTTCAATGGAGGTCTCTATATTGATGCTTTCATTGCATTTTATTCTTCTGAACTGAAAGCAGATGCAAGAGAAAAGTGGCATAAAGAATGTAAACCAGATTCATCCTTGAGTCACAGCAATTTTTGCCAGTGGTACCGACGCTTTGACCTCCAGTGATGGAAAGTCCACCAGAGTGAAGATGCAGTACCACAATCCACTTGGAATCTTTGTTTCACCAGGGTTGCAGGGCCCGCTGGTACAACCTACACAGTGGATGAGATGGCTGGGGTGAGGAGGTGAGGTTTTGGGCTCACAGTTGTGCTGAGTCAACTCAGCACATCTCAGTGTGTTCACTTTTGGGCTTCTATAGATGGAGATTAGTATATTGTTTGGAGATTAGTATAGTGTTCTTCCAAGGTGATTGATGCTCCTGAGTGCAGCCATCCCCATATATGAATGGAGCACATATTGCGCACACACTATACAAATGAAGTTATCTAAACAGAACTTCATAAATGAATAATTGCAAGCATGTAATTACTATAAATGATAATCCCACTAGGGTTACTTTCATTCCCTGATTATCTCATCAGGATACAAAATCAGCAATTAGTCATCAGCAGGAATTGTTGCAGATGCCCTGTGTTTTGTCATATGCTTGAGAGCCTTGATTGTCATCTTTAAAATATTCCTCTGTCCTTTGTATTTTTACTTTCGTATATTGTATATTCACCTTCTTAAATGCCCTGTCAAACCCATTTCTTGCTCTCTTTCTTCATAGTTAGAAGGCAGAGCATGTTATTTGATTTGAGGAAAAAGTATTTTTAAATGTGCAAGATTTCTTTTCTCCCCGAGTAAACTCAATCATGTTGTAGAAAAGTTTTGTAAATCAACCTTATTTCATTGCCCTCTGGTGGTGGTTCTCGGTAATTTTTAAATAGCTTCAATGTAACTGGAAAATATTTGCTTGCAAAGCAGATTAACTGAATTTTCTCCTCTGAATTCCTTAATCAGTCAAGGATATTACAGTTCCTCTTCAGTATTAGATTAGCTAATCAGGATTTTCTGCTCTTTCTGTGAAGAAAATAACCATGCAGCTAAATCAAGATTCTGTTCAACTGAACTCCATTACAAAATTAATTTTAAAAATGGTGATAAGTTGTTTACCATTTTGGTAATGCCCTAAATTCTACTTTTGTAAAATAATGATGATTTTAATGGAAAATATTTATTTAAAAGACCAAAGTAGTTGTTTCAGAAGAGTTCTTATGCTCCAGGGCAGAATATTACAAAATGCATCCTTGTTACATTATTAAATTTAAATAGAAGAGATTTAAGCAGTTGGTATAAAGATCCTGATTCTTCAGTGAATCTAATGCAGGCAGAACTGATTGTGGGATTAGGTTGTAAGACTACTCTTAATTATGTTAAATTAATCAGCTTTATGACTACAGGGCCAGTACTATAAGCAGTTTTTTAAATGTACATGTGGAAAAAAAAATCATGTCCACACAAGAAATAATAAATAACTAATGATGATCTTTCATACTTCCCCCAATACTATTTTATGTATTATATTGCAGTAGTGCCCAAAATGTGTTAGCTGGTGCCAGGTGTATAGGAAGACTCAGTCCCTGCCTCAAGAACTTATAATTAAGATGTTTGTATAAATTATTATCAAATTCCTTATCTGATGATCAAATTGAAAGGGAATTATTTGCTACTATTTGATATTCAAAATTAAACATGCTTTTATTGTACAAATATATTTTCAATTGCTAGGCATGATTCTCTCACTTTAGTGAACTGACTTTTGTGTAGTTACTTGTAATATACACCAGCACATGGGAGAAAAGAATCCTACTGTCTTCTCATTCTATACAGTGGAATTACATTGCTGGAATAAAAACAAGTGGATAGCTGATATAAGCCCTGTACTTTCAATCCCTTATGCAGGTATTTAACATGATAGCTAGGAGAGCGTTAGGCAGCCTCAAATATAGGAGTCACTATTGGTCTGTCTAGGTATATATATTTATCTTTATATATCCATCTCCACGGAAATACATATATCGAGTATACACACAGTAGGCCAGATCTTGGCCTCCATTCCTCCTTTGTCATGTTCCAGAAAGTCACCTTAGCCAGCTGTATGATGATTTCCCCAGTATAGGAAAATCCCCATTTGTCCCTGCCATAAGAGGTGTATTGAGAGTGTGGCCATGAGAAAGGAGGCACGGCTTGGCCACTGATGCACTCTGGCTA
Source organism: Sternotherus odoratus (assembly GCA_032164245.1). Taxonomy (NCBI): domain Eukaryota; kingdom Metazoa; phylum Chordata; order Testudines; family Kinosternidae; genus Sternotherus; species Sternotherus odoratus. Next base: position 86,114,825 of record JAVMKO010000007.1, read on the forward strand.
TCCCTGGCACTTAAAATGGCCTGTTGAGAGCTGTTGTAACCACATAAGGCTGCTCTAAGTTGGGCATGGGTCTGAACTGGCACCCAGCTAGCCCCAGTATCACTGAGAGCATAAAGTGGTCATTACAGCCATCTATGTTCTCCCCCTGCCCTTACCCTTCCTCTTCCAGTTCCATCAGAGGCAGCTGTAACTGTGTGTCATGGACGATCTGGTGTACATTTAAAACCGTATTCAGTCTTCTAAAATATATAACAATATCCAGCCCATTTTACTGAATCTTAACACTGTTACAATACCTTGAACCTTTATGAAACTTAAAACAAACTGGACAGTTGTAGGGCATTTTGAGACTTTTGTTGCTTTTGGCAATGGTTTAATCTTTTTCTTCAACAAGATAATCCATGGAGTGTATAATGACTGTGGAACTGTTTCAAGACATAGAATTTAACAAAGAAACAGAACAAAAAACTCAACCAGAAAACCTCTGGTTAATTAGGAGTGAAACCCTCAAAGGAACAAGACAGAGCTGACATGGATCAAACTTTATATAAGTTGTATGCATTCGAATGTTGTATTACAGAACTCAGAAAGCTATTCCCCTCTCCCACAATAAAATAAAAACGTCTGTAATACAAAGTATTTTTTTAAATTTGGTAAATTGTAAACAGAATATTTTAGTCGTTTCTTCTTTTACGATTGTATACAGAATGCCTTTTAGTATATGGCACTTAACAAAAAATAAATTTAAAAAAAAATCCAAGGCTTACTTCATAGTATGTCTGCGAGCTGGGCTCAACACAGCTCAGGAGAGTGGGCAAAGATGACTTTATGCCACACTTGCATTCCACCCCCGATCATGGGGCCAGCTAGCTGCAGGTGTAAAGCAGAGCTGCCTCCAGTTGCTTTACGTTGTTCTGGCTGGCTGGCCATTTCAGGCATCTTATGGAGTTGCCCTAATTGTGCTACTTTGCTCCTAGTCACACATTCTATGCCGGGGCCCAGGAGACATAGGAGCTGTTACAGAAGCTCCTCCTGGACCAAGAATCCCCTCCCCCCCCAAGAAGAATCCTCAGGATGCTGGATCTGCTGGTTTTATAGCTGTGAAAAGAAGCTGGACCAAGAGCCAGGATCTACTACTAAGTATTTCCAGCATTCTTATTGAAAACAGCTAGCAAAATACTAAAACAACGAAAATAGCCACAAAATATTTCCAGGAATTTGGTGTAGCCATATATTTACATCTCTTGTAATTGTTTCATGTCTGCAAATCCATTTCCTTTGATCTGTTGCTGCAGAGTTGATAGGCATAACTGTGGAGCTAAATATGACAGTTGTGCAGCCAGGAGTGAAAATATGATACCTGGACGTATCGCCCTTCTCCCCCTTAGTGGTTTCACCTATCGAGATTGGTGTGAAATTACATTGCAGATTTAAGGGCCTGAGGCAGGAAGAGAAATACAGGGGGCTGACACAGGTGTAATTGGACTAGAATTTGGTGCAATATTGACCATGAAGCTAATTGTTTTGGACAAGAAGCTCTGTAACAAGAATATTGGGCTCTGCTCTCACTCAGAACTGTGCAAGGTCAGCTCCTCAGGCAAGAGGACCCTTCTACTCCTCCTCCTACTGGAAAACCAGAACATGCCAAACAGCAGAAAGATGTAGCTTGCGAACAAGAGTATTGTGAATAAGAGTATTTTTAAAGGAAATAAGGACACAAAATAGACCAAAATAAATGTTTCTGTTTGTGCCATTTGGTCTAACAATCCTCTCCCTTCCCTATCCCACCTCTGTCCCCTTTACTCTGTAACCTCACCATCCTGACTGCTATTGGGCTTGAAACCAGGATGAAACGTCTATTGTACTGGCATCGGTTACATTCTTCCAACTTGCCTCCCCCTTATTTTTAATGAGTTTTACTTTGCTTAGTGAACACTGTAAGCTTCACTGACTACAGAGCACCCGAGGCTGACCCTGGCCTGGCCTGCAAAATAACAGTTTCTAAGGCATTCGTAGAACATGCTGGCCTGATTCTGATCCTTGTAATATTAACAGTTAAAATAACCCTGTGTCTAGACAGCACTGGAGAGAACCATGATTTATTATAGCATAAAACTGATTTTGATAATGAGTGGAAGGATTTTAGGCAGTTGAATGGTCTGTGATAGCGGTATGTCCAAAATCAACATAATAGTTTTTTGACTAACTACCTGGAACTGGAAGGATCAATAAACAAAATGAGTGATTTTCTAAATTATTGGAGCTTTGGAGTAGGTACTCACACAAGATTCAGATAAAGAGGCCTTCACCCCCACAATCCACAACTATTCTATGTCAAAGTAAGGCATGATGGAGTCTGGTGTCATTGATTTCTTTCTCTAGACGCACAGACGAAAGAGCATTCAAACTTTCTCCATGAAAGAGATCAGTGATGGAATGGCTTCTGGATCTTGAGAATGCTGATTGGTTACAACTCCTGCTGACTTTAGTTTCAGTTGGGAGTTCTCAGCCCCTTGCAGCATCAGGGTCTGACTTTATACTGGAAACAGAGAATTCCAGACATAACTGAAGAAGTTGATATAGGGCACACTATAAACAAAATCAAGGAAAAACAGCTTTTATTCTTGGCAGCTATTGTTCCTGGAATCTAATTAGAATGACAGCACCAAAAAGAATGAGACATGAAACACAAATCCTTTATTTTGATCTAAAGGACACCTGGGAACTTATTCTCCTTTTACATTGCTAGAGTTATTATAAATGAGAATCAGGCCCTTTGACTCTATGATCCATATGTGATGGATGGAGCTCTCTTTTCTCTTTCTATGTTGTACTGCTATTGGCGTTTGTGGCAATGCCTAGGAACCCCAGGCATAGACCAGGACCCCACTGCACTAGAAGCAGTGCAGGCACTGAACAAAAAAAATCAACTCCCCCCGCCCCCAAGAGCTTCCATTCTGCTCTGATTGTAGTGTCCCTCGTACATGCTCAGACGGAGGCTCCTACTGGTCGGTTTTGTATTGTCTTGAAAATGGAAAAACAAAGGTGGGGGGAGAGAGAGGTGAAGCGAACATGCTATTGCTGAAGCAAAGAAATTACAGCTACACATTACCGTTTTAGTTCCACGTGCAACCTTTTAAAGTGAACAGTATTTTTCCTGTAACTTGATACTGTGAAAACAAGAATTTAAGTTTTGATCTCCTAAAAATGCTTATTTTTGGAAGAAGCAATGTACAGTGACCAGTGCAGAGCAGCAAGCGCTCACTGTGGGTTTGTCTCTTTAAGGATGGGTAGTCTCAGCATTGTCACTCCTGCTGCTGCCAGGCAACTTGCACCTCTAAACCAGACCTCCTGGAAGTTGCACCCACCATAAATTACTTCTCGGGAACTGCTTTAGAGAGTAGGTGGACAATGTATACAAACAACAATACAAAGCCATTAAAATCTCCTTTGGAGCTGAATTGGGGATGCTTTAGGGTGGCAGGGTTTATCCTATTTTGTGTCAGCTCAGGTTCAGAAATTTGCAAACCTCATAGTCTGTCTTTTCTAATGTGTTTGAACTCTACTGCATCTAGTAGTTGTCACCTGCTTAAAGATTATCCTCTTATAGTACTTATTTAGGTATAAAAGGGTGAACTCGGTTACCTTGCACAATGTCAAAATAAAGGCCTTTGGACAAGGTCTATTTTTTGTGTGTGGGGCACATAGTTAGCTAGATAGACATAAAAATGTAGGTAATTACAGCAGATGCATGCTGGGAACAGGAAAGCTGAAGGTTTATATTTGGTTATTATCTGAGCGAACCAGTAAAGCCAAACCCCAGCTAGAGTGTATATTTCAGTGGCATATACTGTGTCCATTCTGTTACGGTAGGAGCACATTAGGAACTCCATCCGTTTCCAGAATCCTGTTCAGTGGTTTGACTGTAGAGTGCAGAAAGGTACTTATCTCATTATTTAAACCAGAGAGGTGCTTCAAACACCTCTTAACAGTCAGAATATATACTGCAGTCCCACTGAAATGACTCCTGGCCAGAAATGCTGATTTAGAGTACTATATCCTCCCAATTAATTTAACATTCTTTACTTGAAATATTCTAATCATTCAATTACAAGGAGCTCTTTAAACTTTAGACTCCATAACTTCATCCTTGGGTGCCTCATCTGCCCACAGGGCTCCTATTCCCATCTTTATTCCAATGGCTCACAAATCTACCTGCCCACTCCCGATACATATGCCTCCATGCAATCCCACACCAGTTTATTTCTTTTATGTTTTGCCATGAACTTAAATGTAACATGGCCAAATCTGAACTCCTTTTCTTTCCTCCTAAGCCCTCTCCACATTTTCTGTTATTAACAACTTTACCATCCTCCCACCTGAGTCATCTCTGTCTCCTTTCTTTCTCTTACCCCATACATTCATGCTGTGTCCAAATCTTGCAGTTTCTTCCTCCATAGTGTCTCAAAGTGCTGTCCTTTTCTTTATGTCCAAATAGCCAAAACTCTCACACAAGTCTTCATCTCGTGTCTTGATTACTGAAATTGCCTTGTATGTAAACCTCCCCTACATCCATGTTGGACATCTGTAGGGTCACCTTTCTTTCCTGGGTTTCAGGTCACATCACACCCTCCTCTCTCTCTGAATCTATCCCCTTGTTTCCTATTTTCCTCCACAAAGACTAAGCTTCTGGTCATCACATTCAGCACCCTTTGCAACTCATCACCTCTCTAATTTCTTGCTCTTATCTCATTGTATCACCTCTTCTCTTCCAATCTGCTGATGCCTTGAAGACTTCTGTGCCTCTTTGATAACCACACTTTCCTATCTCTAACACGAATATCTGGCCTGATAAATGCTAGACTCACATTAGCCTTTTTCAGGGCCCATCACATTGCTTAGCTTATGGTCTCAAGGGATGTTCTGACAGTCAGACATAGTCACAGCCCCACCCCTTGGAACTCTGGCCAATACTCCTTTCCCCAGGACACACCCACTACACTGGTGTCAGGGATGGTGAGTTATATGGGCGTGTGGTGCCAAGGCTCCAGCAAATTGAGGGCCCAAGGGGCCTGGCTCCATCAATGTTTGGGTCTGGGGTTTCTCCCCACGCACCTCCCCCGGCCAGTCTTGCCTGCCCTGGGCAACTGCTCCCTGCAAGTCCACGCTGTGCTCCCTCTCTAGCTGCTGCAGTCGGCTACGAGGGAGTGGCACTGGATGCAGGCTACTTATCCTGGCTGGACCTCCTGAGCAGCAGCCTGGGGAGGGGTGGGGGGCTTGGGTGAGTGTTATGCTGGCCCCCCCCCCCCAGGAGCTCGCTGCTGCCGCCAGCAGGGAAAGTGCTGGGGGGAGTTCACAGGGCAGCTTGCCTACTGCACCCCAAACTCCTCCCTGGCACAGCCCCATGCTCCACACCCCAAGCCTCCGTCCCAGCCCAGAGCTAGCACCCAGCACCCAAACTTCTTCCCGGAGCCCACACCCTTCCTGCACCCAAACTCTCTTCCAGAGTCTGCACCCCAACCTCCTGCTCCAGCCCAGAGCCTGCACCCAGCACCCAAACTCCCTTCTAGAGTCCACACCCCAAACTCCCTCCCAGAGACTTAGGCAGGTGGGGGACGGGGCTTGCTCCCAATTTGGGCACCATCAAAAGTTATGCAAACCTGCCACCCCTGGCTGGAGGATCCAAAATGTGGTCGTCCAGAGTAACTAAATTAGCTCTACACTACCTGGAAATTCCTCATGCACAGGGGAAACTGGCGAGCTATACCCTGGGTTTTACTGAAATCAATGGAGTTATCCCAGGGATGAATTTGGCTCTGTGTATATTTGTGAATTAGAGATTTAGACTGTGGGGATAACTAGGATCTCACAGCTGGAGAGTAGTAGGATGGAGGACAACTGAATAATATGAACCGTGCTGTTTCCAGAAATACTTTCATTAACAGTTTCTTAACATTTAATTTTATAGAAAACAACTGGCCCCTTGTCCCTGGGAAGTAGAAGCTAATGGTACTAGGATCATTTGTATCCCTTGGGTGCCAGGAAAACTCATTGCTGAGGAATGTGGCTGTTCCCTCTACCCAAAGGCCCCTCTCACTCCCAGCTGCTCCCCAGACTCTGAACATGCCAAAGTAATTTCAGTGGGGAAGCATGCTGCATTGTTTCTACTCTCTCTTCCTGCTGCTTGGGGCCTTCCTGCCCTATTTGACCTTTATTTACTCCCTTCCACATCTCACAGCAGAAGGGAGCAGAACAGCCTTAATCAATATTTGCAAAACTTTTCAAAGATGAACCAGTAAGTAATATTGTTATTATATGTATGCAACTTTAACTGCCCCATCCCAGGCATGACATGTTCAGCATCCACCTGTTTAGGAGTAGAAATTCCATCCCCTCACCAGAGCCTGCCTGCTCCTCCTGAATCACAGTGCACAGCTGCTGCTGCCCTGTTGGGCCTACTTCTTGAACCATTGCTTTTTAAATTCTGATTCATTCATTTTTATACCAGTTGAATATTTATTCAGTTCTGTTGATATTAAAATTGTGCCAAACACAGTGTAGCAGAGCTTTCTTTCTTTAAATGAGCATTGCATGTTGTGAGTGCACAGGGAAGGGCAGGAAGGAGGGAAGTTACTTTGTGTTGTACAAGCCCCATATGACATGATACAACAATAATAAACTTCTTGTGGTCAGGAGTTGGGTTCTTGGTAGGATTTCCCAGGCCATCAATGGAAGCAGCTGGCTTGAAAACATCCAAGGAAAGGGCTCACTCCTACTGTCCTTACTCAGGCACAATTTCATGTAAAGCCAAATAGATATTTACCTCTGTGAGGTCTGTAGGCTCAGACTCAAAGTGGGTTTCTGTTGCTTGCAAAACTAAATTACCCAGAAGTATCCAATCATTTTGAGACACCTGTTTGTGGATTCAGACAGGATATTCTTCAGTTGATATCTTCTGTAATGAATGCCACTTACTCAAGGGGAAAAAGGGAAGAGCTCTGAAATGAGCAAACAACCCATTTAAACAGCCAGGCGGTTATTGCTGGGTAAGCCAACACATGCTTCACTGAGGACCTTAGAAATCTCTTTAGAAAAATAAATTACAGTTGTAACACTACATAACACTCACGTGACAGAAACAGGCATTTCTGATCTCTAGCATAAATATGAGGAATTATGAGGGCATTATACCTCATTTCAATAAGATACTTAAGTTTCTGTCATATTAAGCAAGTGAGTTGTTTCCCTAACTTCAGTGGGAACTAACAGGCCAATCCTGTGAGGGGCTGAGCACCTTCAACCATTATGAATGTCAGAAGGAGATAAGAATCAGAGAGGTAGCCGTGTTAGTCTGGAATAGCAGAGGTAACAAAGTCCTGTGGGACCTTAAAGACTAACTATAAAGTTTTGAAGCATAAGCTTTCGTGGGCTAATACCCACTTCGTTGGATGCAAGCAGTGGACGCTGCACACCTTTGGAGGAGGTGACAATTTTTGAATTGTGACCATGCATTTGATTATGTGAAGGGAATTCTGTGTAGTCCATTATTAGAGATGGCCTTGCTGTAAAATCCCAAATAAAAAGTATTTCAATCTTTGGGCTTTTCCCGTGCTGCAGAGTGTCCTGAAAATATTTCTATACCCCATCTCTCTTCTACCACCCCTCTCTGCTTGATACTGTACCCAGCTTTAATGAATATGCTGCTGCCAGTAGAACGGCAGCTAGATTTGTTTAATTAACCCAATATGGTGTTTAATTGATGCATTATTTCCTTTGTCAGCACTCTGGATAACAAAGTTATTGGTATTTGACTAATTTTTCATGCTTGACTTAAAATATATCAGTAAATATGATGCCAGCTTCAAAGAGGAACTACCAGGCAAACTATGAGGATTTAAGAATTGCTTTTCCCCTCCCTCCCCCCAGCAGTAATTACTAGGAGGTAAATGAAACTTCTGGGAACTGTTATTTCAAATTGAATTGTAACTGTTTGCTTCCCAGTATGAAAAACCTACTTTTTTAATGAAGAAGAAACAGGGATAAAGGAGGAGGTTTAGGGAGATGTTACAAGGGAGGTGGGTGCTCGGACGTTTGTGTAGAATAATAGTTTTTCAGACATATATTTGGGTAGCAAAATTCATGATTGAAATGATTAATACATTCAATTAATCTCTACTAATGTAATGTTGTTTACCTGGAGGAGGATCTTCCCTTTCTGTGGGGGAAAGGCCCATAGATCATTGTGTGAGGCTCATCTCCTGGAATTTCTTTCCTGTGCTCCTTGCATGAGGGAAGGATGCATGAGCTGACCCAGGACTCCATCACAGCCTTAGATTCCATGGAGAAAATGTGCTGAAATCCCATGGATACAGGAGCTGTAGAGCAGATAATAAGTCTCACTCCGTTAGCACGGCTACCTCCTACACAGCACATACAGGGGCTTGCTCAGGGTTGGCAAGGCACTTGACAACTGTTTCCATTCCACAACCTCTTCTCCAGTTCCACCTAGTTAGTTCTCTATGAGTAGTGCAGATCTATCCATAAAAGAGATACTTGTTTGGAAAACAAACATGGATTAAAGTTCAGACTGGGTTCCCCATTATACCCACACAATGCTATTAAAGTCAATGTGGCCGCACAGGTGTAACTGAGAGTAGAATTTGGCACTAATTGACATTAATCAAACATGATTAAAATAGCAATTAAATTCAATAAAATCATGAATGAATAAAACCAGGCCAGAGCTAGGTGTTGAGCTGAAAAACACAAATTTTTAAACAGGGCTCATCTCATGACAGATAGGAGGGCATTTCACAGCCCTTTAGCTGCGGAGGCGAAGATAGAGAAATTATCCCTCCCTCATGCCCTTGGAAGTCCAGACTCCTGCAGCCCCATTCCCACAGGCATCATATAGCAGATTAGCATAAAGCACCATATAGCACAGAGCCAGAACTTCAGAAAGGTATCCGGGACTGAATGTAATGTGTGATTGCTACTGGATGCAGTCCCTATGGATGCAATACTTGTGCTTTTACACCTCATTATTTTGCTGTACCATTGCAGCAGAAAGAAGGTAAGATTATAACAGGTCACTGAAAATACTAGTGCCAAACTCAAGAATAATGTGTATCCCAAACAGTCTGTAGCATGCTCTGCTACAAACAGATTTGCACTAAGACATGGTGAATCAACTTGATCAGCCACTAGAGGACTAAGCTCTTGCATCAGATAGTTAGGCTCTTTCATCACACTGTTCTGACAATAAGATTAGCACCCAAGCTTGCAAACTGAAGCAATAGTACTTATGGAGCTGGTAGCAAGGCAGTTAGCTTGCTATCCCTGGGACAGAAAGGACCGAAAGGAAAATTTATAAACAAAATATCCTTTAGGCTCTGAAATAAAAAATGAAGCAGATCTCCTGATGTAAACCAGTTAATACTTCAAAGTAAATGTGAGATAAAGTGACACAATTGTGCAAATGTCTGATGTCAAAATGATACATTAATTGATCTTTAAAATGAGTACAATAATATCTAGAAAGACTGGCTATTTTATTAAAGCATCTACATGGGAAGAGCCTATACATTGATCTTTAGTTAAACAACAAGTGAGATAGTGGAATAGAGCACAAGTTCCCATGAAAAGTTTTAATGCATCTGTATATTTAAAAATATCTGTGTATTTTATGCTCTGAATCTAGTTGGAAATGGTAGGAAAAGGACTTGGGGTAAGTGTCTTGTCGGAGATAGGGGACTGCCTGGTGCGTTAAGTTTGGGCTCTAGAAACATGTTATAATTTTGTTTTATATTCAACCATTTGTTTCCAATATTCTTACTTTCTATTACTTGAATCTCTATTATTTTAATAATAAACTTATTATTGTTTTCACTTGATAGATATCTAAGTTCTGGTGTTAAGTAGAGTGGTGTTTCTGAGGTGACTCTGATAAACTGGTGTGTAAGATTCCTTTAGGAGTAGTGAATCTGAAAGGTCTATGAGTGTTCAGGAGAAATCGGGCTGGGCACTCCAGAGGGATGCTCGGAGGACGGTGCAAGCCTATCCCTAACCTGTACAGAGAAATCAAGGCCTGCCGAGGCCTGGAAGGCAGTACTGTACTTGTATTGCCAAAGGCTGGTGGAATCAGAGAACTAATCCATAGCAGACACAGACAAGACTTTCTCAAACTAAGGGCAAGTGGTATGTAGCAAGGTGCCTCACAACCCTGGGTACTCTGGGAAGTGTCACAGCCACCAAGGCTAGGGAGAGCCTGCTTGCGGGCAAGAGGCCAGCTCAAGTGAAAGGGAAGACCAGAAGGGAGACTCTCAGGACCCAAGGCATGAATCTGCCACCCTCAAAATACCTCAGAAGATCCCAGGAAAGAGAGCAGGGTTTGCCTCATGGGCAAAGATCAGCCCAAAGCATTGGGCCAGACTCTGTTCTCATCTACCATCTGCTTTTCAGGGGACACCCCTAGTCATCTTTGCTGAGACTATGCATACATGGAATCTCTTATCTTATCCTCCAACCATACTCAAATTACAACACAGTGTGGGAAAATCACACCAAAATGAAGATTTATTTTCTTGGGGAGGAGGGGCAAATTGACACCTGCTGACAGTACCCCGGGTACCGTCTTGAGCGCGAGGGTGCATGATGGGATATGCAAACCTAACCCTGGCATGGAAAGTGATAATGAGGTGATGTGGGCTCAATCAGCCCCGCTCTGCTAAACCTGAAGTTGGTATCAGGCTTAGAGAGATGACTTATAAAGGGAGAGCCCAACTTCATTGGGTCTGACTGGGAAGGGGGCCATATTTCTAACTCTCACTTATGAGGGAGGTCTGGCTGTGGCTAGGAGCAATTTGAGAGAATGCTGACTACCAGAGCCTCTCTGAGGAAAAGTAGGCATGAGTGGAATTACAGATTGATTTGTTACCAGTGACCAACCTGCTCAAGCTGAGTAAGTCTGCCGCATGCGGGTAGTACCCTGCCTGGAGGGAGCAACAGCTAGCTAAAATATCTTTTTAAAAAACCTGACTAGGGGCCTAGCAGTGGTTTATCTTGAACCCAGAAGTGTTCACACTCTGCTTTTGCTGACACCTGTGCAACTCTTCAGAAATTATCTTCCTTTCCCTGAGAAAAAGGAAGTTGCTCCAGTGTACGTAGGGTGACCACGTTTGCTGTATTTTAAGGGACATTTTGTGCCTATTGTACTGCAGCCAGTTCCCAACTGGCAGTTATTAAGAGATGTTAAATCAAATGAAAGTATATTTTCAAATATTAGTCATGCAAAGAACAATATGGCCAATTCCCAAACACCTAAAAATCATGTGTCTGGTCTCAGAAATTCATAATATTTGCTTAAAAATCATGAGGTTTTTTAAAAATACATTATAAATGTGAGGTTCTTTTTATTGGTTTTCTGCATCTTTACGGTGCATGCTTGTCACATTTTCAATTTTTTATTTGCATCTATGAGGTCTAGAAACTTACTTTTTTAAAATGAAAGCTGAGATTTTCTCTTAATACCAGGAGCTGGGACTGTAATAAAAGAAAAGAAGAGAAGATAATTTTGTGTTCAAAAAAACCTAACAAGGTTAGGAACCATTAGGAAAGGGATAGATAACAAGAGAATAAATGTCATAATGCCACTATATAAGTCCATGGCACGCACCCGCCTGGACTACTGTGTGCAGTTCTGATCACCCTATCTCAAGAAAGATCTATTAGAAATGGAAAAGGTACAGACAAGGGCAACAACAATGATTAGGGATATGGAACAGCTTCCATATGAAGAAAGATTAAAAAAACTGGGATTGTTCAGTTTGGAAAAAAAGATGACTAAGGGGGATACAGGGATGAAAGTAATTTAAAGGATTTACCAGTACTCCAGGGTGGGGCCTCAACCAGAAGAGGTGGAGCCTTTAAATCCTTGGGCCCTTTAAATCAAGATACCAGCTGCAGAGCCCTAAGGCTCCAGGCTCTGGCAGAGCTTTAAAGGGGCTCCACTGGGGTAGAGGCAGCTGGGAGCCCCTGGCCCTTTAAATTACTGCCAGAGCCCCGTTGCTGCTACCCCAAGGCTCCAGCAGTGGGGCTCGGGTGGTGATTTAAAGGGCCCCGGAGGGTAGTGGCAGTGAGAGCCCTGGGTCCTTTAAATCGCCACCTGAGCCCCACTGCCAGAGCCCCAGGCGGGGCTCCGGCGGCGATTTAAAGGGCCTGCTGCTGGGATCCCCAGGCCCTTAAAATTGCTGCCTTGGAAGCCGGTCCCTGGTACAGCGTACTAGCTCTTGCTGGTACTCCGTACTGGGGCATACCAGCTTACTTTCACCTCTGAGGGGATATGACAGAGGTCTTTAAATGATGAATATTGAATTCTCAAAAAACCCCAACAACAGCAAAACTCAAACCTCACAGTGAACAGTTATGCAGTCTATTGGATGGAATTTTTTCATATTCACTTAACAGTTCTAAACGGTGAATATATTGGTAAAAATGTCAGCCCATTCATAGACAAATGTAGAAGAGGATAAAATGCTAAATTAACTCAATAAATGATTTGGCCAGCTCCATATATTCCTTTTTCCAATGTAGATTTATGCAGGTGGGTAACTTTATTCACCTGTGGTCCCAGTGAATTCAAATAGCCTACTTATGTGAGTAAAGTAGCTCATGTGCTCAGTAGGATTAGAGCTTGAGATACTAAGGTGATATGAACATTATAAATATCTCAAATAGGCAGAGTGTGTATGTATTGCTCAATGAAACAATGGGGTACCAAGGAATTATTCATGCTTGGAACAGGAATAACAGGACTGTCAAGCGTATACTGTAAATAATGATTAATAGGTTAGGACAAACAGCTTACAATTTTTAAAAGTTACCATTAAAATGTAACTTATTACATAATTGCACAGGTGCTTTTGAGATGGATGTAATGTGCATTCATATTTTCTGTTCCTTAGCATTCTTTTATATGTAGCTGGGGAATTTAGGAACATAGGAATTACCAGACTGTATCAGATCAGTGATGCATTTAGTTCTGCATCCTGTCTCTGGCTAGTACCAGGTACTTTAGAGGAAGATACAAGAATCCTGAGATGGGAGAACACACCCAAAAGGACAGTTTCTTCCAACCTGCTTCAGTTAGAGGTTGATTTATCCTCTGAAACACAAGGATTTAAACCTTTCTCTAAACAGTTTTTGTAAATAAACCTATCTAATGTACCAATGGATGTTTTTATAGTCTGTATAAACATCCAGTCTTTGTTTTAAATTTGCTGAATTCAATGATACTGTGGCAATGATTTCCACAGCCTAATTATGCATTATGGAAATTGGATGCCTCTCTGTTTCATTGAATGCACCCTTGTGTTCTTTTTGTGAGGGGATAAATAGGAGTGTCCAATTTGCCTTCTCCTTACCGTTTACTGTCTATATAGCATACCTCTATCACATTTCTTATTTATCTCCTTTCTAAACAGTCTTTTCAATGTCTTTTCATGTCTTTACTCACTTTTGTTGTCTCTCTGAATGCCCCTACGTCCCTTATAGGGGACCAGATAAGAACACAGTATTGCAGGTGATGGATACATGTAGCTATTTAACAGCTTTTCACTATTTTCTCTGGTATCATCCATCTATTACTTCTGTATCTTGACCTGTTTGCTTTTTTTGACTGATTTGGCACATTCAGCAACCGTTTTCGGCATCCATGATGATGCCTTTGTCTCTTTTTTGAGGTGGACACTAAAATGTCATTCATTAAGAAAATTAAAGTTTCACGGTTAGATACATGAAAGCCCAGAATGCCCAGATAAAAGATTGTACATCTTATGTGTGTTGAAATGGTATAAGACTGTATTGTTATACAAAAAAATCAGTATCCTGACTTGTTTTTAAGTACGGATACCATGACAATGCATCTCAGGACTAAGCTTTGCTCCCATGGGTGCTGAGGAGATCTGGGATAAATCAGCCCCACTCCAGAGGTTTAGTATTTCACGTTGGTTTATTTACAGTGTTTTACAGGGTAAACCTTAGGAATGGCCAGAGGGCTTCTTTAAACAAAAACCAAAAAATTACATTTCCTAACTTCCACTGGAGTACTGCCTCTTCTTATGCTGGCTACTAGTCCCCAGCCGTTCTCTCTACCCGTGCTGGGCCTCTCCTCAAAGAAAAAATAAACACAATATTTCTCCTTACAGGGGAAAACAGTTCTTTACCTAGAAGCAGCCCTTTCTCTCCTTCACACAGCCCTTCTACCCTTACTTCCCATCCCTCCTCTCTTTTCTCTCTTTAAGAGGTTTTTAAAGGTTACTGGCTGCCCTGGATTAGACACAGGTGTCCATAAATAACTTGAAGTAACCTCTTTCAGTTCATAGGAAAAAGAGCTTTAATCATTCTAAGACCGATATACCACCCTTCCAGAGCTGTCAGGTATGACGTTGTCACAGTACAGTATGGATAGATATTATTTCACTTTTCATGTATCCAGAGCTCCTTTGGTTTTCATTCATGTGCATGTGCACCTTGTGTTTGTTTTGCATGGCTTTGCATTCCCCTGAGTTTTAGTCTATGTTTTCGGCTTCCTTTGAATTCTAAGTGAAATTCAGATCAAAATGCTGTTTTGCCTGCACTGGTGGCAAAAAAAATGAAAAACCACTAAGTTGTATGTGGTTTCAGACTAAAACTATAAATCAACACAGGTTCCTGTGAAATTCAGTGCAACCCCAATGTCTCCTGATTTCTTAGTTTAATTATAAAGGCTTTGCATAGATCTGCATCCATTCACCACATCACTGAATTTGCTCACTTGATCAATCCATATTCCCTATGTACAATTTAATGAAATCTGTAGGAAACTTTCCTAAAAACCTGTGCTTTAAAAATGGGTAAAACTTGAAGCAAAAATAATTTGATTTATTCAAAACAGCTTTCTATGCATGTCCACTAGATGTCAGTGTAAACAAAGAATTAGTACGGTAGTTTATGCTTTAGAGTGGACTTAATCCCAACCTACTGGGTTGATGTAAGGCCTGGAAACCCTCTTAAACATTAAAAGGGAGATAAGGGCATGGTCTACACTTAAAAGTTAGGTTGATGTAGCTCTAGTGCTCAGGGGTGTGCTGACCTAATTCCTGGGGTAGATACGGCTAGATAGATGGAAGAATGTTTCTGTTGAGCTAGCTCCCATTGCTCAGGGGAAAACTCTATCACTATAGGAATTATCTAAACTGTACCACTACTATGGCATAGCTATAGAGCTGTAGCTGTGCTCCTGTAGTACCTATAGTGTAGACCTTCAATCATTCGATTGGCCTTCTGCACAGGGATTCAATTCACTCATAAGGCACAAGTGCCACATCTCCCCCAGACACATCTGGGGAGGATGGTCGGTATGGAGTTCTACTTTATTATTAATGATAATAGTAATAATTATTATATTTGTTTTACATAAGGTATTCTTAGGAACCTCAGTCAAAGATCAGAGCCCCATTGTGCCAGGTAGTGAAACTTTCTATTCTGCACCCTATCAAATGATGCCATTGTAAAATGCAATATTGTAAGTCTGAGCCTCCAAACATCATGTGATTGGTTGGGGAAATCAAGAGTCTTTCTTTCCTTTCTTTCCAGAAAGCTAGAAACCTATTCTTTTTTAAAATGAGAACTGAGAGTCTCACATTCACAGGACTCCAGCGGCAGAGGCTTTCAGAAAATCACTAAGTATTGAGAGAGTTGGGATAGATCACAAGAGTTGATTACACTAAAAATGATTGTGTAAAATTTCCATCAGAGGGTAGAATTATTTTGTGATCATAGAAAACAAGAGGTTCAACTATTTCTTGACTTACACTGGTTACCATAATTTACATGTCATAAAGACCACCTTCAGAACTTTTCACATCCTGTCACATTTATTACAAACACTTCAAATGTATTTTGGAAAGACAGCACTGTAACAAGGCTAAATTAACAACAATAAAAATCCCATGCTTCAGGGTATAAACAGGTCACTGAGACTGGCCACAGCAAGAGCTGGGAAGGAATCTCCTCCTTTGCCCCACATATAGAGGGTCTATTATTGTCTTGATACTTGATGGATTTATATATATAATTTCTGTTAATGCAAAAGGGAGTTCTCTATATAAAACTTCCGCCCACCAAAACAGTATCTGTCACCACAGCTTGTGAGTGATATAATGAATTAATTAATTCCTTAGCCTTAAGCACACTTGGTTCCTACCCATTAGAATTTGCAATATATACATGGCAATATTCTATTTGGCCAGCCAAAAGAATGCTTGTGGGTGAAATAATAGCCACTGGGGTCACTGCACGTGGATCTCTGCCCTGTATCCAGAATATTAGCCTTTTGTACTCCGGATCCACATAAGGTGAATGGGTGCTTGTGTGCTTTTCATTGCCATATTTGATTTTGATTGTAATGGGGTGGTCACCCCACACTATCCCTGAAAGAGTTAAGGAAGCTGAGAAAGGGCCAGTTAGTGAGACTTCTACACATGAGGGGATTAGGCTGGGGAAGTAATCCCTGATTGGAAGATGGAGCTCAGCTGAGCATAGGGTGACCAGGCAGCAAATATGAAAAATTGGGACAGGGAGTGGAAGTAATAGAATCCTGTATAAGAAAAAGACCCAAAAATCAGGACTGTCCCTATAAAATCGGGACATCTGGTCACCCTAGCTGAGCAGGTTTTGGCAGGCTAGTGAGAGGGAAGGAAAGGAGTTAGTGAGTCTAGGAAAAGAATATGAGCCTGACCCTGAGGTAAGGAAGTACTCTCAAGAGACAAGGGTGGAGAAGAGAGTTTATGGGGAGATAAGTAGGCAGCAGGTCAGGGAGAGAGCAGCAAGGCCCCATGGGGCCTGAGCAGACCTTGGCTGCATATTGTAGAGTCCCTGGGTTAGAACCCAGAATAGTGAGTGGGTTGGAGTTCCCCTACCAGCCACTGATGGAGTGATATTGCCTGGACATTAGCTCCAGTGAGACTTTAAAACCTGGAAGGGGAAACGACTTAGTGACCTGGCTGGAGGGCTGAGTCATGAAGAAGCTGCAGCTCCTAGAGTAAAAGAAGGGCTGCAGAGTGATAGAGAGAGAGAGAGAAAGAGTGATAGAGTACAACTGCAGGAAGGGGTGTTGGCCTGGCAGAGCTAATTCCCAGAACAATCAGGAGGTGGTTCTGCCTAATAGTGAATAGAGCACCCTGTGAGAGGGCTATAATATCCAGAGTTTTACTGCTCAAGATCTTTATTGCCATTGTGTAATCCTCCAAAATGCACATAGATTCAACTCAAACTTGTAGGCCTGATTTGCAATTTAGCATTCAACTTTCACAGAAGTTGAAGGTAGTGCAGAGAACTCAGCACCTTGCAGGAGATGGTTTTGGTCAGAGGATATTTAGAGATCTTAGTGTAGCACTTCCTTTTATCTGACCCACCACTTAGTTTTCTAGGTAACTAGCTTTAGAATAATGTTTCCTTTAATTTGGCTGCATTAATAACCAAAGGTGGTAAAATCAGTTTAAAAATTGCCATAAACACAGATTCCGTGTAAACTCTTCAATTATTTTTAACAGTTCTTTTAAAATTTATATAGTTTGATGGTTTTAAAGGAGCACTCACCACACTTTAAGTGCATCTCTCTGGCATGACAGAAGGGGTCACTGAAGAACTACTAGGAGCATATCCCTCTTTCACAGCTGAAGGGGTTTCCTCAGAACTGGCGAACTCCTAATGCAGTGTTATTTCCTCAGAAACATTTAAGAGTTTTTTGTTTGCTTAAGCACATTTTGATGGGCCATGTACTATGGTTCTGAACACTTGTGGTTGGTGATACTGAACTCATAAGTCAAGCCTCCCAGAATCCTGAGACTTGCCTAAAAATAGTAAATTTGAGCTGTTGCTTCTTTGTCTTGCGATTTCTGAGCCTTTAGGTTACACTTGAATTATATTTTCAGGCTCTTCTCTTTTAAAAAAATAAAAAATAAAAACAGATTCTGATGCAGTCATTGGTGTCTGGGAGTTTAAAGATGGAGAGAATGGGTGGTGATCAGGGCCTTCCACATGCCCTGGGGATACCTGGCTGCCTTCAGAGGCCCTTGGCAGCTGATGGAGGCTAGTGAAGCTGTGTTTGGGGACTGGCCCGGCACAGACCAGCCACCGGCAGAGTTAAAGCTGGTTGACAAGAGTTGAAGACTGAGCAAATAAAATGTCTACAGTTGAAGCCAGATAGGTGAGGAGAGCAGGTTTCATCCCCTCTGATTGGCTGCTTTCCCTTTCCCCGCCTGTTGAGGTTATAAGCAGCCAAGCAGGCAGTGCTCTTTCCCTCTTCCCTTCCCTCAGGAGAGCTACTCTCACAGGAGGGGAGGAGGGCTGTGGGAGCTAAAGAACCCAGTGGCGCAGGGCAGTACGGATTCCAGCAACACTTGGCCAGGGAAGAGGGAGAAGAGACCACCCCACTACATCCTCCCTCCCCCAGGCCTGGAGAGGGAGGTGAAGAGCTCCTATAGCTTCAGGAAGAACAGAATTGAGCATAGAGGACTGAACTGGGGTGAGAGGCAAGGGCACAACAGATGTGGTGATGTTTTCATTTCTGTGTTTAAAAACACAAACCACAATTTTTTTTCAGACTACTTTAGGCACTTGGCCCCTGGAGTGGGGGAATGACAAGACCTTTGTGCTTCTCTTCCTCAGATGCACTAAGTGCACCTTGGCCACAGCTAAGGACTGGAATCTTAGTCTATTGCTTCATTACTAATGTGAGGATTTATGTGAAAAATCTTTACAGTTGGTCAAGCACAAGCCTTTGCTTCTTTGCTCCTGCTTCTTGTGGAGGCAGTGTGTAATTGTTACACCCAGTTTCAGTGTTCTGCCCCTTTCCATCTGTAAGGACTGTGCTGTCTGCCACATACTCCTGCTTTGTGTATTTCAACCTGTTCCGGAAGAAAGATCCACTGTATTCTTGTTCAGTCTTATCTTGTTCTCCTAATATAAAGCAAGTTTGTTCTCTCTAAAAGTATATGGAAACTTCTGTGTTTTTGAAAGTAAATGATGTTTTCCCCCTTCTATAGGAATAGAATTGGTCCCTGTCTCTAAGACACCAGGATTCCAAATGAGGAAAGTTTCCAAGGCTAAAATTTTCATTTAGCTTCTTCCGTTACAATTAACTGACAAAAGCAAGCTCGTTTGATCATTATAAAGTAAATGTGAGACTTTGAATGATGCTTACAGAGGTGCTGTTGCATCTCCTAGCTTGAAGTGGTTTCAATTTGGTGTTCTCAGCACCCCTCACCCACACCATACAAATTACTCCAGCATCTCTGGGTGCTCAGGTATATTGTGTTGGCTTTCAGTTCTATTTCATATAGCAATCTTCCCATATGCAATCATTCTTCATAGTATCTGACTCCGTGTTTCTCAAACTGTCACCTGAAGGCCTCGTTCACTTCTGAGAGAAGCTCAAATGAAACAAGCTAAAATGGATACACACATATACAGAGAAAGAAAGTGGTTTTGCTTATGTTTCAACAAAACTAGAATGTGTTTCCACGAAGTGTATCACAACACATTCTGATCGGGGGTTCTGAGAACTACCCCAGAATTAATAATTCATAGTAATGCTAATTAAGTGCTCTCCTTTGATTTTTGCTACATTTGAAGCTAGCACATTAAAGAGCAAAGTTGTTTATTTGATTGTTTAGTTTTACAAATGAGGGGTGGGGGAAAACGAGAGAAAGGAACATGTTTACTGTAAAAAATAACCTTTGCCACAGGATGGCAG
The DNA here is from genome assembly GCA_032164245.1 of Sternotherus odoratus. Classification (NCBI taxonomy): domain Eukaryota; kingdom Metazoa; phylum Chordata; order Testudines; family Kinosternidae; genus Sternotherus; species Sternotherus odoratus. Next base: position 86,134,620 of record JAVMKO010000007.1, read on the forward strand.
CAGAATCCACCCTGATCAAATTTGGCTATCATTGCTGGGAAACATTTACCGCTTTTAGCAAGCTGATTGTTAAGGAGCCACAGTACATCAAAAAAGGAAGCACTGGCAGCATTTGAATAGCCTTTTCTCATTGTGGGGGCTAAGTGGCACAGTGGGTTAGTGCCATAGTCTTTTTCTTCTGGAGACCTGGGCTTACATCCTGGCTTAGCTCATAAATGAAAGCAAGTTGGGTGGTCTCATCCTAGTTCCCATGTGTGCACATCACAAAATCTGCCACACAATTTGGCACGACTGGCAGTCTCTGCTTGGGAGAGGAATGGGATAGAATAGCCGGTGCCACAGCTCGAGTGCCAGTTCACCTTGCTCAAACACATGGGGAAATTTGTTCAGCACCTGTTTACACTGAGCTAACGATAGGCACTCTATGTCATTGGTATTAAGTTCACTCTCAATTTTAAAAACACTTTCATTTTGGTTTATCTTCTATGAACCAAGTCCAACAGTTGTCGTTCCAGTTGACATTAATGCGAGTTTAATCTGAGTAAGGAATTCAGGATTTGGCTCTATTTTTGTGCATAGCAGCAAGGAACAAATTAATTTAAAATTTATTTTAAATTGAAATTAGTTTAGCTGTTTATACATAGAGCACCAATAGCAGAGTCAATGGCAGGTCAGGACCCCTAAGCATCTGCACTGGAGGCACCACCTCTCTGGAGGGTTTAGAGGGGAGTCAAGCCTCTAAGTAGGTATTTTATACCTTCTTCATTACCACAGTAGCTGAGTACCACACAATCTTCAGTGTATTTATCCTCACAGCATCCCTGTGAGGCAAGTTCTATTGCCTCATTTTACAGATGGGAAACTGAGACACAGAGTGGCTAAGTGACTTGCTCAAGGCACACAGGCAATTTGGGGTGAAGAGAATGAGTTTACCGTGTTCAGGTTCACACTCAAGTGCCATAACCAATGGATCATCTTGTCTTCATGTCCAACTCAACCATTTGCTTTTCTCATTCAGGACATTAAATTACAATAATATATATGTCATTAAAAAGTGATAAGTTACACTCTGTCTTGTATGTTATGTACAAAGAAGAGTTACACATGTAATCCAGAATTTGCCACAGTAAATGGATGCTCTCCAGCAATAGTATGCTTCTTCCTTTCTCCATCCTACTTCATCTTCTTCTTGGACTGTTATGTCTTTCTCTTAACAGCCACAAATCAGCAGAACAATTTGTCATTCCTGAAGAGGGTTTGTATTACCAGTGTAGGAGGACACATGCCCTTAGCTGGAGATGTTCCCTGCACACTTTATAGGTTCTTTGTACATTTGAAAGTTCATGTATTTAGAGAAGAAAGAATTGTATTTATATCTTTCTCCAATTTCACAAAGAAACAAAATATGGCCAAACTTTTTAAAATCAGAAGTACTTCTTTGTATTATGCATGTAGATCCAGAGTAGCTCCATTTGTTTTGGATATCAGAGGAATTAGGAGAATTAAGGGAGAAACAAAATTGAGATGAAATCTTTCCCTTTGGGAAACAAAGAAATAGAGCTATTCTAATGAGAGAAGAGGCAATAATGAGGAAGTGTGCAAGAGAGAGAAATTGGAGAAATGAAGAGAAGAGCAGAGAGAGAAAACAGTAAAAGGAAAGGGGAATATGAGTAATGGAGAGGCATGGAAAATAAAGGAGGGATAGAGAAGAAGGAAATGATGGAGGAATGGGCATAAGTTTTTGTAGCCATATAAATAATAGTTGGCTAAAAACAGAGAGAATATCAGAGAAACAGGAAGTTATTTATTGCCATTTCATAAAGGAGTATTGAGAAACTACTGAAAAACCAAATGATAACACTGAGAAAGGAAATGAGACATAGTACCTATGGGGAAATCTGAAATACAAGGTGCCTGAAGAAAAGAAGTTGTATAATGAGCCATATTGACTGTTTTCAGAGGCAAATGTTCCTGCAGTGAGTTTTGGGAATTTCACACACTTCTTCTGATGGATGCATTTGGGAGATTTCTTTGTAGGGGCTCAGTCCACCAATTGTATGTTTTGGGACTAATATTTCCTCTGTTAAGACTGTGAATCTTGCTGCCTTTGTTGATGTCCTATTTTTTTGTTGCAAGTCTGTGTTTCTGATATTGCAGGATGCTACACACTGTATATATCCTGCTTTCTCTCTTTCTCCATTTGTTACTCCATAGTTGCACTTTATGCTGATCTTTCAATACAGTGATGCCATTAAGAGCTGCAGGGGGCTTAGCCATCCAGGTCTAATTTATTCTACACTGGGAAACAGTGCAATTTGATCACACTGGAAGTAAAGTGTGCTGCTGAATAGATGATTGGCAGCAGGCACCATGTAACTTGTTACTTTATGAAGAATGTGGTATGGTGGTAGTTGAAGAACACGGCATTTCTCATAATGGAGTACAAACTTCACAGCGGAATTTGTGCGAGTACAGTACTTCAAATAGGGAGACAGAAGCACTTTGCTCTGCCCATAATTGATTTTCTACATGAATGATCATTTTCCTTTATGCTGCCCACATACTGCTTCTCAGATACAAACTCTTGTCGCTGAATAGGGTGTTCATTATGTGCCCCAACTCCCAAATAAAAGAGTTATTGAAAAATTGTAGAATGTCGAGGCCCTTTATCTGGTGAAGGGGGCACTGTTTAACAGGTACAGCAATTGTGTGGGTAGGATCGCCAAGTGATAAACTAAACCCTTGTCTTTAACTGTGCCAATGGAGGTAGTAACTCCAGAAATAACAGGCCCTTTAATCAATCTGTAAGCATGAATATAATGATTTATTACATAAAGTGGAAGAAATCTCACTGGTTCAATTTATGTACATGATCGCTCTGCAAAATTTAATATAAAACATTTTGCACTTCCTAACACCTTTCAGCCAAAGTGAACATATTTTACAATCAGTTCTACACCCCCCATGAGGTAATTATTATTTGTTACTATTAACACTGTCCATTTTACCGATGGATAAACTTCAGTAAGTACAGAGAGACTAAGTGACTTGGCCAGTGTCACACAGAGTCAGTGGCTGGGGTGGGAATAGAAACTGAACTATCCCAGACTCTCAGTCCCTCTTCTAATAGCATTCCAACAGCAAAGGTATTCCCATGAGTAATATATCCAGAATATCTATGTGCATGTGATTCCTTCATTAACAGAAAAAGTTCTTAGCAAAAAAGGGAAGAGGCACAATTATAATTTTAGGTAAAAAATCCTGTGGTTCCCCTTCTGTTGGAATTCAGGCACGCAATCCTCAAGGCGTCTTCTGGAGGAGTAAGCTATATTTAGGATGAATCCAATGTGCTCTACCACACCAGTTCTGAACTTTTTTGGGTTCAGGACTATTTGTAAATGTTTATGCTTGTTGCATCCCAGTAAATAGTCTTGGGGTGAGGGCCCAGCAGTGCTTTTGGTCAGATCCTTTCCTCTGGAGGGGATTGGATCTTGCCTAGCTCTCACCCCACAGTGACAGCTTCTGCAGCTCCTGTGCTGTGGGGCTGGCTGGGCTTGGCTCTACACTCCAGGCGTTGTAACCTCTGGGGTTGCAGCGCCACTCAGGTTTGGCCCTGCCCCTCAGACTGGACCAAATCTGTGTGAGTGGAGTTGTGACCTGGCTCATGGGGTTGCCGTGCTACTCACTCAAATCTGGCCTACTCAGACGCCTGTCATCATGATGGCTGGACCAAAAGTGGGTGGCACTGGGACCCAAGAGGCTGCATTGCCTGGAGCAGGGAGGTGAGCCCAGCCAGTCCCCGGGGTCAGGAGGCACAGAAGCTGCCACATGACCCTTTGAAACATTCTGGTGATGCAATTTGGGTTCCAGTCCAAAGGCTGAGAAATCCTGCTCTAACATAGCCTGAGAAGCTTTGTTTTCTAGCCCCACTGCATGTGCTTTGGTCAGCATAATTGGGTCAGATCTCTGGCCCTGCTACAGCTTCTTTGTGATGTTCCAGAGCTCCAAACAGCCTCAAACTTAAGTTAGAGGGGCCCCTGAGAATTCACCCTACATAGGGGAGTACCTATGTGGCACAGCAACTCTTATACCAATCTCTTCCTTCCTCTTTCTTAAGCAGAGATGGGGATGAGTGACTAGGGGCATAGGCAGGGCTACACTGTTAGACAGTAATATGCTAATGTCAATGGGATCTGGGGAAAAGTTTGCAGCAGAGTGTGAAAGCTGGGAAAAATGGGAGAGTTTGACTACTGTGTCTTTTTCCACTAGAGTAGCAAATCATAGAGCTACACTGGCGCAAACTTCTAGTGTACACTTGCTGCAATGGTGTAAAAAGTGGCTTGCATTGGTGCAGTTTACCTCTGTCCATTGGGGACTGTTTTGAGATGGTGTAGTTGGAGCAGCCTCGGTGCTGCTGTAAGCTGCGGTGAGGCCAGCGCATGTACACAGGAGAATCAGAAAGCTGTAACCAGCTCCTTAATGCCCCCACCTTTCCTGTCTCCTGTGCAGAGCTCCACTGGGTACAATCTATATTGTCACTGCATTTATTGCCACTACAAACTAGGCATCCATGTTTGAAATGTCTGAAGCAGTTTTTCAAGTTCACACACAAGAATTCACCTTATGTCTGTTAAGCAGCATGAGAGGAGTATGGATGCAGTCTTGTCTATTAGATGCTGTGCAGCTAATAATGTCAGATGCTATGTTACTTTTCATCAAGACTGGCTTCCCCAGAAGCAAACAAAGAAGTTAAAATTTTAATTAAAATTTCAAACCCAATTTACAGATTATCATAGTGACAAGTGCACCTCACCATGTTAACATTCAGGGTAGCATACTAAGAAAATGAGCACAGACATCGTTGTAAAAGGAAATTCTGACAATTGTGGGACTGCAAAGGTAACCGCAATAATATTCTTCTGAGTTCTGTTGGGTTTAAATGACCAAAGAAAAGTCAATTGAAAGAAAACAATTTTGAGGAACTTTTATTATGGCCTACAGCTTAAGAGGTCATTGTGGAATATTTGTTTTAGGACCTAGAGGCAAGATGGAGTGGGGGAACATGACACCCAAACAAACTTAATGAAGGAGGAGTGGTGTTCAGCCATTCATCACTCCTAAAGAGACATCAAGCAGAATTATCTAAAATTTGAGATCTGGGTGGATGGACAAGAGCACCCCAAAGCCCACACAGTCGTGTCAAAGACCCTGATCCTGCATTATTAAAGTCCAGTGGGAGCCTTGTTATGGACAAAGTGCAGAGTGGACTTCCTTTCTCTTTTACTCCTGTCTCTTGTAGTCCTATAGGTATATGTTTGCAATTTTGTGTATTAAATATTAGTTTCATTTTTTTCTTGTTAATGTGTTGTTGCTCATTCAGTTCTGCAAATAAATAGCCTAAATTTGATCTACCCTTGACATCTGGTCATGTTTCAAATAATACATGAGAGACTAGGGAGTTTTCATTCTGCTCTGAACAGTTATACATTTAAAAAGTGAATGATGAAAGCTTCTTGGCTATGGATGAATTCTCTAGTTAAGATGGTGTCATTGAAACTAATTAGGGAAACACTTTCCATAAACAATTCTAGTTATACTTCTAATGACCAATGATGTGGCATTACATCTAGAAAAACTCCCTACTTTGACCCACCAAAAGAAGTAACTATTTTTGTATTTCAGGACATGAAAGCTAAACTCAATCACTAGACTGTAGAATTGTTGAAAAAAAGCTAATACACCCATCAGTGAAAATGTAATTAAACCACTTCTCAATTATGTTGTAATCAGATAGGATTGTAAGGCAGAACTGAGTTCTCACTGTCACATCATACACAGTTTTTTCAGATTTTATTTTTCTTTGCTCAGTTGTGGTGATACACTAATTAAACCCATAGGCTGTGGTGGAATCAGTGTTAGAATTATATTTTCTAAATGGTTTAAGATTAGCAGCCGTGTTAGTCTGTATCCATAAATAAAACGAGGAAGACTTTGTAGCACCTATAGCCCACAAAAGCTTATGCTGAAATAAACTGGTTGGTCTCTAAGGTGCTACAAAGTCTTCCTTGATTTATTTTCTAAATGATTTCCTTGCATTGATCTATGTAATTTAGAAGTCATATGAAAACTCTTATTACACTGTATCTTCAGATTCAAACATCTATATGAATTTGAATTTGAACCAAAATAAACTTGAATTAACATTTCTTTCTCGGTTGTTGTTGGGGGTTGTTTTTGTTTTACATCTTTTTTTCCCCTTTGTCACATTTTTCTTCTTTTAATAGCCTTTTGCATTCTGTGGAGGCTAACCATTTTATCCATGTGAGAGTTTAAGAAATGGGTATTTGAAGTCTTGAGAAGTACTGATGCATTAATAAGCTCCTGCTGGGTAAAAAGTACAGGATTTCCTGAAACCCTACAATATGAGTTCAAATATTTGGAGTATGTTTGAAGATTTCCCCATTACAGAGAATTTGAAAGAAATCACACAGTACCAGAATAATGTAAAACTATTTTTATTGAAAATACATCTACAAAGTAATGCTTCTCAATCCACATTGGGTGCATCTAAATGCAGAGCCAATGAGAGATGGGGAATGGAATCTTTCTATAGTAATTGATTTCCATAAGAAACAAAGTTAGTAAAAAAAAAAAATCACAAACTTTGTGATACAATTCATTTTTCTCAACTTATGTCATAGAAAGACAACCATTTACATTAAGTCTTTGCAGGGTATTTCCAAATAGAGTCTCAACAAAAATTAAACAGTTACTCCAGATATTCTAAAGTTAACTTTTATAAACACACATAGAATACAGGATCTATATAAAAATATCTCTAATTACATATCTCAAGATGCCTTTCTGCATTCTAGGTTTTCATTCTGTTAGCAAAAAAAGTTCACACTTTATCACTTCAGAGATTCATCTAGAAAGAGCTTGAGGTGATTAAAGCACTGACTGCTGAATACTCTCTGCTAAATTCTGCTCACTTCACTCATGAATTGTTCCTGCTCACATTGACTGGGCTGCTAAAAATAAGTAGGATTTGTCACTCTTGGAAAAAGAAGTCTGCCTTGTTGCTTTAAAAATGAGAAAAGACTGCCTTCAATCATCACACTCATTTTCACCAGTTACATTGATATTTACACATCAGTTCTTATGGTTTTTCTACAGACAAACATTACAGATGTTTTTGAATGTTTGGCAAGTGGCATTTGTGGTATGGCATGGGAATGTCTCAGTTCTCTCTCTCTCTCTCTCTCTCTCTCTCTCTCTCTCTCTCTCTCCTCTTTAGTTAGTTCAGAGGAAAACCAAACATTTTCAAATAAAATAGACAACTCAATCAGTTTTGTGCTTGTGGATTCATATTCCTCAGCTACCTATCTCTAACTGCACCATAAATCTTTCCAGTTTGACTCCTAGAGTAATACAAGGAGTGGAAACGGAAAACATATACAATTAATATTTTTCACAAAAGGGTTTCTTTAGGGAATGATCTTGAAATGAACAAAAAAAGCCATAGGATTCTGAGTGTATTTCTCCTCCCCTTTTTTTTCTTTCCTTCTCTGTGACTACAATATTACTCTTTAAAATATTTTCTTATTATATTTTTAACATTTATTAAATGTATTTGCTATTCTGCAGTTTATATATTTTTTCCTAGTATGTAACAGAGCACCCATTAGTTTTGCTTTCTAAAAAATTATTTTTTATATTTGAGATGCTGCTGATAAACCCACAAAGATATGGGAACCTCCCAGTGGAATGGGGAGTTCTCTCCCCTATGTAAAAAAAGGTATATTTGGCTAATAGTTTTACTATTTATTCATGGAATGACACCAGGCTAATTGATGACAAGATTTCCATTTTTTGAAAATGACCTCTTGGTCACAGGACTTCCAGCAATGCAATTTCAGCAACAGAAAGACAGATTTAGAGCCCCATCCAGTTTGGTTCTCAGTATCTCTTGCCAGGTATGAAGTACCTCTTGAAAAGTGCTGGCCCTCTCTGCTATTTTGAGTACATATTATTTAGATTGTGAATGCACCCACAGTGTGCTATGTGCCTTCTGAGCACAGATGAAGTACACCTCCCACCCAGAGAGCATACAATCCAGGGCCCTGATACTTCAAGCACTTCTCTGCATATGTGTAACATTGCTCATGTGAGCAGTGGCATTGAAGTTAAGGGGACTACTCAGGTGAGTGAAAATACGCATATGTATAAGTGTGTGTTGGTCAGTGGGAGCTGAAAGTGCTAAGCACTTGTGAAGGACTGTCCCTGACTGTCCCTAAAATATCCTATTAAGATTAAATCACCTCCTCAGAAATGACATTTCAGCTCAGCTGATAAAAGTGCTGATTGTGGGCTGTTGTTTTTTTACCTGAACATCTCTCTTTTTTTTTTTGTTTTACATTTAAAAGTCCTCCTTTTTATTGTCCTGATAGTAATAGGATAAAGAAATAACATATCACCAGAAGGGGAAAAAAAGCAACCCTGTTAATTTCCTTGTTTGGGTGCAGTTGTCAAGTTCAAAATGTTAATTTGTGTGCTTACTGATGTTAAGAAATGGGCAATAGGTATTTCAAAAAAATAAAACCCTTTTCAGACTGCATTATCTATTGTGACTTTCCAGCTTATAAAAACAAGATCACATTTACAGGATTGAGTAACATATACACTGCTATTTTTTTAATTATTTAATAGACACTCTCCCTCTTCCCCACCCCATCCCCCCACAGTTAGCACATCTCTAGCAGGACCAGTATGATAACTCGTTAATCTTTTTTTAAGTGGGACGCAAACACATACCTTGGTCACTGCTAATTCAGAATTTTTTTGATTAACTCTGTTCCAATGCCATCATATGGGAGAAAGCAAGATATCAATGGACTTCTTGAAAGCAAGATATAAATGGATGTAGAAAGTATATTTCCCACACTTCTAGAGTTGGACTCATGCCTGGTCTATCCTACATCTTGGTTTCACTGTCTAATGGTTTTACACTCTCATTTTCCTGTGAGATCAGTTGGTATGGTTTTTTCATTTCATTCTCCTCTATCACGGAATTACCCATCTCAGCATCCCTGTTCTTCAGCTCATTCCGTGACAAATGTTCAACAATCCCTGCACCAATGGAATCACCCAAGACATTTGTAGTGGTACGGAGACGGTCCCTATGGGAAAATAGTTGAGTTAGTCTTGTTTTCTCCACTTGTTTAAGTGAAATATTCAGAGTCTCTGTGTTAAAGTAGCTTCTGAAAATAACCATGAGATGATTCAATACTTCTATGTGTATTCATTTATCAGAAATGTTAATAGCATTATTCCATCTTTGCGGAAACTAACAATTGTACTAGAATTCTAAGTCTAATGCAGTGACCTGAGACAGGATCTTACTAGCCATTTCACAGGAGGATATGATTGCTGTGTTATGAGGTGATCCTAGCAGCATGGGCTTGTGGCAATTCATGTTTGGGAGCTTCTGAGTATATTACAACAAGTCAGCTGTAATGATCTCCTGCTATCTGAATTAATTGAATGTTGCCTTCTTAGCCGTCATTCCCAGAATGAAAATAAACTACTGTAAATAATCCAGGGTGAAATTCATGTGTGGTGCAAAGGTCCAGAGCAAGGGCCTTTGTATCACTTAAGTCCCCAAAATGGCTGCACATGGAGACTGTCACTGGGTGATTAGCTCCTTTAAGGGCAGATGGGCCCAGCCCTGTCTGTGACTGATCAGCTGCATCCCAGTTGAGGTTCAGAGTGATTTCAAAGGGAGTTAGGCACCTAAATACTTTTGAGGAGCTGGGTGCTGGTCCATATAAAGGCCAGCACGAGATCAGTTGAGCTGTAGGATGGCAAGAATGCTCCTGTATGAGTCCCTGTCTTAAGAGAAAGAGCTGGAGTGGCTGAGATGTGAAGAAAAAGCATCTGGGAGTTGTAGTCCATAGTGGGCACAGGAAATAATTTTTGACATTTTTGCGTAAGGTTTGGTTCAACCAATACTCTGTTGTGACATTACTTCTTCTTGGGCTAGTGGCAGCCCAGCAGCTTACCCAACTCTTCAAGGGTGTAAATATAACCCCTGAATGCTGTGAAGGGGCTGCACAGAGGGCCCCAATGATAAAGGTCCAGAGAGGAGCTACTGAGACAAGTTTATGTAAATTAGTGATTCCCAACACAGTCCACAGGCTGGAATAACAGCTGGAGGGGAGGAAGAATGCAAGAGCAATCCTGGAGCCAGGCTGGGGCTGGATTTCACCTTTTCATCACATCCACCTGCCTAGACCGTAAATGTTTAGGATCTTTGCACATGGTGAGAACTTCACAAAGTTCATGATACCCTTAAAAACTGAACATTGCCATAAGTAACACTACTGTTGGGGAAAAGTTCAGTTTTCACAACATGAGCCATGGTGCTACTATATTTTCAGTCCTAAAAGTAGCACTATCCATAAGCAACCCTGTGAGGAATAGTGTAGGGATGGGCAAATGACCCTAGCGTTGGGGAACTGTTTAAATTTCCATATATCTCATCTGAATTCCTCTATATTCTCTCTCAATGGGCTCAAACACTTCTCCACACTTACTTTGAGCTGCTGTCAGGAAGAGGGGGTGGTGGTAGGAATGAACAGCTAGGTGATCTATCATCCTTGTCTGAATGTCTTCCATGGAAGAACAACAGCCATTTCACCTCTCCCCTGCCTTCTCACTTTTAGCAGCACTGCCCTTTACCCTACCCAGATAAGAAGCAGGACTGTGAAAAGGATATAACATAAGAATGGCCATACTGGGTCAGACCAAAGGTCTACCTAGTCCAGTATGCTGTCTTCCAACAGTGGCCAATCCAAACAAATACTCTCTGAAGAGCTGGGATGAGAGGGGTGGGGGTGGGAAATGGCTGCTATCCTTCCCTCACAGACATTGACATGGAGTGGAGGAACACCTACCTCTTCAGTTACCTCAGCCCCACAAAGGCATCTCCAGGTAAATGGAGCAGCCTGTCACCCTTATTTGCACTGGCAGACATGGAAAGGTTCCTGGTTTCTGCCGCTGACAGTGATACAGTTCTATAACGGAGCACAGAGAAATGCTGCTGGGCCTAAGGAGATTCCACAGGTACTTAGAGATGTAGGAATGCTGCTCAGTGTTCTCCTCCTCTAGCACAGTGCTTCTCAACTGAGGGTCCACGGCAGCTGAAGCCTGGTACCCTGAACCAGCCCCCCCACTTCTTTTCTCTGGCCCTGGAGTTTTTATAGCATGTTGGGGGAACCTCAGAAAGAAAATGTTGAGAAATTTTGCTCTAGCAGACACAGAGGTGTGGAAACAAATGCGTCAGCCACATTAGCCAAATGTATGGCCATATTCAGATGGTTGATAAGGCTAATATGCATATTATTCAGAAGACTATTCAGTTCATCCATACCCAAGGAAATCACACAAACCTTCACTGGTCTGGACAGCCAGAAGGGTTGGAATAAATCAACTCTGAACTGAACCACTGAACTTTCAGACTTTGAGCCGCCGTCATGGTAGGGTAAAACTTTATTCTTCAAAATAACCACATTTTTCAACTACTTTCAGTAAAGGAATAAGCCAACTGATCACATGACTTGCAGCTTCAGAAATTATCAGAAAGTCCCTGTCCAATGTATATAATAATATGCTATAATCCTTTAAGGACTCTGTAAGAAATACTCACAAGAACCAGTCCACTGCAATGATAAGAGTGATGTCCTCTGTAGGCAAACCAACAGATGTCAACACGATGACCATGGTGACCAGTCCAGCCTGAGGAATTCCTGCAGCCCCAATACTGGCAGCTGTAGCTGTGATGCTATGTAGAAAGATGACAGTGAAGAAATGTCAGTTTCCAAAAAGAATTCTCCTTACTATTTAGTAAACATTTCAAAAGTTATGAAGAAAATTACTGATTTTAGGATGAATACATGTTATAATTATGATGCAACTAGCAGCCCCAGGGATGGAGCAACCCACCACTGTACCAGACCCTGTGTAAACAAAAAAGGGAAAGACAATTGTCCCAATTGTATAAAGGGCTCTAGAGAAAAGTCTGAATCAAAGCAGGCATTTGAGTGGGTAGTTTTCTTTCTGATTTTTCATACAATTTCACATCCTTGGAGAAACACATGGTGCAGAGACCTAAGGGTTCTTTAAATATAAATGCCTATTTTAGAGGTGGGTCTGAACTAAATCCCCAGTCTGAACACATGCAAACTTTATGAAAGTGTGGATCTGGATCCAAACTTCATAGTGAGCCCTTATCTGAATAATGAGTCAAACTGAAACCCTGGATCTAAGAACCTTTTGGGCTTTAGAGAAATTTGGATCTCGATCTGAATTTTCTTCATCTCATCTCATCTTTGTTTGATAAATAATCTTCTGTATCTTATTTGGGAATCAAGATTTAAAGCACAGATCTAATTATAACACATCATTTATCATCCCTATATAAAAATGGAGAACTTAATCTAAAAGACAATATCCATATAATCCATGGCAAGTTTCATATATGTACTGGAGAGCAAATATCCAGAATCAAAATGAGTCATGAGGATCTGAAAGCAGAATTTTCCCTTGTCTTGATTGAATATTGAACTAGGATGACCATTTTTAAAACTAGAAATGCTTCTTACAGCACAAAGGTCATAATGAACAAAATCTGTGATTTCTTCAACTAATTTGTATTCCCTTAGCATTAGTATTGTAGCATGTTACTGTGCTGATTGTTTATGGTGTATACTTCACATGCAGATAAATCACAAATAGAAAGAGAGAATTACCGTATTTTTCGTCTTATAGGACGCTCCGTCCTATAAGACGCCCCCTCATTTTTAAATAAAAAATCCGGGGAAAAAAAAAACAAAAAAAAAAAAAGCGCCTCGCTCTCCCGTCCCCGCCGCGCGGGCGGGCTGCCGAGGTTCCCCCCTCCCCGCCACGGGCGGGCTGCCGGGGTTCCCCCCTCCCCGCCGGACCAAAAAAAAAAAAAAAAAAAAAAAAAAAGCGCCTCGCTCTCCCGTCCCCGCCGCGTGGGCGGGCTGCCGGGAGCATCCCGGTTCCCCCCTCCCCGCCGCGGGCGGGCTGCCGGGAGCGCGCCCGCGGCGGGGAGGGGGGAACCGGGACTCTCCCGGCAGCCCGCCCGCGCGGCGGGGACGGGAGAGCGAGTCGGCGCTTTTTTTTTTTTGTCCGGCGGGGAGGGGGGAACCTCGGCAGCCCGCCCGCGCGGCAGGGACGGGAGAGCGAGGCGCTTTTTTTTTTTTTTTTTTTTTTTTTTGCATTCGCCCTATAAGACGCACCAACTTTTCCCCCCCCATTTTGGGGAAGAAAAAGTGCGTCTTATAGGGCAAAAAATACGGTAGACAACACCATGTCTCAATTATGTCTCAATAACACCGTTTCTGCTCATAGCATTCTTCATAGTAATAACTTACTCTAATACAAGTTGCAACTGGATTATGCACCCACTGGACAACACTGCAGAATTTAAATCAACAACTCTTAAGTGTCTCATAGATACTTAAATTATCTAAAGTAAAATACTTTTAAAATGATGGCTATTGCTGACCTCTTAAATGCAATGATCAGTTGTTCACACCATTGTTATTTAAAGACAAATTGAATAAAAGTATATAGATAATGGCTTCTGTACCTGATTGTGATAATCTGCCCAAAATTCAGGTCAAAGTTGTTAACCTGTGCGATGAAAATTGCAGCCAAAGCCTCATATAAAGCAGTCCCATCCATGTTAATTGTAGCACCTACTGGGAGCACAAATCTTGTAATACGTTTGTCCACTCCATTATTCTCTTCTAGACACTTAAATGTTATGGGTAGGGTGGCAGAACTAAAACAAGAAAAAAAGACAATATAGATACATATTAATTTATTTAATAATCTTCTATACTAGAGAGGAGTAGGCCTGAAATAGTGTCCAAAAGGATAAAAAATTAGTTTATAGCAATGAATTTATTCAGTTATATCAGCCTTTGTTGTTTATCTTACCAATAATATTATAGCATAGATTTCTCAGGCTTAGATATTGTTTTAACTTTGTGGCCTTAGTAATTACTTCAGTACCTCCAGTGATATTTGTAAATTTCTTCATGGCAGAAAACCATCTTTTGTAATGCCTCATGGCCCTCTCATTGACATCCGTTGGAGATTTGCATATGGACTGCAGGATTAGACACATTTTGGTCAGATTTTATTTACAATTGAGACTTAAAATTTCATAGCGTACCTTGAAGATGTTCCCAAAGCTGTGATCAGTGCCTGCAGAAGTCCTCCAATAAATACCCAAGGGTTCTTCCGAACAACCAGGAAGTAGAGTAGTGGTAGAACAATAATAGCATGAATGAGCAAACCAATGATAACTGTAACAGTGTACATGGCAAGCTGTCCACCAATCACTCCCATATCTTCCATCTCAACAATTTTCCCAGCAATCAAGAACATGATTCCAAGTGGGGCATACCTACAAATAAGTAAGCAAATCAATATGTGCTGAACAAATAGATGTTTGTTTCAATGTTCCCTCTAATTTTTGACAGGCCATGTGTGCAAAAAATGTCTTCTGTTCAAATTTTTGACAGGCTGTGTGCACAAAAAATGTCATCTGTGCAAATTTTTGTGCTTCTGTGCAAATTGTTGTGTGCGCAGTGTTTTGCCATGTGTGCAGACTTTAGGATCTGTGTGCGCACGCACATGCACACAGCTTAGAGGGAACAGTGGTTTGTTTGTTTACAAAGTTATACTGATACAATGACCATAAACATCCTGAACCCAATTCAAGATCCTGGGCAGTGGCAAGTCAACCTAGTGGAGGCTACAGCAGTGAAAGTGGCTGCAATACTTGCATGGCTCTGCTGGGGTCAGGAAGAGGAGGTCAGGAACAGAATGCAGTCAGTCCATCTCCCAGCCATCTACAGCTGATGGACTCCCGAAGAGTCCTGACTGCCATTTAAAAGCCACTTTAAACAATTCCCTGAGGATTCCCCCTATGCAGGACTGGCGTAGTGGCTCCTTTGCCACCTGCCTCCTGGTTCCTAGTGCTGAATATAGTTGGGGAAAGGGGTACAGACAGGAAGCGATTAGGTTTGGCTGATGCCAGGATGTTTCAGGCCATAGGCTGCTGGGCATAGGCTATGTAGAGCTGCCTGGAGGCTGCTTTTATGATGGAGACTGTGCACAGGGTTGGGGCTTTGCAAAAAAGTCTCTTAAACCACTTTCCTTAGCTGTGCCAAATACTACTCAGCCATAGCTGAGGACAGGATCTAGCACTCAATATGCCAACCTGCTAGTTAAGGTATTATAAAAGATAATCATAATTGCAGCTGGACTTTTCACAGAGTCTTATTTATAAAGTTGTTACCTGTAATTTTACTACACTCGTGTAAAATAACATAACCCGATTATTACACTGATTATAACATTACACTCAGCAGCCATCAAACCCACCTTGAAGTTTCCCCAATGTAATAATTCTCTACCCATAGTTTAAATTCTCAAACACTTCCAGTATAACAATTAATAATGTTTAGAGATATGATTGTAAAGGACAAAATGTCTGAAAAAATATTAGAAATTATTAGAAAAAATAAACTTCTTTATAGCTTTGCATCCATTACTTAAGGAGTTTCCATGACACTGGAGATATATATGTGTTTGTGTAAGATGATCTGCAAATGAGGGAAGATGTCATTTCATAAATGAATTGTTGTATTTGGCCTCTGACTGGGAAATGTTGCATCTTAGACTTTGTAAAGTTTTCATGGTAACCCTTCTGAACAGAGATTTCATTTTTATTTGTCTGTAGAATACATATAAAAACTAACAACAATCCATAGGAGAATGAACATTTTTGAATAGCAGTGACATATTACTATGCTATGCACATTGCAAAAGCAAATAGTATTGTGAACTAATGAAAATAATGGGCATATTGTTGATGAATGGGATTGTGACATGGTGCCTATCTCTCCCTTCCTATAGAGTTAGAGGGAAGGAGTGATAGGAGTTAGGGTGTGATAAGAGGATTTTGTATGCCAAGCAAACTCTGTCATGGACTCTAAAGAGTATATTTAAAGAGTATGGTAATGATGATAGGAATTACTCAAATGCATCAAGATGTGCATGTACATTAAAATATTTAGATCCTTTTCAGATTATCAGTGTGCAGAAGTCAATTTTAAAACATCATGTTTAGTTATAAGTAGCTAAACAGGTATTATCCTTCAGGATTGGATCTTCAGCAGCTGTAAATTGGAAGGCACTTTTTCCGTACCACTAGATTGGCTAAGGCAAGGTGGGTTTTTTCACCTTTCTTAAATGGGTCGGGGGCTTAGCTGGGGCAAACATGAAATGTCGTGACTCATTATGTAAATATGGGTGGATGTTTAGTGCTGGTACTCCATAGGGAAGGGATACAGTGATCACATAAAATGGATTGGTAAAGGATCATAAATGGCTGGGGTACGGGGTGGGGTGGGAAGGTGGTGAGGTCCCAGCAGCGGGTTGGCTGGGGACCAGGATGGGTAAAAGGGGAGGGCTGATCATAGCCCCTCCCCCCCAGGTATATGTAAACGATTATGGAATTACCTGCATTGTACACTTTTTTATCTGCCAGGTACTCACTGACATTTAGGAATAAACTTGTGGCCTAATTAAATCACAGCCAGTCTCTCCTGTTCTCCTTCCGGCAAAGCTGAACAATGAACTTCTAATCTGACCTCCTACAAAACACAGATCCTCAGTATCCAGCACATGCTGGTGCTGAGTGTTCAAAACATTTTAACATAATAATTTAACATAGCATTTAACAGAGGCACTTACCACATGATTACAGCTACCAATCTCATGATAGCTTCATTAAGGCTATCAAAGAAGTGTCTTAATGGCTGCCCTTGCTCCTTCATGTTCCCAATCACCAATCCGAAACTTATTGAGAAGACCACCAGTCCCAGTGCATTCACTCCATTTACGGAACCTGGAACAGGGATCACCTCCTCTTTCATTCGTGTTAGGGTTTCCATTGCTTCTGATACATTGTTTATTACGGAAGCCACAACAGATGTTTCATTGGATGGAATTGCTACTCTAAATATTTTCTTGTCATAGTTCGTTTTGAACTTTAAAAAGAAAAGAAAAGATAAAACAGAGTGACTTACTGCAAAAACAGACACTGTACACTCGTTATTTATCACTCACATATGATACTAGAAATATTACTTTCCCATTTTTAAATGTCTTTTGAGTTATTAGTTTGTGTCATATTTAGGGTAAAATAAAGTTTTAGGGTGAAATTCCAGCTCCCCTGTGGTAAATGGAAAACTTTGCATTGGCTTCAATGGGGCCAGCATTTCACCCTTATTTTCAAGAATTCATGTGCTCAGATTAATATTTCTCATAGTCATGCTCAAAGCTGTGTGTTTGTCAGAGATATGATTTTTGTGACAAAACTGTCTTTTAGTTTGTGTTTTTATAATGAGTCATGATTTCTTCACTGAGTTTGCTTACTAGTCAGCAAGACTTTTTCATAATTGGCCTTTTGGGGCTCTTTATATGCTTTTAAACTAGTGATTACAGATATTTCACACTTTTCTACTGGAAAAATAAATGTAAGGATAATATAAGTATCATGACTTTCCCATTTTTAAATACTGAAATTAGGACTTTTACATATTTTTTCCATGACAAAGCCATGGATTTTTCTCTCTCTCTTTTAACCATTTGATTTCTCTCTTTGTTTACAAAATAATTTTGTCTTGTGTGATCACTGACATCAGGTGGACAAATCAGATTCAAGTTCTCAACATTCTCCAAATCTTAACCCCTTTAGTTTCAGTGTGAGGTTTATACACTGAATCAGTCTCCTTAACTGAGATGCAGTGCCTGAACTGCTAGTTAATAAATAGCAGCCCTTATCAGTCCAAGCTGGGAACCAGAAGATGGTCACTTTCAAGTAGGCAGCTACTGCATCTCAGTGGGAGGAAGGCTAGGTTATCTGTGTGATCCCTTATGTGAAGGGAAAAAGGCACAAGATATATATTGGGTGCTGGATGAGGATATTTCTATAAATTATGGTGTTAAACTGAACTCTACTAGAGTTCAGTTAGATTAAAGTGACATTTTAATATCTTCCTTCCTGATACTGTGACAATTTCTTCAATGGGACTACTCATGAGAGTTAAGGCTATTCATGTAAGAAGGGCATCACAGGACTGGGGTATCAGGAAAACTAGGTTGTTATATTTTTGGCATTAATATACCATGTCCAAGTTGATGGTCCAGAGATCCTCACAAGTCGATGGAGCTATGCTGATTTATACCAGCTGAGGAGATGGCCCCTTTGTTTCAAGGCAGAGCCTTTTATTCCTTTATAGAATTATAGAAATTAAAATAATGGCATTATTGGACATTTGCAAGCTATGTTGTTATTTCAATAATGAATAAACTATTTCAAGATTAATTTTAATTAAATTCTAGTATGGAAACAAACAGTATTGATTGTCTTACATACTAAAATGAATTATCACTGTATTTGGTGATACACGCCATTGAAAGCAATTATATTTGAATTTTCTGCATGACATTTAAATTAGCAATCTCATACTAGTGTAGTCGAACACTTCAGTAATTAACTTGCAAAAGAGATAGTGACATAAAATGGTTACTATTAAAATTCAGTATTTACCAACAGAGATCACACTATGGTATCTGAGATAATTAAATTAGAATATAATGTAAATTTGGTGACTCGGATACTATGGTATAACTTTTGGTGAAATATTTTTTAATGGTGACTATTGTACCAGCTCAAACTTCCCAACCTGCCACTGCCAATGTGGAATACACTATAAGAGCAAAAATAAGGAACATAAGAAAAATGGTACCTCAGATTCCTGCTTTAGCATTTCTCTTAATTTCATGCAGACTAGTGTGATGCACATTTTAATCATACTAAATTATTTACAGAAGCATTAATGAATCAGGCATCTTAACAATAGCTGCAATATATCTCAACCAACTATTATAAGTGCACACGATAGCTAACATCATACTGATAAAGTTAATGTGTCTTCTTGTATGTTTAGAACTTCTGTTCTATTGTGCAGGGACTTGAAGGAAAGAATAATAATAGATGTATGAACAGGTTTAGAAAAAATACAGTTAGCAGGATGAACTTTGCCATTCTCTTCTGTCAGATCTTGATTTCCAACATTAGGTGCCACAAATTCCTCTTTGTGATACTTCAGTAAGTTTTAGGTTCCACTTATTTTCAAGTGAAAACTGCCAAAATGCTGACCATCCCACAGGCTCTTGTGCTGCCTTTCCTTTCCTATGGCCATCCAGTTCATCCCTCACCCCTGTGACACGGCCTCAGAATGTGAAGAATTAGAACTGAATACCAGCTGCAGGTTACTAGACATGTTGCTAATTCTTCTGGGTCATATCATAGGTTCTTCAAATTTAGGGGAGGAAAAGAAATGAAGGGATCAGGGACAGAGATAGAAGGCTGTGCCAGGGATCTATTAGAGCATCATGAGTGAGAGAGAATATGGGGAATATGAATGGAGAAGAGTTTGAATAAATTCATCTAAGCTTCAAATAAGTACCTGAGCTATCTGGATACATACTGGAACTGAATCTTTTGAGACTCATCCACTGCTAATATAAACTACAAACACAAATTGTCAATGTACAGTGGAGTGACACAACTGGTGTAAAGACTCACACAATTTGGTTTAACCCTATGGGGCTAGCAGTGTCAGAACCTGTTATTGATGCAGTGGAAGAGATACTGAGAGAGACAGAGAGGTAGGAGAAGTGGAGTAACACAGTGGGAGAAGAAAGTAACACAAAAACTCCAAAACATCTAGGGAAGCGTATTGCCTAGATTATGTAAGGGAACTGTTATCCCCTTACTAACACTCAGTGGGGTGTTTTGATTATTAGCTCCCAGGACCTAAAGGGGGAGGGTCAATGGGCAATCAGGATCCTGAGACTGATGGTCCCCAGGGGCAATGGGGAGAGGCCAGCACTCCAGATCAGCCTGACTGACAGGGCCGGGAGACTAATCAAGAAGTCAGGAGGGCAGGGTGGGTCCCGTCCTCCCTGTGAGCTGGAATTGCCTGGGCCAGAGAGAGTGGGGCCAAGCTAAGGAGAGAGCAGGGGCCAGAACTGAGTTGGGGAACAGAGCTGGGCCAGATCCGGAGGGGCCAGGAAGGCAGCCCAGAGAGACAGACCCTGTGCTGGGAGCAGCTGCAGGAACCAGAGGCAGAGAGGCCAGGAAAGCAGCCCAGGAAGCAGGTCAGTGCTGGGGGCAGAGACATAGGAGCTGCCTGCAGAGCATCCGTGTGCTGGGAGCAGAGCTGTAACAGCCAGAGGGGACAGAGCAACAGCTCTGAAGGCAGAGCAGCAGCAGTCGTGCTGAGGCAGAGTGGAGCTGAGACAGAGGATGGAACTGGGCTGAAGAGTCCAGAGGCGGAGAGCGTGTGGCCATCACCAGAGGAAGCGCTCAAGTCACAGCAACCCTGCAGCACAGCTGAGAAGGAGGCCTAAGCCCTACAAGGAACAGACTGTGAACTGTCCTGACACTCCAGAGACATTGTGTGTGATGCTCCCTGCCACGGAGCAGGGTGATGTGTTTTCCCTAACTGTTCTATTTCTCCCTTGTTCATTTTTAAGATAAATAGTTCATTAAATAATTTGCATTTGCTTTAAGTTTTATGTAATGATCAGTGGGCAGGTGAAGTGCCCAGTGCAGAGGGAGCACCCCGGAGCGGGGACACTGTAGCCTCTGACCTAGGTAACCACAGCACGGTTTGGGGTTGATCCCCCCCCCCCCAGGAATCCTGGGCCAGCCTTGTTGGGGTTACGAGGACTCCACCAGACAGGAGAGTGGAAGGGGAGCCCTCAAGGTCAGGGAGGCCTCTGGGTAAAGGAAGTGGGAGTGAGGACTCAGATCCTTCTGCTAGCCCATTTCACTGGGGTAGCGCAGAATCCAGGAGAGTTCCCCACAACAGCGGGACTATTCCCCTGCTTACAATTAGAATGGGACAGTTGGTAGTGATGATGAACTGCCCGAGGAAAAGCAGGGGGCTAGAGGTGGTAAAACTGATTTATTCAGGGATGGGGGAAAGCACTTTTAACATTCCTGACAAAATCTATGTGTCAGCACCTTTCTTTCCAGCTTGACACACCAGGGCAGTCTGAGTCTTTGTCCCTCTCTAGTGCCTGGTGCACACAAAAGTCCACTCTAGGCTCCCTCAGACTGTGAAGCTAGACCCTAGTGATGAGGGCCTGACAACCTTGTGCTACTTTTTCGCTGGGAATTTGTTGGCAGGTTTTTCCCAGTTCTGACAAACATACCACACATGCACCCAGCAGGGACTGAGCAGGGCTTTTTTGCCCTGTAGTGACTCCTCCTGCCCACCAATGGCTGCTGTGGTGCGGGTACCGAGTGCAGAGAGACTGTCTGCTCTACCACTCTCAGTGCTCCTCTGGCTGGTGCAGCCCTTGTGGAGATACCTGTCAGCAGAGAGTGGGAGGGCAGGGAGAGGAGGAAGCAGCTTGTTGCCTCAGGGTTTTGCTGATAGAGAAGGGGGGAGGGGAACAGAACAGGAGGTGGGGGTGGTCAAAGGGCTGAAGGGTGGAAAGAGAAGTGGAAGCAAGGGCAGAATGGAGAAGGCTGCTCCATGATCCTGCCTGAACAATCCCCTGGTTCCAGGCTCTCCCTCCTCCTCCAGAAACCCATTCCAGGCTACGCCAGGGTCTCCCTCCTGCACCCAATCTGCCCTGACTCCTTCCACTACCTTACTACCCACAGTCACTCCTGCTCCCCCACCCTGGCTCCCGCATTCAGCTCCCCTTTCTCCTGCTTTCCTCAGTCATGCAAATGGAAACAAGCGTCCACCTCAAGGCAATGAGTCACGGTAAGGACAATATAATTTCATATACCACAGTATTGTGGCATATCTTTAATAGCTGATATATATGAGCATGGGCTGTAGCACATGAGAGGACGGAGTACAAAATTTTGAAATAACTGGTCTGCTCAACTGCTGCTTAATAGAGCTACTCTTTTAATTCAAAGGTAAAGGCTCATGTTTCCACTGCCGAAGGTCATAGATTCAAACCCCAATGATTCAAACAGAAGCATTATACTTGAATGTAAGAGCAGGGGAATAAAATCTCAGTATATTTCACTACGTTATTTCCTGTGTGGGCTAGCAGGATAAAGACAGAAAAGGCTCGAGTGCATATTCCACAAATATCTTTAAGCAAATACATTCATTTTTGAAGGAGACAACAGAGCTGGGAACTGTGTCACCACAGAATTTACCACATAATCTTGTTTTCAAAAGATTATCAGAACTGCTTGATTTTGATGCAGATTTGATATCAATTTGGATATAGAGTTGATGGTTATTCTCGTCTCCATATTTCTGCAGCCATACATCATTGTAAACTCTTGGGAGCAAACGATTATGAAATATGTGTGTCAGAATTTTTAGTCTTTATGCTAATACTTAGAATGTTAGTGAACCAGTCTATGCCAGTTAAATATTACTTTCCTCACAAGTCTTCTGAGAAACACACCAAACACCTTAAGGTAAGTTTTTGAAAAAAGACTATAGGGCCATGGTATTTTGATGTCTAAATACCTATGTAAATCTGGCCCATAATTACTTCTGCTGTGAACTGGATTGATATTTTATATTACAGATTTGATGATAAAATAATTTCTAGTTTCTAAAAGTTGCATTGTATTGTATCTATCTTGATTTGAAGTTCAAGGGTATGATTTTAAACATTAATAATGATGGTATGGACAGATTTAAAGAGATGCTTTCTCAGTCTAATGATGAAAGGGACCAGCCAGAAACAATTGTCCTTAACTATATCCTAGAGAAACCTAAAGATACAGCTATGGCTGCAGGCAAAGTTTCTAATACAGACACTAATAAATGGTGTATAGCATCAGCTAAAGATGAGAAACTACAGTATCAGAAAGAAAGAATCATAATCATGGCAACATACATATATGTAGACGGCTCACTATATTCATGTACTGCCCTCCAAAGTTTTTAAAGGGAATTAAAAAATGTCAGTGTCTTTTGTTTTTACTTTTTAACAGGAATGTTAGTTGAGGCTAGACTACAGGTGGAGGAACACAATAAGTAACAATTAAGTGGCATTCCTGCCTTATCATCAGGCAGTGAGTGAGAAGTACAAGCAATGCTTTATATTAATTTGACCTATATCCTTTGCTTTTGAAGTGTGCAGAGTTGGCTCCTCTACTTCCAACCTATGTTCTTTACAGATTTCCCATGTGATATTCCTGTATATGTTCCAGTCTTTGTACCAATAGTACATTGATTATTCACCAGCTCCTCGTCCCAATGTTGACGCTGAAAAGAAAATCCTCCATTGATTTTCTTTAAGCTTGCCTTAGGCTCATGAATCAGGCAAATCTGGAGAAGTTTTAATTTTTGAGTTTTTTGGCCCTGGTGGGTTTTCCCAAGTTTTCACAGCAAGTACCATTGTAGAAATGAACAAAAACAAACACCCATTTTAATTCATGCTCTTTAGCTGAGAAATAACAGTACATGTAACATCCATGATTGCTGTAAGGACAAGCAAAATCATTAGCTGGTCCTTAAAAAAACATTAATAACATTTCAGTTTTTAATTTACTACATGAAAGATACCATATTGGAGTTTCAATTAGAAATAACAGCACATTTTTACCTGTTTAAAGCAGGCTTCCACCAAGTTTGGAGGGAACATGTTTCTATGAAAAGGAGATAAAATGTCAGAAATATTAATCACATTCTAGCAACATATTAAAATGCAGCTCAGCTGATGGGGATAAATTGATTACTAAATAAATTGATAAATAATTGTTAATTGATCACTAAGATGAAAAAATACATGTGTATCTGTTACAGTGAATAGGGCCTCACTTATAGTTTTATCTTATAACTTTTTCAGGACCAAATTTAGGAGGGATGGTTTGGGCCAGTGAGTAAAGAACTGTATTTCAAATCCTACATAACAGGCATGGCTATGAAACAGAATGTTGGTGGGTTCGCCAAGTGAAAATGTTTAGAAGGTCTGTACTGACTCTTTTTTGGTATAGGTATTTACTAAAATGATCTGGATACAGATTAACTTTGCTCAATATGTAATGCAACTCCACTTCTTTTCAAATGAAAACTGCTGGCACTTTGACAGTCACACCGTGTATTGTATTGTGATTACTAAAAGGGAATCGTCAATACGTTTTCCTAATTAGAGCTGGATGAAATTTTTCGACCAAAACATTTTTTTCAGCAAATGATGCAGATTCAGTGATACTTAAACATTTCACATATTCATGTCAATTTTGCCAAATTGTAAAAAACATACAGCACAACAAAATTTCCCCAAAAATATTGCAACATTTTGTTTTGACACTTTCAAAACAAAGTGTTTCAATTTTTTGATTTGAAATGACTTTTTGTTTTGAAAGTTCCTTTTATTTTACTTTTTAAAATTAAAAAAATTAATTCTCTAAAATGAACAAAAATGTTTCATTTTGTTTGACCCCAAGCAAATGGTTTTTTTCAGTTTGCCTAAAATTTTGAAAAGTTTTATTTTTCATTTGATCCAAAACATTTTTTTCATTATTTTTTGAAATTGCCAGCAAACTGAAAAAATCTGTTCATACAACTCTTTTTCTAATGTTTATGCCATGTCAATGTACTTTAAAGTATTTTAGAGTAATATTTGATATGTATTCCAAGTGTTTTTTCTACAAATGCTGAAATTCCACAAGAAATAAATGCCAGTCTGCACCTGGTTGATCTTGAAGAATTATCTTGGTGAGTGAAAGCCTCTTCTTGCTCCATTCTGGAGACCCCCTTCTTGGCAACATTCTTCTTGGAGGCCTCCCTCCATGTCTGTGCTTTGTTAACCTCTCTGCTGGAGTTAACAAAGCATGAACTTCTTCTGAATTTCTTGGTGGTAAAGCCATTGGGTTCACATTCATTATCTGCTTCCCCACTTCCCGGCACACCCCTGTGCAACATCGGTTGGATAGAAATGGCACTGCAGAGTTTCTTTTAGCTTGGAGAAAACAGGCTACATTGCTTCTGCTCCATTCTTCTGTGCATTTTATTAACTTTCCCCTGGTTTCTCTCTCTTCTCCATGCAAATTGAGCAAAGGTAACCATATATCCCCAAAGCAGGGGCTGCCATGTAAAACAAGATTAATGACTAAATGAATAGATTCAATGGAATGAGATTCTTGTTGGAGTACGGTGTAAAGGCGAGGAGAGGAACTTGGTGTTAGAAGTTGTAGTATGGGGAGGGAGGGAGGAGAGGAACATGTCGAGGCAGTAAAGCAGGTTTCTGAACACAACATTGCTTTGAATTTTAAAAGCAGTTTCTTTCCTTGTCACTTTGTTCAGCTGCTTATTTGAAAGTGTTTACTGTGCTAGTTCTGTATTTTGTAACGGCAGTGTTGGCATCACCAGCTTCAAATACAGTTTGGCTAGTTTAGCTAAACACTGTTCCAGATTTTCTGTTACTTTTCCTTGTGATGTACATCTAAATATTACTGTTCTTGCCATTGCCACAGAAGATGTACAATGTAATAGCCATACCTTATTAAATCAAGAAAGGCATCTGCTGCTGTCACTTGCATAATTTTGCCTTCTCTGTGCATATTTTCCTTTGTACCTTTCCCAGGGTGGATGATGACCACAATGATTATGCCAATTATTACAGCAATGATCGTAGTACTCATGTAGTAGACTATTGCTCGCATTCCCATCTTCCCTGATGCTTTACTATCCAGGGCAGCCGTTCCTAATAAATTTAAGCACAAGGACATTCACCTCATAAAACTGTGAGTAAAGATTGTAGACTCAGCAACCTGAGTATGGCTTTTGTGAGAGGAGTTCTGATGACAAGTACATTTAAAGCAATCCAAGTTTTATGGGCCTAGTAAAACTACTCTGTTCCTCTTCACAGGTAGTGCTGCTATTGTTGCATCCCCCACTCCCTATGCTTGTTACATAATTATCTGTTAGAAGAGCTTAACTGTCCTCTGAATTATCTCGTTTTAGCAACTATTGGAATCAGGATATGGAACTAGAGTGACCATTAGTCTGATCTGATGTGGCAATTCCTTTGTCCCACAGAGATAATACGTTGAGTTTTGGTTAGCAGATTAAGCATAATCCAAAAATGCTTCATAGAAATCTGCTGCACTTTATCTGGAATGGCAGGAAAGAAATCACAGGGTACCTTCAGACAGTACTGACTACCTGATGTGTTTATAGAAGTGTGTGTGCATGGAGTGCCTTTCTTAAATGTAAAATACAATGACCTGGGTTTACCTCTGGCCCAAGTCATGGGAGATTCAAATAGATTAAGTGACATTATCTTAATTCAGAAAATCCTTGCGATTGTAGGAATTAAACATTTGGAGTCTTTTGTATGAGTCCCAAAAGTTTGAGACATTAATCCTAACACTTGACTTATCTTAGTGCCATTCTGATTTAATGTGGATACCAGGGTACACAATGTGGCATCTGCTTAATCATTTGTTCACTGGTTGCACAAACAGGGTCAGATTGTGGTTTGCAAGTGGAGGAGACTTTCTGTAGTAGGATGCCCAAGAGGAACTGTGGCTCCCTAAAGTAAGAATTTCCTAAGGATCCTAGGAAATGCACTGTTGGGGTGGTTGATCCATCACTCTTTAAACAGATACGGTTAGTGCTCCTCTTGTTACCACTTCAACTGGTGAAATGCCTTCCCAGCCTGCATTTGGGATGCCAGCACAACTATTTAAAATCAGTAATAATGCTTTCTTTGAAATTATACCTATCACCTGTGGAATGATGCAAGGGATAGCAAGGATCTCTATCCTCTCTGTCTCCTCCTTATGAATTCACAAAGTGTTGGGCACTATCTAGCCGAGGGTATCTCCTGTTTCTGTTTGTCTGCCTTTCTAGATTCTTACATTGATACCAATCACCATAGTATCTGAGCTTTGTCTCTTCATTTATATCTGTCATTGAATTTATGAAGTACAGTGAAAGGCACCCATTTTGTGCTCAGAGAACCTATCTCATACGTTAAAACGTGCAACAAATAAAAAAGGACTACTATGAATATAAAGTATCTAAACATAAATAATATGCAAACCTAAAAAAGAACCATAACCTAGTTAAACTGATTAGTTTTTGTAAAATTTATTATACATTGTCATCGCTGCAAATATGCACTGTTTGGAGTTACAAGGGAATTATCCTTGATGTACACGATCTAACTAAGATCAAAAGAGAGACCTGGGTTCCATTCTGGCTCTGCCACAGACTTCTGATGTGAATTTGATCATGTCACTTAGGCCTAACCTTTCATTTGCACTCCCTTTTTGTGTAAAAATTGCACCCGCAAAATGATGCAGAAGGAGATTGCTAAACTGGCATCTTTAACTGCCTGTGTTATACTTCTACTTATACTTCTAATGCATGGACAAAATTTACAGGCATAAATTGTATTGTCAAAATTAATCCAATCTTTGGAATTTAACCTGTAACGCCTCTGTGCCTCAGATCATTCATCTGTAAAAAGAGGTAATAATACTTGCTCACTGTGACATTGTAAAGTCTAATTCCATATTTGTTATGTGCTTTGAGATCTTTGGATGTTATATACTAGCGAGTTCAAAGTAGTAGTATTTGTTGTTTTTAAACAGGAAGTAAATCATAAAAACACTTTTATCCAGGAATGGGGATTGCTTTTCTTTTTTCTTTCTTTCTTTCTTTTTTTTTTTCCAGAGTTCCACAAAATAATTCAAATCTTCACCTGGGTTGACCAGATGTCCCAATTTTATAGGGACAGTTCCGATATTTGAGGCTTTATCTTATGTAGGTTCCTATTACCCCTCCTCCCATACGATTTTTCACATTTGCTATCTGGTCATTTTATCTTCACCCTACTTTACTAATATGTCTAAACACAAACTTAGTAATTGTTGGCCCTTTTTTTGGTTCCATAGTGAACATGTACAATGCTTATGCCAGATGGGATTTGTTAGGATTATGTTATTTTTAGTTCTTCAGCATGATAAAATAATTATAATTAACAAAGATAGAAAGAAAATATGTGATTAACAAAATCAAGAATAAATTTGTATTCACTTTTAAAGTCAATTTGTTCAAAACTTTGCTTATGTATTTTTAGTTTAATATATTCTTATTCCCCTTGTACTATATTGCGAAACACATAGCAATATGCTGTGTATTTTTTTCCTCTGCATTTTAGCTAAACTCAGGTATAGTCTCTGTTATATCATCTTGGTGACTTGGGGGCTAATGCTGAGTGCCCTCAACTCCTGGAGATTTTGTAGGTTTGGCCTCTTGATGCTTTTATAGGTTTTACCATCTCCTTGTACCACTGGCCAGATAACCAGGGACAGAATGGCCTCAGCTCCCAAAGTCTGTGGGAATTGGGGCTGCTCAACACCTTTCTGGAAGTGATCAGCACTTTTGCAGAATCAGAACCTGTGATCCTATTTCATTGCTGGCCTGGCCTGGGAGTAGTTGATGAGCTGGTTTTGTTGTCTTACAATACGTCTACACTACAATAAAAGACCTGTGGCTCAGCTGCAGCTGGACCAAGTCAGCTGACTTTGGCTCATGGAGTTTGGGCTGCCGTGCTATAAAATTGCAGTGTAGACGTTCAGGCTTGGCCTGGAGCCTGAGCTCTGGAATGCTCCCCTTGCAGGTACTCAGCCTGGGTTCCAACTCAAGCCTGAATGTCTACACAGCAATTTTATAGCCCTGTAGTCAGCTGACCTAATGAACCTGAGTCAGCTGACCTAGGGCAGCCCTGGGTCTTTTATTAGTATAGACATACCCTAAGGGGCTGATCCAGAGCCCAGTTAAGTCAATGGGAGGTTTTTTCCATTGGTTTCAGTGGGTCTTGGATGAGACCCTGAGTAGGTACCAGGAGTCATACTCTTTTCTTACTAAGCTGCTTTCCAACTTGGCTTCCTATTCTGCAGTCATGCTGCGATGTTGCCTCATATTTCAGTTGTTCTGGTCTTATTCCGGCTCTTCTTCTCCAGACAAAGTTTTGAGGCAAGGAGGGTCTGACTGCTTTGCCCCCTGTTCTTGACCTTTAAGACTACTAAAAGAAATGTTCAAGATAGAGTGTTGAGAGCCAAATATTAAAAAGGATCATGTTTTGTGATGTAAGGAGGAGGCAAATTTCCACCTCACAGAGACTGCTCCTGGGAGGTGCTGAGTATCCTCTCCTCTTACTGAAGTCATTGGCAGCAAAGGGTACTCAGCACCTCACGAGAAGCTGTTGGCACTTTGCAGGATTGAGCCCAAAGCTTTAAACAGCTTTCATTGTGTCAACACTAAAAAAATGACACCCCCCTCCCCAGATTTTTTAAAAAAAGAAAGGATGAATGGTTTATTTTCTTAATTATTTTTAAGGCTTCTTAGGGCTGAATGGGTTTCTGGCAAAGCCCTTAATGGGGAAGCAATAAAGTTAGCTCCGAGGCTTTTATGTGTCACAGGCCATTGTGTACATATTCTTTTCTTCCATAGAAAGCCAGCAAAAGCTCCCATTGTTCTGTGGAGATGTATGTACCCCTTTAATCCTGCTCGCAGCTCGCTCTCCCACATGGCTGCTGGCTCTCAACTACTCTTCCATCTCATTCATCTCTGCTCCATC
Source organism: Sternotherus odoratus (assembly GCA_032164245.1). Lineage (NCBI taxonomy): Eukaryota > Metazoa > Chordata > Testudines > Kinosternidae > Sternotherus > Sternotherus odoratus. The sequence continues at coordinate 86,164,389 of JAVMKO010000007.1, forward strand.
TTCTTCTTCTTCTTCGTGTGCCCTCCCCTTCCCCATGGGCCTGGGAAACTTGCAGTCCTACTGGTCACCATAAAAAAGAATGCCTTGCTGTTGTCAAGGCAACTGTGAGCAGAGTGCCTGTAATTTTTGTATCCACACACACGCAGGCTGAATGGGAATCATGTCTGGGGGAAAAGAGGTTTCTAAGATTCAAAACAAACCCAAATTCCCGCCCCCCTCTTCACATACTCTCTGCCCCTCTTCTCCTGAAATGAGTGTGAATCAGTCATACTGTGGCTGAAATAAAGACATAACAAGCAGTTCTCCAGAGTGCTTGGGACAAAGGGCAAAGCAGTACATCACTCCCTAACAAAGGTGCTAGAGAGGAAATTGAACAAAATGTTTTGAATACTAGAAAAGTAGCAACAAGTACGGTAACTGAGAGAGAGTGCAAAGAGTTGTAGTTAATTATGGGCATAGAGTAATTACAGATTGCATCTTACCAAAAATGATTGACTACCAGCCACTATTTTATTCCTTCCCAACCAGATCACAGCCATATAAATTAGCCTACGGTTGTGATATGGTGATTTTCTTGAACCTATTTATGATTAATTATTATTATTTTATTAATCACTGCAAACAGGGCTCAGTAAAGTTGTTATGAGATGAGGTGTAAGCTAATTTGTAATTGTGTTGTGATAAGGTAAAGAGCTAACCAGAGAGTGATGATAAAATATGTGATTTTTTTTGTGCTCCTCAATAACACCAGGAATATAATATGTAGTAGACATTTTCATCATAGCACTTAAAGTCAGTGGCTGTAGAGCTGCCGACTGCTCCAGAGTATAATCTTAAAGAGGCAAGCCTTCTCCATCGAGTCCTGCAATTTTGAAATGTGCTTCCCGTTTATTAGAGTTGGGGTCAAGCTGAAAAATGGGCATCCTGATCAAATGATGGATTTTAAACACCCCAAACACCCCAAAGTCAGAGGTAGTGAACTTTTCAAATCTGGTTCAAGCCCACATCTATGTTTAATATACCAATACATTACATAGTTCCTCAAGGATATATTTCTGCACTTGACCTTTTAGCTTTTCTACATACATGAACAGAATTTGATAGAACAACTGAACAGGAAAGATTACACAACTAATGGCACAGCAGCTAGAGACCAGGATCAGTAAACAGTCGGGTATTGCAAGGGAATTCCCCAGGTGAAGGCGGAGCAACTAGGTGACCCTTGGGGGAGTTTGTGGTCTATTTGTGTTCTTGCTGCTTGACTGTAGTATATAGTGTGATCTATCTGGGGGACTGTGTGCTGAGCATAGTGGCCTGCTAGACAAATTTAAGAGCTTCTTAACAATGCTTTCATCTCTAATCTCTTTAGGAGTCATTAACCAGGGGGTGAGGGCTAATTTAGGGAAAACAGGTTTAAAAGTCAGCTCCTAAGTGACCAGAGGAGTTAGCGACCAGGAGCAGCAAACAGGAGTTTTATGAGGGAGTTTAGAGAGGGAGCGAGAGAGTCAGATACACCTAACATTCTCTAAACTTAGGCCAATAAACACTGCCCCAAAGCCACCCTTCCCCCTCTCCCAAAACAAAAATAAAACAAAAAAGCTTCAGGAGTTAAAAAGAATGCAGGCAGAAGTCCAGCAGCAGAGTGGGGTCATTTGATTTATTTCACTGAATGCAGCATGTATGATTACCTGCCTTGTGAGCAGGTGGCATATGTGTTGCATTAGATTCAAGGAGAAGTGGCCCTCAGAGACTGAGTATGGGCTCTTGAGAATTTAGATAGCTGGGTTTGTGATGTCTGGGAGATCCACATGGTATGAAGGTTGCAGTTCTCTGGAGACATCTTGATAGACTTATGTGCAGTATTGGGGAGAAAGTGATCATGGCATATTTAGGTAACAATGGCATAGGAAAAGGCAGGAGAGAGGTTCTGGAGGTCAAATTAATGATGCAAGATAAGAGATTAAGGTCCAGGACCTCCAGGATAGCATTCTCTGAAATTCTTCTAGTTCCATGCATAGTGCCAATTAGACATGCAGAACTGCAAGGTCTTAGTTTGTGGTTGAGACAATGGTGTAGGGTCTTAGGTTTATTAGGAACTGGGGAACTATTTGGGAGAGGAGGAGGAGTCTTTACAGGAAGGCTCCACCGAAACCAAAATGAAACCAGATTGCTTTCATGGAAAATAAAAAAGGTTTTAAAGGAATTTTTAAACTAAGGACTAGAGGAAAGCTGACAGATGCAGAGAAGTTCAGAAAGAGACGTCACATGGGGAGGATCTACTACTTGGGATTCTCTATATTCTGGTAAAGAGGAGAAGATAGAAGTTGATAATGTACACATAGGAATTGAAGGGAAACAGTTAAATAAAGAGTCCAATTCAGTTCCATCACATGAACGCAGAAAACTAAAAAGTGAAAAAAATTATAAATGGTTGTATACTTATGCTAGAAGTCTAAAGCAGGGGTCAGCAACCTTTTAGAAGTGGTGTGCCAAGTCTTCATTTATTCACTGTAATTTAAGGTTTCATGTGCCAGTAATACATTTTAATGTTTTTAGAAGGTCTCTTTCTATAAGTCTATAATATATAACTAAACTAGTGTTGTATGTAAAGTAAATAAGGTTTTTAAAATGTTTAAGAGGTTTCATTTAAAATTAAATTAAAATGCAGAGCCCCCCAGATCGGTGGCGAAGACCCACTTCATCAAATGAATGTTGTGGAAATCTCCTGAGGCAGGTATAAATATGCAGGTAAGAGTCAGGTTAGAAATAAGAAGGTAAATTCAATCAGGGAGGATGAGGCCCACTTCCAGCAGCTGATCTGGAGGTGTGAACACCAAGAGGGGAGAATAATAATGGTGGATTTCAGCTATCTCCATATTGACTGGGTACATGTCAGCTCAGGACAGGATGAAGAAATAAAGTTTCTAGACACCATTAATGATTGCTTCTTGGAGCAGCTCATCCTGGAATGCACAGGGGGAGAGGGTAGGGTGACCAGACAGCAAATGTGAAAAATTGGGACAGAGGGTGGGGGTAATAGAAGTCTATATAAGAAAAAGACCCCAAAATCGGGATTGTCCCTATAAAATCGGGATATCTGGTCACCCTAGGAGAGGGAATTCTTGATTTAGTCTTAAGTGAAGTAAGGAATGTGGTCCAAGAGGTGAATAGCAATAATAATGACCATAATGTAATTAAATTAACATTCTTTTGGGTGGGAAAATACCAAAGAAACCCACCACAGTAACATGTAACTTTGGAAAGATGAACTACACAAAAAAGGGAAAGATAGTTAAATGGAAATTAATAGGAACAGCCACAAGAATGAAATGATTGCAAGCTGCATGGAAACTTTTAAAAAATACCACAGTAGAAGATCAAATTAAATGTACACGCCAAATTAAAAAGAATAGTAAGAGGACCAAAAAAGAAAAGAAAAAAAAAAGCCACTTCTGCTAAACAGAGTAAAAGTGGTTAGATACAAAAAATGATCCTTTAAAAATTGGAAGTCAAATCATACTGAGGAAAGTAGAAAGGAGCATAAACAGTGGCAAGTCAAATGTAAAAGTATAATTAGCCAAACCAAAAAAGGATTTGAAGAGCAACTAGCAAAAGACTCAAAAACAAAGAGAATTTTTTTTTAAGTACATAAGAAACAGGAAGCCTTTCAAACAAAGGACGATTGAGGTGCTCAAGGAGCACTGAAAGAAGACAAGGCTATTACAGAGAAGATAAATGAATTCTTTGCTTTGGTTTTCACTGCAGAGGATGTAAGGGAGATAGTCACACTTGAGCCATACTTTTTAGGTAACAAACCTGAGAAACAATCCCAGATTGAGGTGTCAGTACAGGAGGTTTTAAGGAGCTCAAATATGAAATTGCAGAACTACTCAGTGTAGTATTGACAAAGAGTCTTGTGGCACCTTAAAGACTAACTAAAGTACTGAAGCATAAGCTTTCGTGGGCTAATACCCACTTCGTCGGTGCATCCGACGAAGTGGGTATTAGCCCATGAAAGCTTATGCTTCAGTACTTTAGTTAGTCTTTAAGCTGCCACAGGACTCTTGTCACTTCTGCAATTCCAGACTAACATGGCTACCTCTCTGATTCAGTGTAGTATATAACCTATCACTTAAATCTGCTTTGATACCAGATGACTGGAGGATAGCTAATGTGATGTCAATTAAAAAAGACTCCAGAGGCAATCCTATCAATTATGGCTGATAAGCCTAATTTCAGCTAAAACTATAGTAAATTGGTTAAAACTGTAGTAAAGAACAGAATTATTAGACACGTAGATGCACATTATTCGTTGGGGGAAGAGTCAACACAACTTTTGTAAAGGGAAATCATGCCCCACCAATCTATTAGAATTTTTTGAGGTAGTCAACAAGCATGTGAAGAAAGGTGGTTGTGTAGATGTAGTGTATCTGGATTTGCAGAAAGCCTCTGATAAGGTCCCACTTAAGGCTCAAAGCAGTCCAAAGGTTCTGAAGCAAAGTAAGCAGTCATGGGATAAGAGGGAAGGTCCCCTTGGGGATTAGTAATTGGTTAAAAGACAACAAAAGTAGGAATAAATGGTTAGATTTGAGATTGGAAAGAGGTAAATAGTGGTGTCACCCATGGATCTGTATTTGGAGAAGTGCTGTTCAACATATTCATAAATGATCTGGAAAAAAAGGGTAAATAGTATAGTGGCAAAGTTTGCAGATGATACCAAATTACTCAGAATAGTTAACTCCAAAGCAGACTAGACAAAGTTGGGGACTCACAGAACTAAGTGACTGGGAAACAAAATGGCAGATGAAACTCAATGTTGATACTAAGTAATGCACATTGGAAAACATAATCTCAACTATATGTACAAAATGATGGGGTTTAAATTAGCTGTTACCACTTAAGAAAGAGATCTTGGAGTCATTGTGGATAGTTCTCTGAAAACATCCAGTCAATGTGCAGCAGCAGTCAAAAGATATCAGAATGTTAGGAACCCTTAGGAAAGGGAAAGATCGTAAGACAGAAAATATCATAATGCCACTATATAAATCCTTGATATGCCCACACCTGAATACTGCATGCAGTTCTGGTCACCATCTTAAAATATATATTAGAAATGGAAAAGGTACAAAGAAAGGCAACAAAAATGATTAATATTATGGAACAGCTTCTGTAGGAGGAGAGGTTAAAAAGGTTGGGACTATTAAACTTGGAAAATACACGAGTAAGGGAGATATGATAGAGGTCTATAAAATCATGAATGGAGTGGAGAAAGTGAACAAAGAAGTATTATTTACCTTTCACGTAATACAAGAACCAGGGGTCAGCTGATAAAATTAATAGGCATCAGGTTTAAAATAAACAAAAGGAATCATTTTTTCACACAATGCCCAGTCAGTCTGTGGAACTCATTGCCAAGGGATGTTATGAAGACCAAAACTATAACTGGATTCAAAAAATAATTAAATAAGTTCATGGTGGATAGGTGCCTCAGTGGCTCTTAGCCAAGATGGTCAGAGATACAAGCCCATGCTCTGGGTGTCCCTAGGCCTCTGAGTGTCAGAGCTTGTGATTGGACAACAGGTGATACATCACTGGATAATTGTCCTGTTCTGTTCATTCCCTTTGATGCATCTGGCAGTGGCCACTGTCGTTCTTTTTGTCAGAATACAGGATCCTGGGCTAGATGGACCATTGGTCTGGCCCAGGATGATCATTCTTATGTTCTTATGTAGGTAGCTTCCTTACTTGGGGTTTACCATATGATGTCAATGGAAGCAACATTGTGTCCTTGGTATAATTACTTTTCTTCTTTAATTTGCGAATTTGGGGTAATCCTCAGCTCCGGATTTCACCTGTAAAATCACACTTTCAGAGTTTTTCTGCCTCTTTCTAACAGAACCTATTGATGAAAATAAGAGACTTACTTCTTTGCTCTTCTACAATAAATAAATATTATCTGAGACAAAACACAGCAAAGATTTTGCCCCAAACCTTTTAAAACTTTTTGCTTTTTTAAAAAAAATTAAAGCTGTTGTAATTACATAGTTTTGATGTATAATTATAAAGCACTTGACAGGATCTGTGTTTAATTTTTAAAATTATAAACTCTTATCCAACTGATGAGTGGTAAGAGAGCAAAGTGATTGATATTTTTAATGAATATTTAATATGGTAGATAAATAGAAAGTGATTCTAGGGGATATTTTAAATTTATACTAGCTCCACATTTTGGATACAAAATTGGCAACAAGCTCTTTCCAAAATATTTTTTTACATACATTTCCCCTGAAGGTTTCAGTGTCAGTTTTTCAAAACATGACATGGAAAATAGAATATTTTTGTTGCTAATTATTTTCCTGTTTATCTTTTTACAGACTCTTCATTATGAGGCTGTATTTGCTAGGTAAACTGTCCTATGGTAGAACATTGGTAAAGCCAACTGCTGATTCATGAATGTGGCCCTAATTTTATTTTTTTAAAGTTGTCTTTCCCTAAAGAAACTGTCTGAGGCCTTGTCTACTGTGCAGGGACTGTATCAGCAAAGCTGTGGCACCAAAGCTACGCCGGCTTAATCCCCTAATGTACACATAGTAGACAATGACAGACGGCGTTTATCACACTTCAAGGCAACTGCTCCTATATTTCCTCTCAGTTGTCTAGCAAAGACACCCACTCACAGACTTCCAGCTTCCCAGAATGGAAACATCCATCTCTCTCCCCTGTGATGGGTATTTCCAGGCTGCACAATTTCCTGCCTTCACTATGTTATTCACAGCACAGACAGGTTGCTGTAGGGCACCTGCTTGCTTCCGCTTCAGAAATGGGTAACAATGTGACTACCCACAATTGTGGTTATCACACAGGTCTTTCCGAGCAAGCCTACTTTAGTCCTGAGCAGGGCCAGCTTGAACTTTTTTGCTGCCCCAAGCAAAAAAACAAACAAAAAAACCCAAGCGCTGAGCGCTGCAGCCCCCCAAACCAAAACAAACAGAGAAACAAAAAAGCCCCCGAGTGTTGCCCCGCTGAAACAACAAAAAACAACAACCATGCAGCACCGCCCTGCCAAAACACCCCCTCACGAGCGCCGCCTCGCCGAAACAAGCCCCCCAGTGCCGTCCCGACGAAACACCCCCCCATGAGTGCCGCCCCGCTGAAACACCCCCACCAGCTCTGCCCTGCTGAAGTAAAAACAAAAAATGCCTCAAGCGCTGCCCCACCCCCCCAAGATTGGCCGCCCCTTAGAAGGTGGCGTCCCAAGGATGTGCTTGGTTGGCTGGTGCCTGGAGCTGGCCCTGGTTCTGAGATAAAAAGAGAAAACATACTAAAAGCAATGAAAGAACCTATACACATGCTAATGGACTTACCAGAGGAATTCTCTCCCTCCCTCCTCCCCGATTCTAAGATGGATTCTGGGAGGAGCAGTCCTTCAAATCCCCACCCCAGAGGAATCCTTGTGGTTACATCACAGCACCCTCATAATAGGTTTAGTTTTCCTTTTATACAGTTCAGCAGGGGTTGATCTGAAGTTGTCAGCAGCAGGTCATTAGAAGATATATATTATCCTCCCCAGAGTTTAGTTTCAAAAGGGAAGCTAAATTCTGGGGAGGATAATATACATCTTCTAAAGTTTGGATTCAAAGTGGTCCAAAGTGGTTTGTATTCAAAGTAGGTCATTTGTGTTCCCCAGGTACTTCCTAGGAAATCCACTTCATAGGTATTGTTCCAAAGTCTTCTGAAATTCCTAATACCATCCAGAAATAGCACTAGTCAGTCTCATACATGCATACATACAATCCCACAATAACACACACACAACACTACATGTTTAATACAATGTACCCCAAAGGTATTAACCCTAAATCAATGAGGTTTAATTTAATTCTGTAAGGTTTGGTCAGGTTATTACAGGGTATTGTCAGTCTGTCATCTGGGTTTTTCTGTTGGAATAGGAACACAACCTCTTGAGTCATGGAAGTTAGGTTGACAGAAACATTTCTTATGTTGATATAGTTGCCTCTATGCTGGGGGTTAGTTTGGCATAGGTAGAGCACTGAAGGGTGTGGATTTTTTGAACTCATAAGTGCCATAGCTATGTCAGCCAAAATTTACATATAAACCACTCCTGAACCCTCACATCCTTCTGAGCACTGCAGGATGAGTAAGATGACATCTTCAGACTATAAGAATGTTTCCCACTGTGGATGCTAATGCTGATATGTGGAATGAATAACAAGATCAGAGCAAGTATCTGCCTGGAAAAGTTCTAAAGAAAAGTCACTAGTTAATTGAAACCAGTGAGAATTTTTGTCTGACTGCAGTCAACATGCTTGGGCTCAGAAAGCCTGATCCTCGGGGAGACTGAGTATCACCCCCCCACACACACCCACCCACTGAAGCCAATGGGAATGGAGGGTGCTGAGCACCTTGCAGGATCAGGCCCTTAATTAATACAGTTAGACACAACTACACTCCAGACTTAAGAAAACTAATTACAGTGAAACCTCGATTTAACGGACCTCCATTTAACGGACTTCGGATGCAACGGACAAAATTTTTCAGAGTCTGATGCATCCGAAGTCCGTTTCTGGAGGGCTGGCTGTGGGCTCCCTGCTGCTGCCCGAGGCTGGAGCCGGGACCCTGCGGGGCTCTGAGCCCGCGCGCGGCAGCCGCCGCGGATCGAGCCGGGGGCGGGCTGCCGCCTGGCCCCCGGCAGCAGTCACCCTCCCTGCAGGGTCCCGGGAGCCGGGACCCTGCGGGCTCTGAGGCCGCACGCAGCGGCCGCTGCGCTTTTGAGCCGGGGGCGGGCTGCCGCCCGGCCCCCAGCACCATGCAGGCTCCTTGGAGGGTCCCGGGAGCCGGGACCCTGCGGGCTCTCTGCCCGCTCGCAGCGGCCTCCGCAGTTTGAGCCGGGGGCGGGCGGGCTGACGGCTCCCGCCCGGGTCCCAGCAGCCGGGGACCCCGGCGGGCGGGTTGACGGACTAATTCGGGTGAGGGGGTATCCGTTAAATCCGAAAGTCCTTTATTTAATAATTTTAAAAAATTATTAAATAACGGACTTTCGGCTTTAACGGACACCCCCTCGCCCGAATTAGTCCGTTAAATCGAGGTTTCACTGTAGAAGGAGCAATAGCAAAGAAGTACAACATTGTTAATGTTTGCAGATATTTAATACTGTAGCTTCACATTAACACAGCAGTGCGAAAATTAATACAGTTGATGACAACCTGAATTTCACATAAAAGATGTGTCTAAAATGTAGCATTGTGTGATGTTTTGCTGTGTGGATCTGCTTCATGATGAGAGATGTAGACAGGACCCTTGAATTTCTCAATTCCCCTTATCTTTACGTAGCTAGAAGTTTTAGTAATCAGATTACACATTTTAATACATGTTGTCATCTTTATTCACACACTTGGACAAGAAAAAAACTCACAAAAATAATATAAAAATTTTACATGGTTGTGACTAAGTCAGCTGTCTACCTAATAACTTTGTACAGGGGTTGCCAGTGAAAATCCCACTCTTGGCAAGAAGAAGTCCCATTGCATGAGACAAAGAAACAACCCTAAGAAACCATAGGAATTGACAGGGCAAGGAAAAGCCCAGGTGAGCAGCCAAGTAGAGTGATGTGCTCTCAGTGACTCTCTCAGACCCTTTGTTAACCTTCCACCACCAAAATAAAAGGATTATTGGGATGACTCCCTGCATATGATGGAGTGACCCCCTCTCTGGAGACTGGTAAATCATCCCTTGCAGAGATGACTAATCCCTGATGATTGTACAAGTACTTTTGAATGACTCCTTTTAAATGCACCAGATTGCACTAAATGCCAAATATTTTTGCCGGCAATGGATACCTCTGGATATTTCTGAAAAGTGTACACATATGTGCATGCGCACACACACACACACCATCTCACATGACACAAGTAGGAAGAACATTTGCTCTACTATCAATAGGTTCGGTATTTTTTGTCAGACAATAGAAGTACTAGAATATGCCTAGAATAGGTTGAAACAGAAAAACTTCCAAAACAGACTCCAACGAGAAACTGAGGAACTGGAATTAATTTTCAAATTGGACACAATAAACCAAGGGCTAAACAGAACTTGTGAATGGTTCTCTCATTACACTGATTGCATTTCCGTAGTTTATTTAACTTCAATGGGTGCTACCTACTGCCAGACACAGAAATCCATTTCAAAAGGTATTTTTTTTCTCTTGCTGATAATGGCCCATCCATATTAAACAGCCTCTTAGAATTGGTATGCTAATGTACAACTTTTTTTGTTGTTGCTTTCTATGTGTATAAATGCATCTTACTTCAGTTCCATTCTATGCATCCGATGAAGTGGGCTGTAGCCCACAAAAGCTTATGCTGAAATAAAGAATCAGAGAGGTAGCCGTGTTAGTCTGGAATAGCAGAGGTAACAAAGAGTCCTGTGGCAACTTAAAGACTAACTAAAGTATTGAAGCATAAGCTTTCATGGGCTAATACCCACTTCGTTGGATGCAAGTGAAATAAACTGGTTAGTCTCTAAGGTGCTACAAAGTCTTCCTCGTCGTATTAAAATAGGTTGGTTTGCCAAGTGGCATTTCATCCCTCCCTCCTTGGTAACTGCTATAAGAAAATGTTTAAATGGCTAAACATCTGAATAGATTTCCCAGTCCTCCATCCCTCCTGTCTGCAAACACATGCACTTCTGGTTACACAGAATTTTATCACAGGAAGGAACACTTTTGTGGTAGCTTCTTTTTAAAATATTAGCAAAACAGTGACTGAATGTACACTGTAGGCACTAATCAAAATCTCAAGTGGTTTTATGTTGCTTTTTGCCTTTTGATGCATGTATCACACCAATATGAAATGTCATAAAAGTATTTTTTGTTGTTGTTGGCCATTAACATTTAACATCATTATTGCTTTCTTTTTAGACTGTAAACCTTATAAAACCATCTTTGGTGCCAATGCAAGAAAACAACCAATTTGTCATGTAATATAGTAATTTACAATGACAGTAGTACATAATTTGCTTGGAAATGGTTTCAATTTGAATACTGCAGCTTCTTAATTAAATATTCTTTCTATTTTTCCTGCATGCGTTGTGCATGCTTTATATAAAATAAATCAGGAACTATTTTTTAAATTCATCAGGACAAAGTCTATTAATGAAGGCAGGGGGAAGTTAAATAAACCAACATATATTACTAAATAATTAATCTGAAACTACAGTACTCTACCTCACAGTTAAATGAAAGGCATACTGTATATATACCGTGCTCGCAAATGCTGCATCTCATTGTATGTAACCGATGTTCCTGTTACTGCAGGAAACTGCAGTGCCACTGTTGCAGGAATATATTGTAGTGTTTTGCAGACCAGAAATGATTTACTTTGAAGTGCTGCAAGATTATAGGAAACTTTTGGATAACCAAATGCTGAAGTACATTTCCTGAAACCCACATCTGCCAGAGCAGGGTCCTGCTGTGGGGCTGTTTAGATACCCATTTAACTCTTCGTATTATTCCATCCTTTGCTCACAGTATTGGAATGTGCCAAACAATATGGTTTTTGAAGGGAAACTAGGGAGTAATTTATCTTCTTTATTTGTGCTAAGCAGAGCAGGAGGCAGAAGCAAGTGGGGATTCACAGCAAGCCATGAAGCAGTGATTAGTAACAGCTGACAATCTCAGACCAAGACTCTTTTTTCCCTTTGGTTACTTCATTGTAATAGCAGAGTACAAAGGACTGACTGTCCCAGTGCCAAGAATCAGAAACCCAGGAACACAGAAAATAGCTGCTCAAAATGTTTGTTGGTAACAAAACACTGCTGCTGCTACCTGCGCAGTGCAGTTCTAAAAAGCATTAAAGACAAGACTAGTATGTTCTCCTAGAAATGTGATTTTTCTGTTTAGGTTTAAAGCTTCCCTTTCACTAGAACAGTGGCAAAAAATAAGTCAGAGAACATTTGCTTAAGAAAAAGGTTTGCCAGTTGATGATTTGTTTGCCTCTACTAATGTTAAATAAGCATGATGTAACATGGTAAATTACTTCAGTTTAATTAGAAGTAAATTCATAGTAGTAACTGGCAAGGCAAAGCACATTAACATAATTTGAAACCCACAAAGTTTGTAGTTATAAGACAAAAATAAATATCCCAGTAATGTAAGAAACATCTAAAGTATGAAAAATAACCAAATGAAAAATATTGCCTTCCATTTATTCTGTAAACCATTGCCAAAAATAATTCATTTATATTCTGGTAAGATACTACTGTTCAAGAAGATGTAGGCAGCCTGCTTTCCCAGCTGTGTTAAGCATATTCCATCTGTGTTCCTCAGGCTCCACTGGCTTCTAAATGCAGTTCAAGGTATTGGATTTAATCTACTAAGACTTTGATGTGGATTCTGGCAAATTAAGGCCCTGATCCTTCAAAGACATATGCATGAGTTTAATTTTAAGCATGCATGTAGTCCCATTGAGTTTGGGTTTCAACAGCTGAACCTGAAAGTGTGAAGAAAAAACGTATTTTGCAAGGAAGATTAAACATTTATGATGCAGCAATACATTCTGTATATATGACACATGACATTCTAGGACTAGACAGTGCATAAATTATCTGACTGAATAACTCATAATGAAATCACAAAATGTGACATACATTTTGAATACAATTGTGAGCTTAATATATTCCTAAATTAACAGTACCTAATGTATGTTTATAATATAAATATATATATATATATATATATATATATATATATATATATATATATTCAGATCTTTATTTTGTGATACATATATTAGCATACATTTATGTCAAATTACTTTAAAAATCAGAGAGGTAGCCATGTTAATCTGGATCTGCAGAAGCAACAAGGAGTCCTGTGGTGCCTTAAAGACTAACAAAAGTATTGACGCATAAGCTTTCGTGGGCTAATACCCACTTCGTGGGATGCATGCAGTGGAAGTATCCAGAGGCAGGTATAAATAAGTAGGCAAGAACCATGTTAGAGATAACAAGGTTAGTTCAATCAGGATGAGGTCCTCTACTAGCAGCTGATCTGGAGGTGTGAACACCGAGAGAGGAGAAACTGCTTTTGTAGTTAGCTAGCCATTCATAGTCTTTGTTGAATCCTGAATTTATGGTGTCAGATTTGCAAATGAACTGTAGCTCAGCAGTTTTTCTTTAAAGTCTGGTCCTGAAGTTTTTTTGCTGCAGGATGGTAACCTTTAAATGTGTTATTGTGTGTCCAGGGAGATTGAAGTGTTCTCCTACAGGTTTTTGTATACTGCCATTCCTAATATCTGATTTGTGTCCATTGATCCTTTTTCTTAGAGACTGTCCAGGTTGGCCTACGTACGTAGCAGAGGGGCATTGCTGGCACATGATGGCATATATTACGTTGGTAGACGTGCAGGTGAATGAAACCGCTGAGCTACAGTTCATTTGCAAATTTGACACCATCAACTCAGGATTGAGCAAAGACTATGAATGGCTAGGTAACTACAAAAGCAGTTTCTCCTGTCTCGGTGATTAGAGATAACAAGTTGGTTCAACCTGATTGAACTAACCTTGTTAGCTCTAACCTGGTTCTTGCCTACTTATTTATACCTGCCTCTGGATAGGTTCTGTATCTCATCAATGCAGAACCATTTTTCCCTTTTAAGCTAATTAATGTCAGTCATTAAATTGGTTCTGTGTGTCACACAGGACAGTTTTAGCATCCAGAAAGTAAACACTCCACCCAAAAGCTAAGTAATTCTGAATCTTCTATATTGGATCAGATTCTGATGTCACTTATCCTGCTGTAAACTAGGAATAAATACAATGAAATGATCTAATATGTGTTGGTGTAAAACTGGTATATAATTTGGCCATAGGATTTCTACTTCCAGAGTTTAATTCTTGGTGCATCTAATAAAGCTTGGGGATATCACCTTTCTTCTGTAATTTAACAATATTAAGATGACCTGAAAAAAGTGTGCTGCTAAGAATTGTACATGTATTCTCCAACTACATTTTCTCCCAAGGGTGTTTAATTGTTGTGTAGTGAATTCCTAACCCATGTTTTCTTGTGAAAATGTCTTTATTAAATCCAAAAGACTTGAGTCTTGGATTCTAGTAATTACCACAGAGTGATGAATCCAATACAGTAGACTCTCGATTATCCAGGGTTGGATTAACCAGGATGTGGATTAACCAGGATGTAAAAAAAAAATATGCGCAACTCGCCAGGACAGCTCTGGCTTTGCCGCCCCAAGCACACACACAAAACCCCCTACCAGAGCGCAGGGCAGCCAGTGAACCAACTCCGGTGCAGGATGGCTGGTGTATCAACCCCCACTCCCCATATTTCCTATGGATGGTGATTATCCAGGATTTTATTAACCAGAATTATTTTTTTCCCTATCATCCTGGATAATCGAGAGTCTACTGTATACCATAAAGCTTTTTAATGGTGTAATTGTAGTTTCTCATCAATATAGGATTTGTTAATATAAAATAAAAAAAAATAAAAAAAATAAAAAATGCTATGCTATGCCATTCATTGGGTTTTGTTAACTTGACCTCATGTTATGTTATATAAATTCTTAGGGTTATATTTGTGTCTTCTCTTTCATTCTGTCCTCAGACCTAGGCTCTCATGAAGTCTTATTGCTTCTCCCTCTCTCTAACTAAAAATTTACCTCTTTCTCATCAGCCCCTCTTCTGAAATCCTGGTTTACTACCTGGTTCTCTCGCTCCTGGACATTTATAACTCTTTGACCTGGCTAGGTCTCTGCTCTTCAACATTCATCAGCCAGAATAAAGTTCCTCTTTTACTGTTCTGAGCATGTCATGCTGCCCACCTCAAGTCCCTGCACTGACTTTCTGTGATTTTCTAAATTCTATACACATTCCTTATCCTCATTTTAAGTCTATGCATAGCTCCACATCTGAGTACATAATTTCTTATATGCTGCTTCTCCCCGTGTTACCTGTTATACTCTGCCCACTGCTTATATCTTGTTGTTCCCTTTGTTTCATCCTCTCATTCTCACCTTCAAATCTTTCTATCTTAAGAGGCACAGCACAGAACTTGCAGCTCTTGAGGAGGGGGGCTAAGGTGGGTTTACGGCCTAACCCTTTGTGTCATCTTGATCCTGGGCTGCTCTGGAGGCTGGAGAGGCCACCGGCATAACTTAGCTCTGGGGTCCTGAGTTACAGCAGTCTCCCTTCACTGTTCTATGGGCTGCATGCTGCAGCCCTATGTTGACATGCCTTTCCCATCCTGGCACTTGCACTGGGCACCTCAGGAGGAAGCCTCAACGGAGGTTTTCCATTGACTTCAGTGAACTTTGGAACAGGTCCATAATGAAAAAGGGGAATATAAATACACATTTGCAGTTGTTCTAGATGACATAATTGTTAAAATGACAGTGGCTGCTGCTGCCTTGTCTGCACTAGAATGCATTGTTGTCACCAGTTGAGCTACTCATTTATTATTATTATTATTAGTAGTAGTAGTAATAGGCATCCTTTAGTCTCAAGAGACCATGGATATGTCTGGGCCCCTGAGAGGTAAAGAATGTACTCAGTTGTTTTTACGGCAACCATAGCTGTGGCTGAATAGACACACTTTAGAGAGACAATCTCTGCAGCATCTGTCACATTTAAAGGTGGTGTTTTGACCCTTGGGCTCTGCCTTCTGCAAGCTCTCTTCTCCTCTGCTAAGCTGGACAGCTTCCTCTTGTAACTCCAGAGACCTCTGTTAAGCTCATGTTTTCAAAGGCTACGGACCTGAATGTGATCTTGTCAGTTACCCACATTCATGTCCATTACTTTGAGGTCTCACTTGCACACATCCTTGAAACGCAATTTTGGATGTCCTTTGGGTCTTTTACCAGATGCCAGTTCACTGTACAGGATGTCCTGGGGTGCAGTAAAGGGACAGGGAGCAGGGGGTGGTTGGATGGGGCAGAGGTTCGGGGGGGGGGGGAGGACAGTCAGGGGGAGGGAAACAGGGGGCATTGGATAGGCATGGGAGTCCTGGGGGCCCCCACCCGGGGGTGTGTGGATAGAGGTTGGGGCAGTCAGGGATCAGGGAACAGGGGGGAGGAGGTTGGATAGGTGTGGGAGTCCCGAGTGTTCTAAGGGGCAAGAATGTGAATAGGGGTCAAGGAAGTCAGGGGAAGGGAGGGTTGGATAGGGGGTGGGATCCTGGGGTGGGGGAAGTTAGGGGCGGGTTTTCTGGGAGGGGGGGTCAGGGAACAAGGAGCAGGGTGGGTTGGATGGGTCAGGGGTTCTGACGGGGGTACTCCAGGGGTGGTAAGTGGGAGGGGGTGAATGGGGGTAGGAACCAAGCTGTTTGGGGAGGCACAGCCTTCCCTACCAGGCCCTCCATACAGTTTCGCAAACCCAGTGTGGCCTTTGGGCCAAAAAGTTTGCCCATCCTTGCCTTAGCACATTGTTTGTCTTTTTAAGAGTTATGATAAGCCCAAAGTCTTGGCAGGCTTTGGAAAAACTGTCCATGAGGTTTTGGAGATGGGCTTCCGTGTGGCTTGTCACTGCTGCATCGTCAGCGAAGAGGTGGTGTTGGATGAGGGCCTCCCGAGTCTTGGTTTTAGATCTGAGTCTTCAGATTGAACAGATCTTGTGTGCAAGTAGATTCCCCCAGTTGAGAAATCAAAAGCTTGTTTCAGTAGCAAGGAGAGGAAGATCCCAAATAGAGCTGGGGCAAGTACACCCCCTTGCTTGACCCCACTACGAATCTGGAAAGCCTTGGAGACTGAGCCGTCATATTGGACTGTGCCATACATGTTTTCGTGGAACGACTGAATCATGCTTAAGAGCTTGATGGGAGATCCAATCTTTTCTAGCAGAGCAAATAGTCCACTTCTACTGAAAACGTGGAAACCTTTTGTGAGATCGATGAAGGCTACATAAAGGAGCTTTTTTTGATCTCTGCCTTTCTCTTGTAGTTGTCTCAGCAAGAAGATCATGTCGATAGTAGATCTTTCAGCTCTGAAGCTGTGCTGTGATTTAGGATAAATTCTGTCTGAAAGGATCTGAAGTCTGTTTAGGATACTCGGGCAAAGGCTTTTCCCATGATACTAAGAAGGGAAAAGCCATGATAGTTGTTACAATTGCTCCTGTCATCCTGTTTTTATGGAGAGTGTCTCTCATTTCTTGTGGTACTTAACCTTCTTTCCAGCACAGGTAGAACAACTCGTGAAGGTGTTGCAGTAGATAGGTTTCTGCATTTTATGACCTCTGATGGTATGCAGTCTTTTCTGGGGTTCTTTCCATTGGGGAGGCTATCTAGGGCAAGGCTAAGTTCCTTGACTGTTGGCTCATCATTGAATTGATTCATAACAGGCAGGCTTTTGATGGTACTCATGCCTGCATCTATAACGATATTTTCATGAGAGTAAAGCTCACAGTAGTGTTCTACCCAGTGATCAATCTGCTTGGTGTGGTCATTGATTTGTTTCCCCTGTTGTTGATTTCGATGTGGCTGTCTTCTTTGAAGTTGACCCAAGGTTTTCTTGATCCCAGCATATATGTTAGTTGGGTTTGGTCCTGCTTTGAGCAGGGGGTTAGACTAGATGATCTCCCGAGGTCCCTTCCAACCCTGATATTCTATGATTCTACTAGCAAAAATACCTGGCGTTGCTCGAGGTATTCGTAATTGGAAACTGGGATGTAAAAAGACTACATGTTTTTTATTAATACAAATTTTGTTCAGAAGTCTCATTTTGTCTAATTAATTTCATTCTCTTGCATTTAGATGTGGGGGGGGAGGGGAGAGAGAGCTGAGCGAGTGCGGGGGCCTTTGGAGGGGGGAGAGAGCTGAGCGAGTGCAGGGGCCGTTGGGGAGGGAGGGGGGAGAGAGCTGAGTGAGTGCGGGGGCCGTTGGAGGGGGGAGAGAGCTGAACGAGTGCAGGGGATGTTGGAGGGGGGAGGAGGGTGAGATTTTAAAAATTTTCGATTCTTACCTGAGGGGGGAGAGAGCTGAGCGAGTGGGAGGGGGCGTTGGAGTGGGGGGAGGGGGGAGAGAGCTGAGCGAGTGCGGGGGCAGTTGGAGGGGGGAGGGGGGAGAGAGCTGAGTGAGTGGGGGGGCCGTTGGAGGGGGGAGAGAGCTGAGCGAGTGGGGGGCCGTTGGAGGGGGAAGAGAGCTGAGCGAGTGCGGGGTCCGTTGGAGGGGGGAGGGGGCAGAGAGCTGAGTGAGTGCGGGGTCCGTTGGAGGGGGGAGGGGGCAGAGAGCTGAGTGAGTGCGGGGTCCGTTGGAGGGGGGAGGGGGCAGAGAGCTGAGTGAGTGCGGGGTCCGTTGGAGGGGGGTATTATTACATCATAACTATGTCACAGAGAACAGCAGGTGTTAACCTGCTGCCCAGCTGATGTTAATGGGCTTTAAAGAATTTTACCCCTAGGGGGTGTAAGAGGTGATATTTGAAAAATTTTCGATTCTTGCCCTGATTAGGACCCTAAAGCCTATAACTGTATCAAATTTCAAGTCTCTAGCTCAAACGGTGTGGAAGGAGTAAGGGAACGTACATACACGCACGCACACACGCCTACACCATTTGACTTTTATATATATAGATGATTCTGTGTTTCTGATGTTGCCAATAATGGTTGCTACTTGGATGCTTTTGCATAAGTGCAGCCAATAGTCATTTGCACAATGTCAAGCAGTTTGTTGTACTTTGTTTCTTGCCACTCTCAATGGTTGTAAAGTTTTTTCATTTGGGTCTCTCTTGTAGTTGGTTTGGGCTGTGTGTTTGGCCTCTATGACTGTTGTCATCTTACTGGAATATGCATCAAACCAATCATTAGTCTTGTTTTCCTTCTTCCCAAAGACTGACAGAGCTGCATCTTAGATTGTGCTTTTTAGTTGCTTCCGTTTCTGCTTGGCGCTTGTGGCACAATCACTGGGCTCAAGGGTTTTTTGTAGTATGTTCTTGGTTTTGTAGTATGTTCTTGGACTTTTCTTGGTCCACTATGTTACTGATATTAATGTGAGGACATCTCTTTTTTTAGATCTGTGTATTTTCTTTGGTTTAAGTCTAACCTTGCTGCATACCAGAGAGTGGTCTCTGTCACAACCAGCACTTTGATAACTGTGGTAATGAGGATGTTGTTAAGGTCGTTATGCCTTTTGATGATAAGATCCAGTTGGTGCTAATGGCCAGATCTGGGATGTTTCCAAGACACTTTGTGTTGTGGCTTTGTCTGGAAGAATGAGTTTGTTACACAGAGGTCAAAATAAGAACAAAATCCTAGCAGTCTGACTGTTTACATTCATCTTACAAGTTCCATGTTGACCAAGACAGTTAGTCTATGCTTCATGATCAGCTCCCACCCTTGCATTGAAGTCCTCTAGCAGGAAAACATATTTATGTTTTGGAATCATGCCGATAGTGGTGTTCAACTGGTTGTAGAACTGGTCTTTGATGTCAGAAGATGAGGTGAGTGTTGGGGCATACACACTCACAAGGTTGACCTTGCCCTCAGATTTGAACAAGCATAGTGCCAAAATTATCTCTAATACATTTGTAGGTGGCTTAGTCATCCCCAGAAGTGAGTTCTTGATGGCAAATCCCGCTCCATGCTCTCGTGTTTTTTCAGCAATTTTCTCCTGCCAGAAAAATGTGTAGGCTTTTTCCCTGAGAGAACCACTTGATGATAGCCATGTTTCTTGCAGGGATGCAATATCCACATTGAGTCATTTCAGCTCATCATTGATCACGGCAGTTTTATGTGCATCATGATTTGTTCAAGGTCCTCAGATAATCCATTTGTCATGGTGAGAATGTTCCAGCACCCTATCTTGAAGCATGTTACCTTTCTTTTGCTTCATTTGCCTGATGCATTGGTTAAAATCCATTTTCAAGTTATAAAACTCTATGCTTCAAGCAGCCCTAGTCCTCAGTGAAATGGTGTGAAATTTGAAGAAAAAAAATATGTACTCTAGAGAAGACTTATGTACTTTAAAGTTTATTACCAAAGACAGTTGGATAACAAAACATTAGTTCAGATCCCTGAGTTGCTGTTCTTAGTAACCAAGATGTCCTGCACCTAACACATTTTTTCTTTTTCCCTTCCCTCCCCCACATCTATAAGTCCACATAAGTAAATTACAAATACAACCCCATTGTATTTTCAACTGATAAGGATCATGTGGGATTTAGAAGAAAATTGTTCCTTATTTCTGTGGATAAGATCGTCTGACAATGTGCAACAATAATACTAAGGTATCACGTTGTTTTAGCTGCAGTTAACTCATTATTTTTCTAACAGCGCTTATACTTCAGTTATTTTGTAACTCAGTAATGCTGTTTATACTGTTAGCAGAACTCATTACAAAAGTGCCTGCTTGACATTTCTGTGAATGGGCTTTTGTTTTCCTTTTTCCCTATTCTTTGTTTTAGTGACCCTTGAACTTCAGGTCACTAATGCAGTCAAAGCCTTAGATGATCAAAGACCTACATTTTTTGCTTTATCTTTCGGCACTTGCTTGTAGGAGGCAATGGAAAGAAATGAGATTTCCTCCAGAATGCATGACAGTATCATTCAGTACTTTTTAATGGTATTATTCAGCTCATTTCCAGTCCTGATTATGATAAATAGGGCTGAAAAATATGTTTTGGCTTACACGGTTCGGAGACCCAGTTAAGGTCAGGGTAAAGGATCAGAAGTTCTAGGAGGTCTGAGGTCACCCCCAAGAGTTGGTGATTTTTTAGGAAAACAGATGAAAGAGGAGATATTTTTAGAACATTATTATTAGACTTCTGAAGTTATGCAGAGCAGATCGGAAGACTCTTCACATATTTCAAGATATTGAACATTAAAAAGCAATATCTAAACATCCTGTCTTGATTTTGAGAGCCAGATTCTCTCCCCAAATCCACCCCCTTTGCATCACTTGAACAGTGCAAAGGGGCAGATATGGGCTACATTTAGTCAGTTGAGAATTCTCCAAATGAGTTGTTTTGAGTGATTTAAGGGTTAAATTAACTGCAGTTGTGAATATGAAATAAAGTAGACTACTGGAGTAAGAACATTTTGTTAATAAAATGGCCATTCATTAAGTGAACTTTTGACCCAAACCTACTTTATTCTAGCTCTGAAAAGAGTCTCTTTTCTTTGGAGAATCCCTGATACTATCAAAATACTTGCATATACACTAGGAGTGGGTGGGTGAAATGATCGTACAGTAAACCCTCGATTTAACGGACCTCGATTTAACGGACTTCGGATGCAACGGACAAAATTTCTAAGCAAGTCTGAGGCATCCGAAATCCATTTGTCGAGGGCTGGCTGCCGGCTCCCGGCTGCCGCCTGGGTCCAGACAGCGGGCGGGCTGGCTGCTGGCTCCCGGCTGCCGCCCGGGTCCAGACAGCGGGCGGGCTGGCTGCCGGCTCCCGGCTGCCGCCCGGGTCACACCAGCGGGCGGGCTGGCTGCCAGGTCCCGCCTTTGGGCGGGCTGGCTGCCGGCTCCCGCCCGGGTCCTGCCTGCAGGCGGGCTGCCGGCTCCCGCCCGGGGGCGAGCTGCCGGTTCCCGGCTCCCGCCCGGGTCCCATCTGCGGGCGGGCTGGCTGGCTGCCGGGTCCCGCCCGAGTCCCGCCTGCGGGCGGGCTGGCTGACGGTTCCCGGCTCCCGCCCAAGTCCCGTCTGCGGGCGGGCTAGCTGACGGATCCCGGCTGCCGCCCGGGTCCCAGCAGCAGGCGGGCTGCGGAGCTGCTGCCCCGGCCCTGTGGCGGGTGGGCTGCTGCTCCAACAGCTCGTTTTTTTAATTATTATTAAATAACGGACTTTCTGATTTAACGGACACCCCCTCGCCCGAATTAGTCCGTTAAATCGAGGTTTTACTGTAATAATGTAATTGTTGAATTTTGCTTTATTAATTGTGGTGTTTCAATAAGAGAAAGATAAGTATTGGTGCCCAAAGTGATGGCATCACAGCCTTTTTTAAACTATCACAAGTGAAAAGTGGTGATATTGGATAACCAACTATTACCTCCCACTCTGCAAGTGAAATCTGAATACTGGTTAACTGAGATCACAATTGTCTGTGGGATTACTATAAGATAGGTCCCTGAATCTGCAAACATTTACTCACATGCTTCAAATTAACATGTCTGTAAGTGTTTTCAGGATCATGGCCTGGGATACACCATAAAATTAAGAAAAATTACAAACATACATAGTACGGTATAATCACACACCCTATTTCATATATCAATGAGAACAGACCTGTGAAATACTCTTTACCATTGCTTAATTCAAGTGTCCAAAAAAAATTTAAATCACTGGAACATTTTTTCCAGATAATTAGCATTTAATTTGGTGATTCTTTAAGTGTTTCTTTAACCAGTGGTCCTCCCAGAGACTCATGTTTTTAACTAGTGGTCCTTCTAGAGGCTCATGTATGTGGCTTTTTCATGTACCACATGCAGCTCTTGTCAAATCCACATTTGTTTGGGCTTCTTTCACTCTGCATGATCTCAAGCAGAATAAGAAACATACCGAGCCTCTTCCTGCACTCAGTCACAACCATTTAGCTGAAGAATAACTCTACTGAAGTAAATGGGGTAATAGTGGTGCAAAACTAGCATTCTTTTTCTTCTAGCATTTGCAATGCTTGTTGAGTTACCTGACAGCACCTTCATCAGCAGAATGAAGGGCCCTTTCTGACATTTCTTCCTGGATGTCCAGTTGTCATCTTAAACACAATATAGACAAAACTAAGATCTGCATTCTTCCCTCAAGACCCCTCCTCTTCTTGCTTTGTATATCACTATGGACAACACTAGAATGTTCTCAGTCATTGAGGCACATAACCTAAGTGTTTCTACATTGTATCTCTAGAATACAGCCTTTCCCTTGTCATAAGGAAACATAAGAATGGTTATACTGGGTCAAACTAATGGTCCATCTAGCCCAGTATCCTGACTTCCAACAGTGGCCAATGCCTCTGAAACATCTGGCATTGGCCACTGTTGGAAGGACCACTAGTTAAAAACATGATCCTCTAGGAGGACCACTAGTTAAAGAAACACTTATCTTTCTCTTTCACTGCCTGCTCTTTGGGAATAGGGAGTCTTGAAGAGCAGCAGGACTGTCAGAGTCCCTTGGGAGGGAAGGCTGGAAAGCAGAAGTAGCCGATCTGTTTAAGTCCCCAGGACTTAACAAAGCAGAAGGAATCCGAGAACTAAAGAAGGATACACCCTCAAGAGATGTAGCCCCGAGTGGGCTGGGGAACTGTGTTTTTGTTGATTTGATCTAAGTTACATAATAAGAACATAAGAACATAAGAACGGCCATACTGGGTCAGACCAAAGGTCCATCTAGCCCAGCATCCTGTCTACCGACAGTGGCCAGTGCCAGGTGCCCCGGAGTGAGTGAACCTAACAGGTATGATCGAGCGATCTCTCTCCTGCCATCCATCACCCCCCTCTGACAGACAGAGGCTAGGGACACCATTCATTACCCATCCCGGCTAATAGCCATTTATGGACTTAGCCTCCATGAATTTATCCAGCTCTCTTTTAAACCCTGTTATAGTCCTAGCCTTCACAGCCTCCTCAGGTAAGGAGTTCCACAGGTTGACTGTGCGCTGTGTGAAGAAGAACTTCCTTTTATTTGTTTTAAACCTGCTGCACGCCAATTTCATTGAATGGCCCCTAGTTCTTCTATTTTGGGAACAAGTAAATAACTTTTCCTTATTCACTTCCTCCACTCCACTCATAATTTTATATACCTCTATCATATCCCCCCTTAGTCTCCTCTTTTCCAAGCTAAAAAGTCCTAGCCTCCTTAATCTCTCTTCATATGGGACCCGTTCCAAACCCCTAATCATTTTAGTTGCCCTTCTCTGAACCTTTTCTAGTGCCAGTATATCCTTTTTGAGATGAGGAGACCACATTTGTACGCAGTATTCAAGATGTGGGCGCACCATGGATTTGTATAAGGGCAATAAGATATTCTCCGACTTATTCTCTATCCCTTTTTTAATGATTCCTAACATCCTGTTTGCTTTTTTGACTGCCGCTGCACACTGCGTGGATGCCTTCAGAGAACTATCCACAATGACTCCCAGGTCTTTTTCCTGATTGGTTGTAGCTAAATTAGTTTGGACACTAAAACCATCTGGACAGAGACTGTGGGCATGTCAGTGAGCAAGGGAAAAGATCTGTTTTGTTTCAAGGATTTAGTCACAAAAACCACTTTAAAAAAATCAATGATGTCTGTGTAACTAAATCCCAAACTACTACAAAAATATAAGGGAAAGAGTTCCAGAGGCTCCACCAGTCTGGGATATGACTGTACAAAAGTTTGCAATGAAACTTTCACAAAACTCCTTGGATTTCAAATGTTGTCTCAAACTCTACATAGAGACTATGTTCTTTAAAAAGACTGCTCATGAATAATTTGGGTAAATTTTCGCTCAGAAATGTATGGCTTGGACATGAAACCGTATCTCACTATGACACCGTTGCACATTGAATAATTGTCTCCCTGTTTGAAATACTCAGAAAAATCTTGTAGGGCAAAGTTTAAGCTTTATATTTCAATGTATGCATTTTAATTGCATAGTGATCATGATGTAATGTCTCAGAAATGTTGGTACATAATCCTCATAAAAAGTAATACAAGACTAATGACCCTTGGAAAATATATGGTAAATAAAATTGCTTCTAATAAATCCATATATGCTTATTTCTGTTAAATAGTATATTAGCCAAAATAAAGGAGGCTCTGAATTGTTTCTTTTGGAAAAAGACCATATAGTCTAGGGACGTGAATGTACAGCCAATATGTTGTCTTCAACCTTTGAAGTTTATTCTCCCATGAATTTATTTGTATAACTTTTAGAATTATGTAGACGTATTGACGAAGATTAGAACTCTTCACTTTCTGAATTCATCTATTACCCATGTAATAGCCAGCAACTATTCTGTAATTATGACTCAGTTTTACACTCTTGTAATTTCTTCCATATCTCAGTAATCCTCAACAAAATTAAACAGCCCCAATCTATTCTAGAGTGTATTTTGGCAAATAGGTCACCACATACACCTTCTGGGATTGTCCACACATCCAAATATTTTGTATCGGGGGTAGCCATGTTAGTCTGGATCTGCAAAAGCGACAAAGAGTCGTGTAGCACCTTACAGACCAGGGGTCTCAAACTCAAATGACCATGAGGGCCGCATGAGGACTAGCACATTAGCCTGAGGGCCGAATCGCTGACACCCTGCCCCCGGTCCCACCCCCCTTTCCATGAGGACCTGCCCCTACCCCGTCTCTTCTCAGTCCCCATTCCAACCCCTACCCAGAAACCCCCACTCTAACTCCTCCCCCTCCCTTCCCACATCGGGTGCAGGAACGGTGCGGGGTGTGGCAGGGGTTCAGGGCAGACAGTTGAGGTGCAGGATGTGGCAGGGGGCTCAAGGCAGGGAGTTGGGATGCAGGAGGGTTATGGGGTACGGCAGGGGCTCAAGGCAGGGAGTTGAGGTGTGGGGTGCAGGAGGGGTGCAAGGTGCAGCAGGGGCTCAGGGTAGGGGGTTGGGGTGCAGCAGAGGGTCAGGGTGCAGAATGGGTGAGGGGTGCAGCAGAGGGCTCAGAGAAGGGGGTTGGGGTGCAGGAGGGAGGAATTTTTAAATATGTAAAAACCAGGATTTTAATCATTCAAAACAGTGAATGGTCGGACTTACCCCCCTGCAGCCTGCTGCTGCTAAATCGGAATGTGCTGAGGCTGGAGCTGCCCCCTGATGGCAGCAGCACAGGCTCCACATCGGGACAGCCCTGCCCTCAGCATCGCCCCCCCAGTCAAGTCCCTCCAGTCATTGCAGGGCGGAAAGCTGTGGCAGGGGATCGCAGGCCTTGGAGCTCCCGCCTGAGACCAATGAGCCAGCCAGAGATGCAGTGGGAGGGAGAGGCATAGGGAGTGTGGCGGGCCGCAGAAAAGAGCCTCCCAGGCCGTGTGTTTGAGACCCCTGTTATAGACTAACAGATTTTAGGGATCATGAGCTTTCGTGAGCTAAGACCCACTTCAGATGAAGTGGGTCTTCGCCCACGAAAGCTCATGATCCCTAAGATCTGTTAGTCTATAAGGTGCTACAAGGCTCTTTGTCGCTTTGCAGAAATCTGGGGATGTGACACTGCATGCTCTCCCTCCCCCATGAGTTGCCTCAGGAAGATGTGGCGCCAGATACCAGAAGAGGCGGGTCAGTCCCAGAGTCCCAGCCAGGCATGGAGGGCAGAAAGTGCAGGGCAGGAAGGGTCAGGTTGGTCAGTTTACCCTGTGTGAGAGAGGTGTATGAGAGTGTGTGTGTGTTACATCTCCCCACTTGAACGTTAAAGATAAGCAAATAAATAAAAAGAACTGAACTATGAATTAGCTTGATGTTAATTTGAACATTTTTTTGCATAGTTCTGATTGATTGTCATTGAACTCACTTGCATATGAGTATTCAGCACAGGGAAATATGGTCACCCTATGTATGGATCTTATACCAGTAAAGTTTGTGTGGCCTACTGCTTAGATCATAAAATGGAGTCATATGTTTTGGGTTTTATTCCTAGCAGTGCCACTGAGTTGTAGTATAAATTTGATAAACTTAAACCTCTCTATTCACCATTTTCTCCTACTATTAAATAGAGATAACAATACTTTCGTGCCTCACAGGTGTATTGTGAGCCTTAATTAATTAATGTTCATCCTTGTAAGAAAGTCACTAGAAAAGGACAACACATTTATTTATTTTTATTATTCTCTTCCTCATCTGCAACTTCATCATCCTTAACTTGACAAACACCAGGAGCAGGTTAATAAGGAGATCTTGAGGCTTAGAAGAGCCTATTGGGTGGAAAAGGGAAACCAGATCTGAGGAGAAAGTTCCACAAGTGTTGGATTGGGGGCTGAAGTCTCTTGTACAGCAGCTACATATTTTCCCAGCCTCTATCCTGCCACTGAACACTTGAGGAGTGGGAGAGGTACCTGCCCAAGTGCAGCACAGAGTAATTTAAATCTCCAGTGAGTTTTGGAATAACAATGGAATCCAGACTATTCTCTTAGTAGGTGATGGTAGTAGGACATTGTGGAAGATTGTTTCTGAATAGAATGTAAGGGCAAGGAAGAAGAGTACAGCCAACTGCAATTTTATAGTAGATATGTTGTTTTGTGTAATTACAATTACTTTGGCATTTGAAAAATCCAGCTTTTGAATCATTTGGATGTTTTTTGAGTGTGTATCTACTTTTGTTTGAGCAAGCCTCATGTTGCAGGTTAGTATAATTTGTTGTATAGCTTTGCGATGCCATGTCTGTCTAGATTACGGAGTGCACATTCGTTTATGACTTCATGTTTTTATCTTTAACAAATTCATGGAGAGGAGAGAAAACTTTTAAAAAGTTGATTAGGCTTTTGTACCTGTAACTAAACTGGATACGATGAGTGGTAGGACCAACATCTGCAACATTCTCATCAGTAGTTCTCCTGGAAAGGAAAAGTACTTGACTTCCCGGTAGCTCATTTTGTATGGTCGGAGACAAAATCCAAGGATTATGCCTGAGGGAAACAAAAAGCATGATTTACTTTGCTAGGTTAAGCACTAGTAACATAATATAAACATAAATGTGTGTACAGTAGTTGCCGTTACGTGTCTCAGTAGAACATACAGAGTTTATTATGGACCAGATTCTCATATCCTTAGTCACATTGAGTAATGACATTGAGGTCAAGGGAAATTGCTTCTGGACGTGAGTAAGGGTATCAGAAGGTGACTTATTGTTTGCACTATAATTTTATTTATGTATTGGATTTATAGAAAATATTATTCAGTCATTAGGTGTCCAATTAATGCTTCAGGTCCCTTTACAATATTAAAATACACAATTTCAAATAGAAAACAGTAATGCACTGAATATCAGGTCATATGGCTTGGGGAGAGAAGGAATCTGTGAGGTTTCCAGGTCATAAAGCATGTTGTAGAGCCGGCACCTTGCTCTGTGGATGGCGCTGTCCTTAAATTCTACTGCAATATGATTGAGATCGTTCTCAGAGATGATGTGTGTATGTGTGGGCATGTGCGGGTCAATCACCCCCTCAGATTAGCCTGCTAGGGGTGAGGAGGAAGGGGGCTCTGTCATTCTCTCTGTGGACTCCCTCCCTGGAATGTTTGGCCACTCTCCTAGGCAGCCATATGGGGGGCGGGATGGAGATGCTTCTGAGAGAACCTGGCTGGGAGGCAGCAGCTCCCTTCCCAGCCTTATCTGCCAGGGACAAGCAGGCTGGGGCGTGATGTGGGGTAATGTATGTGAACACTTAATTTCTGCTCAAGCACTATGCTGAATAATAAGCAAGTAGAATAGACCAGCCTGACCCTGTAACCATCTTCAGATGGATGCATACTTTTGCCCCACTGAAATCAGTAAGGGTCTGTGAGCATGTCAGGTTCCAAATCTTATACTGTGTTATAACGGCTACATTTTCTGGTCCACTAAGGCCATTTTTTGCACATAGTGGAGAATTGGGTCTCCACTATGTGCCTGCTTCAGTGAATATGCATACTGCAGCTCCTGAAACTTGAGAACCAAGAATTTCTTGCAGATTTTTCTGTATTATTTAATATGCTGTAAAGTAAACCACTGTATCTGTGGTTGTCCAGCATTACATAGTGGACATAATCAGAACTTCTGAGATGCAGAGAATGATCTAGAGGGCTGAGCAGAGACCTGGGAGCTATGAGCTGAGCTGTAATCTTTGTTTTGCCAATGACATCAAGTATGGCTGTGGGCAAGTCATTTAACCTCTCTGGATCTCAGTTTCCCTCTTGTAAAACTGGTATAATGATACATAATGTATCTGCCTCAAAGGTGTGTTTTGAGGATTAGTTATGGTCAGATAACGTTATTAGCAGTGCAGGAAAGGATTTAAAAGAATAATTCCCTCCAGTGCAGGAGTTACTAGGTGAAATTGTATGGACTGTACTGTGTAGAAGGTCAGTCTAGGATGATCATAATAATCCCATCTGATCTTAAAAAATATGAAAAATAAAAAAGCTATTTAACGTGACTTTAGAGTGATTTTAAATACCACATTTTATATCCTTGCTATAGAACATATTTACAACGGGTTTTTTTAAGTGACTAATGAGTCTGAAAAAGATACAGCAAATGTTCTTAACTTGTTTCAGTTCAGTCTGTAGTGCTAGCTTTAAAAGTCTTAAACAGTGAGACAAAGCAGCTTATTGATGCAGTGGATCTTTAAAGATAAAGTATAATGATAAGGCTATCTATCAAAATCAAATCAGGAAGCAGGGCCTGATCTAGTGCTGCTGCAGGGTGCTTAACACCTCTTAGCATTGCTAGTACCCCGCAGGATCAGGCTTGAAGAGGCTGAATGCTGGAGCTGGCCTTTTTCAGTAAGAGTTTCAGGTTTCTGATTCAGTCTGAACATTGTACTGAAACAAAGCCCCACATAAAATGTTCCCACAACCTGTTGCACAGGTTTTTCCTCTACCTTTTATACAAGTAAAGAGCAAGCAATCTATGATATCAGAAGCCCAACTTTCTGAATGGTAAAATGGTGCACCACTTCTGCAAGTACTGCAGAACCATTTTGTAAGAGAATCTTTTGGCTTCTTCAAGACAAAAAATCAATATTGTTTGTTAAAGTCAGTGAGTGGAACTTTAAATGATAACAATGGTACTGCAACAAAACCAGACCCTGGGTTGAATTATACAGTTATTCTTGTAAACAGAAAGAAGTGAGATTAGGAATAATCAGAGACTGGTTTTACGATGTACCTGTCACAGATGCAACTGAATTCCAGGAAAACTCCCAGCTTGTGGGACAGTCCCAATGGTGGAGTCTTTTGCTGTCTTTTGTGCATTGATTGACGTTTTACTAACGGACTAGCAAGACAGTGCTAAAAGTGCGGAGAACAGTGTGATCTCTGATGGCCAACTGTGAGAAAGCACCCAGCTGCTAGAACTTCTTCCTTTATTTGACTAGAATGTGGGGATGGAGGGAATTTGATGTTGTCCCCCAATTTCCCCTGGGACACATAGGAAGAATAATTTGAGGAAAGGAGATACAAGGTGAAAACATAGTTGAGAGGGGAGGAAAGAAAGGAAATCTGTCCTGAAGAATGTGGGGCTTACAAAATCATAAACTCAGCCTTGGGAAAATTTTATTGCAGTTTTTTTTAGTGATTATATTCAAATAAAAGTCAGCATGTTTAAACACAATGGACAAAATGGTCCAAAACACAAAATATTCATAGATAAAAGAACTTAATAAGGCTGACAGTGGCATAGGGATGAAAGTGCGTAAACAAGTTAGATGTGATCTTATAATACATATGGCATCAAAAAAGAGTATATGTGCTTATACAAAGCCATGATATCATAGGGCAGGGAGAAGCACGACTCTGGTGAAACTAAAACTGGAATATTACATTCAATTCTAGACACTTTCACACCAAGAAGATATAACAAATTTAGATTGCCCATTTTCCCCTATTCATATGTTAGAAACGATACCTGTTTCTCTAATGGTGAGAAAACGTGATAATTGTCTATAATTAACCAGAAGGTATAAACACCAGGTGGAGAGTAATTTAGTGTTCTACAGCTAAACTAAACTCTGCAAGAAGCGAGACCAAAATTAATAAATGTCGACTAAATTTTGAGAATAATTTATTTATGAAGATGAATCTTATTCTTTTTCATTTTAGTAACAATGAATATAAATGATATATTTTTCTATTTTTCTGTGTGGACATAAAATAAGTCTTCTGAGATTCTATTAGGAGAATCTAAGCACCAGGAGTTTATTTTAAAATATAAAATATTATGCTTCATTTTGTTAAATGAATTTAAAATGAACATAAAAATTCCCTTATCGAGCAGATAAAGAACTTCTTATAATCCTGTCTTTATCAAAATGTGGGCTTGGTCCTGAAAAGGTAGAAAATTGTTCCATTGGCTCATTGTGTTATATAGATGGGATGGATGGCAGGCCATACACCTTCAAATAGGGTTTAGTTTCTACATCAATAGAACCATCTGGTCACAGTTAGAAAATTAGAGTTGGACTGTAACCCAGAACCAAGCACTTCTGAATTGTAGGGAAATTTAAATCTAATTTCCTCTCTAGTGCTGATTTTTTTCCTGAGCTCATTACCTTGATATCTTAACATTGTGACTGGGTCCTTCACTTGGTCTGATAGCTTCAACAGATTTCTTCCCCTAAAATAACTGAAATATTGAAGCTAGCACAGAAATTTTCAAAGATAAAAAGACAAACAATTTTGAAATAAACAGTAACATTAACTCTGTTTTGTAAAACCACCTAGGTTTTTAAAACTAATTGTGAATTCCTAACCTGTTTCTCTATTTCAGAAGCATGCAGTTATGGACATAAAGGACTGTAGATTTATTTACTGTGCACATTTCATAAACTTTCTTTGCACAGTATTTCAGAACAAAAAATATATAAATAAATTATTTTAATTTTTAACATGATCAAAAGCCAGACCTAGCTGTTTCAAACTGAAAACATCAACATGTATTCCATAATAAAATTACTAGACAGTGCATCCACTACAAGGTTCAAGATCTGAATTTTCCTTGCTGGTGCAAACAGAAGACATCAAAACCTGTCACCTACCTGAGACAGAAGTTCTTACACTTCCACTAGGTAAAAATAACATACCAAGCTAAGGGTTGCCATTAATGCTGATTCAGCACCAATCGTGTACTAATCCTGGGAATAATGTTCTGTTTCAAATAAGACATAATGAAAACTGCATGCCACTAATTTGCCACTAAAACTGCATGCCACTAATTTGCAAATGTTTAGCCCGCAGCCTTCTTTGTACAGACCTGTGGGAGTGTAGCGCAGACAAGGATTAATGTGATAATGTGTCTAGCAGTGATGCCCGAGAAGGAGATGACACTGATGATGATGTTAATTAATATGTTTTCAGTCCTACTTATCAAGGCTAACTTCTCTAGGATTATCAAAGATCTTTTTTTTTATGTAAGCAATGCAACCCTGTGTTAAAGTACAATTTTAAAAAGTTTATGTAAGAGGGGAAATAGCACATAGTCAGACCTAGAGAAAACTGTGTGGATTTCAAAAAGACTTAACAAAACCTTGGTGAATGGATAATATGGTGGCATATGAAATTTAGCTGCTGACAAATTCAAAGTAATTAGAAAGAATAATGTGAACTACTCATTGCTAATTCTAATTTCAATGTAAGCCCCCAGGGAAAAGGTCTAGTGGTGAACATGAACAGCTAACGTGAAAGCTTTGCTCAGGTCACAGAAATAGTAAAATATGTATAGAAAGGGTCAATTCAAATTATTTAGAGGAATGGAGGTTTTCAAACACTAGTGTGTAGTTCAGAGAAGAAATGAGTAAGAGGAGACAGGGTAGTCGTATATAAAATAATGAATGGTGTAGGGAAAATAATCAAATTCTCCTAAGGCCTTGGCTACCCTTGCGGGGAGAGGTGGGGGTTCGAACAAAGGTACGCAACTTTAGCTACGCTATTCGTGTAGCTGAAATCGAAGTACCTTAATTCGACTTAACTGGCCATCCCCACAGCAGCAGGTCGATTGCGGTAGCTCCCCCGTCGACTCTGCTTACTCCTCTTGTTGAGCTGGAGTTCCAGAGTTGATGAGAACACTTTCAGGGATCGATTTATTGTGTCTAGGTGAGACGCGATAAATCGTTCCCTGATGTATCGGATTGGCGGGTAGTGTAGCCCTACCCTAATGGTGTTGATCTTGTGCTCCTATTTGCTTCTTGTAATACAAGAACAAGGGAATATTCAACAAAAATGAAAGACACATTAAAAATTATTAATAGAAACACTTTTTATGAAATACATAATCCATGTATAGAGCTCACTGCTACAAGATATTATTAGATTCATAAGGTTAGTGAGATAAAAAAAAGATTACACATTTATATGGATTAAGGGAACATCCACAGTGATATAAAAATATAAACTCTCAAGCTTCAGGGCATAAACCAACCACTAACTTTTTAGAATGAGAAAGAAGCTTATTGCATTCCATATATGTCTCTAACTGAGAACTTGCACCATCCTCACAAGCAACTGCATCTGGTCGTTGTGAGAAACAAAGTATTGGACAAGTGCTCAGATCTGACCTGGTTGGTTTCATTACTGCTTCATTGAAAACTGACCTTCTTGGCTTCAGATTTTTTGGGCCTTGGTAGGAAAGTGAGTCATTAAGTCAGGAAGCTCCTTCAAGGAATGGTTCTTTGTTGGTCCAAACAGCACTTGAGGTTGAGACTGGTTCCCATTAATATACCCTGACCATAACCATAGCACAAAGAGTGCTGTTGCCAGCAGCTTTATCTTCAAGGAAGTCTAAGTTATCGGCAGCACAAAATATAAACGTACCCTTGATGAGGTCTGGGGGAATGGACAACCCTTCATTTAGTTCCATGCAGCAAAGTACTTCATTTACAGTTGCAGTCTCCAGGTAGAATGCTTTGTTATGGTCAATGGAGAAGCCAATGCTGTGCATATGTAACACCGATAGACCCCAGTTGTTGGCAGGTCGGATCGAACCTGGGACCTCTGGAGAGCTCTCGCCTGCTCTCTCTTGTTAAACCAATAGCTACTTATAATGGTAGACTACACATATGCTGCACAGTTATGTATGTGTTGGAAACCTGCTATGCTTTGAAGCACTTATATATGAGGTTTAATGATAAAATGGCAGTGCTGTTCTCCACTTGCTTACTTTCATTGTCATTGGTGCTGAATCACTGCAACCAACAATGCACCACTTAAAGAAGTATTAAATGTCATATGGTATTTTTCAGGTTTGGCATCAGCTTTGGATGCCTGAAACTCCCACATATTGCAGGGAAAAAAGCTTTTTCACAAAAATTTAGCAACTGCAAACAGTGTTCATATTACTGTTGACATCAGTGCTTTCTTCCACTTTCGATAGAGCCACATCTTTTGCAGCTTTTAAGGATATGCATTGTGATTCATTTCTGCAGGTAGGATTGCTAAAAAGTATGTCCATATTCCACAGTTCATCTTCAATAAATGTTCTAAGACCCTTTCTTGTAAGCATTTGTTTGTCTTCAGTGCCATTCAAACCACATCT
Organism: Sternotherus odoratus; assembly: GCA_032164245.1. Lineage (NCBI taxonomy): Eukaryota > Metazoa > Chordata > Testudines > Kinosternidae > Sternotherus > Sternotherus odoratus. The sequence goes on from JAVMKO010000007.1 coordinate 86,198,553, forward strand.
CTGTACCTAGCTTTTGCATCAGCTATTGACACCACTTCCCCATCCATCTGAGCCTTTTGCAAGGCAATTAATGAATTCCAGCCTTGGTGCAGTAAAAAATGGTAATTTTTGTTTCTGTTGTTTTTTGCCTTTTGACACAACCCATTACATACATTCTTGGTGTAGGATTCAATGTGATGCACAATGTCATGTGTGTGGGCATCTTTTGGGTCAATGCACCCACTTAACTTTACTTTCCATGCAATGTTCAGAAAAGCTCTACAACCTCATCCCTATGAACCTATCCCAGGGACCTCCTACATACTTCCCAAGAAACACAAACAAGGGAACCTAGGCAGACCCATCACATCTGGCCACAATATTCTCACTGAAGAAATATCAGGAATCCTAGAAACCATCCACAAACCACTCACTGCACAAAGGGCCAGCTTCCTCCAGAACACAACCGATTTCCTCCAGAAACTGCAACATTAACAGCCTCCCTCAGAACACCATTCTTGCCACCATGGATGTCATCTCCCTATACACCAACATGCCTCACTATGACGGCATTGCTGCCTGCCTCAAATATTTTACAAGATAATGCACAACCTTCAGACATCTGCCCCAAACACATTGCCAAACTCATCCATTTCATCCTTACCCATAAAAATTTTACATTCAACAACAAACTATCGGAATAGCCCTGGGTACTAGGATGGTTCCCCAATATGCCAACCAGTTCATGGGCCTTTTTGAAGAAGAATTTCTGGACAAATGCACCAATGATATATCTGAGAAACATTGATGTTATTTTCATCCTTTGGACCGACGACCTAAGCTCCCTCGTAGATTTCCACCACAACTTCAGTGTCCACCATCCATCCATTAATCCCTCTCTAGAACACTCCCACACTAGCATCAACTTCCCATACATCACAATCAGCTTCAACAGTGGAACCCTACAGACAACTATATACAAGAAACCCATGGATCCTTACCTTCACAGATCCAGTAACTACCCCAACCAGGCTAAGAAATCTGTTATCTACAGCCAGGGGCACTCAGATACCACAGAATATGATCTGAGGAGAAAGTCTGGGATATACACCTTAACACACTTGAAACCAACCTCACTAAACAATGCTCCATGAGAGAACCAGATTGCATCATGAAACGGGCTACCATAATGCCCTGATAGAACCTTCATTGACACAGAAATAAAACCCACTTTAACTGCAAATTTCTGGTTGTCACCTACCACCCCACACTTGAACCCATACAGGATATCATCAAACAGCTTCAACTTATACTCAATAGGGACCATATCCTGAAAAAAATATTTCCTGGTCCCCCTCTTCTGACCTTCAAATAACCCCCCAACCCTGCTGAGCTCATCATCAGAAGCTAGCTCAACACAGACCAGGACACACCAACTCAAAATGGTACCCGACACTGCCAGATCAACAAATGTACAATTTTTAGATTTCTCTCCACTGCTGTGATGAGCAACACCCTCCACAACACACCTTTCGAGATCCATGGGTCCTACACATGCCTATCACTACATGTTGTGTAGCTCATCCCGTCCACTAAGTGGCCCAATAACAACTAGTTGTGTGAAAGGAGCTAATTGCTATGCTCTCAAGTGAACTCACACAGAAAAATGGTAAAAGACAAAATCATTATATCACCTGTGGGCGAACACGTTTCACGAAGTGATCAGTCTATCGGACCCCTCAGTCCTTTTCCTCAAAGAAAATCTGTACAACCCCTTCAAAAGACGAGTTTGGGAGCTTAAATTCATAACTTATCTAGATACTAAAAATCATGGTCTGAATAGATTTATGGCTTATTACAACAATCTGTGACCCAATTAAATCTTCCCCTCAGCTTTACCCCCCCTTTATCTCTTATGACTGGAGAAGTGTTAATGGGCTACTTCACCTTGAATGGTTCCTTGAAATACACATTAACTACTTATGCTAAACAATCTGTTCCATCTTGTATTTAGTTGTGACTCTCTGAGTCGAAGAAGAGTGCTGTGTAAACTCAAAAGCTTGTGTCTTTCACCAATAGAAGTTGTTCCAATTAAAGATATTACCTCACTCATCTTGTCTCTGGGACCAAACATGGCTACAACAATACTGCATATAAAGATTTTGATTTATTTACCCTTTTTATTGCCATCTTACATGCTATTTCCCCTATTTTATGTTCCTTTGTATTGGCTTCATATGAGTTTGATATTTCATCTAAAATGACCTCCTGTACCTTGCCATTTAACCCCATTACTATTTTTCTTGTTTCCTTTGTTATTTAGGGGTAGGCATTCTTTCTGTGACTCCATTATGATATACTTAAGTAAATGCCATGATGAACCTAAGGATTTTACCCTTTATTCTTTACTTTAGAGTCTTTTTGACTAGATTCTCACCACCAGATGAACTTGGTCATATTGTTATCATTACTGCTCAGTGGCTCAACTATAGTTATTTCTTAAACCAACTCTAGTTTTACTTAGGATTCAGTTGAGTGTAGTCTTGCCTCTTGTGTACATGAGAACTAATTGTTCCATCATGCAATCATTTAAATTGTCAAGAAATTGATTCTCTAAACCGTGTTCCATTGTGACATAAGACCTTTTTATATGTGAGTATGAAATCACCCATTATTACTGCTTTATTATGCCTCTTTGATTTCCCTTAATATTGTGTGCTCAGTGAGGGAGATTCTAACCCCATCTTCAGCCCCTTTATTTCAGGTAAAAGGGGTGAAGTAGCCTAAAAAGATTCTAAAAGTCCTCATTCTAGCCAGGGGAGAATTCCTTTGGTGCAGGAAGATGCTGTCTTCCTTCTACAAGCTGTCTTCTGGAAGCTCTGCAGTATGAGGCATGCCAGGGATTGGCTAGGAACAGGAGGAGACTGTCAGGGGCAGGGCTATAGCACATAGTGTTTCTGGGCAGCCAGGGACCTGCTGAAGTAATTCAGACAAACCCCCAGGGCTAAATTACATTGTGGGGTTATGTCAGCCCCTGGACTAGCCCAGAATTTAGAATGTGTAAAGATAGCTTAAAGCCACTTTAAGTGTTTATTGCTGTGGGATTGGTTGGTTATTCATTTGTATGACATCCTTACTTCCTTTACTTCTTCCTTTCTCCTTTACTAACCTCTTCTACATGTGAACATGTTTCAGCTGAGATAAAAAGATCAAGAGCATGTCTCATATTTTGCAGATTCCTCCATGATGAGGGTGCAAAAATCATTAGAGGTTCAGGTTCCAAGACAATGAAACTATCTGGTGGAACATCAGGTATCACAGATATGACCTTTAATTCCTGATTTGATTGGAGACTCTTCCCACAGTAAATAAACCAAACCAACCCAACAAAAAATCCCAAACACTTCTACTCTGAAGACTGTTTGACCTCCTGAATTTCTGTGCTCCCAGAATTATCTGGATGCTTGCTTATAACATACACATATATTTGAAATTTTCCCTAATATCAAATGGGTGATCTCAAATTATCAAAATTTCATTCTTTCCATTCCAGGATCTGTGGATTGCCCTGCATGGAGCTGGGAGCCTGGGAGTCCAGGAATGTGCTATTGAGTCCCAGGGTACCTGGCACTGAGGCAGCCCTACCATGTGACTTCCTGGTGATTCACACTGCCAGCTGGCCTGGGAGTCTAGAAGCCCTAGTGTCTTTGGTCCAGGGCAGTCCACATGTAGAGTGGGGACATGATGTGGCCACTTCCCTATCATGTCTTTCATAGGACATTTCTACAAACCTCAGAATTGTATTTGCCTTTTTAACAACTGTATCACATTGTTGACTCTCATTCAATTTGAGATCCACTATACCCTCTAGATCAGTGGTCCCCAACCTTTTTATCACCGCGGACCGGTCAACGCAGTGACAATTTTACTGCGGCCCGGGGGGGGGGGAGGGGAGGGGCAGTGCCTGACTCAGCACCGGCCCCACCGCGCCGGGCTCTTCCCGGCTGCTCACTTCCGGCGCACAGGCCCCGGCCCTCCCTCTGCCGCAGCCCGCTGGCTCCACCGCTCCATTCATCCAGCCCCACACCTGGCCTGCTGCGAGGGGGGGAGTTGCTGTCACCTTCCCTGCTGCCTGCCTGCTGCCTGCCTGCCTGCTGCCGCCGCCTCACCGCTCCCGCCACGCCGCTCAGCCCGGTACCCGCTGCCTGCTGCCCGCTGCCACCGCCTCACCGCTCCCGCCATGCCACTCGGCCCAGTACCCGCTGCGGCCCGGTACCAATTGATCCACGGACCAGTACCGGTCCGCGGCCCGGGGGTTGGGGACCACTGCTCTAGATCCTTTTCAGTAATATTACCACTTAGCCAATTATGCCCCACTTTTCCAATTTTCAACATTGTTTTGAATTTTATTCCTGTCCTCCAAAGTGCTAGTAATCCCTCTTATCTTCAGATTTTATAAGTACACTCTCCACTCCATGTCCAAGTCATTTATTAAAATACTAGCGAAAGTGTCCGGCGTTGCTCGGGTCAGTTGGAGGTGGGGAGGGGGCAGACAGCTGAGCGAGTGCGGGGTCCGTTGGATGGGGGCAGAGAGCAAACCCGACACCCCCACCTCACCCCCCTGACCAAACCCGACACCCCCACCTCACTTACCCCTCGACCAACCCCGACTCACATTTTCAACCCCCCACCCAAACCCAATACCCCCACGTCACCCCCCTACCAACCCCAACACACCCTGACCAACACCCACACCTCACCCCCCGTAGACCAAACCTGACACACCCACCTCACTTCCCCCCCCAACCAAACCCGACACCCCTACCTACCACCACAAACAAACCCGACACCCACACCTCACTTACCCCTTGACCAACCCCGACGCCCCACCTCACCCCCCCAACCAAACCCAACACCCCCACCTTGCCCCCCCACCAAACCCAACACACCCTGACCAACCCTAACCCCCACACCTCACCCCTCACCCACCCAGCCCAAACCCGACACCCCTGGCTCACTTACCCCCCGACCAAACCCAACACCCCCACCTCACCCCCTCGACCAAACCCAATACCCCCACCTCACCCCCCCCCCCCGGCCAAACCCGACACCCCTACCTCACTTACCCTCTGACCAAACCCAACTCGGGTCCGTCGGAGGTGGGCAGGGGGCACAGAGCTGAGGGATTCCGGGGTTCCATCGGAGGGGAGAGGGGGCACAGAGCTGAGGGATTCCGGGGTTCCGTCGGAGGGGAGAGGGGGCAGAGAGCTGAGGGATTCCGGGGTTCCGTTGGAGGCGGGAGGGGGCACAGAGCTGAGGGATTCCGGGGTTCCATTGGAGGGGAGAGGGGGCACAGAGCTGAGGGATTCCGGGGTTCCGTCGGAGGGGGGAGGGGACAGAGAGCTGAGGGATTCCGGGGTTCCGTTGGAGGCGGGAGGGGGCACAGAGCTGAGGGATTCCGGGGTTCCGTTGGAGGCGGGAGGGGGCACAGAGCTGAGGGATTCCGGGGTTCCAGCGGAGGGGAGAGGGGGCACAGAGCTGAGGGATTCTGGGGTTCCATCGGAGGGGAGAGGGGGCACAGAGCTGAGGGATTCTGGGGTTCCGTTAGAGGGGGGAGGGGGCACAGAGCTGAGGGATTACAGGGTTCCGTTAGAGGGGGGAGGGGCAGAGAGCTGAGCGAGTGCGGTGTCTGTTGGAGGGGGTATTATGACATCATAACAACATAGCTGCCCAGCTGATGTGATTGGCCTTTAAAGACTTTCACCCCTGGGGGGCGTCAGAGGTGAGATTTGAAAAATTTTCGACCCTTACGACCATTAGGACCCCAAGACCTCTAACTGTACCAAATTTCAAGTCTCTAGCTCAAACGGTGGGGAAGGAGTAAGCTTATGTACATACATACATACATACCCCATTTGACTTTTATATACCGTATTTTTCGTCTTATAGGACGCTCCGGCCTATAAGACGCCCCCTCGTTTTTTAATAAAAAATCCGGAGGAAAAAAAAAAAAAAAAGCGCCTCGCTCTCCCGTCCCCGCCGCGCGGGTGGGCTGCCGGGGTTCCCCCCCTCCCTGCCGGACCAAAAAAAAAAAAAAAAGCGCCTCGCCGGGGGAACCTCGGCAGCCCGCCCGCGGCGGGGAGGGGGGAACCTCGGCAGCCCGCCCGCGCGGCGGGGACGGGAGAGCGAGGCGCTTTTTTTTTTTTTTTTGCATTCGCCCTATAAGACGCACCAACTTTTTCCCCCCCGTTTTGGGGAAGAAAAAGTGCGTCTTATAGGGCGAAAAATACGGTATATAGATTGTATCATTGAATGGTACTGGATCTAGGACAGACTTGTGTGGGATTCCACTGGATACATTCTCCCAGTATGACAACTTTTTGAATATGGTCTGTGTTTTGCACCCACCTTATAGTAATTTAAACCACATTTCCCTATTTTTCTTATGAGAATGTCAAGTGGGACTGTGCCAAAAGCCTTACTAAGAGATATATCACATTTACAGGTTCCCCCCATTCATTAGGCCCGTAACTTTGTCAAAGAAGGAAATTTAGATTGGTCCTTGACAAATCCATGTTGGCTATTACTTATAACCTTATTACCATCTATGTCTATAAAATGACTGTTTAATCATTTATGCCAGTATCTTTCTAGATACCAGAATTAACTGACCAGTCCCTAGATCCTCTTTGTTCCACTTTTTAAAGATAAATATTATGTTTTCCCTTCTGCAATCCTCAATTATCTCAGTAGTTCAAATATTGCTTTAGCTTCATATCATACTCTAACTCCTATCACTCCCTCCCTCTAACTCTATTGGGAGGCAGTCATAGGCACCATGGCACAATCCCATTTATAAATAATATGCTGATTATTTGAATTAGTTCTTGAAACTGTTTGCTCTTGCAATACGCATGGCACTTTAACATCCAGAATACATGATCTCTGTAGAGACCTATCATAACTCCTGATTCCTGCAACCACCACCCATTAATGTATGAAATCTAGTACTCGGGTAGTCTAATTGTGTAATTGAGGTGTCTGTCACAGTGCTAAACATTTGTTGAATCAAACTCTGCTTGTGCCAAAAGTATTTTATGCTTTTTATGGAGTAAAGATGTTTCATGCAACATAAACTCTTGTGAGGAACATCGTGAAAGGATTTTTGAAAATCCAGTTCAATTCTATTTCCAAGTTTTCTTTTATCCAACATTTCTTGACACACACAAAAAACCTGAGAAGTTAGAGCAAGGATTTCCCTTCGCAAAAGTCCGTCTGGTTTGTCCCTATTATAGCATGCTTATTTAAGCATTTTTTAATTTTTTATGATCATTGCAATCATATCTCCTGGTATTGAAGTAAGACTTTCTGATCTGTAATTCACAAGATCACTTCTAGCAACTTATTAAAAGTTCAGTACGTTCTTGCATAACACTTGCAACCTTCTAGACCTCTGGTATAGTAGCTGATTTTTAATAAGTTGCATATTTTTGCTAAGCCACTTAATTCTTAAATTTCTTAACAATTATTTGGTTAATATTGTTTTATGTATTGATTTGTTACAGCACTTCTGTTGACAAATGAGCCTCAGACTTTCTCATCTATATCTTCCCAACATCCTCTTTGGTGCTCAACCTCTTGAAGGATCACACCTCTAGGAAGGGTGGTCCATGAATCATGATCCTGTATTCCTGTTGCATACAGGATTAATGAATGCGTATTCACATCACCTGCAAATTTGGCATCACCAAATAAATCTCCAGCTCTGTTAAACGTTTTTCAGAAAGGGCTACAATTCACTCATTGTAAAGGCTAGCTACACTAATGGCAAAAAAGGCTCGGTGAAAATAACTTAAGAAACACCAAAATCTGTGCATTACAGTGTCATCTGTGAGTTGCCTTTTTTTTGGTACTTCCAACAATATCTGATTAAGTAGAGTCTTGATAGATTGATATCCAGACAGGTGTATGACATTTTTTGTTTTGTTTGTTTGTAAAGTTGGTCCTCATGAATTTGAGGAACGGATATAATGAACTAGACACAGTTAGGGGTATAAGTAGAAACACATAATTTTCTGTGTATACAGTATTTCACCTAAGGTATACCAACCAGAAACTCCACCGTTGTCTGGTCCCAAGTCCAGAATGCGAAAGGAGGAGGGTTGTGCGCTGGGTTAGCAACCCGCCACATAAAAAAACACCTGCTACAGAAACACCAACAGATTTATCGAAATGTCTTCTCATCATGGGTGATCAGCTGAGGACGAAGGCAGTAATGCCTGATATGACGAGGAGGAATGAAAGCCGAAAGGAAATTTCTCTTCCGATGCAGTCCCTGGCGAAACCCAAACAACAGGTGAGAGTAGCTGCGTGGAACGTAAGAACTATGTATGAGACTGGAAGAACAGCGCAAGTGGTGAAAGAAATGTCTAAGTACAAGATCAATGTTTTGGGCATCAGCGAGATGAGATGGACGGACTCTGGTTTGATGACACTTGGATTGGGGGAGACTGTTGTTTACTCTGGGCGGTCAGATGGTCAACACCGAGAAGGAGTTGGTATCCTGATGGATAAGCAGGCTAGAATGAGTCTTGTGGGATGGGAACCAGTCAGCTCCTGAATTATAAGAGCAAGATTCTTCTCCAAGTATGCCAAGACCACCATCATACAGTGTTATGCACCCATCGAGCAAGCAACAGAAGAAGAGAAGGACCTATTCTACAGCAGCTTGCAAAATCAGATAGATAAGACACCTCGGCACGATGTCCTAATTGTAATGGGGGACCTGAATGCTAAAATAGGATCAGACAATGAAGGCTATGAGTCCTGCATGGGTCGAGAAGGAATAGGAGAAAGGAATAACAATGGGCAGTGCTTTATTGATATGTGTTTGGAAAATGGTCTGGTGATAGGTGGCAGTATCTTTCAGCATAAGACAATACACAAGTATACTTGGACATCCCCAAACGACAGAACCCGCAACCAAATCGATCACATTACCATCAATCAAAAATGGAGAAGATCCATGAGAGATGTTAGAGTACTGAGAGGAGCGGACGCAGGAAGTGATCACAACCTTGTGTTGTGCAAGCTTCAACTGAAGCTGAAAAGAATGAATAGAAAGACGGGTGATCAGCTCTTTGACTCCAGCAGACTGAAAGACCCAGCAGTGAAGACCAAATTTGTGGTAGAATTACACAATAGATTTAGCTTACTGGAAGGCTTATCAGAAGAGAACGTAAACACCGAGTGCGAAAACATCCAAAAAATCTATCTTGAAACCAGTAAGAGCACACTGGGATATAAAAGAAAACAGAGGAAAGAGTGGATCTCAGACACTACATGGGAGCTCATAGAGAAAAGAAAGGCAGTCAAGCAGCGCACACTTGTTGGCAGTGAGAACGATAAGACAATGGCTAGACAGGAATATAAAAACCTTAATATTGCGGTGAAAAGAAGCGTAAGAAAAGACAAGAGAGTGTACATAGATGATTTGGCAAGAGAGGCACAACTGGCAGCAGATAAGGGTGATAACAGAACAGTTTATAAGATCACTAAGACTCTCACAGGAAGTTTCACAAGTAAGTCCACAGTTGTGAAGGATAAAAACGGGAACGTGTTAACAACAGAGGAGGAACAACTCAACAGATGGGCAGAACACTTCAGAGAGACCTTGAACAGACCAGATCCAGAGGAAGAGGCAGACATCGCCGATATGGGCTTCCAGATTGAGATGTATAGAGGGCGTATTATGAAGAAAGAAATAGAAGAAGCTATCAGACAAACTAAAAATAATAAAGCGCCAGGAGAGGACAGGATCACTGCTGACATGCTTAAGGCTGATCCTGTGACAAGTGCAAGAACTCTTGTAGGACTTTTTAACAAAGTATGGGGAAAAGAGACCGTACCAAATGCATGGAAAAGGGGAATCATCATAAAGCTTCCAAAGAAAGGAGATCTGACCGTATGTGGAAACTGGAGAGGTGTTAACCTACTATCTGTGCTGGGAAAGATCTTCTGCAGAGTCATGCTGCAAAGAATGAGAACGGGAATCGATGAAATCCTTCGCGAAGAACAGTCTGGCTTTAGAAGGGGAAGGTCATGCACGGATCAAATCTTTGTCCTACGCACTATAGTGGAACAGTCATTGGAATGGAACTCCTCGCTTTACATCAACTACATTGATTTCGAGAAAGCTTTTGATAGTATTCACCACCCATCGCTTTGGAAGATCCTAAAAGCATATGGATTCCCTCAGAAGGCCATTAACATCTTTAAAGATCTGTATGTCGAGAACCAGTGTTGTGTACGTCACGAAGGACAGGAGAGTGAATGGTTTCAGGTCAGGACAGGAGTCAGGCAAGGATGTGTCATTTCACCTGTAATCTTTCTTGTGGTCATCGACTGGGTGATGAGAAAAACCACAGAGGATAGGCCAAGAGGATTGGTGTGGGGATTAACCAACGGTTTGGAGGATTGTGATTTCGCAGATGATTTGGCATTGCTATCACATTCACAGAAGGATATTCAGGAGAAAACTGACAGAGTAAACCAAGCTGCCAGAAGCATCGGGCTGGTGATTAACTCTGGGAAGTCCAAAATGATGAAAGTGAGAACCAAGAGTAGCCAGAAGATTACAGCTAATGGAGTGGAGCTGGAGGAAGTAAAGGATTTTAAGTATCTGGTTAGTTATATCTCTGCTGATAGTAACATCGAGAAAGAGGTCTCCACTAGAATTGCTTTGGCAGCACAAGCCTTCAACAGACTTAACAATATCTGGAAGTCATCGATGCTTCAGATCAAGACCAAGCTGAAGGTTTACAAATCAAACGTGCGTTCTGTCCTGTTGTATGCTGCAGAGACATGGAGAACCAACAAGAAAGTGGAGAGCAGAGTGAGAGGATTTGAAGGTAGATGCCTCCGACGCATCCTTAGAGTGCGCTGGGAAGAACACATCAGCAACAGGGAAGTTAGCAGATGCACGGGTATCATCAACATTGTGGATGAGTTAAAAAGGCCACGATGGGGGTGACTGGGTCACGTTCTTCGAATGAAAAACACCAGACACCCTAAGATAGCCCTAAGATGGACTCCACCTGGAAAGCGTAAGCGAGGCAGACCAATGGGTACCTGGAGAAGAACTGTGGAAGAGGAACTGAAGATGATGAACAAAACGTGGAATGAAATCAGCTGGCTTGCCCAAGATCGAGAGGCATGGAGGAGATTTTAAACAACTAGAATGAGTTTTTGGAAGCTCTTTGACATCTTCCATTTAGAAAAAGTTATATCAGCACAATTTGTATGTAGAGTGTAGTAAATGCATATTTCTTCACACAGATTTTATGACTGCTCCAAAAAGTTATTTTTCAGTACTATTTTACCCTTTGTTTGTTCCAGAGTTTGGAGCATAGGAAGTTTGTACATATAGTTATGTATCTAAGAGCACTTAAGCCTTGGTTGATCTGTCCCCAATATGTACATTTTTGATTCCCAAATTGACCAAATATGTGATTTCTCTACTGTATGTGGCTTTAAATAAAATAGTAGTAATTTGAATTTTTGGATGCCGTTTCATTTCAAAAGATGAGAGTGTTCAATAACTGTAAAATTAAAGATATAGTAATGTTGTAAAAAGATGCAACTGATCAAGCGAACTTGGTACATTTGAACTTTCAGGTTTTTTTCTGTTGTAAGAAAATTAAAGTGATCTTTTACATTTTTTTCCAATAGTGATTTTTTTTATCAATCTTAACTCTGATTTAAGTGTTTGCCTGGGAATATGCTTGAAGCGTTTTTGAAGAGCTTGGAATTACTCAGTGAGGGGAATCAGTGAGGAGCTTGTGGACTGTGCAGGTTCTTCAGCAGAGCACTGGAACTGCATAGAGACTGCTTTACAGCTTCTGAACTCTGCATGAGTAGAGCTCAGTTCTTCATAGATCACTGCCATCCTATGTGTCTCTATCCCTTTTGCTCGCTTCCAGGTGAACTCTTTATGCCCTATGTGATGTGCTCATGCCTGATAATCTAAAACCACACATGATTCCTTACTACTGTAGCCTTATGTCTTGGTCCCATGTGAATTTTAAGCTCCCTGTCTCAGGCACTGTGGCCATGTGCACCTACAAAGTGTCTATTGGGGTCGTGTATCTTTTCTCTCTCTTTGCCCGTCACCCCCCAGCCGGGGTATGGGCCACCAACTGGTGTTGGTGTTTCAGTAGCAATTGGTTCCCTTTCGGGGTGGAGTTGCTAGCCCCACACCCATGGTCGTGTATCTTACATGAAGAAAATTATACCCCTCTTCTCAGGCTACAGAGGGTCCTTAGGCAGCAGAAGAGGAACAGTTTCACCACATCAGGAAGGTAAAATTTGGGTACACCATGTTGGGGTGCACATCACCTGTATGGGTCAGAGCAGGATAATCTTCTGCTGTGCACATGCTCTGGTCCTTCACCTATTCTAGCCATTAGGCTCAATTAGCAGTCACAAAGTAGCACCGCTTCCACTGCACGGCCGGGGTGTGGATCCTTCGCTTTTCCCCATGGAGTTTCCCAGTGCACAGTCAGATTAGGTAGCCTGAGCACTGTGAAATTTTTTTTGCTAGAGAGTTCATTAGGGTCGTAATCACCTCACAAAATATGCAGGAACTATTGCTTATCTTATGTATTCCCCATTATTCTTTAGCACCACTAGACCTCTCAGTTTTAATAGTGCTCCCCTATGACCAGCTTCACAAGAGTTTTACTCATAAACTCTCTGTGACTTGAGCTTTCCCTTGGGTAGCCACCAAACTCCACTGAAGTTCCTGTGAGGTTTCAGAGTTTTTCTGGAAAAAATCTGGACTCCCGTTGACTTTTAGAAACTGGGGGTGAACAGCAAGAATCAGGAGAGACTATACAGGGAGGGAAGCATCGGGGAATGAAACAGCCATTGAGATTATGCCAGAGTTTTTGGTGAACATTTAAAAGTCTGTAAGACCTGCAAACTTTCCAAAAGCCATCAAAAGCCATCAGCACACCTTAGAAGTGCTACTGATCATTTGTCTTACTCAATTCACTAGTGAACAACTTCCCAAATATTCCTTTCTCCATCTCAGAATAGGTCCTGTACCCTAGATCTTGCCAAGATTCACTGAAGAGCACATTTAAAGTTTCTAGACAACTCATTTTGCAGACAAAACAAGCAAAAAAACAAAATAAAAAAACACTTTAGAATGACCTATTTTTTTCCACATCACATTTCTCAAAGACAGCTTGTTTGAAATTAGCTCCAATTTGATAAAAATAGAATAATAGTAATAATGATCCCCTGGCCACAGACCATACATGCAAAATTTGACACCAAAAGTAACTTTCTTGAGGATTTCAGAAAAGGGGCCAAAACCAGGCATATTATAGAAGTTAGTCTCAGCTTTAGCTCTGGAAAAACTTCTGACATCTCCATCTCAATATCTTTATTTTTTTACTTTAATTGTTTTTATTGCAGCAACTAGGGAAGCCTTTTATCTGTACCCTAGCAATTGATTCTGTGCTTCCCATTTAAAGATAATTGGCACTTTGCATTGCTGTCTCTCATTTTTCATGCTTTGCAATAGCATGTAGACACCCATCCTTTTTCATCAGTTCTCTTCATTCTCTTCGATTTTCATTGCAGTAGCACCTGCAGTTAAATGTAATAGATATACTTCCCCTTATCTTGTGAGGATCATGATGCTATTTCCCTGTGCACTATGCTCTTGCTTATAGGTGAGCGCTAGGTAAAGTCAGTTAAGTCAACAAAATATATGTGCACAAATCAAATAAATATGTATCAACTTTGTATGAGCAAATATGTGCATTCATAACAATTGTTACATGAACTCAGATGCCCATTTGAAACTATGGTCCTGAAATTGTGGGCTAAGATCTATGATCCTACTAATTTAACCTCTAGCAGAATCAGTCCTGCTTAACAAATGAAGTGGGAAGTGCCATGTTAAACCTGCTTTCTCACCTTGACAAAAAAGGCTTGCAGAAAAGTGTTGGTGCACAAACATTCTTACTTTCGTTTTTAACCTTTGATTTTCCTATTACTGAATTCAGTCCTTCTGAAAGCTGCTGTACTGGCAGCCCTGGAAACTAAAGCCCTTGGTTTATGTATTTAATATTTAGAGTCTGTGCTGTTAGCAATGAAAGCTTCCTCAAATGTGCTCTGCCTGCTATCCCTTGGGGATGTTTCAACCCTGCCATGGCATAAAAACGCAGCTCAGTTTTCATGTTCATTCAAATCGTGGTCCTTTTACTGAGACAGCCAACAAGGTTGTCAATTCGTGGTAACTGTGATTAGTTTTCTGATGTGGGCTACTGTCCACTAGGAACTAGACCAAGGTCACCATCTGATTTTCTGTAGATTGCCAAACAACTGACAGATGGTAACAAAATTTAGTCATTACCAACCTGATTTTCAGAGTGACAATTTAGATGTGTCCATACTCTTAAGCCATCCAGTCCCCTATTAATATATATGTCTACCTGAGCATACCAGTAACAGGAGGTCTACTTATAACCACTAAAGAGTGAAGTTGTTCTTTAATTGAGAGCCATAGATATCCCTCCCCTTTATTCATGCATATACTGTAAGTTTACATATTGTTTTAGAGACATAGGCAAATTCTGCTCTCCACTGCATGAGTGTATCCAAAGTAACTCTTCTGAAGAAGCTGGATTGAGAGGTACCCCAGATATACCAGTGTCTGAGTAGCCAGAATGTGTCACAATGGCCTTTTCTACATTAGGAATTTTCCACAGTTCTAGAACCACTGCTGTTCCACTAATGCTAGCAATAGTGGACACACTAGTGAACATGAGAGCCTAGATTAGTGTTCCCACAATTGGTAGTCTTGGGGGAGCTGCACCAGTGCTAGAACAATGCTGGAAGAATTGCTAGTGCCTCAGTGTAGACTTTATCATATTCCCTGCTGTGAGCAGATTACAGTCTAAGAATTAGATTGCTTTTGAATTAGATCATATTTTTGTCTTTTCATATATTTCACAGCAGACAAACAGTTAAAAACAATTAATGTTTTATGTTACCGATATTAGTAAATTTTTTGTTGACTGTGGCAAATTCTTATTTAGGAATCAAAACATTGTTAACCAATTACTGTTGATAAAAAGCAAAAAGGTACTATTTCTGTTATGGATATAAAGTAGGTACTGTATTTGACCAAGCAGGATTTGGCCTCATTAGTAAATTGATCAAAAAAAAATTTTTATTACAGAATCAAAATCTACTTTCTCCAAAGTAGAAGAAATTGTTTTATTCAGTGCAAAATGATATTGTTTACATAGTGAAGTTCCAGTTAAGAAAATAACAATTATGAATAATGATAAAATATTTCTATATAGAACACTTTTTGGTGAAAATTCATTGTTTTCAGATAAAAAAGTATTTCCATCAAACCAATCTTTTATGTAGCTAAAAATATTTTAAAAGAATATTTTTAAATTTTGGCACATTCTAAATCCAGCAATGCTCATTTTGCAGGCCAGACCCACTCCCATTGAAGTCAATGGAAGCTGAAAAGTTTGAGCATGCTGTTTGATCTACTGAATTTCTACCATGTATAAAAACAATCTATCTTGAGCAGGTAGAACTCTCATTGTCTCTCAGATTGTATCTGAAAGATGCATGTGTAAGAATTAGAGTTATTGAGAAAGCATGACCTTGGATTTAGGTTTGTATTTTATTTTATATTCATCAAGGGAAAACACAAAAGGTCCAGACTCTGGGTTCTCATCTCTGATGTTTGTATTGGGGACTTGTATTGGGGACATTTCAACATGTTAATTGAATGGGTTTTGGAAAGTGACATTCTGGGGCATTGTATTGCAACTGATTTTTGGCAGAAACAGAGTTTGTTTGATTATTCAGTCCTTTTGATTCTGTTATAGTAGGGTTGATTCTTAAATAGAGGAGTTAATAAAGCAGCTGAATTAATGTCCTTCACCAGAATGATTCACCTCTTCGAATACTAGAATAACTAAAATTATACTTTCTCCAAAACGTCAACATATAACTTTTATAGTCAAAAATGCTCCAAGTCAGGAAGTATTATCAGCGGAGAAGAATTTGGGATCTCTTTCAGAATGCTAATTGCTGAGGCCAAGTGACAGTTTCTAAGGCTGTCAAATGCAATGGAGAAACAGAATATCCCTATTGATCAAATTACTCACCAACAATGACACCCATGACGGTGAAGAGCACAAAGGAATTCCTCAGTAGGTAACTTTTAACATCATCCTTAGTTATGCTTTGCACCTTCTTTTTTGCCAGGAGTGTACGTTTCCGGACTCCTTGCTGAAAGCGCTCCATCCTATTTCCAGATCTTGGATCTTCTCCGTTACTTTTAGTCATCTATATTTTGAAAAGTGATTTCTTCTTTTATAATTTACTGCTGTTAAAATCTCCTCAGAAAGACAGAAGACCCTCTTCCTTGGGAAGTACAGGAGGAAGCTAGAAGACAAGATATGTCAAATGTCACAATAAGTTAAACTTCAGAGGAACGATCAGTCATATTTACACATGCAGGCAAATACTCATAACAATCAGGTTTGGATTATTTAGATTAATTAATTGATTGCAATATGTAGTAAATAACTGCAACGTTTGGTGGAAACCTGCTTTGAAAGTACACATTTTGTTCAGATCTGTATTTCTGCATCTGCAGGAATGGGCCTGATTCTTCTTTCACACTGGTATAAATGAGGAGTAACGTACCTGCAGTCAACAGAGTTACAATAACGTAAAATGTATGTCACAGGAGAATCAGATGCTGTGTATCTATAACTATTGATTAAGCCTCATTTTCACACATTTAGCAGGCACACCTTTATTGGAACAAAATCTGCCTATCCCACCTTTCAAATGAAACTTCTGATAAATCATATCTTTTTAAATTATAGCATTCAGAATTTTATATTTCAGATGTTTCTAGATAATTTTAATGCTTTGTCCTGCATTGATTTCTCTCCTGTTATATTTCAAAACACAGCAGGAATAGTTTATCTCTTTACTTACTACTCAGGAGGTATGTCTTTGATAGTAACATTCATCTTTGAAGTGTGTAAACTACTCTGAACACATCTGTAAAACATCAGAAGATGTAACCCAGTTAGCTTGTTACTTCATGTTTGTTCAAATTCACACTACAAGATAATGCTTTGCATTGACTGGCAAAGCATTGATATGATCTGATAAAAACCAAACTACAGATTTAGCTTTAAGATTTTTTTTTTAAAGCTTTCATTAAAATAGTTGGTACATGTTCGCAAGATAATCTACTTTTCATTTCAAACACACTGTATTTTTTTTGACTGCTTGAAATTTATTTAGTCTGCAGTTAAATCTGCACAAAAATATTTTGCAAAGTGGGAATCTGCTTTCCCAAAATGTTGGGTAACACAACTATACCTGCTACCTACTCCAGTATTTCTCCAATAGGGTCACAAATTCATGAATGGATATAGCTGGCTACAGCACTGAATAATTCTCAGTTATATAGATCATTTATATCATTCTGCCTTGCTACAACTATTGCCTAATTAGCTTTGCAGAAAACATTTAGAAAGTTTTAGAAGAGGGATGATTGAAGGGGCAATTTTTTGTTGTTGTTTAAAAGGTAAGAAAATGTTTTTGATGGGATCTTACTTTTGGAGTTAAATATATGTTTAAAACTAGTATGTTATTATACTGTTCTCCCTGCATTTTAACACATTGTAATGTGTTTTTTACCAAGATTGTCTATACACACACATCTCCCATTCCCCTTTTTTGTCTCACCTCTCTCCTTTTTTTTTAACAAATGCATATTTTTAATTGGATAAAAGCTATAATAGTTAATTAGACTTTTCTTAATTGGCTCCAGAATGGGGAAAAAGTTCCTAGGCTGAGCTAAATGTATTGTGTATGGTATTTTTGATCTTGGAGGCGTGAATACTGTGTTTGGAAGATTTTTCAGAAAATTAGTTTGTAGTATTTTGTAACAAGCTTATAGAGTCACCCAGCCCCCTTTTCCCTTCAGAACCATTTAACATGATATCTCCCCAATCTAGGCTTTATAAGTAAGTTTAAGATCAAGAAAGAACATTCAGTATACCCCCAAAGCATCATTATATCAAATGACCTAGAAAAGTATTTTACAGAGGAAGAGAATGAAATGCGAAAAACACCAACAAAGTAAACAAGCTCACCTTTTCAAATTCTGCAGTGTTCCCAGCACAAAAGGAAAGCAGTGAGGTAAGTTTCCCAGTAGGTACAATAGAGATGAAAAATTCAGTGAGCAAGAGAAGAAGAAGACTGGCAATATGCATGTGCTCCGGATGCAGCAACTTACTATCACTGCAACTTAAGAAAAGGGGAGGAGACTATTAATCCAACTCTGGAAAAAAATAAAAAAAACACAACTGAAGGGGGAAAAAAAGCTGAGCTTCTGGAATATTGATTAGTCTTGGCACAGTAAAAACAGGGTTGCTTTCTTCATTTTCCCCTTTAGACCACTTTTACGCTTTGTCAGTTCAGCTTCATTAGAAATGCAAAATCAGGATTCAGGAAGAACTGAAGAATGACACACAACACAGAAGGCTGGAAGTCTTTGTGATTAGAGATTCCGAACCGGGAGTCTGGAAAAATTAAACATAATTATATAACATTATTCCATTATCTTTTTAAAAATTGTGAAATATCTGAGGATGTTAGTCAACTATAAGAAGTGTTTTTGTTTGTGGTTCCAAGGTGTTTTGTAATCCTTAATGACAGTTATTTAAGTAAGCATCTTTCTGTAAAGTGGGAAAACAGCTTTGTATTTCTCAGGAGTAACTGGAACACTCAACAATAGATCAAAATATGATGAGATGTAGTTCTTTGTAGTTTTCTTGTTATTCAAAAAGCAAGATAAGGCTTGTCTGTAGTTCAGTAATTTAAACTCTTTTAGAGTCAACCCAATTCAGAAATGATTGTCTCAACAGCACAGTGTGACTAATAAAGGGAAAAGCACAAAACATCCAGCTTCCGAAAAAAATAAGTGGCCTTTGATTGCATTTAAAAACTTGCACCACTGGAAGAATATTTTTTAAAAGCAGCATTTTTTACTTTTTCAGAATATGAATTTTGATTTTAAATGCTGGTTGAGTCACTGACAAATGCCGGGTGATAAATCATGTTGTTTAAATACCAGAGGCCTACATTTTAGCATATCTTTCATCAAATTCCTGAGCTGTGACTCCCTATTGAGAATTATAGATGAAAAGTGTTAAGTATAGTATGTACTAGGTGCTAATATTATTATTACTATTTCAGAGAACAGGGCTTTTAGTTAATAAGGTTTCTGTAATAAGAAAAAAAATGAAATGTCACAATCATCATACAAACTAGACATAATAAGGATAAACTTAGAGAATAAATTTGATAGGATTAGAATTATTTGCCAAAAATCACACCAATGTTTCTGCTTTCTTATTTAGGGAGTAAGTCTATATTCACCATGTATACTGTGCCTGATTTCAGCTGTATTCTAAATCAAATGAGGAGTATCTAAAAAGATCTCTATAAAAACCAATAGATAATTACTGTCTACTATGCTTAACAATGTTGCTTTTAGACACAAAGAATATTGAATTAAGGAACAACATTTGTAGTTAATTTAAGTCCAAATTCTGAGTAAAGACTGAAGAATATGGTACTTAGATATTTAACGTTGAGTAAAGAAAACAAACCTAAAAACTGAAGTCATTTTCAATGGCCAGTAAATGGCATGAATGCATATATATCATTTATTCAATTAAAAATCACCTTATATACTATCTATTTTAATAAAATGAGCAAGGGATTATAGACAGACTGTAGTGTTGCAAATTTAATAGCAATTTTATTTTCTTTAACAGTACCTGCTGTACTTTAAATTCCTGTCTAAGGGTTCCTGTTTATCCCATCAATCAACAGAATGGTATTCATGATGCATTTTTAAAATGCTTTTTCCATGTAGCCTGAAACTGGGATTTGACCTTTTAGCTGACCTGTGGGCCTTAGGGATCTGCTTGTTTGATTTTTCCCTTGGTGGTTGTCAAGCTTTCTGTGGAACTTCCCTGCCCTCATTGAAATCAATGGTAAAGCTCCCATTGAGTTCAGTGGGAGAGGATCAGGTGCCAAATCAGGTGATTTTCAAGTATTTCTTCATTTAACTACTTGTAGATATTATATAAGAATGTAGTATTTTCTCGTGAAAGGAAATTAGTTTAACGTTGAAACCTAATGAGAAAATGGACATTCAGCATCTTAAAACATGATAATGTTTGGCCGAAGTTAATCAACAAAGAAAATAGAAGAAAGAGGAGGCAGCATGTCTTGTGGCTAGAGTAGGGGATGTGAAATTAAGAGACCTGTAATTTATGCCTGTCTATGCCACTAACTCATTGTATGATCTTTACCAAATTACATTAACTTCTTTATGCCTCAATTTCTCTAGCTCTAAAACAGAAATAATAGTTATTTCTTTGTCTATGTAGGGTTTTACTGGTGTCCATCACTGAAGTATCTGAGTGCCTTTGTGAAGCACTTTTTAATGAGAGGCTCTATATAAATGTAAAGTATTGTTATTATATCTGTATAGATACATCAAATGGTTAAACAGCAACCAAACCAGTCCAAGGGTAGAAAATGTAAGAGGTGGAAATTAAGTAATTCATAATAAACTTCAATATGACCATTTTTTGGATAATAATAATAATAATTAATAATATGTGTAATACAGATTATATGTGGGACAGAATGCACTTAGCATCCATATGTCTCAGACAATTTTAGAAATGTGGGTAAGTATCATTATCCCCTATGGTATTGGTGGAGAAACTAAGGTGCAGAGTTTACATGACCAGCCCAAGGTGACAGAAAGCAAATGGCAGAGATAGGAAGGCCTCCCCTCTAACTTTACAGTCTCATCCCCTATCCACTAAATCACAATCCCTCGCATGTTGTGAGAATAGCTTCTCTTGGCATATTTTGGCAATTTTGTTTTCAGTCTAGGTGTGTCAATGTAAGGAGTAGGATTTTTTCAAGGTTTGGTTTGGTTGGAAAATGTAGGTTGTGTTTTTTAAAAAAAAATCCAAACCAGTTCACCCATCTCTGCTTATCACCGTGAGTTCTAATGTATCTGATTTTTGGCTGAAAATGTGAAATATACTGTATTGGTGATTAAGGGCCAAATTTTGATCCAATTATAGCCAATGACAAAATTCTTATTAAAGCCAGTGGGACCTGAAGATGGCCCTTTACTCTATTTACTCATATGTGCTCTGAACACCTCTAAGAATATGTTAGCAAAGCTCACCTAATTCTTTCTATGGACTGATTCTTTCTCTAAACAAATGCTTTCATGCTGCTTTTTCTAAATATTGCCAAGGAAAGAATGAAACAAGGAATACAGTTTAAATTCATGCAGAAAAAAAAAACAGGTTAAGCTTACCGTTGGTGCCTTATACTCCAGCGGGAGTGAAGAGGATTGATGATGATGATGATGATGAAGCTTACCGTAGAGCCATTCTGGGTTTTCTTTCCTCGACAGGAGGTACTGTATGATCATAGTTGAAAAAGTAAGGTGTCCCCTAACAAGATGTAATTATATACAGAGAAAACGATATGAAGTTTACCTAAACTATCCCATGTCTTATAATTGAACACACGTGATTTGAGGGAAAATTAAGTTGTGGCCAAGTGCCAGTCTTGTTTCACATAAGAATTGTTTTAATTTACTAGATACAGAGGAAGCCATAAAAGGCTGATATTTGCCTATTTTTTACCACAGAGTTATTCCAGCTATCTCCTATAGCTCAGATACCACTGTGTGGTAACTGTTGGCAAATGCTGACTCTTTAATGGTAATCATATGTCAGGTTATTTTAGAGCTCCAATTCTGACATGCAGTAGATATGCTTGCATCTGTCAGTGCCTTGTTCCAGGTACATGTTTTTACAGGTATGCCGTCACATCAGGGAAAAGAATGTGGGGCTGTTCCCATTCCTTGCAGGAGTGTTTTCAAACCCAGTCCTGTGCTTATTACTTAGCTATATGTGATAAAGGGAAATCCAATATTTTCCTCTATACTGTACAGTTATAAATAACAAACTACTATTTGTAGCATTTTGATGGATATTTATCAACACCAGTGCAAAATTACGTTTATCAAACTGCGTCTCCTTTCACCAAATGTATGAATGAGTTTGAAATCCAGCATTTCCCCTTCCATTCAAATCATCATGCAAGGCTAGATTGTGTCCTGCTAGACAATGTGAGTGAGCAAGGATCCTTTAAGATACTGCATCATATTTCTGTGGTGCTATAGTCTGCTCTATGAACCAGTGTGAAATGGGGGGGGGGGGGGAGGGGAGGACAGGGCCCTCATTTAGTTCTAATCTGAACAGTTTTCTTTGCAAAATAAAAGACAGTTTCCTTCCCATAGAAGGTACTCTAATCCGCTCCTGTGAGAGATCGCATGGATTAAGCAGTTTATCGAGTGCATGGAATAACTCTGGTGCTCAAGATTTCGCAGGTGCGGTGAGGAGGCAAAGAACCTCTTTTTTGCTAAGTCATGGCAAAAGATCTTCATGCCATAATTGGTCATCAATGTGAAATCTCCTCTACTGGCAACTTCAGCCATCTCTTTTCACTTCATCTGTTGCAATAGTCAGTAAGCCAATGTTATTTATGATGGGGAAGTTGTGGAAGAGAATGCCAAGGGAACAGAGCCATAGTTCCTCTCCTGCCCCTTCCAAAGAGACCAGTGCTACTAGTGGAGCCAGCAATGATCAGTGCATGTATTCCTTTGCTACCTCATAGCAGGCCTCAGTGCAAAGGCACAAGGCTTCTCAGTCCCTTTACCAGGGGTGAGAAAGCACAGCCCCAAGCAGGCAAACATCTCTGCAGATTCCTTACAGGATTATTAGGGGACAATGTGCCTTTCCTGGATCCTGCTGCTCACTCTCCCACCTTGAGTAGCCCTTCACTCATGGGATACAGAGACAGGAGACATATGATCTGGCCCATACAATGATCACCGTCACTCTGTCTCCTTCTCCCTTGCCCTTCCCCTCTGTTTTCTAGACATCATGCCCCCTTGAAAGAGGACTCATAAATGAGAAATATGATTAAAGGAAATTATTATTTCTAAATGTGAAGCCCATATTGTGTTGACACTCTCATTTATGCATCTGCATTTTATCTATAATAAAATGACTGTGTCTACACTAAATTAATTCTGGGTAGTTTTTACATTAGCAAATAAAGTACAAATACAAAGAACAGCACTCATTTAAATGAAGCTCAATTAAAGAAACTCACTTATGTGGAGCATTATGTTAATGTGAATTTTTTATACATGTTTACTGTTATAGAATCATAATTATAGCAATCAAGACCACATAGAAATCTTTTGAAAAAATAATTATAATTTAAAGCACACCGCTCAAAGTGCTGTTATAATAATGACTATTATAGCAACTGTTTAGCATTTGGACTTTTTTGGCAGGCGGGCTATGCATTGTTTATTGTGAGAAAGAAACAAGCTTTGAGAAAATATGCAAATTTTTTAGCAAGGGGAAAATGCAGTTTCTAGTTTAGAAAACAGAATGGCAAAAAGTCTTTTGTGTTACTGTCTGTGTATATAATGAATCCATAACGACTGAGATGATTTCAAGTCATTATGTTCTGCTAGTTGGTCTCTAACACAGGAGAGAACTCAAAATGCCATTCTGCTTCAGAGTATCCTTGGCATCTGCCATTCATGCTATGTGGTAGTCTTCCTTTTTTTTCTCTCTCTGAAAGCCTGCCCTCTGCTGGGGCCTGATCCAGTGCCCATGTAAGACAATGGGAGTCTTTTCATTAACTTCAAAGGGCATTGGGTCAGGCCTTTACTGCTCACATCTCAAAAGATGGTCAGAACCTATATGAAATTAGGCTGGTTAGAAGAGCTACACGGCACAGTGGCCAACTCTTTTCAGTTGAGAGCTGACATGTCACTTACGTGAAATGTGGTTTCGACTTGCTCAGCTGGGTGGCACTAGGTTCTTTCTTTCAATACTCATGTTAAGTGTCAGAGGTGATGTGAGTATTCATGGAACAGACTAGATGTAGTTTAGAAAAATTACAGATCTTTAAAGTGTTGTATATTTAAACTTTTTCTTAAGAGGGCAACCAGACAATAACTTACCACAAAATGAAAATCAAACCCCAATCAGTACCTTGTCTCGCCCAAAACTTTATTATGTAGCAATATCAAATTGTTTTTTATTTACTTTATGTACTAATTAGATATTATTTCTGCCATATAATCCAAAAATGGTTTCCATATACAACCCTTATCATAGTTGCTCTGATGTTGTACACAAGTTTGCACAGAGCAAAAGCTTACAAGATCAAGGCCTGTCTAATTTTTTTGTTTTCATTTCCAATGTAGGCCTTAAAAATTGTACTACTAGTTAAATTTATCAGAAACTTGCATAATCTGCTTGTGAGCAATAAGAATGATTTTCTTCTTAAGCACATCCAAGTCCAAGTCTAATAGTTTTTGTAGGTAACTGCCTTGTCACACATGGCTTTAAAAATAAATAATAAAGATTTGGTCTGATCTTTCTGTAAGGTGAAAAAAAAGCTATATAAAATATTTGTAAACTTCAAAAAGATCCTTAGTACATTGAGTGGTGTCTGATACCCAAAATATGCGGTGGGGGTCATAGTGCCATATGCTGCTCCTCCCCTATTTGTGTAGGGTGATCAGATTTTCAATATGGAACCTTCTCCCGCCTAAGTTATCCTCCCTATTCCTTTATCTAAATGTCCACGTATTGCTTTCATTTTTCCTTTTGTTCATTTTCCCTCACTTGCATCTGTTCTGTATTTCACTCACCCTCTCTCCCACACAGTTGTCCAGTCACTCATATGTGCACACACTTATCTGCGCTCTCACCCTTTCACCCATTCCATCCTTCCTGCTGCCTCTTTCACTCCTGTTGCTTTCCCTTTTGCAAGTAGATCTCTCACACTTCCTCCTATGCTTCCCTCCTCGGTGGAGCCACAACTCTACACTTCCTCCTGTCAGCCTGGTACAGTTATTTCCCTCTCCCAAGTTCACCCATTGACTATGGCTCTGTCTCCATCTCTTGGTCCCCCATTATTATCTCTTAGCTCCATTTTTTGGGGGAAGACTTTACTCTCATTGAAGTGTGGTGAGAGTTTTTCCACTGACTTCAGTAGATTTCAGGCTTTTTAACCCGATCTCCATCAATCTTTGCTCATTCTTGCTCCTTGACCCCTTGACTCCCAGTCATACCTTATTTTTTGTTCCTTCTGGTGTATCCTTTGTCCAGAGATGCTGGAACAATTTGTCTAGTGGAGGTGCTGAGAGCTATTGAACCAAACTGCAAACCCTGTATATAATGGAAACCACTTCAAACCAGGAGGTGTAGTAACACCCCTAGTTCCAGCATTGTGCCTTTGTACTTCTGGGTTTTGTTCCTTCATTTTCCCCTTCCCCCTCTATGTCTCCATGGCTCTGTCCCTTTTCCTTCCTCTTTTCCTGGCATCCTCTGTTCTCTGTCTTTAAAGCCTCCCCTTTCTCTCTCTCTCTCTTTCTTCTCTGACCTCTCTTTTACCTCTACACTGCTGTCTACAAATTCCAGACTAAGGCAGGGAGAAGAGAAGGGTACTGGGCCAGAGAGGCCCTGCTGCGCAGGCAGTACTGAGCATGCTCCTGGGAGAAGACAGGGTAAAGGGAGCATCAGTAGCTCCAGAGGGAAAAAGAGGCAATTTCCTGGAGGAGCATTTCTCTGCTGCAAGAGAAGAGGATGCTTCCACGAGGGGATCTGACTGTGAGTCTCCCCTCTTTGCCGCCCGTAGACTGGATGCTCTCCAAGAGGGAGGGAAAACCATGGGCATGGGCTTGACAAGGCTGCAGGTGTCGGCCCTAGACTGTGGGCTTTGGAAGTAGACTTTCAGGTCATGTCTACACTTAGAAGCTTACTGCGGCACAGCTGTACTGATACAGCTGTGCCGCTTTAAGAGCACTTCTGTAGCTGCATTATGCCAGCAGGAGAGAATTCTCCTGTCAACATAATAAAACCAGTTCAATGAGCGGTGGTAGCTGTGTCGTCAGGAGAGCATCTCCTGTCGACATAGAGTTGTGCACCTGAGAATTTATGCTGTCAAAACTTCTTGCCCGGGTGAGTTTTTTCACACCCCTGAATGACAAAAGTTTTGCTGACATAAGTGCTAATGTAGACATGGCCTAAGTCTGCTGTGACCAGGCCCTAAGATGAGATGCTTAGTGGTATTAGGAAGTGGTCACGGGGAAGGTGACCAAGTGGACTGGCCAAATTTTGGCCAGTGCACACTGCTTTAATTTCAGGGCCATGGGCTGGAACTTGGTGGAGAGGGAGAGCCTCTACCCACCCGGAGGCTATGACTCTGGCTCCAAGAAAGAGTTATCATCAAAGAGACCAATGTAGCTAAGGCCTCATCTAGAGTGCAGGGACACCTTGAACTAACAGAGAGGCTGGAGTTGGAGGCCCAGGCCAATAGGTCTGCTGAGCACCCAAAGTACCCCACTACAGACTGATAGGACTGGAGTCAGTGACCAACTAAACCACCCTGTGACAAACTGACAGAGAGCCTGGAGTCAGAGGCCCAGATCACTAGCCCTGCTGACTGAACAAACCATCCCACATTCTCGCCAAGATCTGGATATAAAGTTGAAAGTTCTACTCATGCTGAGCTATGGGCATGGAGTCCTTGCCACTCTATTCCTGCTGCTACTTGTATCACTTAACTGCAGCCAGCAACAGATGTGACTGACTCCTCCTGCCATGCAGATCAGTGGAGAAGCAGCCGTTGGTTATACTTCTGTGTGAAGCACACAGACCAGCATGATGGGAATAGTGGATGCAGGTGGAAATCCCCTGGGATGATCAAACATGCCCAGAATATATTGAAACTGAAACAGTTTCCCATTTCCAGTAAACTAGCAAGGGACACAATGTCTGGCCCTCTAAGCAGGGACATCCCGTTAGCCTACAAATGAAGTGTAAAAAAGTCATCATTTTAATTAATTTGTTAAACTCAAATGACCTCAAGAGAAAACAGCCAGATACCTTACAAAACAAAAATTTAAAGGCTGATATAAGGCCAAACAAGTGAATTCATTTAAAATGCCACTTTATACAAGTCTTTCACATAACTCCACAAAATGCCTGTATTTCTTTCAGTTATGTCTACCACTTACCGTTAACTTCAAAATAGTGATGGATTGGGTGTCTTACTGAGATGCTCTGTGAATGGGCCCCATTCAGCATTGCTCCTGATTCATTCCACATGCAGGCAGAGCTCCCACTGAAGACAATGGGAGTTCAACACTCCTGACCTACTCTTTACTGAGGCAGAACTCCCATTGTCTTCACTGGGAGCTTTACTTGCATACGGAGTGAGTCAGAAGTGCTGAATTGGGACCTGAGTCAGCTGTGTCTTGATCTCCATTTCCTGATGATGATTCATTTAGCCTTTAAAATCACTATAGAAACCCTTTTTGTGCCATTAACTCGCACTTTCAATTCATTCCATAATCTTGAAACACATCATCTGGGACAGGTCTTTATACTGGTGTGTAATGTGATTAAAGCATGATCCCATAAGGTGGCTGCATTCTTCCTGAGAAGTGTTGGGTGCTCTCAACTCCCAGTAACACATTGCAGGCTCAGGTCTCTAATAAATTATCACAGACAGCACTCCAACAATTCCAAACTCATGTAAGAGAATAAAATGAGAGCTGTATATCATGAATTTGTTAATATCATCAGCATTGTTCATGTTGCCTTCAGACAGCTTTAAACAAGATTTCAGGGGCATCGTATCACTATGAGCTATTAAAATTGTATGTAAAAATTTAGTGAAAACTGAAAAAATTACTATTTATAATAACATATTTAGAAAAATTGAAGATAGAATATTATCTGTACAGTTATTTAAACTATGTTTAGTCATTATGCCATCTGTGAGGGCCCACTGACAGCAATTCTGGGCCCCAGGGAGGAACAGTCAATGGGCCCCCTAGAAAGGGATGACTGAGGTTTATGACACTACTTTTTATCCTACTGATAACACATTAGAACCAAATATATGCAAGTTGTGGTGTTGCTTGATGTAGTTATTTTTTTCCCCAGTTACAGCACCAGTATTAAAGAAATTATAAGCCTACATATAAGATGTAGAATTTGTTATTTTGAATTATATATTTAAACTAAATAAATACATTAGAATGAAATTGGAGAGAGTCCAGCAGAGGGCAGTGAAAATGATTAGGAGTATGGGGCACATGATTTATGAGGAGAGGCTGAGAGAACTGGGTTTATTTAGTCTGGAGAAAAGAAGAATGAGGGGGGATTTGATAGAAACCTTTAACTACCTGGTATGGAATTCATTCTTTATAGGATATGAAGGATCGCATACAGTACATATGCTATGGAAGAGGAAGTTGAAATAAAACATACAGCACAAATGTTCATTGCTAGGAAAAATACTGGACTTTATCTGGTCTTGAGAAGAAAAGTCATTTGTATACATTCACTGAATTTGTGTGTGCGCTGCTGGGTGTGTTCTTCCGACACGGCCAGGGCTTCCACATGCCTGTCTGGCTGCCTTTGCCACCTCTGGTAGTACTCCGCGCATGCCTACGAGCCCTGCAGCCCACCCGGGTGATTTAAAAGGGCCATCATTACCACCCCGCACATAATTGCCTGCTTTGCTCCCCTCAGCAGTGGGTGCACAATGAAGGTAGGATATGGCTCAGTTTCTGGTAAAATGTTAGTCTATTCTTTTCCATTTCCCCCTTTGTTTACTGATTCATATGCACAGAGCTTGATCTTTTCCTGTCTTGAACCCTTTGTAGTCATTTGCACTAGTGTAAAGTGTAGAATGCTAATACTCTAATTTGGTAGAGTTTTACACTCACTCTGCACTAGTGTATAATGACTTCGCAAGGTATGGAGCAATGCTGAATTGGGCCCATAATCCTGAATAACATTAGTGGATATGGAGTTACATTTGTACTCATGTATATGCTGTGCACTACAGAACAAACCACCAAACAACTATGAACCATTCAATTTTATTTTAGTTTGTGGCACAATACTATTAAGTGGAACTCAATTCCAGTGAAGGGTACCAAAAGTCTTGAGATGCTTTAACCTAAATAGTGCACCATTGTAGTATAGAAAGCGAGGAATACTTGTACCAGCTTAGAGACTAACCAGTTTATTTCAGCATAAGCTTTCATATAGCTCACTTCATCGGATGCATAGAATGGAACAGAAGTAAGATGCATTTATACACACAGAAAGAAGAAGAAGAAAAAAAAAGTTGTACATTAGCATACCAATTCTAAGAGGCTGTTAAATCTGGATGGGCCATTATCAGCAGGAGAAAAAATACCTTTTGAAATGGATTTCTGTGTCTGCAGGAGATAGCAAGTGTTGAAGGTAAATTAACTAGGGAAATGCAATCAGTTAGTGTAATGGGAGAACCATTCACAAGTCCTATTTAGTCCCTGGTTAATTGTATCCAATTTTAAAATTAATTCCAGTTCCTCAGTTTCTCATTGGAGTCTGTTTTGGAAGATTTTCTGTTTCAAAATCGACACCATCAAATCTTTAATGGAATGGCCAGGAAGATTGAAGTGTTCTCCTACTGGTTTTTGAATGTTATGATTCCTGATGTCAGATTTGTGTCCATTTATTCTTTTGAGTAGAGACTGGCCGGTTTGGCCAATGTACATAGCAGAGGGGCATTGCTGGCACATGATGGCATATATCACATTGGTCTATGTGCAGGTGAATGAGCCTCTGATGGTGTGGCTGATGTGATTAGGTCCTATGATGGTGTCAGTTGAATGGATATGAGGACAGAGTTGGCATCGGGCTTTGTTACAAGGATAGGTGCCTGGGTTAGTGTTTTTGTTGTGTGGTGTGCGTTACTGGTGAGTATTTGTTTCAGTTTGGGGGGCTGTCTGTAAGTGAGGACTGGTCTGTCTCCCAAGATCTGTGAGAGTGAGGGATCATCTTTCAGGATAGGTTGTAGGTCTTTGATGATGTGTTGGAGAGGCTTAAGTTGGGGGCTGAAGGTGATGGCTAATGGTGTTCTGTTTTTGTCTTTGTTGGGCCTGTCCTGTAGTAGGTGGCTTCTGGGTACTCTTCTTGCTCTGTCAATCTGTTTTTTCACTTCCCCAGGTGGGTATTGTAGTTTTAAAAATGCTTGGTAGAGATCTTGAAGGTGTTTGTCTCTGTCTCAGGGATTGGAGCAAATGCGATTGTATCTTACAGCTTGGCTGTAGACAGTGGATCGAGTGGTGTGTTCTGGATGGAAGCTGGAGGCATGTAGGTAAGTGTAGCGGTCAGTAGGTTTTCGGAATAGGGTGGTGTGTATGTGCCCATCATTTATTAGCACAGTTGTGTCTAGGAAATGGACCGCTCGTGTGGATTGGTCCAGGCTGAGGGTGATGATGGGATGGAAATTGTTGAAATCATGGTGGAATTCCTCAAAGGCTTCTTTTCCATGGGTCTAGATGATAAAGATGTCATCAACATACCGCAAGTAGAGTAGGGGCATTAGGGGACGAGAGGTAAGGAAGCGTTGTTCTAAGTCTGCCATAAAAATATTGGCATACTATGGGGCCATGCGGGTATCCATAGCAGTTCTGCTGACTTATTATCTCCAAATGTGAAATAGTTGTGGGTTAGAACAAAGTCACAAAGTTCAGCCATCAGGTTTGCCGTGACAGTGTCAGGGATACTGTTCTTGACAGCTTGTAGTCCATCTTTGTATGGAATGTTGGTGTAGAGGGCTTCTACATCCATAGTGGCCAGGATGGTGTTTTCTGGAAGATCACCAATGGATTGTAGTTTCCTCAGGAAATCAGTGGTGTCTCAAATAAAGCTGGGAGTGCTGGTAGCGTAGGGCCTGAGTAGAGAGTCCACATAGTCAGACAATCCTGCTGTTAGGGTGCCAATGCATGAGACGATGGGGCATCCAGGATTTCCAGGTTTGTGGATCTTGGGTAGTAAATAGAATGTCCCTGGTCGGGGTTCTAGACATGTGTCTGTATAGATCTGTTCCTGTGCTTTTTCAGGGAGTTTCTTGAGCAGATGTAGTTTCTTTTGGTAATTCTCAGTGGGATCAGAGGATAATGGCCTGTAGAATGTGGACTTAGAGAACTGTCTAGCAGACTCTTGTTCATATTTCAACTTATTCATGATGACAACAGCACCTCCTGTAGTACAGGGTAAAACTCTATACAGCAAACAGCATCTTATTGAGGTAAAACAGCACCTCATTGTAGTATAAGGTAAAACTCTGTGGCTATGGGCTGTTATTGAAAAGTGGAAGGGAAATAGCCTTTTGTTTGTGGTTGTTTATTGCCCAATATGTGGAGTCTGTAGTCTATTCCATGACTTCTTAGTTGAGGATGGTCATGAGGGAGACTCTGTGGGGTGACAGTAGACAGTACAGGCCATGATTAATTAATATGGGAGCTGTAGAACCAGAGGAAACAATAGGATCTGTGTCCAGAAGCATCAATAAAGACTCCCACTTTATAGTCATTACAAATTCCATTGATTTCAATGAGAGTTGGATCAGGGCCTTTTATATTAGTTGGACATTAAATAAAATCTGATAAGAGAGTGGAGTAACCACTTTATTCCTGTGGTACATCATGCACCAAAAACAGGTTGGAAAATTATATCTAGCCTCAGACAACAGAAAAGAAGTATGAGTTGATGGACCAGGTCTTTCTGTCCCGTTGGCAGATTGACCAGAGTTTGTCTGTCTGCATTTGGTGATTAAACTTTAGCATAGTATTCACCTGGAAGCTGAAAGAGTTAAATTTGTGGGGATGGAGACCATATAACTGGGTTGAACCCAAAATGAATATAAAATATTCTTTACTAGAAGCAAGTAAGAAGTTTTTTCCCCTCTGCACAGGTGAAATTTACTGAACCATTTCCCTCTGAACTGACACTTGATGTAAGTAATAGTTTCTACCACTGCACTTTTCAGAAGTATGGAGTAGGTTCCAACTGTCAAATTTTCCCTTTTAGTGTGACTACAAAGCTTAAAATAATAAAGCCTTGCTGTTTGAAGACCTTTTCAGCTTCCCCTTGATTTTTTTTTAATTACTAAACTGTTTTCCCAGAGGAGGACTGTTACTCTGGTCTTCCAAGCAGTATTAGACAATTCACTGTTCTATTCAGTTTCTATCTGAGTGCTCCAGATAAGAGCTCTGGAGAAGGGAACATATTCACTTCCCACAATAGGGTATTGGAACATTATAATAACCTCTCCCACAGTTCCAAAATCTCAGAACTATTCACTTCATACAGGCACCTTTAACACAGTACAATAAAGGGGGCATTCAAATTCTCCATGCATTACTTCCCACTGAGAACCCAGAGCTCAGGATGCACAGCAGTCTTCAAAAAGTAAGAGCAATTCTATTATAATCTTCTGTTTTTTATAGCACACGTCTGTCCAAACTCAGCAGGACAGCTGTGCAAATAAAAATGTTTTCAAGACATTTTATGTTTGTTTGATTCTCTTGACACACACATGCTCCCTCTACATAAACACATGTGTGTGAAAATTCATGTATAGCATACACACAACACCAGCTGTTGACTTCAATATAGCTATGCCGGTTCATCCCAGCTGATGATTCAGATCATATTCTCTGCAAACGTTATTATGTATTACAGTATTCAGAGTGTAGAAAATTGATCAACTATAATTGTTAACTTTATAAGTTCCTCTTGTTTTTATTTTTATATCTTTTCATATAAGAATATTTTCTATTGTTTGATAGTTATAATATGATAAAGTTATTTTAAAATTTGAACTGAAGTTGCAGTTTGTGGCACAGTGGTGTCTTTTTTCTTTAACAGGATATTATGTACCTTTTATATAACCAAACAATTTTTTTGTCAGTAAAACCATCTATAGAGAGAGTTAACTATGCTTTGTCCTTTATAGAATATGTTTGAAAAAATATATCAGATTGCTTTCAGAATTTTGAATATATTTAAATAAACTTTTTAGTTGCAGCCTGAATGGGAATGCAGCATTCTTATACTATTTTGTTGTTGTTGATATTCTAGAGTTCATGCCAGCCTCGTCTGTGAAGAGTTGTTCAATGTCTCAGTTACCTATAGCTTTTCCTTTAAGTTTTTCCCTTTTAACCTTGTTTACTTTACAGGTGAAGCCAGTTGAAATATTTGTATGAGTTGAGCAAAATGATGAATTTTGCATAATTGATTAGAAGAAAAATTAGGAAAACATTTCTGAATGGGATGACCGAGTCAAGTAATTAGAAGGAGTGTTTAGGTGTTGCAAGTATTGAATGCGAACATTTCATACATGTTGTTTTGCTCTTTATACAACAAATGTCATATTGTACAACAACACTTAGATAGGCATAGTGGGTTCAAATAACTGTTTACTAACAGTACACAACATGCAAAGCCTAGCTACATATATACATACTGCTGGAGGTGACATTGAGGGCCCATGTGGGGTCATGTGCCCCTGCAGATTTGCGGCTTAGCTTGTATTGACCATGCTCACATGAACTGAGCATGGTCAGTAAGGTTGCTTTGGCTATATGCCTCTGGTTTTTATATAGTTTTTACTATAAAGTAAAATTTTCAGATACCGCTGGAGTAAAAAAGCTTCAAAGCATATTTTTAAGGTTCTCAGTAGGTGGAAGACACCCTCATGATTAACACACATCATGGGTTATTTCAATGTAAGAGGCTAGTGTGTGGAGTAGTAGCTTCACCCATTATTTGGCAGTAAGCCATGGAGCAGGTATTATTGGTTATTCCTTTAACTTGTTGCTTGGACATGTACTGGTCATGGCAGCTAGAGATGAAAAGCACCCTGAAAACCCAGAAAGGATCTGCAAGGCTGTGTGAGCAGGGCCACATCATTGATAGATATAGTTTGTATAAATCATAAGACAACGCTGAATTTATTCCCTCATCACAGCCACAAAATGTGTCTCAGTTATGTTCCTTTCTGTGGATGGGCAGTTATTTCCATAGGTTCTTGCCTAACATGACAACAGTGTTATAGCCTCTAAATAAGGTGTTACACAATGAAAGGGAATGGAGTTAATATACTATGTGTACCATAGCTTTTGATGATGCCAAGAAACTGATAACATCTGAAAGGGTCCTTGTAGAGGGGTGGTAGGGCTCCCTGCTGGCTGGGAGGGAAACAACCCCTGGCCGAGGCCAGAGGGGGCGGAGCCAGGGCCAGTCAAGCTCCGCCCCCGGAAGGTCGGGGCCCGACCTGGAAGTTCAAAAGCTCTGCCGCCGAGCTCACTGAAGCGGCAGACACCGGAGAGATCAGACGCTCTGGGGCTGGCTCCGGCCAGAGAGCCGCTGAGCCAGCCGCTTCCCCGCTATTGGGAGAAGCCGCCGACGCTGCCGCTTGCCAGGTACCCGGAGGAGCTCCTGGACCTGCCGCCTGGCTGCTATCCAGAGGAGCCGCTGGGGCAGCTGCTTCCCCGCTACTGGGAGAAGTCGCCGACGCTGCCGCTTGCCCGCTACCCGGAGGAGCCGCTGGGGCAGCCGCTTCCCCGCTATTGGGAGAAGCCGCCGACGCTGCCGCTTGCCAGCTACCCGGAGGAGCCGCCGACCCAGCCGGCCGCCTACTATCCAGAGGAGCCGCCGACAGAGCCTGCCTACTACCCAGAGGAGGACTTGCCAGACCTGCCGCCTGACAGTGACCCCGAGGAACCTATGACCCTGGAACCCAGTGAGGACCCTGACACAGCCCAGGTACCAGGGGAGGGGGAGTCCGGAAGTAGCCCGGGGGAAGGCCCCGAGCCAATGTCAGTGTGTTGCGGTCAGGATCCCCACTGACTGCAGCGAGCCTTCCGCTGCGAGGGCCCCGGGCTGGGGTGCAGTGGAAGTGGGTGGGCCTGCGCTCCCCCTGCCACCCTCACTGGTGGGTGGCAGTCTCCCCCTCACATAGATACCTGGCCTATAGGCTCCTGAACTATTGCTCAGCCCCTGCTTAAGGGCCTGAGCCCCTGACTCATCGTACTTGTTATTGCCCGCCCTGCCTCAGGGCCCGGGCCATTGAACTATCGCTCAGCCCTACTTGAGGGTCTGAGCCCAGACTCATTGAACTATTGCTCGGCCCTACTTGAGGGTCTGAGCCCAGACTCATTGAACTACTACGCAGCCCTACTTGAGGGCCTGTGCCCCAGACCCATTGTATTGGTTGTCGCCCGCCCTGCCTCAGGGCCTGGGCCCCTGAACTACGGCCCAGCCCCTGCTTGAAGGGGCTGGCCCCCCAGATTGCAACCCACTGCGGCTCCCGCCCGGTGTGAGGGCGGGAGCTAGGACCCTGCGGCCCCGCTAATTCCCCTTAGGGGCCGCACGACAGCGAAGAGAGGGGTAGGATTTCCCGCCGGGCCGGCGGAAGGGGGACCCCTCGCTTACAGTCCTTATACACCATAATGCACCTTTTCCTGTAAAGTTAGCATGTGACACTTCCCTCTATGTAATAGAAGCAGTAATTTCATATGTTATAGAAGATCATATTGAAAGACCTATGTTGCCTTTGTTTCCAGTTCTCTGTAGAACATACCTATGGTCAAACCGATAAGCTATCTAAATTTAGTCTGGGAGTTAAAAAGTTAAATCAATATGGGAAACCATCTGATTACAGATCATCTGTGTCTAGTTTCAATTTTGAACCCAAAGAATGGTGTACCAGCAATGGCTATAAACACAATTACAATATACTGTATTCCAGAGGTTCTCAAACTGTGGTGGTCCCCAAACTCCATTCAGGTGGTCTGCGGATAGTTCCCTCTAAGGTGCGTACCTAGGCGGCTGCACACAAGAGAATGCAGGGCCACCTTCCACAAATAGGAGTTGTGTGCTTTTATTTGTAGAACAAAAAAGTTAATTATTATTAAGGGTTTTTTATATAGTGCTTTTATCTAAAGCACTTTATAATAGTTATCTAATAGTACAAACATTTGGAAAGATCATTAAGTGGTCCACCAAGACCCTCAGCAATTTTTAAGTAGCCCGTGGAAAAAAGTTTGAGAACTACTGCTTCTGTAAAAGTGACTACGTCATGACAACGTTAAACACAGTTACTACAGTGTTTTGGGCCATTAGTATAGAACAGTGGTTCTGAACCAGGGGTATGCGTAGCCCTAGGAACATGCAGAGGTCTTTCAGGGGGTACATCAAC
Organism: Sternotherus odoratus; assembly: GCA_032164245.1. NCBI lineage: Eukaryota > Metazoa > Chordata > Testudines > Kinosternidae > Sternotherus > Sternotherus odoratus. The sequence goes on from JAVMKO010000007.1 coordinate 86,234,868, forward strand.
TCATCTAGCTATTTGCCTACTTTTACAATAGGCTACATAAAAAGCACTAGTGAAGTCAGTACAAACTAAAATTTCATACAGACAATGACTTTATAAGAACATAAGAATGACCATATTGGGTCAGACCAAAGGTCCATCTAGCCCAGTATCCTGTCCTCCAACACTGGCCAATGCCAGGTGCCCCAGAGGGAATGAACAGAACAGGTAATCATCAAGTGATCCATCCCCTCTCACCCATTTCCAGGTTCTGTCAAACAAAATCTAGGGACACCACACGGGCCCATACTGACTAATAGCCATTGATGGACATATCCTCCATGAATTTATTTAGTTATTTTTTTAACCCTGTTATAGTCTTGGCCTTCACAACATTCTCTGGCAAAGAGTTCCACAGGTTGACTGTGTGTTGTCTGAAGAAATACTTCCTTTTATTTGTTTTAAACCTACTGCCTATTAATTTCATTTGGTGCCCCCTAGTTCTTGTGTTATGAGAAGGAGTAAGTAACACTTCTTTATTTACTTTCTGCATGAGTCATGATTTTGTAGACCTCTATCATATCCCCCCTTAGTCATCTGTTTCCAAACTGAAAAGTCCCAATCTTATTAATCTCTCCTCATATGGAAGCCATTCCATACTCCTAATCACTTTTATTTATACTGCTCTATATATTATGCACTGAAATGTAAGTACAATATTTATATTCCAATTGATTAATTTTATTATATGGTAAAAATTAGAAAATAAGCAATTGTTCAGTAATAGTGTGCTGTGACAATTTGTATTTTTATGTCTGATTTTGTAATCAAGTAGTTTTTAAGTGAGATGGAACTTGGAGGGACATAAGAAAATAAGACTCCTTAAAGGCATACAGTAATCTGGAAAGATTGAGAACCAGTGGTATAAAATACTGCAGGATTTTTAAAATAAGAGTCTAATAGCTAGGGATGAATTACCAGTCAGATTTTTTTTTTAAAAAAAGAGTAACCTGAACTTGAAATGAATAGTTCATCATGTTGGAAAATGTTAACTATTTCACTCTCAAACATTCTTCTACACTTCCTTCTTTCAACTGGCATCAGAAATAAAAACAGTAAAATTAGAAAGGTTTATTTTTGCCATCTTTTTACGTCAACTACTGCCAGGAAATCTTTCAGAGAGGATGATTCTGATTATATCTCCAGCTCAGTTTTGAGAACAATGAGGTTCTTATGAATTCAGAAGAGTGTCTGAACCTCTGAACGTTGGAGTGTTCACCTATCCCTAATTATTACACATACCCGAAACTTGGGAGTCAAATTCTCTGAATTACCCTAGTGTTACCATATTGACATCACTCTGCCTGAGTGCCTTGCAACTTCCCTTTGTTCACAAATATTATAATGAGTAAAATCATCTTGAAATGAATGTATAGGGATCTCATGTAGTAAATGCAAGGTTGTAGTCGTCTTCTGTATTGTTTTCCTGAAAAATCAGTACTTTGATTTTGAAGCTGTCCTCCTCCTGGCACAATACTCGTTACAGTGATACACATGGATTCCTGGTGAGTGAAAAGAGAAATATAGACTCTCAGAGTTTATACAAAACTTAGTGGTTCCAGCTCAAATAAGATTAAAATAACTTTCTGTTTTGTTCTTGTGGTCTAAGCTTTGGTTTTAAATAAATGTAAAATCTCAAAGCAATTTGTGAAGAAACTACAGAATTTTGAATGGCTTAGAGTCTAAAGCTTACACTCTAAGCCACTGTGACTACCAAGGGCTGTATTCTTCCATAGCCATAATGCCTGCCCTGCACAAGTGAGAAGAGAGGACACTCACATGAAACTTGGATTTAAGCTCACCCAAAACATTAAAGTGGGCCAAATTGGTTAGCCCAATAGCTCTAGTAAACTAGTTTTTTCGTGTTCTTTCCAAAAATGCAAAGGAAGTATGAAGTGTTTTAGGTTAGCAAATCACTTTTGTGATTCACAAACTGTTTTAAATAATTGCAGCTGTGAAAAGAAATGCTGTTGAATGAATTAAAATATCTTTATCATTAGAGCAGTGTTATTGACTGAAATTCTATCCTCAAGCTACAAACTTTCCATAAAGAGCATGAGTTTGAAAGTTGTGTAATCTTCTCCATGGCAGGAAGTTGATAATTGAAAAGGCGAGTGGTGATATGCCTGAAAAGATATTATCAAAGAGCTGATTCTGAACCCCAAAAGAGGATGGTTCCATTTTGACAAAAGGACTCATACTCTGGGGTGAGTTACTTTTCATTTTTATATATTTTTTTTATTTTTTTATTTTATGTTATTCTATTTATTTTATTAATCATATTGCAGTATAGTAGGAAAATGAGAATAAAAAAGCAAACAGAGTAAAGTACTATATTTTTCAATCATTTTTCCCATTGCATACATTTTTACTTAAGAAGTATTCTCAGTGCACTAAGGCATTTAGAAATGCCTAAATTTGAAGGATCCTGGCAAAAATAATTTTTTCAAGCATATTCACTTGAATAATAAATTATGTATGTATCGTTGGCATAACATACTCTTGCCTCTACTTATTTTTCATTCAGTACTTAGTTTACACAGTGTGAAGAGTTGGCACAGTAGGAATCTGCTGTTTACCCTCCAGTTAGATACAGTGCTATATGATACAGGCGGCGTCATAGGGAGCTCCCCTCAGGCCTTGCCAGTAACCTGGACATCTTGACCAGAGAGGAATACTCTCTTCATGAGTGAAAAGTAATCCAATCTCCCTGCTAGTTCTGTCTTAGCCTAGGGTGACAAGCAGTCTAGAAAACACCAGTTCTATTTGCATGGTGGTGTGGTAATTCTGCACAGAACTGTGTATTTATGAGTCAGATACTCAAAGGGAGCTCAGCATGACCTCTGCAGCGTTTGTTTTTTTTTACAAATTTGAATGTGCAAATTGCATTGTTTATTAATCTTATTGCCTGAGCAGTATACACCAGTCTGTGCACACCATTGCGGGATATTGTGTACCACTTATGTATCATTATGTATCATTTATGTATCTCATTTAATATATGAGGTCATTGTACAATATGGTGGTTCTCAAACTTTTGTATTGGTGACCCCTTTCACACAGCAAGCCTTTAATTGTGACCTTCCCCTTATAAATTAAAAACACATTTTTAAATATTTAACACTATTATAAATGCCAGAGATGAAGCGGGGTTTGGAGGTGGTGGTTAACAGCTCATGACCCCCATGTAATAACTTTGTGATGACCTGAGGAGTCATGACCCCCAGTTTGAGAACCCCTGTGTACATTCATTTCAAGAATACTTAGCCTGGGACAAAGCAGAGAGGTGTTTCAGGGAGAAACTGATAGGTAGGCAAGAAAAACAGGGATTGCTGGCAAAGCAAAGGTAGGGTCAACATCATAATAGACTGTTAGATCAACTAGGTTGTGAAGGGCCTTAAAGATCTAGACAAGAATCTTGTATTTGATTAGGAGGTGATGGAGTGCTAATGCAGGGACTCTTGAAGTTGACATGGTCAGAATCAGAAGCCAATATGATAATTTTAAACACAGCATTCTGAATAGACTTATTGAGGGGAACAAGGTGGTTGTAGTCAAGGCCAAAACAGATGAGGTTACAGTTGTCAAGATAAGAAATGAAGAGGGTTTGGAAGAGAGTTTTGTTGTGTGGACAAGGTAACTTATGTTCAGGATTGGGGAGGAGCCAGTGGTCATGGTACACATAGGAACCAGTTGACATACGGAAATGTAGGAGAGCCAAATTGGTCCTGGAGCCAAATTTAGGCTGATAGGTAAGAGATTAAGGTCCAGGACCTCCATGGTAGCATTCTCTGAAATGCTTCCATTTCCATACACAGGGCCAGGTAGGCAGCACTGCAGGGTCTCAGTGCATGGGTGTGATAATGGTGTAAGTAGGAGGGTTTTAGGTTTATTAGGAATTAAAGAATCTTTGGGAAAGGGGAAGCATATACAGGAAGGATGGGCTGCACCTAAACCAAAATGATTGGCAGCATGTAAAATTAAAAAGGTGGTAGAGGAGTTTTTAGATATAGAGCTGGAGAAAAGCTGACAAGTGCTGAGGAGCACATGGTTTGAACAGAGACATCCCATGGGGAGGATCTATTAACAGGGATCCTCTATATTCTAGTGAAGAGGAGAGTTTGGAAGTTGATAAAGTACAGGTAGGAACTGAAGAGAAACAATCAAATGAAAAAGAGTCCCATTCAAGTACATCACATGAAGGCAGACAACTAAAAAGTGATACATTTTATAAGTGCTTACATACAAATATTAGAAGTCTAAATACTAAGATGGGTGAACTTGAGTGCCTGGCATTAAATGAGGATATTGATAAAATAGGCATCACAGATATTTTTTGGAATGGACCATTGTAACCACAGGGTACAAAATATGGAGAAATGACAGGATAGGTCATGCTGGTGCGGGAGTGGCACTAGATGTGAAAGAAAGCATAGAGTCAAATATAGTAAAAATCTTAAATGAATCAAACTCTACTAGGTAACCTCTATAAATAAAAATTCCATGCTTGAATAACGAGTATAGCAGTAGGAATGTAGCAGTGACCACCTGCTGAGGATTGTGATGGAGACTGACATTTTCAGGGAGATTAAAAGGCTATAAAAATAGAAAACACAATAATAATGGGGGATTTCAGCTATCCCATATTGACAGGTTTAAGATTAGCAGTCGTGTTAGTCTGTATCCATAAATAAAATGAGGAAGACTTTGTAGCACCTTAGAGACTAACCAGTTTATTTCAGCATAAGCTTTCGTGGGCTATAGCTCACTTCATCGGATACATAGAATGGAACAGAAGTAAGATGCATTTATACACACAGAAAGAAAGAGAGAAAGAAAGAAAGTAAAAAGAGAAAGAAAGAAAGAAAAAGTTGTACATTAGCATACCAATTCTAAAAGGCTGTTAAATTTAGATTGGACATTATCAGTAGGAGAAAAAATACCTTTTGAAATGGATATCTGTCAGGCAGGATTGAACACCTATTGAAGGTAAATTAACAAGGGAAATTCAATCAATTAGTGTAATGAGAGAACCATTCGCAAGTTCTGTTAAGCCCTTGGTTTACTGTGTCCAATTTGAAAATTAATTCCAGTTCCTCAGTTTCTCGTTGGAGTGTGTTTTGGAAGTTTTTCTGTTTCAAAATTGACACCTTCAAATCTTTAATGGAATGGCCAGGAAGACTGAAGTGTTCTCCTACTGGTTTTTGAATGTTATGATTCCAGATGTCAGATTTGTGTCCATTTATTCTTTTGCATAGAGACTGGCCGGTTTGGCCAATGTACATAGCAGAGGGCATTGCTGGCACATGATGGCATATATCACATTGGTCTATGTGCAGGTGAATGAGCCTCTGATGGTGTGGTTGATGTGATTAGGTCCTGTGATGTTGTCAGTTGAATGGATATGAGGACAGAGTTGGCATCGGGCTTTGTTACAAGGATAGGTACCTGGGCTAGTGTTTTTGTTGTGTGGTGTGCGGTTGCTGGTGAGTATTTGTTTCAGTTTGGGGGGCTGTCTGTAAGTGAGGACTGGTCTGTCTCCCAAGATCTGTGAGAGTGAGGGATCATCTTTCAGGATAGGTTGTAGGTCTTTGATGATGCGTTGGAGAGGCTTAAGTTGGGGGCTGAAGGTGACGGCTAATGGTGTTCTGTTTTTGACTTTGTTGGGCCTGTCCTGTAGTAGGTGGTTTCTTGGTACTCTTTCAAAAGGTATTTTTTTCTCCTACTGATAATGGCCCATCTAAATTTAGCAGCCTCTGTTTTAACTGTTACAAAGTCTTCCTCGTTTTAGCTATCCCATATTGAGTGGGTACCTTGCACCTCAAGGTGGGATGCAGACATAAACTTTCTAGACACCATTAATGACTTCTTCTTGGAGCAGCTAGTACTGAAACCCACTTGAGGAGAGGCAATTTCCGATTTAGTCCTAAGTGGAGCACAGAATCTGGTCCAAGAGGTGAACATAGCTGAATCTTTTGGTAACGTAATTAAACCATAACGTCATTAAATTTAACATCCTCGTATGGGTGAAAATACCAAAGAAGCCCACCACAGTAGAATTTAACATCAAAAAGGGGATCTACACAAAAGTGAGGGAGCTAGTTAAACAGAAGTTAAAAGGAACAGTCACAAGAGCGAAATGCCTTCAAGCTGGATGGAATCTTTTAAAAAACACCGTAATAGAATATTAAATTAAATTAAATTGTATATCCCAAATTAAAAGACTAAAAGGACCCCCTGGAAAAGGTCACCATGGCTAAACAGCAGAGTAAAAGAGATGTCTAAAGGCAAAAAGGTATCCTCTAAAAATTGGAAGGCAGATCCTACTGAGGAAAATAGAAAGGAGCATAAACTCTGACAAGTGAAGTATAAAAGTATAATTAATCAGGCCAGAAAAAATGTGAAGAGCAACTAGCAAAAGACACAAAAACTAACAGCAACATGTGTTTTAAGTACACCAGAACCAGGAAGTCTGCCAAACAATCAGTAGATGATTGAAGCTCTAAAGGGGCACTCAAAGATGACAAGGCCATTTCAGAGAAACTAAATGAATTCTTTGCATCTTTTTTCATACGAAGATGTGAGGGAGACTCCTACACCTGAACCATTCTTTTAAGGTGACATATCTGAGGACCTGTCCCACATTGAGGAGTCAGTAGAATAGGTTTTGGAACAAATTGATAAATTAAGCTGTGATAAGTCACCAGGATCAGTTGGTATTCGCCTAAATATTCTGTAGGAGCTCAAATATGAAAATACAGAACTACTAACTGTGGTATGTAACTGATTACTTAAATCACCTTCTGTATCAGGCCACAGGGGCATAGCTAATGTGACTCCAATTTTTTAAAAAGCCTCCAAAGCCAATCCTGGCAGTTAAACAGACCAGTAAGCCTAACTTCAGTAGAAGGCAAATTGATTGAAGAAACTATAGTAAAGATAGAATTATCAGGCACACAGATGAGCACCATTTGTTGGGAAAGCATCACTATGGTTTTTGTAAAGGGAAATCATGCCTTACCAATCTGTTACAATTCTTTGAGAGGGTCAACAAACACATGGACAAGGTTGATCCAGTTGATACAGTGTACTTGGATTGGCAGAAAGCCTTCGACATGGTCCCTCACCAAGGGTTCTTAAGCAAAGTAAGCAGTCATGGAATGAGAGGGTAATTCCTCTCATGGATCAGTAACTGCTTAAAAGATAGGAAACAAAGGGTAGAAATAAATGGTCAGTCTTCAGAATGGACAGAGGTAAATAGCTGTGACCCCAAGGAATCTGTACTGGGACCAGTGCTGTTCAACATACTCATAAATGATCTGGAAAAAGGGGTAAACAGTAAGGTGGCAAAGTTTGCAGACAATACAAAGTTATGCAAGATAGTTAAGACCATAGCAAAATGTGAGGAGTTCCAAAGGGATCTCACTAAACTGGATGACTGGGCAACAAAATGGCAGATAAAATTAAATGTTGATAAATGCAAGCAATGCACATTGGAAAACATAACTCCAGCTATACATACAAAATTATGGATTCTATTTAGAATTTAGCTATTACCACTCAAGAGATAGATCTTGGAGTCATAGTGGATAGTTCTCAGGAAACATCCACTCAGGATGCAATAGCAGTTAAAAGAGATAATAGAATGTTAGGAACTATTAGGAAAGGTACCCCCACACTTTTAATACTGTGTACAGTTCTGGTCACCCCAGCTGGAATTGGATGACAAGGGATGGATCAATTGAGAATTTCCCCCATTTCTGTTCATTCCCTCTGAAACATCAGAGGGGGGAGGGATAGCTCAGTGGTTTGAGCATTGGCCTGCTAAACCCAGGGTTGTGAGTTCAATCCTTGAGGGGGCCATTTAGGGATATGGGGCAAAAAAAAAAAAAAAAAAAAAAATCTGTCAGGGGACAGTACTCAATCCTGCTAGTGTAGGCAGGGGACTGGACTCTATGACCTTCAAGGTCTTTCCAGTTCTAGGAGATTGGTATATCTCCATTTATTTATTTTTGGGTGGGGGGATAGCTCAGTGGTTTGAGCACTGGCCTGCTAAACCCAGGGTTGTGAGTTCAATCCTTGAGGGGGCCATTTAGGGATCTGGGGCAAAAAATCTGTCAGGGGACAGTACTCAATCCTGCTAGTGTAGGCAGGCGGATCCTGCTAGTGTAGGCAGGGGACTGGACTCGATGACCTTCAAGGTCTTTCCAGTTCTAGGAGATTGGTATATCTCCATTTATTTATTTATTTTATCTGGCTTTGGTCACTGTTGGAAGTCAGGATATTGGGCTAGATGGACCATTAGTTTGACCCAGTATAACCATTCTTATGTTTCCTTATGACAAGGAAAAGGCTGTATTCTGGAGATACAATGTAGAAACACCTAGGTTATGTGCCTCAATGACTGAGAAAATTCTAGTGTTGTCCATAGTGATATACAAAGCAAGAAGAGGGGAGGGCTTGAGGGAAAACTGCAGATCTTAGTTTTGTCTATATTGTGTTTAAAATGACAACTGGACATCCAGGAAGAAATGTCAGAAAGATAAGCCAGGATATTAGTACGAGAGGAGATAGCTCGTCAGTGGAGAGGTAGATTTGAACTGGTGGAGTGACTTAACAGAAACAGGACACCAGTAAACAACTGGATTGCTCTGCAAGAGAAAATCTTTATTGACATTAATCAAAACTACTTGCCATAAGAAAAGCAAGACAGAGACCTGCCTTCTGACATGCTCACCAGCAGCTATTTATTCCCATAGCTCTTACCCAAACGTCTGTGTAAGGGCAAAGGGAAGCTGGAGTTATCCTTTCCTAAGTGGAGTTAGATAGTGCTAGTTGTACAGTATGTGCTTTGTACATTCAAAGGCACCTTTGAATTCAACAGGAGATGTGAGGGAGCTATAATTGGACACTGACTCTGTATCCTCTTGCAAGGGCCCTGCACATTAACATATCCCCCGGGGTGAAAAGATTTGTATTTTCAAGGTCTTGTTTATGCTAATGATACATAAAACCCTTGAAAATCTTAAAATCAGGGTAGTAAGTGATCGTTGCTTCTGCAGTGTTCTTCCAAAGTGGATGATGTTGATGGATCTGTCCTTGCTGTTGATGTCTTCATTGCACTGCTCTGATTTCTGCACAGGCACAGAGCCTTCTTTTTTCCATGATACACTTCCTGAACATGTCAGCCTGCAGTTGTCTTTGGGACTGAGTTTAAGGGTGCTCACATATAGCAGTGATGATGACATACCAGTACCTACATATACAAACTGTGCTGTCCTTTCTGGTCAGTGCATCTTTGACCATTTTGTCTTCCAATTTCTAACTAGCTCATTTTTTCTGGGTTATTTTTAACTTGGCTCTTCTCTTGGCAGAGCAACTGCTTCTCTCTGGGCCCAGACTTATTTTATGTATTGTTGTTGCTAACTTTTGTAGCACAGCCAGTTACATGGGGATGGGTGTTATATAACAATTACAATAAATAAATAAAGGCCCTATTTTCAAGGTTCTTGCTGCCTGGAGGGAAGGCTGTGGTCATGGAGAAAGGATATTGTTACACAAAAATGCCTTCTCTGATTTTAATTGGGGCAAATGGCTAAAGAACAGGAGAGGTATTTTGGACATGTTGGTTGGGAGCTGTATGTAAAATTAAATAGGGGATCAGCCAATTTAGGGACAATGGTAAAATTCTCAGAAGTTTTTGTTGTAAAAAATTTGATGCATAATATTGCCTTTTAACCCAAGCATGTGATTGGCATTCACAATTAAATTCTTGACCCCATTTCAAATGGCTGAAATTCAGGTTGCTGCTGGCACTAGGTGCTGATGAGCAGTGTCAGATTCTTGACATATTATGGAAAGTTGATTATTCAGAACCAAGGATCTGACCAAGGATTTGCTTATTTCAAGCACTCTGCTGAGTTGATTTGAAACTTTGGGGAATATTTTATAGCATTAGGAGTAAATGGAGTTTGGGAAAGAGAAGGAAGAGCAGATCAAAAAAGTCTGTTTTCGCAGTACGCAATAGGGCTTGCGAGAGGCCATTGCTAGTGTTGCCACCTTTCCAATACGTTTAATAAAAGACCTAAGAGATTTTCTTCTCCTACCCTCCACCACTATTGTGGCTCACTTCCACTTTCCCCAGCTTTCTTCTCATCTCATTCTTTCCAGACTCTTTCCCTTACTTCTGTCATTCCTCCTCAATATTTCTCATGTCTTCTCTTCCTGCAAACAATTTTTTGTCTCCTTTAATAACTGAATTCACGTACAGTATGTATTTTATTGTTCCTCTGGGGTAAAGGAAAGACACAGGCACTGGAGTTTGGAGAATTTGGAAGCAAGGCAAAGATGGAGCTCATGCATAACTGGGCCATATCCAAATACTGATAGACATGTGAGATGGGGAAGGGTGGCAGAGGGGCATGAGGGTAATAGATACAACTATTGTTTCTGTGCTATGCAGGTTTTGTGCCATTTGGCTTCATACCAGTCATTGAAACACTGACCATGCCTCTGAAAACCAACATCCTTGACTCCCCAGGTAGTTGACACTTGCAAATAAATGCAAGATGTTTGTTCATTTCTATTTGACATGTCTCACGTTAACAGAGGAGGCTCTACTTTTTTTTTGCCGTCCCAAGCACTGTGAGGGTGGCAGTCGTCGGTGGCATGCCTGCAGCAGGTCCGCCAGTCCTGCAGCTTCAGCGGACCTGCCGCAGGCATGCCGCCAAAATTGCGGGACCGGCAGACCTGCCGTAGGCGTGCTGCTGAAGACCGCCTGATTTCCACCCTGACAGCAAACAGAATACCGCTCCCTGCCGTTTGCCGCCCAAGGCACATGGTTGCCGCGCTGGTGCCTGGAGCTGGCCCTGCACATTAACTTTCAGCTCTAAATGGTAACAGCCTTGTTTACTGTGTTATGGATGCACGTATGGAGAGGAGTTGGGATTTGGCCAAACACCCCTATAAAATGTCCTCAACCTAAGGTAGCTTTTTGCCAAAATGTAGAAAGAAAGCTTTAGGAAAACTGCCCATTTCATCTATCTCCCGTGCCATTGACACAGCTATGGTCAAGATTCCCTTTGTTGGACACTCACTGGGATGCTGTGTTTGGATCCCAATACTCTATCCATGTGCTTTTAACCAGCATGAAGTAGGCTCCAGGCGCTATCCCTTTCTGCAGCGGCTAGGCTCACTCCCTTGACATAGACTCTCTGTTTGGCACCCCACTTTGGAAGTGGGACCCAACAGTCCAGTTATCCTGGACCCAAGACTGTTCAGTAGCTTAAGCTCAACCTTTTCTGAGTGCCACCTTCATGCAGTACCCTGGTTAATAGTTTACTCTTTCATAGGATAGTTGAAGCAAATAACACAGATTATGTAGAGTGAGGGTTCCCAAATTTAGTTCACGGCTTGTTCAGGGTAAGCTCCTGGTGGGCTGTGAGACGCTTTGTTTATCTGAGTGTCCACAAGTATGTGTGCTCGCAGCTTCCAGTGGCGGTGGTTTGCCATTCTCGGCCAATAGGAAGCAGCCGTACTTGCGGATGCTCAAGTAAACAAAGTGTCTCGCAGCCCACCAGGCGCTTATCCTGAACAAGCTGCAAACCAAGTTTGGAACCCCTGAGAGGGATTTATAAACCAATATCTCTTTGTTAGACACCACAAGAGATATACAGAGCGATGCAGAAAAGGGAACACCTATATGCCATTCCCTGCCACAATTTCCTCACTACTCCTGAACATTCTTTGGGATTTGGTCAGAGTCCTTTCAGGGTTCCATGTCCCTTCTGCTGGTCCTCACTCTTCCAGTTCAGGCTTGTCCTCTGGATCATGGCATCTCTTCTGTGACCCCTACAGCAAGCTCCCTTCAGCTTCATTTGCTGCAGTAATCAAAATGTCCTGGCTTGAGAAGCAGGCCCCTTGGTTTCTCAACCTTTCTGTTTTTTGAAAGCCACTTGTAACACCTCATTTCTTTGTTCCCCTCAGGGGAGTTTCCACTCCTCCAACCCCCTCTCCTTACAGATCACCTGGAATAAATGGATTCATCCAGCTCAGGCACCCTCTTTAGCATAGCCACTGTCATGACAGAGCACAGGTGTTACAAATTAATGACTTCTTCTGTTTGTTCTGTAGCTTCTTCCAAACAGGATGCATGATATGTGGCAGAATCCTTGTTACCCCATGATTACTACATATTGAAGATTGGAATTATACATAGAGTTAATAAAATCTATCCAAATTTGTAAATTGTACAAGGACAGGTTATCCAAACCATCGCAGCCTTAATATTCATGCCTTGATAAAGTCAGGGTATGTCAGTATTCAGCTAGATGTCTACTGCCATTGAGCTTCACTTCAAGTTCTTGAAAAGATTGCACATAGATGAAATCTGCCATTAGGATATATATCCATTTTCATATTTTTCATAAAACTAGCTATAATTTTGTCCCATTTCTTGTTAATGTTTTTGTAAATAAGATATTTTATTTTTGAATCAGATAAGAAACCATATGGACTTGTGAATAAAAATGCAGGGAAACTCATCCTGATTAATTGGGTTAGAAGGAATTCAAATTACTGGGCCAAGCTGAAAAAAGTTAGGAAATTGCCATGTAAGCCCCTTTTACCAAGTTGAGGGCAGGGTCCTGCCTTCCCTCAATTTTTGCAGCCAGGGACAGGCTTTAACATCTACCTGAAATTGTGCATTCTCTGCTGCCCAGGCCACTTCTCTTCTTCAGCAAACACTATTCATTGTTTATGCTGTACCAGCCCCAATATCCTCTTCCTGAAAGATGTCACCATAACTACAGCCCTTGGTAGATTATGTGCCACTGGGCTTCTCCCCCTGGGTTGGTGCCAGCAGAACTTCACAATTTCCAGCTACCCTTGAGCTGTTATCATATGCTAATAATATGCTATTTATTTCAGATGTATACAGCAGAGGGAGCTAGTCTTGTTTTGCAGAGGGAGCAAAATTAATTTAATCAATGACTAACAGAATAAAAAATGTTGGCTAAATTATTTGCCAAATCATCTATACAGCTGGTTGAGTGATAGAAAAAAAATATTTGTCCATTACGTATTTAATGAAAAAAATCTAAATAATTCATCTAATTCTAACTATAATACTAAATTGATCATATAATTGATAGAACTTCTTGTTAGTAAATGACTATTGAAATAAATCTGTATTGATATTTAAAGGATGGTGTTTATGACAAATTAACATGATATGTTCTATAAGAGGACGCATATAAAACTACCAGATATAATGTGGGAGAAGTTACTTTGAGGTGGATAATTGATAATTCTTACAAATCTTACACTGCATGGATGTTATTAATCCTCAACATATCATCCATATAATAAATAGATTTGGAATTTTGTTAAAGTATTGTTGCTATTTGGAGTACATAGGCTTGGTTTACTGCTGTGTGTTCTAAATGCTAGTGTAGTAAATAGACAGCAGTGTAATCATATATTTTTTCCTCTATGGAATGGCTATGGATGCTTTCAGCCCCTGTGTGAAAACACTACATTTTTTTTTCATCCTACAAAAGATGACAGGAAGGAGGAGGATGACTTAATGATCCAGTGAGTTTTAAAATATGTTAAAAATATTAAACAGTTCTTCAGAGACATCCTGACTGAAGATGACCTAGGAACATTTGTACAGTCAGAGTGGTTAAATTACAAAGTGAAAACAGGTATATCAGTAATAAGGAGTAAGTGCATTACTGATGGAAAGTTCCTTGTAAACATTTTCTCTCATTGTCACACTAAAAATCCAGTCACAAAGTTAATTAATAGGAGATAGCATCTTTGATCCTGAAGCCTCTAAAAAGTCCAACAAAATTCTGACTTTTCCTATCGCTGAAGTGCGGCCACTGCTTGAGTGACACGTAGCAGCAGTGTTATATCTATGGACTTGTCAAGATCACCATTTAGTGTGCAGCAAGCTAGGGTGTAAATCTGTAGTGCAATAGCACGGTGTATACCAAGCTCCATGCACTAAAAGTTCTGAACCAGGAGTAGGTCAATGCACTCTAGGGAAATGTTAAGGCACAGCAGTAGGGTCCAAATGGACAGTTGGTGCATGGAATGCTAGTGTAGTATAAATTGACACATCAGCTGAGCCCTAGCAGTTTATATAGACTAGCCTTCAGAAAAACAATTTAGAACAGTAAATGAAGAAGAATATTGTATCCGGTTGAAACTGCAGGGATAAATTTAGGTGTGAAAAATTTAAGTACCCAGATTGAAATTCGACAAGGATTTGGTCATAGTTAACACCTTTATTCTTACCAGAAAGTGCTATGGGCTGTTCAATGACCACATGGTTCAGGATTTTGGCTTTACATCACAGGTCAAGGATGAATAAGAGGAAAGAGCACAAGAATCACTTTCTTATCTTGAAAATACTGATCTGGTGAGGCTGCAAACAGCATCCCACTAGATACTCTTCATCACAACACATAATTGCAGAACTCAAATGGAGGGTTTCCCTTAGTCTGATGAAAGTTCTTATTCATAATCTTAGGCAGCATAAGTAAAGAGATTTTTTTTATCTAAACGTGGGTTTTTTTTAACTGTGAGAACTGTACATAGCCATTTTATGAATACACTTTGCACAGGTCTTCTGTGATATTTTAATCTGGCTGTTTCAAACTAAGAGTACATTCTGTTCTGTTACAAGAATGGATACCTTCAAAAAGATTTTTTTGGATTCTGTCCACTTCATGTGGTACTGCTATGACCTTATCTTCCTGTTCTTTGGACCATTACTTTAGCTTGGATACCCAAAACCCTGAATAGTGAGTACAAAATAGCTTCTCTTCTTTTTACTTCCCTCATTTTTGCAACTTAATATGCAACATTAGTTAGCCCTGTAAACGTTTCTCCAGGTTTTTTTAAAAAAGCATTCAGTCCATTGCCTACTTATTGTTAGAAGTCTTTAAAGACATCCAAGTACTAACAATTTAGCAGCAAACAAATGCAAAATAAGAGAACCTACTTTACATGTAGCCAGAGGAAAACTTCAAACCAAAGGAAAAGGAGAAAAAAAAAATTGTTCAACGTTCCTTAAATTTAATTGTAAACGTGACAGTTCTAGCAATGGTATTTCCTGCATTTTCTCACAATTCCCTCATTACAGTTGGACCAGTTTATAAGTTTATGTGAAATTAGAGTTCACAGCTTTTATTAATGTCTAATCATTTTACCCAGATACTAAAGTCACAGTCTTTGTGGCTTCTTATTCTATCCCCTTACAGAAAGGTGAGTTCAGACATAAATAAAATAAATCCAGTTTCTCAGACATTTTTCATGTTATAGAACTCTTTATTCTATTTAGGCCCCTGAGATTAGTTAGAGGTCTAGAGAGCCAACCTTAGAATTTTGGAGTGGGACACCCCTGCTCTTCCTGTCCTGTCCTGTAAATAGTTCCTGTCCATCATGACCACCCTGGTCTGTGCAATGAGTGTTTGAGGATTTGAGGGAAGCGTAGTGAGATTTGTTAGTGGGCCTCTTGAAGCTTTGCTGCCTTGTTTTATATAAAAAGGTCTTGGAAATCAGAATACCATCACTATCCTCCCAGTGCAGGAGAAGTGGGACCTGGGTTATCCTGCTGGGATCTATGTAGAGCTGACAACAGTTAGAAGACACTTTCAAGGAACAGGAGTATTTCTGGCACCTTAGAGACTAACAAATTTATTTCAGCATAACCCTTCGTAGGCTATAGCCCACTTCATCGGGTGCATAGAATGGAACACACAGTAGTAAGAGATGTATATACACACAGAAAACATGAAAAGGTGGAAGTTACCATACCAGTTCTAAGAGGCTATTTAATTTAGATGAGCTATTATCAGCAGGAGGAAAAAAAAAACGTTTGTAGTGATAATCAAGATGGCTTATATCAGACAGTTAACAAGAAGGTGTGAGGATACTTAACATGAGGAAATAGATTACATTTGTGTAATAAACCAGCCATTGCCAGTCTCTCTTTAACCCTAAATTGATGGTGTCCAATTTGCAAATTAATTCCAGTTCAGCAGCTTCTCGTTGGAGTCTGTTTTTGAAGTTTTTCTGTTTTAAAATTGTCACCTTCAAGTCTGTTATTGAGTGACCAGGGAGGCACTGTCATAGGACCTAATCACATCAGCCACGCCATCAGGGGCTCATTCACCTGCACATCTACCAATGTAATATATGCCATCATGTGCCAGCAATGCCCCTTTGCCATGTACATTGGCCAAACTGGCCAGTCTCTACGCAAAAAAATAAATGGACATAGCTCTGACATCAGGAATCATAACATTAAAAAACCAGTAGGAGAACACTTCAACCTTCCTGGTCACTCAATAACAGACTAATATGTGCTTTATTGGTATTGTATAATGCCAATTGTAAAATTAGTGAGAATGTCATGTATTACTAAATCAAACACTTTATACAAATCTAAATATATAACATATATGAGTTATGTTTATCAAGCAAGCTTGTAAATTCAAAGAATTAAATAATAAAAATCAGGTTTGCTTGACAAGACCTATTTTCTATAAAACTATTGACTCAAATTAATTATATTTTCATCTTGTAATTCTTTATTAATTGAATTACATATCAGCTTTTCCATTATTTTTCTGATATTGATGTCAGGTTAACTGGTCTATAGTTAGTTGGGTCATCCTACCTCCCTTTTTGATATTGGCACAACACTAGCACTCTTCCAGTCTTTGGGCATTACCTGTCATTCCAATATTTTTTTTTATTAACATTAATAGGTCAGAAATCTCTTCAGCCAGCTCTTTTAGGACTCTTGGGTGCAAGTTTTACTCAGCAATTTTATGAAGCACTTATATGTGGTGACAGATTTTCAAAATTGTTTGCTTCAAGTAACTTCACAAATAACTTCACAAATAACTTCAAATAATTGTAAACATACTTCTCAAACATACTTCACAAATAACTTCACAAATAACTTCAAATAATTGTAAACATACTTCTCAAAAGCTGGATCTAAAATAATAGAATTTTAGGGTTGAAAGAGACTTAAGGAGGTCATCTAGTCCAATCCCCTGCTCAAAGCAGGACCAACACCAACTAAATCATCCCAGCCAGGGCTTTGTCAAGCCGGGCCTTAAAACCTTTAAGGATGGACATGCCATCATCTCCCATTCCAGTGGTTCACCACCCCGCTAGTGAAATAGTGTTTCCAACCTAGACCTCCCCTATTTCAACTTGAGACCATTGCTTCTTGTTCTGTCATCTGCCACCACCAAGAACAGCTGAGTTCCATCCTCTTTGGAACCCCTCTTTGGGTAGTTGAAGTCTGCTATCAAATCCCGCTCCCCCATTCTTCTCTTTTGCATACTAAATAAGCCGTTACCTTAGCCTCTCTTCATAAGTCATGTGCCCCAGCCCCCTAATCATTTTCATTGCCCTCCGCTAGACTTTCTCCAATTTGTCCACATACCTTCTGTAGAGGAGCACCTAAAGTGGACACAATACTTCAGGTGTGGCCTCACCAGTGCCAAATAGAGGGGAATAATCACTTCCCTCGATCTGCTGGCAGTGCTCCTACTAATACAGCCCAATACACTGTTGATCTTCTTGGTAACAAGGGCAAACTGCTGACTCACATCCAGCTTCTCATATTTAACATCTTTATTAATGATCTGGATGATGGGATGAGTTGCACCCCCTCAGCAAGTTCACAGATGACACTAAGTTGAGGGGAGAGGTAGATACGCTAGAGGGTAGGGATAGGGTCCCGAGTGACCTAGACAAAAGTCTGTACTTAATCTCATACACCAGCACCTCAGGATTTTGGCCCTTGAAAAGATCCAGGCCTCCTTTTGGTGCAAAAATGAAAGACTTTGTATTGTATTAGTTACTGATTCTTTATTAATATGAAATAAGATAGCCAGGAGAATTGTTCCAAAGTCAGGAGGAGACTGAAATACCAACCATTGCATTCATCTGCTTCCTGCGCTGTCTTGAAATTGGTACTTTCCCACTTTCAGTTAATTGTTTTGCTGTCTGATCTGCCATCTCATGGGATTTGGAGGTCAAGTATCACCTAACATTTTTTTCTTTTTCTGAGGGGAAAAGGCATCTGGAATTCTGCAGGAAGTTTTCTGCTTGAAAGACACTCTCCCTTGTCTTTGGGAACTCTGAAAGCTGCATTCTGTGGTTTATCCTAATGGTGTTTATCCTAATGGTGCATGAGAGATTTATGCAAATCCCATATGCATGTTTTAAAAAAAAGGTTGTGCACATAAACCACCTAATAGGAGTGTGGGCCCCACATCATGTGAGACATGTCTGCTAAAAGAAAAACACAGTATACTAGCTGGGGGGAGGGTGAAACAGCTCAAAGGCACAGAAAGTAAGATTGCAAGAAGGAAGCTTTGGCCCAGATGGTCCCCTCCAACAGAAAACCCATAGGGTGTTCTGTGGGAGAACATCCTTGTGAAGATCCCCCAACATCATTCTGCCAGAGGTGGTATGGTTTTCTCCCCAGGGTAAAAGGCTGCTGGGCCTGTTTCCCAAACCTGGTAGATGCACAGGAGACCAAGTGGAGTTGAGACCAAGTGGAGTTCCTGTGTCTTTGCACTGACTCAGAGAGGTAGCCGTGTTAGTCTGGAACAGGGCACCTTAAAGACTAACTATAAAGTTTTGAAGCATAAGCTTTCGTGGGCTAATACCCACTTCGTCGGATGCAAGCAGTGGAAGTGTGGACACTTCCACTGCTTGCATCCAATGAAGTGGGTATTAGCCCACGAAAGCTTATGCTTCAAAACTTTATAGTTAGTCTTTAAGGTGCCACAGGACTTTGTTACTTTTGCACTGACTCTGACTGTCAGTGACTTCCCTGCTTTTGAGCAGCTTGATGACATTGGAGTCACTCCTCTCTGCTCAGGTCTGCTCCATGGAAAAGATAATCTAGACCATGGTTGTTTTATCTTCTCTGGGATCACAGGATGGCGGGGGATTATGTGCATCTCACCCAGTGCTTTTCCCTAGCCTATCAATTTTCCATTGCCCTCCCCAGCCTGGATATTGGACCTGTGGGGAGCCCTCCACTGGTTCCAGAGTAGGTTGGGGTGGTGTTATGAGGGCAGCCAGCTGTCCCCATCTGAGTGGAAGGGACCCCTCCATGTACTAATCTAAAGGGGAAGATCTAATCCATTATAATTAGAGTAATTTTATTCAAAGTGACAGATAGGGCTATTACTTAAATCCCTAAAAAAGTATAACTATTGCATTCACTATGGCAATAATGACATAAGAGGGTGTGTGTTGAGAGCTTTTGTGAATTATGAGACAACCCAAGAAATACCCCAATAGCCTATTAATACCCACTTGTCATGGATCATTGCTTCTAGAGAATTGTTACTTCATTTCTAATACAATTAGTAGTTTAAAAACCAATTTGGGGAGGGGACTTAGATTGTGCATCTTTCCATTCTGAAAATAAAATGAGCTTATAATACAAGGATGAGAAGAAGGTATAGAAAGGAGTATAAACATAAATTCTGGCCATACTGATTGTATATTTATTTTGTTCTATAATCATCCCCTCCCCTCCACTGGGTTTCATGGAGCAGGGGACCTGTTTCCCTCAGAAGTCTGCCTTTCAGCTCTTAGTTCAGTTTCCTACATAAGAATCTGCTTCAATGTGGCCTATCTGTTTCTCAGCCATTGCTTAGTGTTGTGGCAGGGTTGTAGCAGTTGTATCCCCCTAAGGCCGGGGTTCTTAAAGTGGGGGTCGCGACCCCTCGAGGGGTCGCGGGCCACTTTTGTGGGAGTCGCGGGCCCCTACCGCAGCTACGCACTGCTGCGGGATCCCCGTCCGCCGCTGCCGACTCGAGCCCCGAGCCCCGGCGGCTGCCCCGAGCCCCGGCTGCTGGCGGGGACTGGGGCCGCAGCCGGCAGCCTGCCCGCGGCGGGGGGGGGGAGGGACCGGGGCCAGGGTGCAGCCGGGATCCAGCCCGCGGAGGGGACTGGGGCGCAGGCCGGAGCCCGCCCGCCACTGGGGGGGGGGGGGAGTTTATTTAATTCGACGGCTTTTCGGCGGCCATGGAGGGGTCGCGCCGAGCCGCCGGAGCCGAAAAAGGGGTCGTGGTCTCAACAAGTTTGAGAACCGCTGCAAGGCATGCTGCTAGCACTCCTATAGGCAGCTTTTGTGGGTGATCATTGCCTTGGTTTATGACCTTTAGAATTTGTTAGAAGTACAAAGTGACCTAACTGTCCTGCTGCCCAAGATGGTGTCAGAGTTTAATCTATAACAGATCACAGCCATTTAGGTCCTCCAGGTCAAATTGGATATTAAAAGGACCTTTAGTTACTCAGGAGAGCTAAATCCTTTACCATATTATCCTGGTTGTTCATAGAATGTGGGGATTCTTAAGAGGAAACAATCTTGGTTCAAAGATTGTCTGAATCTTTGCACTGTCTTATCACAGTGTCAGAAAGCTTTGGAAATATAGCTGCCTCAGTAATACTTCTGTTTTTTAGATTTATTGGACTGTCTTCTGGAATTTGATTTACACTTTTATTCTCAAGACTGTGATTGAATCAGGTATACAATCCAGGAAGGCATACCTTCAGAATCTAGTCAGTAAAGCACTCTTCAGCATTCCTTCTTGGTTTTTTACTACTTCTTAATCTACAGAGGCAAATCTAGAATGGTACTTAGCAATAACTGGACTCTTCAAATGTATTATCTTTGCAGATCCACTTTCCTCCTTTGACTCTTCAGAGTCTTAAATTAGATATCAGACAACCCAAGAGGAATAGAAATCTGTTATAAATGCAAGCTTTTCAGAGCCTTAATTAGAGCCTTACGTACGAGACCCAGGGACAACTTAGTGTGGTTCCCCAGATGTTCTCCACTCCTAATAATACATCCAGCAAGAACTTCCTTGAAGGCTGGCATCTATGAATAGCCCATGCCATTGCTGTTTTGTTTCTCCATATTGTACCCTTTAAAAAAGTTTTGATTATTTGTCTCTATACTTTAGAGAAAAAAAGAAATTATACAATAATAGAAATAAATTACAACAAAACTTCTATAGTAAGGCAGGATGATCCAGTGGCTGAGTTACTAAACTGTCACCTTCAGACCCAGATTAAATTCCCAGGTCCACTGCAGATTTTCCCTGTGATCCTGAGAAAGTCTCTCTGTGCCTCACTTCTCCATCTGTAAAATGGGAATAATAACACTTCCCTACCTCCCAGGGCTGTTTGGTGGAGAAATATATTAAAGATTGTGAAGTGCTCCGTGGTTATAAGGCCCACATTACTAGATAGATAATAGTAAATAAAGGGAATGGTGAGTTTAAAAACATGCCTCATCTAAAGAAGT
Source organism: Sternotherus odoratus (assembly GCA_032164245.1). Classification (NCBI taxonomy): domain Eukaryota; kingdom Metazoa; phylum Chordata; order Testudines; family Kinosternidae; genus Sternotherus; species Sternotherus odoratus. Next base: position 86,256,277 of record JAVMKO010000007.1, read on the forward strand.
TTCTTCAGTCAAAAAAAAAAAAGAAAAAAAAGAAAAAGAAAGAGAGAATTGAAAAGAACTATGGAATGGGAAACTGAAAACAAATTACAGCTAGATTTTGATACTCTGGTTCTAGATTAGTAGTACTATACCCACTGGGTCTACTCAAGATTAAGGTACTATTGAATGTGAGAAAGGAGATCAGAATCTGCCCTAAATTAACTAGGCTGAAAATCTAAAACATTTTATCTTCCTGTAATTTATTGTAAAATGTCATTACTCTTTCCTGATTTTTTCCCAGTGACCATTTATTAATAGTTTCCATAGCATCCATTGTTGCCATAGTAATTGTAAACAAATGAGTTATGTGATTGAAGCTGGGGGGAGGGTGAGTAAGAGATGCAGTCCGCAGCCCTTTGGGCCATTCCTGTCATTAGTGAAGAGTGAAGGGAGTTTTTTAAAAAATGAGCACTCTGACATCCATAAAGGGCACATAAAAAGAAGTAGGTGCTTTGGCTTCTTTTTCAGAAGTACTGGATCCAGTACTAAGTCCAATGGGTATCATTTAGATGCAAATATTAAAACTTCCAAACATCGCAAACCCAGTCCTACCTCCAGTCATTTTATTTTGCTGGAATGAATTGTTATTCAAATCTGTTAGTAATGCACCAGTGCACATTGAAACGCTGGTCATTTGAAAATGCTCTAGGAGCCAAGTTTTGCCCTTCATTACATCTGAGTGACAGGCAGAATATGCAGATCTTGCTCGGGATCTTAGACCCACATTTTTCAGGTTGTATTTTTTTTTCAATAGAAAAAGAATCCAGAAAGATATTTTTTCTAGCATCTCTGTTGAAGGTACTTATGCTGCATTGACTTTATGACACCTAGAGTTTAAATATATTTAAAAAATCAACTTTAAAGGTGTATTTTTTATTGTACAGATTTTCTTGTAATAGTTTTCAAGGTAGTAGCTGTGTTAGTCTTTATCCGCAAAAAGAACAAGGAGTACTTGTGGCACATTAGAGACTAACCAATTTCTTTGGGCATAAATAAAGTTTATGCCCAAATAAATTGGTTAGTCTCTAAGGTGCCACAAGTACTCCTCGTTCTTTTTGTTGTAATAGTATATTTTTATGACATGAAACTACTATTGGACAATATTTTATCTATCTGATATATGTAGAATTTGCAATCTGTTTTGCCTGAAAGACAGTCTTGGGTACAGAGCTCACAAATGTACCTGGGAGCTCTGAGACACAGTACATCATTGAATTCTCTGACTTGCAAGGGGAAGATACTACTTCTGTACTTGAAAGCTTTGTTGGCTGCTGTGGAGGAGCAGTAGGAGTTGCTAAAGCCCAGACACCTTCTTCCCCTCTTTGCTTATGCCCATGGGGCACTAGGAGGAACTACAGTTGTGCCTGGTTCCTGCACTTGGGTGCATTCTAGAAAGAAAATATGATATTTATGAGCCAGGAACAAGAGCTGTCTTTGGCAAGGGTGATTTAGTAATACTCAGAGAGTGGAATGAACTCTGCCAAATATTAGGAAAACCACCCTATCCTGCTCATTAATCTGAACACGTGCTATCAAGTGCGATAGTATGAAGTAGGTTATTTCAGCCATTTTGTCCCAGTTTTTTTCCTGCTTTTGAAATGAAACTTAATAAACATAACCATTAAAGAAATTAATCACAAGGCTGACAGTGCAATGAAATTCGTAAGAGAACACAAGCAATGAAACTCCGACTTGAAGAAGTAAGCATGCAAATGGGAGGCATGTCCCAACATGTTAACAACAGTGGCTTTATAAAGTGATTTTTCCATTTACGTGGGAAACCTGAAGTATTATAGAGATGTACAAATATCCAAATGTCTTACTCTGTCTGAGGAGACTAGTGTGGAGTCAATGAATTAAAGTTCTGAAATCAAGGTTCTTGTAATAGCTGAGCAACTCAGGACGTACGTGGGAGAAACATTTACAGAAAAACCATATGGCATTTAGTAGGGATGAAATCAGTACAGTTTTGTAGAAATTATTCGACAACCTATACAAATTCTTATGGAATTGTATTTGTTCTATAGTTTTTGTTTGTTTGTTGGAACCATCCTGTAGCAGGAATATGATTCTGAATGAAATTCTATAGGATAGTTAATAACAACTATGAAAAGTTTATAATTTTCTATTAGATTCCATAAAACTTTGCCAGAGAGGAAGGGCCCAACAAATAATTCATGAGAGCTATGCTTAGTATGTAGCAGTAATAACATCATTCATGACTGCTCAGCTAACCAAGAAAGGCTGGATGTGAAGTGGTGGAGGAATTGGTGTGCATTGCATGAGAGTAGAAATATTATCATCCATTTTGTGGCTGCTATTAATTGGCTGAAATTTCAGTATAGTGAAGTCTGTTGGAGAAAATCCAGGCGCTTTTGCTAGTACATGTTGTACCTGAGAACATCTAGGAAAGTTATGTTCTTGTCTCATTGTTTTTCCTTTTATTTATACTTTTTTTCTTATGACATTATCATTTCTGTTTATGAGCTGCAGGCTACTAAACTTCATTGGCTGAATACTTTTAATAATTTTATATAAGGTATCCTGATTTGCTTCAAGGGAACTCTGAAGAAATGTACTACTGAAATGTTTTATATTTCATGGGGTTTGCATGCATTCTTTGTTATTACAAGATACTAGACGATTAGTGAAACTGTATATAGGCAGTCTTGAGCTGATATTTGCAAACATTCATTTGAATATAAACTATGTATTTGATTTAATGGTAATCTGTTTATTAAAGGTTTTCTGTAATGTCTATCACCACAGTATCTAAGTGCTGGTCATTTGGACATTCCTATGAGAGTATTGTCATTTGCAACAGTATTCAGAAAAAGAGAATGTGTTACAAATTCACATGTAAATTTGTTTTTGCTTAAATATTTGCACTGGAAGTGTCGAAACAACAATTTAAACAGCTATTTTGTAGGACTGATAGTCAAATCAGGAGATAGAAAAAATATTATGTGACTTCTTGTCTGGTGTGTTTCTAGGATCTAATTTGAAAATTTCCTCATAGTTCAGTTTTAGTTCTTGAAATCAATCTCCGCCTAACAGATTTTTGCCTTTGGATTACCGGACTGGTAAATTTCTCTTTGGGCTTTTATATTTTACCAGGACTAGCATAGAACCTACCACCTACTGAGATTCTACTACAGTGTGGGTACACAGGGTCACTCCTGCATTCACTGGTGGGCTCAGTCCTGCTTTGAAATGCTGAGTTCTCTATTCATTGACCACAATAGCTCCGTATCTACTTCCTTTGTACTGACTTATTATTTAACTCTACAGTTCCTTTTTATGATCCCACTTTAGTTGCTTTAGACAGTTCATGGCCCTACCCCTGCTCTTCCCCCCCACAAGGCCCCACTGAGTTTGCACCCTTCCTCCCTGTTGCTCCGCCCCAAGGCCCCACAACCGCTTGTCCCATCCACCCTATGCTCCACACTCACTCAGCCTCTTCCTACCCCCTCTCTGCCTCCTCCCCTGAGGCCCTACCCTCACTCCACCTCTTCCTGCCCACACTCCACCTCTTTTCCTGAGGCCCCACCCACCAATCAGTCCTCTCCACCCCCTCCATAAGGGAAAGTGACATGATGAGGAAGTGGAGAGAAGTGAGTGGTAGGCAGGAGCAGGAAGAAGTGGGCTTGCAGCGGAAGAGGTGGAGCAGGGACGGGGTTGTGGGGGAAAGAGGCTGAGCAGGGGTGTGGCCTCAGGAAGAGGCAGAGCACAGGCGGAGCCTTGGGGAAGAGCAGAGCGGGGTGGCAGGGCCACGGTCTGGATGTCAGTGGTCCCCCAATTCTAGGAAGCTTTTGGTGCTACTGGGAATAGCCTCCCTAAATGAAAGACTCACACGCTGCCTATGACTATAAGTCATGTTTTCTAACCTTTTCATCATTCATTAGAATCTCCTCTGAACTGTCTCCAATTTATCAACATCCTTTTCAAATTGTGAGAACCAGAACTGGACACAATATTCTAGAAGTGGTCACATCAGTGTCAAATACAGAGGTAAAATAATTTCTCTTCTCCTACTCATGATTCTCCTTTTTCTGCATCCCAGGATTTCATTATCCCTTTTGGCCACTGGGGGCTCATGTTCAGCTGATTGTCCATGTAAGCAGTGTCAGGATGAGCTCCACCCTGACATCTGGTGAGGAATAGCAGGAATTGCGGTGACCTGTGGAAAATAACTTTCAGTGATGTTACAGTAAAACCTCCATTTAATGGACTAATTCGGGCGAGGGGGTGTCCGTTAAATCAAAAAGTCCATTATTTAATAATAAAAAAAAAAAGTTGTCGGAGCAGCAGCCTGCCCGCCACAGGGTCGGGGGGGCAGCTCCGCAGCCCGCCCATTGCTGGGACCCGGGCGGCAGCCAGGAGCCATCAGCCAGCCCGCCCGGGTCCTGGCTGCTGGGACCCGGGAGGCAGCCGGGAGCCGTCAGCCAGTCTTCCCGCTCGCGGGACTCGGGCGGGAGCCGGCAGCCCACCTGCTGGTGGGACTCGGGCGGGAGCCAGCAGCCTTCCTGCTGGCGGGACTCAGGCGGGAGCCGGCAGCCCGCCCGCAGCCGGGAGCCGGACGGGAGCCGGCAGCCAGCCCACCCGCTGCCTGGACCCGGGCGGCAGCCGGGAGCCGGCAGCCAGCCCGCGAGAAACGGATTTCGGATTTCCAGACTTGCTCAAAAATTTTGTCCGTTGCATCCAAAGTCCATTAAATCGAGGTCCGTTAAATCGAGGGTTTACTGAATTTGCATAGACACACCCACATCACGTAATCAGGTTAACAACATTTTATCATTCCTGCCCCAATAACAGAGAACCTGGGGATCCCACAGCAGCTGAAGTGATCATTGGGCTGCTGTGAGCTCAGAGTAGGTGTGGTGGGTGTGTCTATGCAAATAACATCAGCTGAAGTTATTTTCCACAGCTCACTGCAATTCCCACTATTCCCCACCAGATGTCAAGGTGGAGCTCATCCTGACACTGCTTACATCCACTGTGACCCCCAAATCTTCTTCAGCTTCACTGCTTCCCTGGATAGGGTCCCCATCCTGTAAGTATAGTCTACAATCTTTGTTCCTGAAAATTTAGTTTTTGGAGAGGCGGGGCCAAAAATGTAACCGTTCTGCCCATCAGAGTTGGCAGCAACAAGGGCCAGGTTCAGTATCCAGGGGTTCCATTCCAATGACACAATACAAAATCGGCTCGAGCCCCCACCCAGTGACCTGGGACAACCATATACCACCCTTCTGGGTGCCTCTAAGAGGCAATACTTCCCCTCTCACAAGCACAGAGTCTGAGTGTACCAAAACCCTTTTAATAATAGAGAGAAACAATGTGGCATTATATTGGGGAAACACCACAACCAGGATTCATAAACCAAACCATAAACCAGAATCCCCCCCCCCCCCAAACACACACACACACACACAAGTAAATGGGCTGTGTCCTTCACCTTTGGTTGAGTCCCACAAGCCCCAAAGTCACCCAAGGTCCCAAAAGTCCAACAGCCCAAAAGTCTCTGCAGAGTTTTACCTCCCTGCCTGGGTGGAAATGGGGCTGGGGACAGGTTAAGGGGCACCTTACGTGGTCAGAGGCCGACTGCCCCGCCTCTCCATGGGGTTCTGCTGCAGTCCTCAACATGAGCCATTCCGTCAGCTGCCCAGGAACTGCTCTGCTTCACCAGCTGCTCTGCTCTGTCAGTTGCTGCACATCACCAGCCACTCCGCTAGCGGTCACCCAAATTGCTCCGCTCTGTCCACTGCTGCACATCGCCAGCCACTCTGCTAGCAGTCAGTCGAGCGGGTCCACTCCATCAGCTGCTCAGCAATACAAAATCAGGCACCCCTACTTAACACAGTGCTCAGTGATTTCAGCTCTTAAGTGATCTCAGATCTCAAGTGATTTCAGCTTTCGTGGATGCAAGCAGTCCGATGAAGTGGGTATTAGCCCATGAAAGCTTATGCTTCAATACTTTAGTTAGTCTTTAAGGCGGGGTGGGGAACGTCCGGCCCGCGGGCCGTATAAGGCCCGCGAAATCATTTGGTCTGGCCCTCTGGCCCTGCTCCAGGAAAAGGCGGACACTAGGCCCCTGCAGCCCCCTAGGCACAGGAGCGGCAGGAGGGTCTCTGCTCCCTGCTGCACTTACCAGGAGCATTGGCTACATTGTGGCTAATGGGAGCTGCAGGCAGGGACCCCCTTCCCAATCAGCTTTCAGCCAATGGCAGCTGGCGCCAGTACTTCTGGCCGGGGCAGCACGTGCAGAATCCCGCCCCTGTGGCTGCTGACCCTGGGAGCCAGGCTGGAACTGCCAGCTAAGCAGTGGGGGCTGCAGGTGGGAGCCGGGGTCCTGGATCCCCAGCCCACGGTGGGGCTGCGCCCGGAGTTTAGGGGAAGGAGGTGCCCCTGACCTGCAGCATGGCTGCCTGTGCCTGGCCCCAAGAGGAGAGAGGAGTCTCGGTGTCCCTGACCCGCAGCAGGGCTGTGCCCGGCCTGGGGGGGGGGGAGGGGGGAGTGGTGTCCCTGACCCGCAGCAGGGCTGTGCCCGGCCTTGGAGCTGGAGGGGGGGGGGCGGAGTCCCTGATTCGCGGCAGGGCTGTGCCCGGCCTTGGGGGGGTGGGGGTGGGGTGGCCCTGACCTGCGGAGCCAGGGGCGGGGGGGCTGTGCCCTGTGCAAAAGGGGGCAGGGGCGCTGTGCCCCAGAGTCGACTGCGCTCCAGACTGACGGACGCAAACCTGGAAAAGCTGTTGCGAGTAGCAACATCATCAATACCAGCTAACATCACACGCCTCACTAAAGAGAAGCAGTTCCAGCCATCACATTAGGAGTGAGTTAGTTAAATGTTTGACCAAATATAGCAGGCTAATTTTTAAGTTGATAATTTTGTATGGCCCACGAATGATGTTATAAATATCCAAATGGCCCTTGGCAGAAAAAAGGTTCCCCACCCCTGCTTTAAGGTGCCACAGGACCCTTTGTTACCTCTATGAGCAAAGTGTCTGTGAGTCATACTAGAAACTAACTACTGCTTCTGCTCATCTGATAGGGCTGTATGCTTTATGCTTTTTTTAATTCCTTGCTAGACTCTGTAACAATCTGTTTGAAAGTAACAGTGCAGAGGAGGGAGGATGATCTTGTCAATACAATATAGGAGTAGGAGTCAGCAAATCACTGTAATGATACCGGATTTTTCACAGGTTTCCTGTGTGTGCTTTGAGAGGCCACTTAAGACTAAATTTTCAAAAGTGTCTGCTAACTATGGGCTACTTGGGAAACCTTTTGCTTGAGTTTAGAGGACCATCTGTATCTCCAACCCAAGGCAAAAGGAGTCATTGGTGTTCAAAACTCCTTGAAATCAGGCCTCAGCTGTCTCATGTTGGCCATTCAAGGGCTGAGATACCCCAAACTAATTTGGACACTTTTGAAAATATGGTCCTTAGCCTCTCTCTCTCAGTCTCCTAGGGTGACTAGACAGCAAATGTGAAAAATAGGGACAGGGGGTGGGAGGTAATAGTCGCCTATATAAGAAAAAGACCAAAAAATCAGGAGTGTTCCTATAAAATCGTGTTATTGGGTCACCCTACATACAGTCTCCCCATTTACAAAATAAGGATAAAAATACTTCCTTAATGGAAAAATACTTCCTTAATGGAAAGTACTATATAAGTGTAGATCACTCTGATTAATATGGACATAGAAATCCATTCCACATAACTAATATGCATGCATTAATAGCAAATAGGCTAACCAAACATGAGCTGGATCAATGGTTAACTCTTTAAGTTTGCAGAATGAAAAAAAGAGCTATGTAACAGCTAGAATAAGTGAATAGCATTGTATCAGTCTGCATATTTGCTGCCACACTGGCAATATACACCATTCCCACACGTCTCTAGAATAAACTGACAAAAGATACAATTATTGACCTCCTATATGAGAGTTTGAGCTTTAAAATTAATCACTACTACCATTCAAATGCCATATTATCCTAGTAGGCTGAATTTTTGTGTCTCTGTTCTGGACATTAGTGTCCAGAATACACTAAACTTACAATAAACTTTAAACACATGGGATAGAAACTGAAGCTTTGTGATTCTAATACAATTTATGTCAGCCCTAGATACCAACAAAAGAACTACTGTGCACATTCTATGACCATGCCAAAACTCTATCACATGACAGTATCAAATTTCTAAAGGCTGATAGCTAAGAGTCTTGAAAACTAAGAGCTCTGTACGGTTTCAGTACTCTGCTTATTTTTCTCAAAGTTTATAACTGTGTGTCATTTAACTGCTCCCATTTTAAAGAAATTAACTGAACAAAAGAACAAATAAGCACCTTTACTTCACACATTTGAAAAGAATATAAGTTAAAATGAAGTATGCCACAATGTAGATGAATACCATTAATTTTTCAACTACACCGTTTAAAAAGTTTCTCCCCAGCCTCTCAGACCTTTCCAAAGGAAAGGAAATTATGTCAGATTTATACTATATAATTAAATCCTCTCTTAGGCTGTGATCTCAACAGGTATCTCAAAATAAGCATAGCATGGTCAATATTTGAATGGCAGACTTTGAAAGAGGACATCTTTTGTGCTGCAGTCAATGGTACTGCTGATTCAGTAGGGGGCATCCTCCTCTGAGTCAGTACTGAACCAGTCACTATTATGGTGACCACTGTGCTGATGGTGTTATTTGAATGAAATGTAAAATCAAGCTAGCCAGAGTCGCTAGCCAGAGTTGAACATTAAAGATCCTTACAGCACTATTCTAAAAAATAGGGGTGTTCTTTGAGTATCTTGAGCAAAGTCAAACTCACTTAATTACATTCTGCTCACTTAAATTTCCATGCAGTTTCATCTGAACAACTGTCTTCACTGCCCGTCCTCAACATATATACAGTGTTGCTGCAGGTTGTTGATCAGCTGCTGTGCTGCCCTTTAGAAGCAGCTGCATTTCAATGGTGGGCGAGTTGACTCATTTAGATTATGTAGTTTGCAAAATTCTTTGGGCTCATTTGAGTTGAAAAGCAAAATTTACAAAACATAAATGTAAAATACTATTACTGTATTTTTAAATTCACTATTATATATTTAATAGAAGAACAGATATTTAATAGGAATTTACTTCTCATGTCAAGGCAGTCTATGCTGATTTCTGTATTACAAAAGGATAATGACAATGCTTTATGTTTTTGAAGAAGGATGGTCTTGTAGGTATGGTCAGGGAACCAGAAGATCTGGACTTCATTCCTAGCTTTGCCACGGGCTTCCAGTGTAACTTTGGATAAATCATGTTACCTTTCTGTGCTTCAGTTTCCTCACCCATAAAACGGGACTAATACTAGTTGTTTTCCACTTTGACCACATTTGTTAAATGCTTTGAGTTCCAAAGTGAGATAGGAGTCCAAACTACTATTATTATTATATATTGCCTTTCCACTAGGTAGATCCCAAAGCACTGTGTAAGCTACATACATTGAGATTACTTCACTCACCACTAAAATGTGTCTTGGGCGAAATTCAGCAGATATCAACAGTCCAGAAAACCACATTCCAGGATGAAAAGTGAGAATATTTTCCATATTTTTCCACTTGAAACCATATGGGGAATTTTAGGTAGGTAAAATGTAATTATACAAAATGGAATTTGGCCAGAATGTTTGGGCCTACTCTTACAAGAACTCTGAGGACTATTTACAAATGCACCATGTGGAGGATACTGGTTCAGTATTGACTCATAGAGAAGAGACCTGCATACTGAATCATAAATATTACTTTCCTCAGCACCTGAGTTTTCACTGTAGGCAAATTTATACCAAGTACTGACCAACCTTGTCCTTCCTTAACATATGATATCTGATTAGATCACAGCTTATGGCAGAATGGCTGCCTAATATAACAATCACATCAATGTGCATTTTATTTATAGGGAGATGTACTAGAATACCACATGATGGTTTGATTTGCATATTTCCTTATATGAGGATTCTTTATTTAATTGCACAGAAATGATTTCATGCCTATGGTACAAACACTGTTACTTTTGGAATCTACTTTCTCACACCTCTAGCCCAATGTTTAGTTCAGCTTCTAAAGCTTTATTCATAAAATAATGATGAGCTTAAACCATTATTAAGATAATTAAAACACTGAAAGAATTGTGTAATAAAAATTGTTGCCTTTTTCATAATTGAAATGTTCTCAGTATAAATCCAACATCCTAATGATAAAATAAACTGTTGAAAACCAAAATAAAATTAAAATAACTAAAGTCTTTTAAAATAACTGTACTTCATGAAAGTGCGTGTTTAGAGTCCCAATTGCTGTTGGGCTTTGTGCTAACAATTTAAAGTACAATTAGCCGTAAAATAGCCAGTTTTTAAGGCCACCGATAAATTAAAGTTAGAAAACAATGGTGACTTGTGCTTAGTATGCGGATCATATAAACCTAAACTGAATAGAAGGGCATTAGGATTCTGGACACCTGGTCTTCTCTTGCTGTGGATAAAGAACAGGGTTGAATGTTGGAGTTCACTCATACAATTCTAATAGTTAATCCTGTTTGTAACGGTCGATTTACATGTTAGAAGATCTAAAAGACAGGAAGTACAGAGTCTGCCTTTGAATTTTAGTCTTTGGAGTTTTCCCTGTTAATCTTTCTGAGACAAGAATCACAATTTATTACCAACTATTTTTTGGCTTTCAATACAAGGTTTTCATAAACCTTACAGGAACATAACAAGTTAAAAGAAGAAAATAATTCATTTTTGCTTAGTACCATATATTTTTCCACATTTGGTAACAGGGTGAATAATTAATACAGATATATTATTAATATATATCTGTATATATTAATCTAATAAGCAGTGAAGAAATATCAATTTCAAAAATGAAATGGAATTAAATTTATTTAAAATTATTATTCAATTGGTCTATTTGAAAATTGCCACCCCAACTCAGACACATCTTTAGTACATTTTATTGTGATATTAATATTTTCACACACACACACATATATATATTTATTAACAACTAATATAGATGTGTTAAATAAGAAGCATGAAACTATTAATTTCATAGCGCATTAGCATAAAATTCAACATTTGTTTGTTTGTTTGCTATTGATAGCAGAAGTAATATTATGAAGATGTGTGTGGTGGAATTAAGGAATTTTATAATTTTTAAGATAAACCGTTAGTAAATTAATCAGTAGATAATATTCATGTATTCTTACTGCTGAATGTCTGCTGATTTTACAGGAACATGATATGCAGGGGCCATCTTTAATAGGTTGCCAGTTTCCAACGTGCATGCGCAAATCACAAACTTGTATTGTGCAAGCACACTAGAAAATTTCAGCTTGAGTAACTTGTCGAAGGTCAAGTCTCTTGACTCACAGTCCTGTGCCTTAACCACATAATGATTCTTCCCCATTGTTTGTATTTTATCAATTAACATGGGCTTGGCACGCTTTAATTGATGGCACCCAATGGAAACAGAAAATTCAAAGAAACAGATGGTAATTTAAACGCATTTAGTGCAGAAAAGAAATAAATGGAAAGGACATAATAATAGGGAATATGATAGAATTTTGTAGTGATGAATCAGTCAAAGAAGTCCATGAAATACTTCTTAAAAGTTTAAGAAGTAACATGGCATAAAACTACAAATCAAAGAGCTCACGTCTAAAAATTTCTTTCAGAACATCAGTAGCCATCACATTGAATCCTGCAGAGATTGTTTTATTCACTTTGAATTCCATAGAGCCTGATCCTAACCCATTACTATGATACAATGGAAAATTGTCAGAACAATCCTCACCTTAAATGCAGGAACATAAGGATGATTGATGGAGTGTATGAGTGATTTTGGATTAAAGGTGGCAGAGGGCGGGGTAGGGTCCCTCAAAACTAACACACAACTGTATAATTGTTTGTGGTTTCTCTTCACTTTCACCAGGCTCAGAGCCAGCCAAAAGAAAATAAGGGAAAACAAACATTTTAATGGATTGGGCCAGTGTTCCTCCTCAAAGTTTAAAAACCAGCTGCAATCTTTTGCATTTTAAAGATTATCAAACATTTAAAACAAAAACTTTTAAACTCACCTGGTATTTTTTATCTAGAATTCTATGCTAGAATAACTTGTCAATGTAAATTCTACACACAAACTCACAGAGCTCCAAATATACACTTTTGTATTTTGCAAGTGCAAAAAATATTTGAATACCAAACTCACTACTTTAAGAAAAATATTAATATTGTCTGGTTAAATAGTCAGAAGTAAAGAAACACCACAATTATGTCAAGAATCAGGGAGGTAGCCGTGTTAGTCTGGAATAGCAGAGGTAACAAAGTCCTGTGGCACCTTAAAGACTAACTATAAAGTTTTGAAGCATGAGCTTTCGTGGGCTAATACCCACTTCGTCGGATGCAGGCAGTGGAAGTGTTCAGAGGCAGTTATAGAAAAGTAGGTAAGAGCCAGGTGGGAGGTGAAAGGGTTAGTCCAATTAAGCTGAGCCAGCTTGTTATCTCCGATCAGGGAGTGTGGATTATTCTTCTAGCATTTGAATGGGGTGTGTGAACATGGAGAGACGAGAAACAATGTCTGTAATGAGCCAACCATTGTAGATCTCTGTTCAATCCGAGATTGTGTGTGCTGAATTTGCAAATGAATTGAAGTTCTGCAGTCTCCCTTTGCAGTCTGGATTTGAAGTTTTTTTGCTGCAGGATGGTGACTTTTAAATCTGTAATAGTGTGTCCAGGCAGGTTGAAGTGTTCCCCTACAGGTTTATGGCACAAAGTGATTGAATGGCACAAAGTAGCCAGAGAAAAAAATAAGAACTTGCCCCAGTGTTTTTTTTCTGATTCCCAAGCCTTCTTTTACATTGATGGATTTTAATACTTCTCCTATTGACTTTCACTAATAGGTCTGATGAGTCCCAAAACTAGCTTTACTAAATTATAACATCCTTTTACTGCAGCATTCTATATTGCCATTTCTGAGTATACTAAATACCAATAGCTTGTAGTCAAGTTCCAAGCTTCCCCATTATTCTCACATATTCAATAAGTGCTTTCCTATCTGTAAGAAACTGATCCAAGATGAATTCTCTTTTTGGCTGGGGTTTCTCTGCTTTCTGGAACATAAATTGATTTATGGGTTATGTTATATACATGTAAATAGTTCAAATTACCAATAAGTTCAGTATCTTGTGGTTCAGAGCACCTTGGATGATGGTCCAGTAAGCTGTCATTTGTATTCTCTTCTTTTCCTTGTGGTCAGTAGGAGGTGTTCATAATTGTTTCTAGTTTGGTTTTCATTCTTTGTAAGCTTATCTAAAGAAGTTCTCATTTCTTCTTTGTCAGACAGTAGCTTCTCACCATTGTTAACATTTGTAACTGTTGATATATCACAGCCTTTACATCCCTTTGTCCTTCTCTCCTTCTATGTAGGTTTTACCCTCTGTAAATGACATTCTAGTTATAAGAATTTTTATGCTCCCCACCTCTCATGAGAATGGAGGAAGCATTTTGTCTTTAAATTGTTAGCTCTTTGGTGCAGTGACTGAACTTTTGGCTTTCTCTTGTACAGGCCGAAGCATACTGTTGTTGTTCAATAAAAACAGTAACAAAGGGGTAAATGAGAATGGGGTGAACATTCAATATGATAGGTTTAAGATTAGCAGCCGTGTTAGTCTGTATCTGTAAATAAAATGAGGAAGACTTTGTAGCACCTTAGAGACTAACCAGTTTATTTCAGCATAAGCTTTCGTGGCTATAGCCCGATGAAGTGAGCTATAGCCCACGAAAGCTTATGCTGAAATAAACTGGTTAGTCTCTAAGGTGCTACAAAGTCTTCTTCATTTTATTCAATATGATGTATAACAATAATATAGTGAAAAATACAATATTACATTTGCTCTGATATGCCACTGATTTACCTCTCTGTATTAGAGAAAGGTGTTGTGTACAGCACATTGCCTCTATATCATCTAATTGCAACAGTGTATATAGAAGTCATTAATATTTGAACAGAAAAGAAGTACATCAAATGAAAAATCAGTTACAAAATGACCCTACTTATTTAAAAAGATGTTAAAAAATCGAAAACAGACCTTATTCTGCAGCTTTTTCTCTGGGCTTTATGTTGCTATTTTTAATCTCATCCATTTTGTAAAAAAACAAGTACTTTCATTACCTTAGCAACCACAGAAACATGTGGTACTGTATGTATGCAACCTTTTTAAGAAAGTACACAGCACCATGGGAACTGAGCTGTTGACTCCTGTGGTGGTAGCAAATGGTAGCAATAGAAGCAATTCAAATGCACCATTCAAATAAATGATAGAAGTTTCACACCAGTGATGTAAGACAAACAAAGACTGGGGCTTTTGCACTACTGCAAGACTCATTGGACATTGCCCATTATTTCTACAGAATGGGAAGTTGCATACATCCTGCTCAGGAACATTAAGCTACCTCTGCAATACAGAATATCTTCCTATATCTACCAGTTATTCATATATACTGTGACTATACACAATTTTTACAGTAGTTTAAAAGAAAAAAGTGTTTCCAATTAGTAATCTCCTATCTTTCAAAACTTGTAATGCTTATTATTTTTGATAGACACAGCTGATTTCAGACACCGTACTGTATGCTATTGCTAATAGCTTTGTGAGTATAAAGGCATATACCAGGATGATTGTGGTGAACATATAGTTGAGTGGAGCAAATATCAGGCCAAAGGCCAATTAGTTAAAAACAGTTGAATTTCGTGAGCCATGTGCCAAGAGTATTTTCCAGATGTTTTTTGCTTGGATTAAGGACATAGTTATTTTCAGGTGCTTCACCTCTCTTTTCACCAGCTCATTTCTGCCTCGTGCTGTGTTGTGCAGCAAAAATACATGTGTTTTAAGGTGACATGCTTTTACCAGCATCAGGAGTAATCAGTCACCACTCTTTTGTGCACTGCAGTTATACATCTTAAAACTGAAAGTATGTTAGAGATGCCTTTGCAGACAATGGAGTTTATCATTAAAGCCATTGACTTCAATGACATTGTGATTTGGCTTGAAAAGAACAAGTTTCCTTCCGGGTAGATTTTTTTTTTTTTAAAGAAAAATGATTTAAATTGCATCATTCTAACTCCTGCCCTATCACCTGGTGTTCTGTGTAACACTGCAGCATTCCAGTTCCCTGTAAGTAAATCTTGTATCTATTATTTAATCTTTCTAGGCTTCTGAAGGTAGATTAGGGAGTGCTCATTCTCAGGGGGCTACCTGCATTGATAGTGAGACGTGGGATATGAACCCTGAAAGGTCACTCTGGGGACAAAAACAATAAAGCACATTGGAACCAGCATTGTAACTGTGATTCTCATGGATTAAACTTCAAATGAGCCCTTCCGTTCCATTCAATTATTGTTGACTGCAAATGGCGACAGCCTGTTCTCATGTCTGAAACAGAACAAGATCTCATTTTTGGGGGGAGATAACTGCTCGGTAACTTATATTTGGATTTTCCCTTTTTGCTTAGACAGACAACATTGAGCAAATGTGGATCATTCAAAAAAAATAACACACAGTAATTGTCATCTTTTTCCGCACCAAATACAGGACAAAGACTCCACAATGAGAGAAACAGCACAAATCTGGAAAGGAGGAAGCTTGGAATGGTTTAGAGTCAATAACAAGATGCAGCATTTCTGAGATACTTGTAAATAATTCAGGGAGAATAGCACCAGGTTTAAGAGGAGGGGGAGTAAATGTCAGTAAAAAGGGGGAGGGGGAAGACCATCTAGTCCAACAAAAAGTTTCAGTAGTTTATGAAGTGGGTGCTACAGAGATGATGCTGTGTCTGCATGTTACATGTACTATTACTCTGTATCAGATGAAATACAATTTATTAGACAAGTACAAATCTCAGTGTTATCACAATGATGGAGATAGCTGTGGAATTGAAGGGCCTGTTCCTTGTTTACCCGCAAGCTACTTTACACTTTCATTTTAAATTACCAATTACACTTACCCTCACCTTAAGGCCAGAGTGGTGGGAAGTGGTCTTCATGTAAATGAAAATCTGGACCCATGTTAAAGGTTGTTCAATACTTTCCATTATAAGACCCTGTTTTCAGTTGATTACAACTTTGCAAACTGTAGCCCTTTGGGCTGGAATTTTCCTCAGCCTCGGGCTTAATTTTCTTGGAAAATTTAAGCCAAAACAGTTTAGTCATTTCTGAGGATGAGGCACAGAGCATACCTACCGGTTTGGGGACTGCAGTGGAATATCTAGATCGTGGATCCCAACAGGGCTTAGGTGTGAGTTAGGTGCCAAGCTGCTTGGCAGTGTCAGGACTCAGGTGGCTATTCATATACCCACATTACTGGCAGAAACACAGGCACCTAAACAAATTTACGAGACTGGAAATAAGGCATATGTTTTTAATGGTGAGAGTAATTAACCATTGGAACAATTTACCAAAGATCATGGTGGAGTCTCCATCACTGACAATTTTAAAATCAAGATCAGATGGTCTTCTAGAAGATATACCTAGGAATTATTTTGGGGAAGTTCTATGGCCTGTGTTATACAGGTCAGAATAACTGATCAGTGGTCCCTTCTGGCCTTGGCATTTAAATATCTATGAAAGTGAGGAGTGTAGGAATTTCAGGCACCTACAATATTAGGCAACTGCTAAGTGGGAGTTTTATGATGCCAGTGGTGCCCAGATGTTCAGACATAGGTATCTAAATAGGTAGCCAGGTGCCAAAGTCTCCCTTGTGAAGGCTAGCCCTGTAAGTTATTTGAGCAGCTGACTTTTAAAGTACCATTCAGAAACCAGGCACCATAAAATAAAGTGGCTTCTGGCATCCTAATTATCAATCATTCTAACAACTTTGTGGTCGTATTAACCCATCCAAACACTTTTCTGGATTGGAGAGGAGACGGAGATTAATACTGGACATTACATTTGGAGAATTTTTCAGAACTGTGTGTTTCAACTTTACAGATGTTCATGATTGGTAAAATAGAGGTTTGTGCCATTACAGTCTTTATTGTTTTAGTGCAGATGGAAGCTAGTAATCCCTTAAAACACTATAGCGCTTCGTTATTCTCCTAACACCTGGTTCCGACTATAGCACTTGAAAGATCAGTGTCTTCTCAGCATATGACTGAACGTTTACAATCTACTTTTTCAAAAAACAGAAGCAAAAGAGAGTTGATGATGGCAGCCTCTCAGCAATGAAGTAAATAAATTAAGTCCAGATAATTTCTTCCAGACGGTAAGGGCTTGTCTACACTTCTTAGAACATGACAGCAGCACCCCTTTGCTCCTGTAGCACTTCAGTGTAGACAATACTTATATGCACAGGAGGATTTTCTCATTGGTGTAGGTAATCCACGTCCCTATGAGGCAGTAGCTATGTTTATGGAAGAATTATTCCATCAACCTAGTGCTGTCTATGTGGAGATTTAGGTTGGCTTAACTATGCCTCTCAGGGATATGGATTTTTCACACCACTGACCATTGTAGTTAAACCACCCTAACTTTCTAGTGTAGAAAGGGCCTATGTCCTTTTCATTTACCAGGCAAAGATATTCCACCAGATTCTAGAAAAAGGTTTTTTTTAATGAATTAAGATTTTAGCTTGAGCAAGTAAAATTCAGTGTGAAAGATTCTTTTTCAACTTTTAAAATAACTTTATGCAATGTGAAAGATTTTCTGAACCATCATATTTGAAATCATTACCTAATCCCAGTCACAGTCTGTGAGAAATCTTTCCATCTGTTCAGCATGTATTATCTTGGTGATCTCCTGACTCCTTTTGTATTAGATGTGGTTTTATGGGCGCGTGTTCTGGTTTAGCAGTAAAGCTTGCATTCATACTTCCCTGTAATGGAATAAAGAAAACACATTTGTTCTGGATTCTTTTGTTTCTTAATTTTCTTTAGCATTTGGATAGCTAAGATCATAGGTGCTTTATAAGCACACTTGATAGATAGGGATAGGGTATAGAACTGTTTCCAAAAACACGTAGCTGAAGTTGCGTATCTGGTTGCAAATACTTTGAAAATCTCTGCAAAGAAGCTGTATCTAAACTAAAGCTTCTCTGCAGTTTCCAAAAAAACTAAAGCTTCTTTTATTTCTCTGCAGTATCTTTGAAAATCTCTTGGTTTTTTGCAGGCAATAAACAAGATATTTTAAGACATTTTTGCTGTAAATTGTACATTTCTAGTAATCTCACTTGTAAACCAAAAACACCTACTTAAAACTGGTGTTTCCACAGTTGCCTGGAGATTGGTTTAGATGCATGCAAAAGAGGCTTTTGCAATTTCCATAAAAGGTGGAGCTAAGGCTGTGCTGGCCATTGGTCCTTTCAGTTATATCCTTGCTGTTTGGGGAGGGCAGGGGCAGAAAGAGCAAGAAGTACTTGTGGATTGCCACGGACTCGCAGGGGCGAGGAAAAATTGCAGGCCTGTTATTTACCAGGTTGCACGTGGCAATAAACTATATAGGTAAGAGACGCAAGGGGAGTGTGGGTCAGGACGTGAGCTGCAGATGCACAGACACACACACAAGTAAAAATTAATCAATTTAAAGTTTTACTGGGGATAATTACAAGGGGTAAGGGAGCAGTTTTTTGATTAGCTAATAGACAATGAAACTTAAAACACACAATGACTAAAATGCCTGCTAACATTATTTACAAACAAAGATGCAGCATTTAGTAATAATTCATACTTACAAATACAAACCAACGCATAACACGACCGGTAAACGTATAAGCTCTATTTGAAAACACGTGAGCTGAGAGAGAGGCTTCGAGTTGATCAGGCTCGGTTACGTGGGGTACACAGGATACACGGATACACGGGATTCGTTTCCTCTCTCTGTCTGCACATGGCAGGCAGAAACATAAATACCAACTATGACATCACAAAAGTGTCATAGGGGACGGGGCCCAAAACTTGTTTGTGTTCGCTTCTGATTGGCACAAGCAAAGTTTACACCAAGTAGGGGAGCAGGTGCCTCAAAGTCTGGCTTCGCCCCCAAAAGGGGAGGAAATGCATATTGTTATAGAATGCACACAAAACTGAATGACAAAGGATGAGGCCAGGGCAGAAGCATATGACTCAAAGTCTGGCTTCACCCCCAAAAGGGGAGGAAATGCATATTGTTATAGAGTGTGTGCAAACCTGAATGACAAAAGAAGAGGCCAGGGCAATACCGGTATGGGCAAGTGTTACAGGATGCAGACAGGAACTCATCAGAACATGCCCCCGTGCCCTGGCCGAAATAGTTTGGCAGAATACCTAAACTTCCGAGTCCGACTCCTCATTCCCACCTACGAGGGGATGCGCTTCGGGGGTGGAAGCGATGTAGGCCGAGGCAACAAACTTGTGAATGCAGGCTTTAATGAAGGCACATCCGAGGCAGAGAAGAGTGAGCCTAACTAGAAGGGACACAAAACAGGGATTGGAAATAAGATTTGTAGGCCGCAAGGCCAAGCCAATTGAGCTATGATCAAAACTGGAAGGACTCTCGTGACTCTCATACATTAGAGCTTAACATTTGCAGGTCTTTAACAATTGAGGACAAGTTAGGAGAAAATAGAAGGCAAAGAAACACAGCATTTATCAGCAAATTCAGAATATACTTCAGCAAATTTAGTAGAAAATGAAAAAGATTGTAACAAATATTGAATTATTAATCTATTTTGAATACTATACTGAACAAGGGAATGTAACTGCTGATTAATTAAGGAGAGGCCCTTAGCCGTAGTATTAACAAGCATTTCAATAGCAAGGGATAGAAACAGCACTTTATCACGTAACATCATATAACTAACAGGGTTAACGCTAACAACAGAGGAGGTATAGAAGTTTCCAAAAAAATTATAATTAAGACGATAAGAACAATTAATGAGAGGGGGATAGGTAAAATTAAAAGTGGGTTCAGTTAGAGAGGTATTAGCATAAGAAAAATAAAACAATTTACACTAGAAGTATTAAATGAAGAAAAATTATAAACTATTGGTACAAATTGAAAGGGTAATGGATATTTAGGTGAGAACTGAGTGGAGCAAACAAGACAATCTTCTGGACTCAGCGCTGACAGGGACTGGTTTCCGCTGACCTCCTGCACCCAGTAGGCGGCGAACCAGGTTTGCAGTTCACCTTCTCCCAGGGCTCCATGGACAAAGATGTTGTGAGGGAGGGCAGCATAACCTGTAAAACAGAATAATACGAGCCCTACTCGGGGGCATTAGTTTGCTTGTTAAGAACTACATTTGCTGAGCCAGTTTTAAAAATCAGGGTTGGGGTTTGCTGTTCGCAGCATAGTCTTTAAAACTGCTGATTTTTCACTCCACAACACCATTGCTTTGAGGATGATATTAAGTATGGATGTGAAGGGAAGCCCCTAATTCATGGGTTTGTCTTATGTGATCTTGCCAAGAGCTAAAGAAAACAGCTACTTTACAAGCTTATACAAGCTCTGGCAAATGTTTGGAACTCAAGTAACATTAAATCAATATAGATATTGATGTTGTTAATAGCACAGAAATCTTGGCATGTAGCCATGGAAACAATATGGTAGTGTGCCTCAGTTTCCCTTGTTATACTGCACATCAGGTGTGGAATGTCTTTTCCCTTTGGAAAGTTTTACCACTGTTTACAGGCCTTAACTGTGACACATTAGTAGAACCAGGCCTTTTAACATCAAGTGTGTTCCCGTGTGTTCCCATGTATTCCTCTTAACATGGTCAAAGGATTTTTCAAAAGATTAGGACCATTGTACAATTTTACAGTCTCTGGTAATAACACAGTAGTTACACAAAAATACCATTAGGTTTGTCAAGCTATGCCTTAGGGTCAATACCATTAATTTCAGCTTTCTAGGGTCACTTTGCAGTTTTTCCTTTACAAAATCAATTCTTTCCCTTCTTGCCCCGAAGGGACAAAACTTGCTCTCCTCTTGCTTAACAGAATTTCCTGGCTGATGTGGAGCACCCCCCATTCAGCCAAGTAATTTGCATCTCCATAGGCAGAACCAAGCTTCCAGGCTATCATTAACAAGCTAGTTTCAAAATTCCATTGTCCTTTCTTTACCCACTTCTGCTTCCACAGGGGATCAGATGTTAGGTTCCCCAAAAGACTACAAGTTACATTCAAAGTGTTTAGAGATGAGATAATATCTCTCATCCCCTGCATCCTTATGGGACTAATTGCACCACCTCTTTTAACCTGGAAAACAGACTGTTCACTTGCAGAATCAGCATGTAGACATTTCTCTCTGAACAATTTTGTTTCCCCATCAAACTGGTTAAACACAGCTACTTGGTTATAGGGCTGCCCCAATTCCTCCTCAAAGCTATCCCCGATCAAATCACTTTCACACTTTTTAACTGCAGCAGACTGCTTACACATTTTTCCCTCAGGAACTTCTTTAGGAAACAATTCACCACTCACAGAAATCCCATTCTTACCCCCTTCACCTAGGGCTTGCTCCCAAGGAATACTTTCCTGAGCAATAACAGACTCTTTCTGGGCTTTACTCACATCCCTGATCATCTTTGGCCCATCAGGGTGATTTCTACAAAATCCCCTTTCAGGCAAGCTCACAGACTGACTGGACAAGAGGCTAGAGTCATTCTTCTCCCCTTTGCCAGATACCAGTTCAGGAATTTCTTCCTCCTTGCTTTCTGTTGTAAAGCTGGTGGTAGGTAACATACCCAAATCACCCTTCTGCTGCACTACACTAGCAGCAGGCAAAATACAAGCACCAGAATCATCTGGTCTCTGGGATCTTGCTAAGACATTAACCAGATTAAAACTAGTTATAGAGCCTTCCTCCCCAGCAGACACAAACTCAGAACTATTCCCCTTCTGAGCTTTAGCTGAATCCACAACTAACTCTGACACTACACTATTCTCAACCATCTTAAAAGCACCTTTTGTCTGCTGCCCAGACAAAGAAGATTCAGACACACATTCTCCTTCACTAGACACACAGCCTGGGATCTCACTTCCCTTGTCCCAGCACACAGACAACTGCCTAGAGACTGAGGTAGCTTCCTCCATAGGCAAGTCAGTACCCCTGACAGACAAAGGCACACTCCCAACTGATACACTGCTGCTTTTTTCAGGTTCACTTTTACAAGCTGTACTAGGTAAAATTATTTCACTCTTTCTTTCCACAGTTAGTACTTCCACCTGCTCATTCACTTTAACCTGCTCATTCACTTTAACCTGCTTCAGAGAAACCCTTTCCTGACCAATGAGTTCCTCCTGCACTGTATCTAATTCCACACTCACTTCTGAGACATTAGGCAGGCATTCAGGAACTTTATTCACAGGCAAATGGCTTTCTTGCACAGACAAACACTTGGAGAAACCTTCTCCAGACAAACAGCTATTTCCCCCCTCCTTAGGGGAGCTTGGGGCTGCTTGCTTAGCTGCAAACATTGTGCCCCCGTGGAGGACAGAGCACAGATCAAGGGCTTTGCTTAACATGCTAAACAAGACGGTGGAAACGTCCTCAGATTTACATTCATCAGGTCTCAATTTTTCGGTTTTCTTAATTGAATCCAATTCTACTATCATTTGGCACAATAATTTGTGTGCCAGACTCATGCTCTCTCCAGTCTCCGTGCACTGAGGTTGTAGAGAGCAATCTAATTTTAGATCAGTCGAATTTTGGCTACTTAAAGGGTGAAACTGCAAATGTTGGAACTGTTCAGTTTCATCACCTGCATGATCTGCAGCGTGCCACGGGCATGGCCCAACTCCCTTGCATCCTGTTCGTGACGCCATGTGGATTGCCACGGACTCGCAGGGGCGAGGAAAAATTGCAGGCCTGTTATTTACCAGGTTGCACGTGGCAATAAACTATATAGGTAAGAGACGCAAGGGGAGTGTGGGTCAGGACGTGAGCTGCAGATGCACAGACACACACACAAGTAAAAATTAATCAATTTAAAGTTTTACTGGGGATAATTACAAGGGGTAAGGGAGCAGTTTTTTGATTAGCTAATAGACAATGAAACTTAAAACACACAATGACTAAAATGCCTGCTAACATTATTTACAAACAAAGATGCAGCATTTAGTAATAATTCATACTTACAAATACAAACCAACGCATAACACGACCGGTAAACGTATAAGCTCTATTTGAAAACACGTGAGCTGAGAGAGAGGCTTCGAGTTGATCAGGCTCGGTTACGTGGGGTACACAGGATACACGGATACACGGGATTCGTTTCCTCTCTCTGTCTGCACATGGCAGGCAGAAACATAAATACCAACTATGACATCACAAAAGTGTCATAGGGGACGGGGCCCAAAACTTGTTTGTGTTCGCTTCTGATTGGCACAAGCAAAGTTTACACCAAGTAGGGGAGCAGGTGCCTCAAAGTCTGGCTTCGCCCCCAAAAGGGGAGGAAATGCATATTGTTATAGAATGCACACAAAACTGAATGACAAAGGATGAGGCCAGGGCAGAAGCATATGACTCAAAGTCTGGCTTCACCCCCAAAAGGGGAGGAAATGCATATTGTTATAGAGTGTGTGCAAACCTGAATGACAAAAGAAGAGGCCAGGGCAATACCGGTATGGGCAAGTGTTACAGGATGCAGACAGGAACTCATCAGAACAGTACTTAAGTGATTAATTAAAAGGATTAAAGGGATTACATTTGTTAATGTATGTAAAGTGTTTGAAGATGAAAAAGAACTGTAGAAATGCTAAGCAAATGTAGTATCATTAGTAGTTAAATGGCAGGCACACGTAAAACATTATGTAAACATAGAAGAGGTGTTTGGCAAATACAGCTTTAGGATGGAATATTCTTGTAATCTTCAGGATGCTGTGACATGGGATAGTGGGTATATAGAAATAGCTAGCTTCTTGAAATTAGTGTTGGGAAATGCCTACAATTAAGGATACATTGAGGAAAACTATTTTCAAACAGCGACAAAGAGTCTTGTAGCACCTTATAGACTAACAGATTTTAGGGATCATGAGCTTTCGTGGGTTAAGACCCACTTCATCAGATGAATGTTGTGGAAATCTCCAGAGGCAGGCATAAATATGCAGGCAAGAAAGCAAGGTAAATTCAATCAGTGGGGGTGGTGAAGCCCACTTTCAGCAGGTGGTCTGGAGGTGTGAACACCCAGAGAAGAGAAACTGCTTTTGTAATTGGTGAGCCATTCACAGCTAATGTTAAGTCCACACCTAAGGGTATGTCTTCACGGGTAGCCATCGATCTTCTGCGATCGATTTCTCGTGTCTTATGAAGACGCGAGAAATCGATCGCTCGTGGCTCCCCCGTCGACTCCGGAACTCCAGCTTGCCGAGAGGCGCAAGCTGGAGTCGACGGGGGAGCACGCCGCCGACTGCTGCCGCCATGAGGATGGACGGTAAGTCGGCTGCAGATACGCAAACTTCAGCTACGTGAATCACGTAGCTGAAGTTGCGTATCTGCAGTCGATTCCCCCCCCCCCCCCCGGTAGTGGAGACCAGCCCTAAGAGTGTCAAATTTGCAGATGAACTGTAACTCAGCAGTTTCTCTTTGAAGTCTGGTTTTGAAGTTTTTTTGCTGCAGGATGGCTGTTTTGAAGTCTGCAATTGTATGCCCAGGCAGGTTAAAGTGTTCTCCTACAGGCTTTTGTATATTGCCATTTCTAATATCTGATTTGTAAACTGGATTGTAAACTGTCTAAAATCCTACCTGCCACATGGGGCCACAACAGTGGTACCCCTAACTCACCCAGAAATATCGTCAATCTATCCAGCTACACACTCAGCCTGGCAGAAGATTCTGTCCTATCCTGAGGACTCTCTTTCTGCCCCACCACCCCCACAAACATGATACAGTTCTGCGGTGATCTTAAAGCCTACTTTCGCCATCTCCGACTCAAAGAATACTTTCAAGACAACACTGAACAACACACTAGATCCCACCTAGAGTGTCCGCACTGGAAATTATTATCCCACCTAGAGTGTCTGCACTTGAAATTATTATGGAATAATTATAGCAGAATTGCATATTCCACTGTAGCTATACTGGTCAATTTTCCCATGAAGACAAGCCCTAAGGCAAGAGCTACACAACAGTTTACAGCAGTGAATGGAAAATCTTTTTCTGGTTGAATCTACAGGTGAGATTTAGGTGAGTAGAATGTAGATACTGTTATGCTCACAATGTTTCTGTAAATATTCTTAGGCTTCCATTAAGGGAGTCTCAGGTCCAAAGGCAATCACCCACCTCATTAAAGACAATGGGTCTGTCCAACATTCTTTCATGCTTTACATAAGGAGCAATTAAGCCCCTTTATGTATTGAAAACAGCTAGGAACTGTGGGACTACTGCCCAAATCACACAGGCACATGGCAGGTCAGAACTAAGTCATGTGGACTGATTGCAGTCAGAGGGGCTAGGATATCATGTGGAGGTTGTATGTAGAAAGCCCAGAAAAGGAATTGTGAGTTGACTCTGAGAGGAAGCAGAGGGAAAGGGCTTATTAGGCACAGAGCTCACTGTACAGGCAAACTTGGGGATCTCTGAGCCAGGAAGCTGCCTGCTATTGTTTGTTTGTGCTGTGTTCAGGGAAGGAGGACTTTGTGTACATTTTCTGTAAATAAATAAGATTACTTCAAGAATATACTTGACTCATATTACTGATTTCTCATCCTAATGGCAACAACTCAGCAAGGCCATCGATTTTTGGCTAACCACTCAGGCTAAAGGGACAACATTGAAGTAAAAAGGCAGACAGGACATAGGTTAATATCCCTACACTGATGAAGAATGCCATGGGTCTTTAATAATAACAGTTAGTTGTTACTGGATATCTACCAAAATCCATCAGCCAAACTCACCTTTTAATTTGACGAGAGACTTTCAGGCTTGGATTAGAGTAACAAAAAAGTGAAATAACACTAAAATGAATGAATTTGCACCTGAAAGAGTCCTTGTTTAAAAGTTACATCCAGCTGCCCTTCATTCTTAGATTCATTCTGCGTTTAACTTTAGCTGCAACGGCTTGCAAATAGTAAGTCTCATTTAACTCTACATCAAGGATGTTCTGGGTCTTGAAGGCACAATAATCGCTCAAAGTCACCTCAGTTGTTAGATCTCCATACACCACATTGAGGCCCTTTGTTTCACTTCCCTCTTGAAAGGTGATACATTTACCATCTGGAGCAACTGCCACATCAATGACTTAACAAGAAATAAACAGGAAATAATAGGTTAGCTTGCTGTGTCTGACACTCAGGGTTTGTGAGCCTATTTTTGACCCATACTATTCATCCATTTCTTGATATAAGAGCTTTTGTTTACATTATCTTGTGTAGAGAGATAAGCTTCACAGCATCCACAGACAGTGATTCACGAGACATAGCAACATTTTTTTTCCAGACATACTGGGAAAAGATCTGCAGGATATAAGGAAAGAAGGGCCTACGATTAAGAGGCAAGAAACAGTGGGCTGGAGGACATAACCTTATCCACCCCTACCCCCCAGAACACGGGAGGGGGGAGAATAGAGTGGATAGTGATTAATGGTTCTGTCTTTTATTACTTTCCAGTTGTTAAAGGATTTTCCAATTTGTCCACCAACTTCTTTTTTAAAGGGTCGTCATTGTACCTGACCTTGGTGTGGGAAGAGGAGGAGGCCTGGGGCTTTTTTTCTGCACACCACAAGGTTGTACAAGTAGAGCTGAATTAGAGCCAGAGCACTCTTAATGAAATTGAAGTGTTTATTTACTGTGAAATCGTGTGGTGTTAAGGGTTTGTTAGGTATGAGTGCTGAATAGTGTAGAGTGGATGAATAGATATTGTGTTCTGTCAGTGCAGATGGTATTGAAGTATATGAAGGTTCATTCAAGTGTTGTGTTGTATAAGGGGCTGATCCAAAGCTTATTGAAGTCATTAGACTCCCTTTAAATATACTCTCCCACTGATGTCAATGGAAGGTGTGATTGTGTTGCACAATGACTAAGCTGGCAATTCTGAGAGGTAAAAAAACTACTGAGAAATAATGAGACAGTCCTTGTCTCCTCTTTTTAGATGTCACTAACAATGAGAATCATCCACAACAACTTCCCCCTTCTATTCTCCTTCAATCTCTCTCCACTCTTCCGCCCCTTAATACACACTACAACAGAGATAGAGAAGATGCAGGAAACTCTTTTGTATGTGGTATCTGCTACTGTGATATCTGAATGCTTCTGATTCTTCTAGTGTGCCTGACCATTCCAACTCCCCTTTAATTAAAAGATATTGAAAGAGCTATTTCAAAAACGGAGGAACCTGAAGAAAAAAAATCCTGTTATTTATAAGAGTTTTCTGAAACAGCTAAACTCACACAGGCAACTTACCAAATTTTATTTTACAGCACACATTAGGAAATGAGATTAGATTTTTGTGCTATAATTATTGAAACATTATTAGCTGAATTGAGGCTTGAAGCGACTTATGGTTGAAAAGGTTTGAAGGGACACCACTCTAGCAGAGACAGTGGAAGTATGCACCTGAGTCAGCGCTAGGCTATGGCCCTTTTACTCCAACAAAAGGAGCCATAAAATGGATGGATACAGGCCTGGCAAATTCACTTTTCCTAAGGAAAGATCCATGCCTGGAACAGAGCTGTGGTAGAGACTATATATACTCATTGCCCTAGAGTAGGGTATTTCACCTGGGGATAGGGCATATGGCCAGAGCACTACTGTGTTTTTGCTATTTCGGGTATGAGAATGGCCTTTGATGTGATACACATTAGGGCAGCTCTGCAGGTGCCCTAATGTGTGCTTGGACAAAACTAAGAAGTCACAAAAGTTGCAACATAAAGGTACCCTTCACCTTTTGGGTCTTGGGTCTGACATCAGAGCAGTTATTTTCAGACAGAGACCAAGTGGAGGAAGTTTCAGGCCAACAGGAGAACCATTCAGAAAGTTATGAGTGACTGATAACAAGAAGAGGTCTTATAAGGAAAACTCTTTTGCATCCTTAACTATATTGGTTGTTAGCAGCCTCAAAAATAGTTTGTGACGCATCCTGGGATCCTGTAGATGAAAGGTACTTTGTAAGTGTAAATATTATTAATTCTAAAAGTCTTATTGGCTTCTTTTAAGTGGCAACTTTAGAGAGGTAATATCTTTTACGGACCAACTTCTGCTGGTGGAAAAGACAAGCTTTGCAGTTACACAGGACTCTTTTTCAGGATTTTGTGTCAAGATTGAGCTCTGTGTAGCTGGAAGGCTTATCACTTTCACCAGCAGAAGTTGGTCCAATAAAAGATATTACCCCACTCACCTTGCTTCTCTAATGTCTTGAGACCAGCACAACTACAAAAACTCTGCAAACAACTTAGAGGAAGTCAGTTAAATCCAAACACTTCAGGGTTTCATAAAAGTGCACCTTTTGGTTTATTTGTTGGGAATATATTTTAATTTGCTGTTTCTGCAATTAAACAACTGCTTCTCAGTCTGAATTAAAAAAGGCCAGTTAGCAAAACTACAGCTTCTGGTAGGTACTTAGTCATGCAGGTTTGGATAGCCAAATGTTTGTTCCAGCATTTCATCTGCATATATCCTCTTCCTTTTTAAGTATTCCTTATGAATACTCTTTTGTTTTGTTTTATAAAGACTAATGTTTGGCTGCACAGGAAGAGCGTTTCACCATTAATCTGCATTCAAAATAAGATGCAGTCACCAGTTTCACAAATAGCTATGAACATAACCTGGGAAACTCACCTCCTATAGAAGAAAGATGTGGTTTGTCCCCTGTCATAGTTCCATCCATGGTCTGTCTTTTAAAAAGAGAAGCTTGAATTATGCAATGGATTTATTATATGTTTCAGTCTGAGAACTTTTTTTTTCTTTTTTCAAACGAATGAATGGTTTATTTAATGGCACATAAGCACCACCTTCAGGTAAGAACTAGAACTCCTCTAATAATATAAAAACATTAGTGATGCTGTTAGTTTGTTGCTTACAGGCATCTAGTAGCGGTATAATTAATGATCTCTATTGCTCTAATTTGCAGTGTTTTTTTTAGCCTATCCCTTTTATAGTTTTCCTTTGATTCAAGAAGGCAACATCTTTGTTTATGGAAACTCGATATTAATAGGATTATAGAAATTTTGTATTTGAAAACTGAAGCAGTGTGCAGAGCTCTTCTGGGTAAAACATTTATTTTTCTCATAATTCCTCTTTATGAAGAATTCATTTAATATGTCAACAAAGTTAATTGGGGTTAGTTAAGTCAAAATACTGACATGAAATGTTTACTTTATGTTACCCATGCCATACTTGGAATTTTTTTCCTACCAAAGGGTTCTTCTGGAGTAGATATGTATATTTGGAGGTCATACGATGCTAAGGCATTAGAGGAGAGTGTTAGAAGAAGGGGCCTCTTGCTGACTTTTTCCATATTAGGAAGGCAGAACTCAGAAAATCATGATTCATCTGCTCTTCTAATATGGAAAATTCCAGCAAGGGGCTGGGAAGAGTATGACAGCCCCTTAATAAAATAATGTTAGCACTAACCAATCCAATATGGCATCCAAGTTTGAAAAAGAGAATAGGGTTGTTCAGATAAGATTAGAGCCCCTACGTCCACAACTTTGTATTAGTCCAGACTTTAATACCTTTGTTCTTTGAAAAAGAATCCATCCTTAGATGCTGAAGTTCAGGCCAATCATATAAAGTTTCATTTGGGGGAATATTTTTGGAGGTTTGAATGTTGACTAAACAGAAAAGTCCTCTGTAGGGTCCGTCACCTTGTTGTGGTAAAGGGGCTTGCATGTTCCAATGACCCTCAGAGCTAAGTTGTCAGGAGCTTCATGTTCCTGGTAGAGTCTCCCAAGGCAAACAGGTCTGAGGAGATATCCAGACAAAACATGGTCCAGTCCCCCAAGTCTTCAATGGTGTATCAGGCAGAAGAAGGTCCTTGGATATCAATGGCGGTGAAAGTGGATGAAGGCTACAGCAAGTGTATCTCCAGTTGTCTCGGACTTTCCTTGCCACTATTCCCCAGGCCTCCAAATTGTCATGATCACGTGGGCACTTTAGGCGCACTAGCTTCCCCACGTCAAAAGAAATCATATGCAGACTTCTACCACAGGAAATAACACCTTTCCAATCTTGCAGTCCCTGCTGTGATGGACTAGTGGTGATGGGTATTAGTGAATCTGGCAGACCTAGCCATGAATCTGCACATAGGCAGCAGTAGTTAGATGGTTGTCTGGCACCAGGCCTGAGACAGGTGCAATTTGGCAGCTACTATCGCAACTGAGCAGTCCTCTTTAGGATCCCCTCTGCTCACCCCAAATGGGAAGAAGTGCCCAAAATCTAGGCTGTCTCACAAATTCCTGGCTGGATTACCACATCCAGTGGGATCACTCTGACTGCAGTCGAAGGTATAAAAAGACAAGTGACTTTTGCTACATGGAATGTTCACATCCTGATGGATAACAAAGATCATGTATGGCCAGAAAGAAGAACTGCTATTGTCGCCAGGGAACTTATGAGATATAATATCGACATTGCTGCCCTGAGTGAGACAAGGTGCCCAGGTGAAGATCAACTGAGAGAAGAAGGTAGAGGCTACACCTTTTTCTGGAAAGGAAAGTCTGCAGAGGATAGACTTGTTCATGGTGTCTGTTTTGTAATTAGGAATAAGTTTGTCAGTCATTTTACAGAATTTCCTGTAGGAATCAATGAACGTCTTACAACTCTTCGTCTTGAGCTCAGCCACAACCAGTCTGCTGCTGTCATCAGTGCGTATGCCCCAATGCTTGATTCTATCAAGGATATCAAGGGGCAATTCTATACTGATCTTGATAGAGTCATGAACAACATTCCCAAGGAGGACAAGATCATTCTCCTCTGAGATTTTAAGGCTAGAGTTGGGTGGGAGTAAGATCTCTGGAAAAGAAAGAGTAGGAAAGGCTAATTCTAGTGGCATCCTCCTTCTGAGCAAATGCATAGAACACAAATACCCTCTTTAGACAATGTAAGAAGTAAAAGACCACTTGGAGATCCCCTCACTCCAGGCATTGGCACCTTCTTGACTAAGTTATTGTTAAAGTTTGAGATGAGAAGGATGTCCGCATCACAAGGGCCATGCATGGAACTGATTGATGGATGATCATCACCTTGTTAGATCAACCATGAATTTCCAGATCACCTGAAGGCATCACAAGCAGGCAAAATCAGTATGAAAGAAATTCAATGTCAAGTCCCTTGAAGATATAGTGACTTGGGAGAAATGCTGATGATGCTGATGAAAATTTCTGGAAGAGATTAAAGAGTGTGTTAGGACCGGAAGATATTGTGACGGGCAACCACTAGAAGGCGCAGTTACGCTTCTAAGTCAACTCCAGGAGAGTGCGTAATGGTATCATCAGATGTGAGAATAGCTATGACCTTGCTGTTATCTGTGTGTTTGGGAATGGAACCGTTCCCAGCTGTGTGAATGTTTACCCCGTCTGTGTGAGAATGAATGCGTGGGAAACTAAATGGGGAAACTAAGGCAGGACTGCGTAACCAACAAGTGCTGACCAATCAGTTTGTTGCCTGCTATTAATGAGATGAGTATGTATGAGATGCAAATGAGCATGGGTATATCTGTGCTGACACACCTTTTTGGGTTGGGCTTCCTCTTTGGGCTTTCTGGACATCGCCTAGGTGTGTCAGCCATCTTGTATTGCGGCTGTGCTGGCAGATAAGCCCCCCAGCACAAAATGCCGCCCCCTCCAATAAACTCACCACTTTCCAACTAGCCACCTGTGTGAGGCCTCGTTTCTCCTGGCAACGAGATAAGCCCCCTGCAACAGAGTGCCATTCTCTCAGCATGGGCTGAGTCCATTGACTATGTTACGCACCATCACCAAGATTGGCTTGATGAGAATGATGCTGAGATTCATGGCCAGCTTGACCAGAAAAGAAAAGCTAATTGCATGTGGCAAAATGACCTATCACACTAGCAGAAGAAAGAGTCCTACAAGTAACTCAGGGCTGAAGCCCAAAGGAAAATCCATGACATCAGAAATAAGTGGTGGCAAGAAAAGGCCAAGGAGATTGAGCTTTATGCTGATAAACATGACATGTGGAGTTTCTTTCAGGCAATAAGGGCCATTTACAGTCCATGTTCCCATGGACCCACACCACTCCAAGCCCAAGATGAGTCAATGTATTTTAAGGACAGCGAAGGCATCAAAGCCAGATGGAAGGAGCATTTTGAGTTATTCCTTAACCACGAGTCAACTGTCTCTGATGCCACTATCGAATCTATACCTCAGCGATGTGAAAAATAATCTCTTGCTCATCCCACTGCCACCTTCAAAGAAGTAACACGATCCATTATGCAAACTAAGAACAAGAAGGCAGTAGGTTCAGATGGCATACCATCTGAAGTCTACAAGTTTGGAGGTGAATAACTGGTAGGGAAGTTCCACAAACTCTTTAATCTGTGTCATGTCCAATGTGTAAAGGTCTCATGAGAATGTGAATGACTGTACAAAATACACCACTAATTGATGATATCAGAACCTGTTACCATTGACCAAATGTTACCACTACGTCAATACCATACCATCTAAAATACCCATGGCTCCTCATTCAATCACCACTGATGGTTACAGCTATGGCAGAAGTCTCTTGGGTATCTAAGTAATTGCACTCACTTTTGTAGCACCCCATGGCATTAGAAGATGGCTTTGCAGGAGATTTAATCTTTAATGCCCCCTATTGACCTAGCTCTCTCTAGATCTTTTGTTGCCCAGCATTCTAGACAGGTCATCTAAATTCAATCCCCTTCTGTGGTAACAAAAGTCCAAATGTAAATCCAAATAAATTGTCAAACCAATAATTCTTCAGGCTATGCTGAAGTTCTCTGTTCTTTCTCCTTACTTCTGGACCCTGCAGTTTTTTTATGCTGCTTCTTCTCAGCAAGTTTCTCTTCTACCTCTCCTCCTCTCCCCAAGACTATGGCAGCTTCCCTTAGGGCCTGTAAGAAAGTAGGGAGATCCCAATCTCAGGGCCCCCCCCATAGAAGCTTGATCTGCACCCTGTGCTTCTCTCCAGCTTGCCTTCATCAGGCCCTCTTGCCAGAGGGCAGGAGCTCCTTTTGCTCCTCTCTCCCAGGTCTCCTGATGCTCCTGAGTGAATTCTTGCTCCTCTCTACCTAGCTTACCCTGACCCGGCCACACTTCGGATCATTCATTGTAATTGAGTCCATATCAGGATCTAGTGGGTGATAACTGCTAGATCACAGCAAGGCTGAATCTGACTCTCCTTAGAGGACCAGCCAACCTGTGACAGGTACCAACATGTTTATAAATGTGTCAGCACCCAGAAGACATTTTATTTTCATATCTACAAAAGCAAAGCAGTGCCAAAAACTGAATGATGTGCTGCATAGTTCTGCTTGGGGTTGATACTTATTTGATGGCATAAGACAAGGCCGATCTGAGGCTTTTGGAAGAAAAAAGCAGTGATTTCACCAACATTCACAGAGTCAGTAACCTTCACATTTCCTTGCAGTTAGATATGTTCAGCCAGGGGTAATTGATAGGCTTGGCATGTTATTTACAAAGACTGTAAATTCGACAAAGCCATAGCATATATTTGTATACTATATATTCTGTGAAATGTCAAGCATATTTTGGGACATACAAAATAAACTATAATTATTATTATAATGAAAATGCTGTGCTCTGCATGGCATGGACTTTGAAGTATGGACAAGGAGAGTGCAGCTGGCAGGACAAAACAGACTTTAAAAATTATATCAAACAGCCACGCAACAGGGAGTAGTTTTAAAAGGCATCAGCCATGAAAGAATTGGGCAGCTGAGCAGCCTGCTTCAAGATTACACTGCTAGAGAGCAGTGTTTTAGAAGCTTTCCTTTGTTTTTCAGATTTGCTTGCAAGGAGCAGATGTTTTAAATTACTGGATGCTGTTTATTCGGTTAATGTTTTGCAGGTGGTAGTAGCTCAGCAGATTTTGAAGGAAGTGGTGCTGCAAAGCATAAAATAACTTTCTATTCTCTTCTGTAGATATTGTCCTATGAGAAATATTATTAAAAGATTCAAGATCAGTGTAGAAATTAATTGCATCAGACGTCTGTATTATATAGAGTGACATTGCATGACACTTATCAATATAGAAGAAAGTAAGGTGATTGCCCAAAGGAACTTACACTCTAATTTAGACAGACAAATCAATGGCTAATAACAGATCAGGGTGGGAATTGAGTAATGATGTGCGGGAGCCTGCAATAACTGGGCTGTGGACAGACATGCCTACTGGTCAGAGCCAAGGTTCAAAACCAAAAATAGTGCAATGCCAAGCCAGAGGTCAGAGCCAGAAAGGGCGGGGAGGTAAGGCGGAGGAGCAGGGACCTAGAGCAGGGCAGGACAGCAGGAATTAGGAGTAGATTGGAGTCTGGAATAGGAAGACAGGGACCAGGCGCAGGCAGGAATGCCAGGTTTAGGAGTCAGGTAAGCAGAAGGGGACCATAGTAGCAGCCTGCCAGGGATTCCTCTTGTTGCTCATGCAACTTCCTGTTGCTTCCTGGTTTATATAGAGTCCTCAGCCGATTCAGGGGCTGGATGTTTCCCTCAATGTGAAGCTTTGGGGGCTCGGTCCTCTGAAAGCTAACTCTTCTCCACATCCTTCCCTGATTACTCAGGTGAGCTGCCGCGTGGTGTAAGCACTGCCTTAGGTTCAAGGCCTGTGATACCTCACATCAGCAAATCATGCCATACTACCTCTAGTTACAAAAAGGTGACACTTAACACCATCTATGGGTTTTTTTCATATATGGGGTTAATGGGCGTGTGCTCTGTAATCAGAAACAGGAATCTGATGCAGTTACTACCCTTCCTCCCCATAAGACTTAGAGAATCATGTTACTTGTATGTGAGGGCCAGATTTTCAAAAGTATTGCCAACCCCAGATGTTCAAAATCTTGAGCCAGGCCCTCCAGAAATGATTAGATAAGCTTTAAAATCATGAAATTATGTAAAATTAATAGATATGGTGTTCTTTTTATTTGCCTTCTGCTTTTTGGGTCTTTAGAGTGCACTGGAGTCACATTTTGAAGCAGCCTCCACAGACACACATGCTAGAAACTTACTTCTTCTTTAAGAGTGAAGGCCGAAATTATCATATATCCATTTGTCTGTCTCCAGGATTTAGGGCTTTAAGGAAAATTATAATTATTGTGAGACTCATAACAAAATCATGAGAGTTGGCAACACTGACAGAGATGCAGATAGGGGCCTATCTGGACTTACAAAAGTGCCTAAACAGGTTAGGTGCTGAATCTCATTGGACAGACCTATAATCTCCTGCAGATTTAACGAGAGCTAAAATCCACACTAAAAACAGTGTACCTAATGGTTCTAGATTCCAGTGACTAGTGGAAAACTTAGGACGCTGTTGTTCCTTATCTCAGTCTCCAATAATAGTAACATAGATGTTTTAGCTGTCATGTGAATTGAAATTTATAACAATATTACTTCTAATAATCAATTCCAATCTTTTCCCACGGTATCAACAATGTGGTATGAAAACTTACATTGCAGCGCCTCAGTAGCCAGAAGGTGTCAGACTTGTATTTCTCACTATCTAGAGCTAATGAAAACATTTCCCAAAGTAAATCACCCACATAGAAATTATCAACCTGCCTGTTTTGTTTAAAATAATAGGATTCGGGAGACAGTGAATCAGAAAATACTGTTCAGAAAGAGAGAATGATGTCTTAAAGGGAATGGCAAAAACATGACCTATGGGATTAGCATATTATTTATGGATGCTTCTACAACTTAAATGCCTAAGCTGTTCTACATGTTTTAAACCTTCTTTCCATACTGAAGTTGGTACCTCTATTATTTTAAAATATCCAGGTCTTTCCATGGGAAACTGCTAAGGATATTTCACAGTTTAGAACTATGCAAATGATGTTTTTCTAATTTCCTACTGTGATTTAGTAATAGCATGTATAATTAATATAGATGTGTTATCTCATGCAAAAATGCTACCTTATCTTTGGGATTTATTCATACGCTTTTAATTAGATATAAATGAAATCTATGTGGTCTGAAGAATCTTGTGAGTCAGGGCAATATAACTTTTACTAAAAAAAATTGTGGTCTTATGCAGTTTTGTAGCTGTGTTTGGTCCCAGGATATTAGCGTGACAAGGTGGATGAGGTAATATCTTTTATTGGACGAGCTTCAATTGGTGACAGCTTGTCAAGAAGTTAATCCAATAAAATACAGTAAAACCTCGATTTAACGGACTAATTCGGGCGACTGGGTGTCCGTTAAACCCAAAAGTCCGTTATTTAATAATTAAAAAAAAACCCAGCCTGCCCAATTAGTCCTTAATTCGAGGTTTTACTGTACTTCCCCTCCTCCGAAAAGCCCCGATTTTTTTTTTAAATAAAACAAAAAAAAGAAAACGTGCCCTGGACCCCCATGCACCCCGGCCCCAGTCCCCGCTGGCGGCCGGGGCTCGGGGCTCCAGCCGCCGCCCCGGGAGCGCGGCTTGATCCGCGCTCCCCAGGGCTTGCTCCTCGGGGCTCCTCCTATATTCTAAGTAATGGGAAATAAATGAACATCCTAAAGAACAGTTATTGTACAGATAAGTAACCTTTACTGTCCTTTTTGTTTTTAAAATCAATTTACTCCTACCTCTGAATTCTTTGCTTCAGATATAGCATATCCAGGTGAAAATCTCAAAGCAGCATTTTAGTATTATTGTGGATCAACAAGTGGTACAAAATAAAAACAGTATCCATAAACCAGAGGTCTTGTTTTAGGCCCTCTCCCCTTTTGTTACCTAGACTCTCAAACTGTGCAAGTGCAGGAGTCCATTTGCACAGAGCTTTTTGAAAGATCAGGACCTAAGAAGGAATCTACAATTAAACTGTGTTGTATACAGGGAGAAAAGCTTCCCAAAGTTCCACTTTGCTTTAAGCTATTTCTTCCATGGATTGGTTATAGTAAACCAAAGCCTATAGCTGTTATATGAAATTAAACCCTGATCAAAAACAGATTAAACACTTAAATATACACATTTTCTTTCCCTTTGAAGCATTGATATAATTCCATTATTTCCCCTGGGTGAAGATCATCATCAATAGACATACCAAAGTGGATAAGGGTTATGCTATTTGACTTTCTTCTGGACAAAATTAAGAAAAAGCAACACTCGCCTAGTAGAAAGGTATTATATTTAATATGTGTTCAATATGAACCCCGCCCTTCATATAATAATTCTTTATTTTTGACTCAAATTCCTCTTCAAAATAAACAAACAATTATTCCTTCACTATACCGATGTAGACCTGGTTTCAACACACAAACCCAAAGAAGAATCATTACAACTCTGCCCTGGAGGGTATATGGGTAGTTAAATGGGATTTTCAAAAGCAGTCAGCATGGGCTTACCTGCACTCTCTGTGAAGTCAGTGGTAAAACTCCCACTGACTTCAATAGGAGTACACTTAACTCAAGACTCAAGCCTTCTGAAAATCCCATCCTGAATATTTGACACTACTAACATCATTTTATAAACTCTAAACTGCCTCTGGCAGATATGTCTTGGCTTTACACTTTTTGGCCTTATTTTGGGGATTGTTATTATTATACTATTTAGTGAAAATACTGTGCTTGGTGTCTATAAGACATAATAGTTACTCCAAAGTATTTACACTCTAACATCTTTACTGTATGGAATTTGACATGTGCAAACTGTTAAACTCAGTACAAAAACAAGAGCCAGAAAATAATTCATGAATGAATGACAAAGAGCTGCAGGACAGTGGAACCAGAAGCATAAGAAACAAATCAGAGCAGACTGAAGTGTGAACCTGCAGCCCTCATTCAGGCACAACTTCCACTGACTTCAGGGTAACTATGTACTCTGTGACCCCATAAAACTCTGGAAGACTAAAAACAAAACTGGTCAGAAAGCTGAAAGGAAAAATAATGTGACACAGCATTCCAATGTGTTTATGAAGAGACCACACACGTGCACACCTTCAGATGGGTCTGGCTCATTCCACTGCCAATAAAGCATGCAGTGGAAATTTCCACTGCACGTTATAGCCCATTTCCAGCCTTTAACCCTACACATACTGAAGTTTCACAATTGTTTATGGTAGCTGAAATATATAACCTTTACTTTAGTAAAGATAAGTATTGTCATCTGTTTTTTAAAGCTAATCTAATCTTTCTAGTTTAATCTAAAAATATTACAGTTCTAATGAGAAATCTTTAGCTTTAATAATGTGAGCTAAGTGGCTACTTTTAACTGAAATTATAAATGTACATTTTAAATTAAAATTACCACAAGCAGTGCAGATAAAACTGGCAATTCCATCTGTAGCAAACATGAATATTTCAGAAACAGTTTATTAATACATGTGATTACAGTATTGATTTTATTTATAAAACCCACCTACGTGCCACAAGCCCTGTATGTTTACATGGCACTTTACAAACATAGGCCCCATTCCATGGTTGGAAGTATGTGGGGCTGCAGCTCTGCTTGGGCACAAGGATCTGCCCATGTGGATCAGATTGCAGGTTTGCAGCCATTGAGTAAAACACGGTCCTTGCCCCAAAGAGCTTATGGTGTAAAATAGATAGGACTAGCTAGGAAAATAGCTCAGGTACTGGGAGGTGAAGAGACCAAAGCAGGAAGGATTCCTGGGGAAAGTGCCTTTTAAGGAGAAGTTTGGAGAAGGAACAGAATAAAAGCACTGCTCTAAAATATAATAGTCAAACCATAAACCCCTCCCTTACCACCTTCATCCAAACGCCTTTCTGCAAAGGACACTAGTGAGCACAGATCCACTGCTGCAGCGGATCTGGGTCCACTAGTGTGGCCTTCAAGTCTGCATAATTGGCACAGGGAGGATTATGTGGTTTTGGCTGAGACTGCATTGTGGCTTCTACACTACCTACCCTCTCACTGGTGCCAGTGCAGGGGCTACAAAGCTATGGGGCTTTGGGGCTACAAAGCTATGGGGCTTTGGGGCTACAAAGCTATAGGGGATTTGGCTAAGGTGGAAGCCCTATGCCCTGCTGATCCCTGGCTAGTGTGTTGTTCCCTGGGAACCACTGACACCAGGCATAATGAAGAATAACATTCAGTTATGCCTGCACAGAGTGGGTTTAGGATCAGGAGAGTGAAAAGCCACCTTTCTATCCCCTCTTCTATTGTGCTTTGCATACTCCACCACCATGGTCAAGATGTCTGTTGCTTTAATTTTGTTCATCCACTCATTAACACGAGTAGGGGCTGTGTTTGGAAATCCCTGTTAACTGAGATGAAACTATGAGTCCAATCCCAATCGTCCTTCCAAACTTTTCTCACTTCTCCTCTTTTCTGTCACTGGACAACACTCTCATCCTCCTTCTCACTCAGACCTGCAATCTGGAAGGTTGTACTCCTCCCTCTGTCTTGTCCAACACGTCCAGCTCGTATCTATTCTTACTCCTCAGCATCTCCAAGATACATTCTTTTCCTTCCATTCTTACGTCCAAAGCTCTTGTTTAGCACCCCCTTACATCTTGCACTGACTGCTGCAACATCTTCCTCTTTGGATTCTGAATACCATTTCCTCCCACCATCCATGCAAAATATAGCTGCTAAAATCATTTTTCTTATCCATTGATCTGATCATGACGTTCCCCGTCCTGAATCCCTCCATTGGTTCCCCATCTGATATTGCATTACATTCAGGCTTTTTGACACCACCTTCAAAGCTCTTTGTAACTCTGCCATTCATTCCAAAAAAATG
This sequence comes from Sternotherus odoratus, assembly GCA_032164245.1. Taxonomy (NCBI): domain Eukaryota; kingdom Metazoa; phylum Chordata; order Testudines; family Kinosternidae; genus Sternotherus; species Sternotherus odoratus. The sequence goes on from JAVMKO010000007.1 coordinate 86,296,154, forward strand.
TGGAGAAGCTAATCTGTGGCCTTAGGACAGGAGGGACATACTAAGGCATGGCCTAGGATCCAGCAGGCCTGTGGCACTCTTTTGCCCCATACCTTGCAATGACAACCATACACATCCCTTCTCTGTAGGCAGATGATTCCTGCTTCTAGCTGAAGTAATTTGAGTAAAGGGGTCATACATGTAGCCGAGCTACGGCCAGGTGGAATATGGGCACAAATCAATCCTACTGTTGTAGCATTTGTTTGTGATCACTTTGATTAATAGCCAAATGGCAAAATACCAGTATTTGTCCCGAAGGTCTGCTGTAATCTGACTTTTTCTATGATTCAGCTTTGCATACTCAACACTTGCAGGGATGGTTTGTACTGAATGGATAGTTGAGACGGAGTGTGAAGTGGAAAGTTACAGGTATGCTTAGGAGTAAACCCTCCCAATTACAGGCAGAGGTCATGCAAACTATGAGCAGTATCCTAACAGTTCTTTCAAACAAGAGCAAACAAAGCTTCAGTCCTTGTAAAATATTTAGAGCTATGTGAAACTCAGCAGTTTTGTTGGCAGGGGTTCCAGTTTTGTTCTGACTTCAGTTTGTGTGGGGTTTGCACCCCATGGAGTATTAAAACAAAACTTCAAAGGGAAACTCAGCCAAATTCCTACTCAGAATCATAACTTGGCCAAGGCTCACTCACCCCTTGATCCAGGCTTGTTAAAAGCTTTGAAAATCTGAGCAATCCCGCCCAGTGAAGAATAGCCCAAAATTTGGGTTTGTAATGAAATACAAAACCAAGTATCAGAGGGGTAGCCGTGTTAGTCTGTATCCACAAAAATAACAAGGAGTCCGGTGGCACCTTAGAGACTAACAGATTTATTTGGGCATAAGCTTTTGTGGGTAAAAAAAAAAACCACCCCACTTCTTCCATGCATCTGAAGAAGTGGGTATTTTACCCATGAAAGCTTATGCCCAGATAAATCTGTTAGTCACAAAACCAAGTGAACATTGATTGTCTGGTTCAGATTTAATCATTAATGTTTTAAAAAAACTCTAAAAATATTATTGTTCCCTCATTTGAAAATAGTGAACCAATATTTGTGGGACAGAGCCAGCCAGAGCTGCATGCTCAACCTGATAGCACCACTATGCATCTGAGTCAAATCCTAGGGCTAGTCAGTCACTAATTTTCTCCCTAAGCCAGGTTGCAGAATTTGGCCCACTCATGGCCTCTGTGCTGAGGGTATGTTCCTCTGGTCTTGCTAAAGAACAAAGCTCCAAAAGTGATCAGAATCTTTAACTAATCATAAAATTATTGCATTTATAATTCATCCCAAGGAGATTCACTCATTAAGTACACACAATACCAGTGAATCACAGACACCTCTGGAAAGGGTGGAAGCAAACATACAGTGCAGAGCAGAGGGCAGGCAAGGGATGAAATTTTACCCTGGCTGAAGAAGCACATCTGAGTGGATACTCTGTGAGCCCAAAGACAAATTCCAAACAAAACCTATTGAACTGTTTTGTTTTAGAAATGTAACAGATAGTTTGATGACAGTTTTTTAGATGGCTCTAATTAAAAGCACGTCCTCATTTTTTCAAATAGAATTTTTCAGGCACTGGAGGACAAACACATTGGAAAGAATGGGACTCGCACTGCACACTTGCTTCTTTCCTGCATGTCCTGAAAGACCTGTCTAAGACATATTGTTATGAATGTCATCTCACACTGACTCAAGCTTAAGACACTCAGGATCTTGAAAAAAGCTGTATATTTCAAAATGTCATAATCATCATCATCATCATAATGATACTCACATGGGGGCAACACACCAAATGGGCCCCAACCTGTTCCCTTTGACATTATTAGCAAAACTCACATTGGATTCAGTGGAAGCAAGATAAAGCCTTGTATCATAGAAACGTAGGGCTGGAAGGGATCTTGAGAGATCATCTAGTCCAGCCTCCTGTGCTGTAGAAGGACCAAGTAGCATGTCAGGGATAGTGTATGTCATAAGGGTAGAGGGCTGGAGAGGGTTAATGTCATCTGAGACAGCAGTGTCCTCAGAGCCTCCAGACCATGAGGGAGGGAGGAGTAAAAAGTTCAGTTCCATTTTGGCCGGGCCTAAGGCAGGAGGCAAGGGCCAGGGGGGAGTTCATCTCTGGCTGTAAAGATGACTCAGCTGTTCTTCTCTTATATTTCTACTTAGCTGTATTGTGAGTATAACCCTTTGAGATTCTATTAAGCCTGTGCCTTTTGGGGTGTTTCTTTCCATTTCAGATGGGAGCTAGAGAACCCCAAATTGTAAAGTGTACTGTATCTTTGTTTCATTCCCTTTTCTTTATTAAATCTTCTAGTTATAAAACGTGTGGTTTAATTCCCTTAAGGTCTCTCTCTTCACTGGGAAGAGAGGAGGTAGGGGGAGGTAAATCAAAGGATCAGCTAAAAGTATAGCTGGAGTGTGGAGACTGTCTTTCGTTACCATCAGGTTAGACGGGGGAGGGGGAAAGCAGTCTCCAGGTGCCTGACTCTGGCTCCCGGGGAGGGTGACAGGGTGCAGGGAGGAGGAAAGCAGCCTCCAGGTGCCTGACTCTGGCTCCCAGGGAGGGGGACAGGGTACAGGGGGGAGGAAAGCAGCCTCTAGGTGTCTAACTCTGGCTACCGGGGAGGGGGACAAAGTTAGGGTCTTGGGGAAGTTTGGGGGCCCCTCCAAGGTTTTGGAAGTAAACCCGAATGGTGGCAGCAATTGGTAACCCCAAGAACCCCTCTGGTAAAAAGGGGGGTGTCTCGGGGTGTAGGACTTAATTTGGGCTGGGAAGCAGCTAAGTTAAGTGGGTTTTGGCTAGTTAAGAGTCCTTTTCTCGGTGCTCAAGAGCACAGGGATCAGGTAACCCCTCTTACAGTGTATGTCGCTTGTCTACCTGTTCTTAAAAACCTCCAATGACAGGATTCCACATCCTCTGTTGGAAGTCTAGTCCAGAGTTTAACTACCCTTAAAGTTAGAAAGTTTTTCCTAATATCTAACCTAAATCTGTGCTGGAGATTAAGGCCATGACTTCTTGTCCTATCTTCAGTGGACGTGAAAACAATTGATCATAGTCCTTTACATATTTGAAGACTGTTATCAGGTCCCTCCTCAGTATTCTTTTATCAAGACCAAACATGTCCAGTTTTTTTAAACTTTCCTCATAAATCAGGTTTTCTAAACCTTTTCTCATTTTTGTTACTCTCCTCTGAACTCTCTCTAACTTATCCATATTGCTCCTAAAGTGTAGGGCCCACAATTGGCTCCAGCTGAGGCCTCACCAGTGCCAAGTACAACATGACAATTACCTCCTGTGTCTTACATACAACGCTCCTGCTAATTTACCCCAAACTGATATTTTCATTTTTTGCAGTGATCCACTATTACCCCCTGATCCTTTTCAGCAGTACTACCACCCAGCCTGTTATTCCTCATTTTGCGATCCTGCATTTGATTTTTCCTTCTTAAGTGCAGTATTTTGCACTTGTGTTTATTGAATTTTATCTTGTTGATTTCAGACCAATTCTCTAAATTTGTCAAGATTATTTTGAATTCTAATCCTGTCCTCCAAAGTTCTAAGCAACAAATCCAACCTCACACTAAATGTAAAATAAAATCATACAGTCAATATCAATTTGTCTTCCTTCCTATCTGTCCAAGATTTTACACCATGGCATCTGATCACTTTAGAAACAGATATATTAAATTCTAACTTAAAGTTTGCCACTAGACTCGAGTTTTCCCTTCTCTCCCTCATACCAACAGAAGGACAATTTTTTCAGGAACTTGTTCTATCAAATGTCCATAGTTTGTGGACCTTTGCTATGAAGGCTGGAGGAACTTCTGCCATGGCTGTGTTATGTAGCTAAACTATTACTGGCTGCTTAAAAGAGCTGCCATGCTGTATTTGCTAGAGTCCAGGGGACTAGAATCTACATTATAATACAATGGAGAAATTGATGAATATTAAGAAATCAATACAAATATCCCAAATTAGACTTAATCAGATCAATTCATATGCTGCTATATCCTCTATGTCTATGGGAAATTATAGCCCATTTTCCTATACTCCTTGAATAATAGCCTATATTGAATGTACAATAACCGGAATGCTCAAATCTCTCATGGAGAGGATATGGGCAAATAGTAAACCAACTACACATCTTTTGGTTACAGCTTGAATAGAAAATGGAATTTTATCATCTTGAATAGAAAATGGACTTTTATCATCTTCTAGCAATTTGTTATTTTGACTTTTGTGTGTATTTGCAAGATTAACTTTGGGTGGGCAGTGTAAATCCAGTGGGGTGACACTGGGCAGTGAAGGATTACAGGGATCTATTAGCCATTCATTTCTAGACAGTCTAAGGTTTTTTGAAAGTTATAGGATTGTTGTAAAGAAAGTTGAGTATGCTGGACTCCACTGAAACACGTTTTCATTTTTAATTCTATTTTTTTGACAAAATACATTATGTAGGAATTTTCCTGCTTTTTAATGAGTGCCAATTTTTTTTAATGGGCTAGCATATAAGGTTCATGGCAGCCCTGCTCTCATATACCTTATGTGTTCCAACAAAGCAGGACTAAAAGACAATTCTCCTCAGCAAGGCCATGAAAGCAAAACAAATGTGATATTTCTAGGCCAACCCATTTTTTAAATATGATGAGCCAAAACAAGTTAAAATATTTTTTAAAAAGTTCATTTTCAAAACCTTATCATTTAAAAGCCTGATTTTTATCTTGCTTCCTGGAAAAGCTGTACTCTGAAATAAAATCAAAATTTCAGGAAGTTGAGGAGGAGTAATTGGGTCACCTGCTTCATTCTTAACAAGTGCCATTCTTAGTCATTGGGAATTGTTCCTTACTTGTTGTGTAAAATATTATTCATACAAATACCAAATGCTGATTGTTTTGCATGGGTAGGAATTACATTATTGCACTTTTTCTTTCTAAAGAAAAAGGACAGTAAATAAGAAGCTTTATAAAAAGTCATTCTGTTTTTATAAATGTAAATATAGAACCTGATGGTAGAACCTTTTCCTACCTTCAGAAATTCTCAACTCATCTCCATCTTCTTCTTGCCTCCAGCTATATCTCCCAATTTAGGCTCATCCTTTACATCCATCCTCTCCTCTTCTATACTCTCCTGGTCCACACATTTTTCCTTTCTCAAGGTTCCCCCATGCAGCTCCACACTTCCAGCTGGTGGGATACTTTTCTATTCATTCTTCAAATTCTTGGTTGGAAAGGACATGGTAGTAGAACTAAAGAATCATCTGAATACCTGTGGGTATGACCCTTCAGCAAATAAAAATCTGCAACTGGCCCATGCCAGTCCACTCAGGCTTGTGGGGTAGGAGGGTCCAACAGCTAGGGCTCCAGACTGAGCCTGGAAGTCTATATAGCTATTAAACAGCCTCACAGCCTGAGCCCTGCGAGCCCAAGTCAGTTGGCACAGGTCAGTCACATGTGTCTAGTTGCTGTGTACACGTACGGGGCCCTCCACCCTGTGGATCAGTACTTGACTATCAAGCTGACATTGGAGTGACTGACCTGGAGTCTGTCAAGAACTGCTTTGTCTAGGGCTCCATTGTCTGCTATGTCCAGATGCAGGCAGATGAGGTTGATACCCAGCTGCTCCAGGATACTGCCCACAAGGAGACTATGCTGTAGAAGCAGTGATATTCCTATTTCAGGATTTACTCTTGACAACCTTTTGCTATCCTCCATCCTGTTTCATTTCATATGCTCCCTCTGCTGCAGCTCCTAAAGACTCAACCCTGATCCACAACCTTTTATCTCCCACTTTATCATCTCCTTAGACTTGTTGAAGCCACGAGACTTTCCTTGTCTCATTTTCCACAATTTGGTAGTTGCCTTAGTATTGTTGGGCTCCTCTTCATTCCTTCTTACTATTACCAGCTTCCTTCTCTTCCTGCTCCATCACCCCCCTGAAATCCACTCTATCTGCCTCTTTTCCCATCTGTCCCCTTCCCCCCCCCCAGGTATGTCTATCTATCATCCCTAAATCTCATTTTTCTTGTTTCCCTGACTTTGATCACTGGCTAATTTTCCACCTCATCTTCGGTGACTTTGGTTTGTTTTCAGTCGAGAGAGAGAAACAGGCAGTTAAATCAGATTATTTTCAGATTTGTCTGGGAAAGACAGAGAAATTTACTCCCAGGCTGAACTCAAATGTGCTGTTTCAGTTTGGATGAGACTTTTACCTTCATGCAAAAATAAACAATCAAAAGTAGCACTGTTGTTCTAAATGGGAGAGACAGAGTGGATAAATGATGTACAACTACTATTGGATCCATTGGCGCATGGGTGTTTTTGGACGTCAAAGCACAAAGGATAAATTGTAAAGAATTAAAACTATGAACCAATCACTTACTGTTTGACAGCCATCCTGCCGGGTTATGCTGTCATGAGGTGGAGACGCTCTGTCTGTGACATAAATGTATTGTTTCAGTTGTATTAGGGACATTCTTGCAATGGAAAAAAAATCTATTTAATGAATGAAAGGTCAAAGTACTTATCTTTGAAAGGTCAAAGAAATGCTTATCTAGATGTCTCTTATTAATTCTATAGAAAGACAATTCATCAGCAACAAGACCTAAACAGTTAACCTTGACACAGATGAAAAAGGTTTTGTGGCATATACCAGTGTCCTTTTTAATTGAGTTTCTTTTGGGGGTAATGAATGGCACCTAACCCTTAAGCAACGTAGCATCTTAATAAAATGTACTTCAACCCCAAAAGTCAAAGCAAACCTCAGAGGATGAACCACAACAAAGGGTTGTACAAAATCCTCCTAAACTGAAAATGCAGAACTTTTCACAACCCAAATGTTCTTTTTAATACAGTGCTTGATGGGAATAACACATTTGAAACTATACAAATGCATGAATGCAGATTATATCTTTGTTATAGGTTGAGAGTGGGCGGAACTATGATTATAGGTGGATGGGTTTATCACAATGGATCTGTGAACAGTAACTTGATTAAAAACTTGACTCTACGTTCATCCAATCAAGGAACAGAAATAATAGCACGAGATTTGTGATTCCAGTCAGAATTCACAAATACAGCTTGAATTTGGGGTTTTGAATATCCAGTACAACAAACAGCTCAAGATCAAATGGAGCACCTTGGTCCATACTGTGCCATCAACTTTTAGGGAGAACTCACCACTGATTTCAAAGAGCAGTTTTAATCTAAACATTTATGGCATAATATGGCTTAATGGGAATAAATTGATATAAGAATACACGAGTAATTTATTTTGAACCTCTTAGAGAAACAGGATGGAGGTAAAAATACAACAATCCCATTCTGAATCCCCTAGCAAACTTTAGAAGATATGAAAGATCAAATACACAGGCTGCCTACTGTATCTGTAATAATAAATATAGTATTTAGTCATTTATAACTTTTTTCTTTAGTAATAGTGTATTTTAAAAAGTAAGAAATAGTTTTCTAAGGTGAACTAGGCAGTATATCTGTTTTCTTTTAGTTTTGCAGTGCCAAGAGAAAGTTTTGTTCGTTTTCTCTCAATTCTAGGCGATAGGGATGATGGCTTTATAGGCTTTTCTCTGAAGGGAGGAAGTGAAGCTGAAGATACTGCAATGTTCTTTGAGAAATGCTCTTTTGAAAATGTAGACAGATAAATGAACACTGCATAGCATTTCAGTCTTCCCTGCACCTTGCAGTAGAAAATAAGTGGAACTTATAGGAAAACTACTTGGTTTGAAAACTTATAACTGAAATATCATGGATTTAAAGAGATGCAGCCTGGTATATCGTTCAATGACTCAACAGACACATTTTCTCATGACAATGATTCTTCTTCATTTACTGAACATTTCAGTTAATGAAAACTGTTAGGTTTCATTACTTTCTCTTACTGTCACTAATGTTCTCTTTCTGTAACAGTAAACAAATTACAGGTGAGGCACAACTCTTATCCACGAGGCTCTGTGGATGAGGGGAAAGCAGTGGATGTGTTGTTCCTTGACTTTAGCAAAGCTTTTGATATGGTCTCCCACAATATTCTTGCCAGCAAGTTAAAGAAGTTTGGGCTGGATGAATGGACCATAAGGTGGATAGAAAGCTGGCTGGATTGTCTGGCTCAATGGGTAGTGATCAATGGCTCCATGTCTAGTTGGCAGACGGTATTGAGCGGAGTGCCCCAAGGGTCGGTCCTGGGGCCGGTTTTATTCAATATCTTTATCAATGATCTGGAGGATGGTGTGGACTGCACCCTCAGCAAGTTTGCAGATGACACTAAACTGGGAGGAGTGGTAGATACACTGGAGGGTAGGGATAGGATACAGAGGGACCTAGACAAATTAGAGGACTGGGCCAAAAGAAATTTGATGCATTTAGGACGGAAGAATCCCATGCACTGCTACAGACTAGGGACCGAATGGCTAGGCAGCAGTTCTGCAGAAAAGGACCTAGGGATTACAGTGGATGAGAAGCTGGATATGAGTCAGCAGTGTGCCCTTGTTGCCAAGAAGGCTAATGGCATTTTGGTCTGTATAAGTAGGGGCATTGCCAGCAGATCGAGGGACGTGATTGTTCCCCTCTATTCGACATTAGTGAGGCCTCATCTGAAGTACTGTGTCCAATTTTGGGGCCCACACTACAAGAAGGATGTGGAAAAATTGGAAAGAGTCCAGAGAAGGGCAACAAAAATTAGTAGGGGCCTGGAGCACACGACTTATGAGGAGAAGCTGCGAGAACTGGTATTGTGTGGTCTACAGAAGAGAAGACTGAGGGGAGATTTGATAGCTGCTTTCAACTACCTAAAAGGGAGTTCTAAAGAGGATTGATCTAGACTGTTCTCAGTGGTAGCAGATGACCGAACAAGGAGTAATGGTCTCAAGTTGCAGTTGGGAAGGTTTAGATTGGATATTAGGAAAAACTTGTTCACTAGGAGGGTGGTCAAGCATTGGAATGAGTTACCTAGGGAGGTGGTAGAATCACCTTCCTTAGAGATTTTTAAGGTCAGGCTTGATAAAGCCCTGGCTGGAATGATTTAGTTGGGGATTGGTTCTGCTTTAAGCAAGGGGTTGGACTAGATGACCTCCAGAGGTCTCTTCCAATCCTAATATTCTATGATTCTATGAAGTCTCTCTTGCAGTTTTATTTCAAGCTATATGGAGATTACAAGCCAAATTTAGAGGCGAATCTAAGGAAGTTTAAATTTATGCACTGATGACGCAAGCAGTATGTGTAAGTTACATCCGTTTAGCTCTTCATGAGAACATCAGCTCCTGTGGCCAGTGACTGGTCGTGATGTTATTAGTTCATATGTATTATATATTTGATGATAATTAGGGGCCGAACTCTGAAACCACTTACTCATGCCAGTAGTCCTTCCTCCAATCCTAAGGCTAGAACTATTCATGTAAGGGTTTGCTGGATCAGATTCCTATATCAGGATAAAATATTTATTAATACAGTGTGAGTGAAGAATCAAATGTTTCTTTATTCTTAAATGAGATTATAGTTTTTATTAGTAGCATTAACACTAATATTTATTTATAACATATCACACTAAGTTGTGGCATCACACTGTTTATGTAAAATGTTCTCATCACATTCACATTTGGTCACATGACAGCTGTTCAGATTATTCTGCACACGTCTGGAAAAAACTTTAAAACATTGATATGGAGCCAAAATATGCAGGGAGACAAGCAAATTGCCAACTGTAGCTTTTTTTGCCAGCAGCTTCCTTAGTCAAGCAAATCAAGCACCACTATATCAGCACTAGAATCAGACAGTTTGAGATTCTGCTGCCATTTTAAAACTTTCCCTAAGCAATGACATTGTGTAGTGGAAAATCCCCAGCTCAGAGGTGGTGATAGAGGAAAAGTAATCATTTACCTGTCACCCTGTATACTTGTAACCAGAGTAAGCTTTCCAAGTACACAAGGCTTCCATTAGAGAATTCACATGTGAAAAGGCTCAGAAAAGTATAAAGTCACACAAGAGGCTTAAAAATAAGACTTAAAAATCAAGCCCTGTAGCTCCAAATGACTGCCCTTACATCACTTTGCCACATCAACAGCCCTTGTTAGCACCAACACCCATTTCCCTATGTGAAGCAGAAAGGTGGGATCACCCTCTCTCTGCCCTCTGCATAAATGGTATCAGGCCCTCTGTGGCAGTCTGGACACATAGGGAAAAGGGCTTTGTCCAGGCAGCATGGGTGAGGTGAGGGAATAGCTACTCCATGTGGCATAGTCCTGTGGCTATGTAGCATAAATACCATGTTAAAAGACTTGCATGCTGTATGGAACAGCATTAAGTTCCTTGCTGCACTCTGTGATTCTTCCCCCACTGAGTTATGGAAGCTAAGAACAGCATGGCCCTGGCTCTAGCTATGTTACCAGTGCTTGGGATGTTTTAGAGGAGTACAGTGGCGGAGTCCCTGCATGCATCTGGCCAGATATTGCAGAGCATATGTGAGGGTTTCCAGTGGATTCCTTTTCAAAGCTTTTCTCTGGCTGCAGACTGCCCCTGCCCTACTGCTTCTAGCCCTGCTGTGAAAGTGGTAGTAAGCCTTCCAAACACTGACTGTTTCACAGCTGCAGAATGTATTGATTAATTTCTTCTCTTCCATACATGTTCATATGGGAGGGGAAGATAGAGCCCTTATATCCAGGAATGAAGCCACAGATTTAGGAATGAACATGGGACTCTAAATGCAAAAGCACCTTTCTTTGACATGAGGAAGAACTATAATCAACTTGAGTTATAACTTGAGTTCTGTCCACACACTAAAACCGTTAATGCTTTAACTGAAGTTGACTGGGAAATTGTGTGGAACAAGTCCCAGAATGAAATGCTGTCTTTTAAATTATAAATTTCTACACAACATGTCTGTATGTTGAATTATGCTTGTGCCTGTCACAAATACCCTGTCTTCTTGATCTCTCCTTTGTACTCCACTACACTCATCTCTATTGTGCAGTTTGACCTCATTGGAAACACTATATGTATCTGCAAATACAATTATCAGCTGACCTCTCCATTTAAATTATGGCCTGGTCGGTTTGTGAAAACACTTACTTTGTATTCTCAGCTTTTGGAGGAGCAAATCACTGTCAACAGATGGAGACTTTATTAGATAGAACAAAGTATTATGGCAGCCGAGGGAACAAATAAACACGAGAGCCCCAATTAGTGCTTGATCCTAGCATTGAGCACCCTGAAAGGTGCTGAGCATTCTGAACTCCGATTTACATCAGATGGGAACGGAGAACATAAGAAAGGCTGTACTGGGTCATAGCAAAGGTCCCTCCAGCCCAGTATCCTGTCTACCGACAGTGGCCAATGCCAGGTGCCCAGGAGTGAGTGAATCTAACAGGTAATGATAAAGTGATCTCTCTCCTGCCATCCATCTCTACTCTCTGACAAACAGGCTAGAGACACCACTCCTTACCCATCCTGGCTAATAGCCGTTAATGGACTTAACCGCCATGAATTAATCCAGTTCTCTTTTAAACCCTGTTATAGTCCTACCCTTCACAACCTCCTGAGGCAAGGAGTTCCATAGGTAGACTGTGCACTGTGTGAAGAAGAACTTCCCTTTATTTGTTTTAAACCTGCTGCCCATTAATTTCATTTGAGGCTGCTGAGCACCACAAAGAAAGCATTCAGTATCTTTCAGCATCAGACCCTGTGCAAAAAAGTCACTGGGGAACTGGAAACTAAGATCTCAGATTACTCTTGTTTTTTAACCTGTGTGCAGGGCACCGAGCGAGTACAGTGTCAGGCACTAAAAATACATAAAATCATTAGGTGAAGTTAAATTACGTACAGTTATCCCAGTTGCTCACATTTTAATAAATATAGGATTTATTTACAAGATATAATGCAAATACAGGATTAGACCACACAACAGGTTAAAAAAACCCAAGAAAATAATAGTTTACCCAGGTAAACATGGGAGCTCAGGTTTTCTGAAATGGGTTCCTAAAGTTAGGCCCCTAAACAGGTGACCTGGATTTTCAAGTGTGTTGAGCATTCACAAGTCTCATAGACCAACGTCAGGCATCCACATTTTTAAAGTCTTGTCCAGTATACTTACATCATTCCCCCCTCTACATTTAGACTCAGTCTTCCTTGAGCCTTTCTTAAAAGAGATCATGTATCTTACCATACACAATTTCTATTCATGATCTGTTTTCTCTCATTTTACAGTTTCACATAGAGATCAGCCCCTCAGCTTCTGCTTGCTGACTGACGTAATAAGCTCAGATTTTCCAGTAATAGCTAAATTATCTTTTGCTGGTTGAGATACCGAATTGACTTCAACAATAAGCTCCCACAGACTAATACAGGATTAGGCAACCTGTGGCACGCGTGCCAAAGGCGGCACACAAGCTGATTTTCAGTGGCACTCACACTGCCCGGGTCCTGGCCACCGCTCCAGGAGGTTCTGCATTTTAATTTAATTTTAAATGGAGCTTCTTAAGCATTTTAAAAACCTTATTTACTTTACATACTACAATAGTTTAGTTATATATTGTAGACATAGAAAGAGACCTTCCGAAAACGTGAAAATGTATTACTGGCACGCGAAACCTTAAATTAGAGTGAATAAATGAAGACTTGGCACACCACTTCTGAAAGGTTGCCGACCCCTGGGCGAATACCTCAGTCAGACATCCTGGCCTCTGCACTCAGGAACACAAGCAATCAGGGTAACCAGTTTTACTAGCATATCTTTGATCAACGCTACTGTTTGCGTAGTCAGTTCAGGAGTTCCTGCAAACCTTTGATATGGACCTACACTAGGGCATCTGACATCATTACTAACAGCCTATCTGCTATGGTAGTTCAGGCTAACAGCTTTCCCAAATATGATCAGCTTGTTACTCAATTGAATTCCTGGCCTCACATAAACAAAATCCATATGTACCATAGTTATTCTGCCTTGTACATGACTGCCTTTGTAATTAAAATACATTAAAATGAAAAAAGAAATAACGATTATTAATTGTGGTCTCCTGATTGCTGTGAAAAACTACCATCTTTCAAACTGCACAGATTCATATGAATCTGGCAGGTACAAATCTTATGCTTCTGAAACATTGTGGATTGTCAGATTTTCCTCCACAGATAACATTCTTTTCAGTGTAATGCGTAGATCTTTTTCCTTTATATGGGCTCCTCTTCCTTGAGAATGTTTAGGAGACCAATATCATTTCAAGGTTTTTGTATTTTTTCCAGATTAGTATCTTCTTATCTCATGGTAAGGAAACATACTTCACGATCAACTTCTGGATGAAAATGCCTTATACCATTCCACTGTGACATGAATAAGGAGTAGCATGGGTCAGACAGCAGGGCCTGCAGCAGAGGTTGTCTCTGGGCAACCTAACAAGTGCAACTGACTTCAATAGGCTGCTTGATTGGTTATGTCATCTAATTGGTTAAAAGAGTCAGCAGACCAGCTCATAAACCCAGAAGCAGGACAGTGGCTGTCCAGATCATTTGTTCATGGTTGTGACAAGGCTTTTTTGTTCTCAGTTCTGCTCCGGACTTGTTCTGTGCCAGGTAACCTGGTTCTCACCCTTGGACTCTGATTCCTGACTTTGGTTTGGCATCTTGGTCTAATCCACAGCGCTGATTCCTGACTATTGACATGTGCTCTAACCACGGTGCTGTTTGTCCATTTCCAGGTTACACACAACATTGATGTGCTATAAAGGGATTCTTGTCTAGTCATCCTGATCAGGGAAGATGGATACTCAAGGCTGGGGCATCTCAGGTGGCTGGATGAAATGGGAGATCAATTAGAGACTATTCAACGACTCATTAAATAGCAGTTTTTGTTTGTAAGCTCTTTGGGATAGAGAGCAGGTATGGTTTGGGTTTTTTAATCGCATTTAGGATTGTGGAGCTCTGATTTTGATTGAAACCTCTGGGTGTAAGTAAGTAAATCAATAATAATAGTCCCTGCCCATGATGAATACATGGTAATATTCTGCTGAGCCCTGATTTTTAGTCACAAAAGAAATGTACACCCAGATTATTTCAGTGTCTGAAGCAGCATAAATGATCTGTTTCTTCTAGTATGTATGTGCCTCTAATGGTGTATAAGCAGATCAACAGAAATATTGTATTACTTTTATTACTTAAAGCTTTCATATGTGATCTCAAAGCACTTTGTAAATGGGGCTGTTACTATAGATGAGAGAAGTAACACACTTATTAGTTAGGTTCCAAGTTAAAGCATGGGGTCAGGGCCAGAGTCAGAAGCAGAATTCAGGGTGCCAGTCCCCATTTCTCACCACTAGATATTAAAGTAGATCAGCCTCCATATATAAAGATGACTCTCCAGTAACATGAGCATACAGATCAGGTGCCCTGAATTATGCAAGCTGCTGCTTATTGTGAAATAGTGAATCATCCTGAACAAAATCAGACTTACAAGAAACAGAAAAAAGTGAGTTTGGCATCAATTTCCATGTTGCCATTTAGGCATCTACATTTCAAGAGTGAGCAGTTAGCAGGAGAACATTTGTGATATATGAAAAATGGAAAACTTCTGCTTGGCTCTTTCTGATTACTAAGAAATTTGAACTGAAGTCAAAGGAAATACTATGGTGAGTGAGGATTGCTATGTACAGAACAGTTGCAAAATTGGGTTCTATTTCAGGAGAGCTCTGAGGTATCCTAAATAAGTTTATAAATGAGAGAGACTGACCAAGAGCATATTAGGCCTTACACTTGTATAAGACTTGTGCATAATATTCACTCCCTGCTGTGGAGAGGGGGAAATAGAGAAGACTATAATCTCAAATTCATGCTATGATTTTGGGAAATGCTCACATACATGGGTGCTGTATGAGAATTTAAATAGATTAGTTGATACATAAACTAGATTAGATAGTTGGATCCAATAAGTAGATGAAATAGAGTGAAGTTAGTCACACCAAGTTAAAACTGCTGTGAGAGAAGCAGTCAAACTGTGTATAAAACCTAATTTCTAATCTTTTGAATGTGATGAACAAAGGAATTACTGCTAGAGAAACAGAGGCACTTCTGCAGTTTTCTATAGCTGAGTTTTTTAAATGATTTCATAAAATAGGTACCTAAATAAATAGCTTCTCCTCCCCCCCACCCATAACTGCTGAGCAGCTGCTGTTGAAATCAATTAAAGTCTTTCCTTGACTTCAGTGTGAACTGGATCAAGCCCTAAATGCTCACAAGTTGCCAAACTAAGGTGGGGATAGAAAATAGTATTGAGAAACAAGGGCAAGCCATATCCAGAACATTTTTAATAAATGTATTTATTAATGCAGATAGATCAGCTTTCCTATAATAAATTCTTTATAGACGTTTGATTATTTGCTACTTGGCACCTTCAAATCACTTTATAAATATTTAATTTAATTTGATTTAGTTAATTCCCAAACACCTCTGTAGGCCAAATAACAAAACATTTTATCCCCGTTTTATAGATGGGAACACTGATGGTTCATTCAAAGATTTCTCATTCCTAGTTCTGTGCTTAGACTTCTCTCTATAAAATAAGTATTCACTGAGGGTCAAATCTGTCAATGCTTATGCTTACACAGGCTGTGCTCCTGTTGAATGAAATGAGAGATTTGCCTAAGGAAGGGCTCTGTAAGGATGTGAGATTTGGTTATGAAGGAATTGCACATTGCGGGCTATTGAGCTGGAGGAGAGACATCCATTACATGACACGTATAGTCTTTGTGTGAGTTCTTTCTCGTGACCACTAATCTCTTTCCATATTCCTTAAAATGAGATACAGGCAGTTTTACCATAGGTTCACCATTAAGGCCCTATCAGGGAGAATAAATCTCATGAACCTGTGCTCACAATACTGAATTACCTATAAATATATGTCTATTGACCCCACAGTACATCAAATGACTGTGAAAGCACAATGACCTAGCATTAGTAGATACAGTTAGTTAAGCAAACACCAGTTAATAAATACCTAATCTTAAAACATTCATGTGAAAAACTTTTCTTGTTCAGTCACACCAGTAAAGGCTGGGGTTTTCCAAGGTGCCTACTTGAGTTAAGTGCCCTTCTCTCAGCAGATTCCAGTGGGATTTCAGTGGCTACTGAGATCCCTTACGGCCCTTTGAAATTCCCAGCCTTAAAGAAATAGGGGTTTGGGGTGACTCTCTAACAGCAGGAGAAGGCCCAATGACTTAAAACTCTGTGAACTCTTCCAGCTGAGTAAATCAACAGGCAAAATCCACAATACTCCATAAAACCAGAGAAATCTTCTCTGACCTAACAAGGCTAAATGAGATTACAAAATACATGAAGAGCCCCACAGAGAGCTGTTGCTTTACTCATCAAAAGCTCTTTAACCTTGGGCTTAAATAAATAACTTTTTTAGAACAACCAAGCCAAAGAAAAGGTCTAACCCAAGATTTAGAACAGGCTTTATATAGAACCTCCACACTGACTGAGTCCTGCTCCATAATCTCATCTCCTGTGAAAAATCTGTCACTGCAGTGCTGCCCTGCCTGATCTCTCTGTTTTCTGGGACCTTGAGGTGCATTCCATAATAGTCGAGAGCTTCTCCCCAGTCTCACCCCTGTCCCCCTCATGCCTACTCTTAACCTACAGAAGCCGGTCCTATGGATTTGGGCTACGGGTGCCTCCATTGAATCAGGAAAACACAATCAATGGAGCTGTTCTGTTCCCCTTCTTTGCCCACAACATAACTTGATAGTGTTGCCAACCTTTGTGATTTTATCACAAGTCTTATGATATTTGATTTTTTAAAGCCCCAACTGAAGTCAAGTGATTATGTGAGGATTTCAGATTTCATTTTTTTTAAAGTAAGTTTCTAGCCCTCATGATTGTAGGGAAATGCTTGAAAACGTGACTGGAATGTACCTTAAAGTCTAAAATGAGTCAGAAAAGTACCCTAAATCTATACTTTTAAAAAAATCTTGTGATTTTAAGTGAATCTTCTGATCTTGAACAGGAGGGTATTCATGATTTTTTGATAGTTGGGATTGGCTTACCTCTGCACACACAAATGGAAAGGAATGTATAGACCAACCCTTCCAGTATTTTCTCTCTGCTTATTGTCAAGCTATTTGTGTACAGAGAAGAGATATCGTTCAAGTCACTTGCCTCCTTGGGGATAAACGATGGTGTTCCAAACACTAGATTACAACATCACTGGATGAATCAGACAAGATGATTTTGAAAGAGAGCTTTTCTTTCCACAGAGATACGAGAATCATTAGTACTGATGGGAAGGGAAATACAGAACAAGATTATGAGAGTAAAACAAATGATTGAATATGATATTCTGCACTGTTTGTTAGAGGGGTGCTGTGACTCTATCAGCATTTTTCTTAAAACTTTAGAAATGTTTAGCTTTTTCCTATCTAAGATTTCAAAAAAGCAAAGCAATAAGAGAGAATGAACAGTGGCTGGACAAAGAGAAGGTGACACTTCTCCCCCTGCTATGAAGACCATGCTCCTCTTAAATGTCTGGTGTAATGAATATTTAATAGGAAGGAGGCTATTATGATATCAGCTAAAGTAAAGGGGGAATACAGTTGTGATTTCTTAATATACCAAAGAAGCTGGTATTGGGCATATCATGTCTGTGATTAATAAAAGCTTATATATCTTCCACCATATATATTGGCTGCTGATTCTGACAGTATCGTTGCTTAAAGCACAGGGTTAGCTTAGTTTTTGCTCATGTTAGCTTTGTGCTTAGTGTCTTCTCCTATCACCTCCAAAATGTTGCCACCTTTCGGCTATTACCTCGAGAGTCTAATTCACGTACAGTGGTCCTTGTTCTTTTAATGTCATTCATAATCATGCCTTTTCTTTTTCTTTCTTTTTGGTGGTATGCCAGAAAACTATCTTCATAGACTCTTCCTTGTGCAAAATCATACTGGTTAGCATGCATGATGTTAACTTTGTATGTTACTTCAGTGAAGCTGCCCTGCTGACTATTCTACAGACATATGGCACACATACATCTAGAAGCGCACATTCCAAACCCAAGTAGGTATAAGATCCGAATTTATAATGTTGTGTCTGTTAAGACTGATGTTAATTTTTATACTCGGACTTATGTTCTTTGAGCATCTTTTGTCATTATATTTTTGTATTGTAAATTAACGTTTGATGCTTCTGCATGAGAGACACATATATGCTAACTTGAGGCCAGATTCTGCCTGGCACTTATGTGGGTCACAGTCAAGGGGGTGGGTGTGACGACGCTTCCCCCTCTGTGTGTCATCTCTGTAAAGACCAAGTAGAATTGTAGTCTTTGAATTCTAGGGAACACAGGCACTTCTTCATCCATACTCCTCTTTGGAAGCCTGGTGTCTCAAACGCAACAGAGAGACTAGACAAGCAAGGCTATGGCTGCAGCCTCTATGCAGTAGACAACTGACTTGGTCAGACACAATAGTGGGGAGTAAGGTGTACACTGAAAAGATGTTGTAACAGATGCATAGTCTCTGTGCAGCCGGAAGACCCGGGAGGCATGGTACCTTTCTGTGGCAGGGCAGCTCTGCATTACCTCTATGCAAATGGTGAAATTAAAGCCATGGGGCTCAATCCTGAATTCCTAGGGAATCCAAAATGCTCACTGACTTCAGTAAGAATTGTGCAGGCAGAAGAAATACAGAATCTCTTGTATTATACTCACATCCCAAAAGATGGGAGTTGAATGTCAGTCCCTAAAAATTGGGTCTTCCTCCTAGAGGAGATCCGCCAGAATCCTTGTTTGGCAGTCTTTTGGACACACATCCAGTTCCATTTTACTATTTTCTTCTCCTATCATGGGTTGTTTTCAGCTATTTCCATTTTTCTTTGCCTTCTGCCACCTTCCTGCTTTCTCCCCTTCTTTCAATTTATTGGAAATGGATCCTTGTGGAGATGGAATGTGTTTTTGCTGATCGCAGACTGTGTACTTGATTTGACTGGTTGCTTGTTTTCCTAGATTTTTAATTCTTTGTAGTTGGTCTTTATCATTGGGTGATAGGATTAAGTTCCTTAGGAAAAGCACCTAGTAAATGGATTAAACAAACAGAATATATTGCAATAAAATGTTTTGGTGGAAGGCAGAACTACCTTCCTTATGAATAAAGAGACTATAACTAATACATTGCAATTGTCCATGGATAAAAAGGAAATTACATAGCTCTCAAAATCAAATAAAGTCCCATGTCTGAAAGCATGGCTTGTATAGTTCAAAATGTGATAGTTTAGAGAAAGCACACTACTATTCGGAAGGCTGAGACTTTTAGGAATGATGGAATTGCTACACTGGATCAAATGAATAGTCTAATATTCTGTCTCTGACGATTCTTCAGAGGAAAGTATATTAATCCCATAATCAGCCCAAGGGAGAAGGTTTTCCTAACCCCTATCAGTTAGTGTTTGGCTTATGCCCTGAAGCAGGAGAATTTAGATCCCTTATTCATTTATCATTCTCTAATGTATTATCCATATAGTGGTATTATATTTAAGCTCTTTCTCTCAGTGATATCTTGTGGCAATGAGTACCAGATTTACACTAATGCATTATATAATAAAGTATTTCTTAGTTTTCAGTTTGTTGCTTTACAGTTTCATGACAAGGGATCAGCTGGGAATTGTTGAAGTACAGAGGGGTCTGGTCACATCCCTGATATACCTAATGGATATGTCACTGGACTGTGACTCAAGAGACCTAAGTACTCTTCCCATCTCTGCCACTGGCCTGCTGGAAGACCTTAGGAAGGTCACTTCCCTCCCCCATGGGAATTTCTTCATCTGTAAAATGGTGAGAAAATTACTAATCTACTTTGTAAAGTGCTGTGAGTTGTAGTGATGAAGAGATAGGTATTATTAGATGAAAAACGATTATATGAATGCTTTATTCTTAGGATCTTGCTTAGTCTGAAATGCTATTCACCTTAAAGCAAAGCAGAGGAAAATGAAAGTTAAGTGTATAGTAACATATTGAAGTGGGTGCATAGGTAGTAGAAATAACGCTGAGACAACTGAAAGCAGTTAAAATTTTAAAAGAGAAGTACTCACTAAAGGGCAGTGTAACAGGGTCAGCCATCTCCCACACACCCTCTCATGGCCAGGAGTGGGTCTGCAGAATGCTGTCTTAATTTATCTCCCTGGGTTCCTCAGATAATCACAGGAGACATTCATGAGTCCACTAACAGCCCTTCTAGGGGGGTCTGTTTATTAGCAGAAAGTTCAAAGTGAACAGTCTTCCTCCCCAGCCTTAAGTTGGGCACATTCCCTCCTCCCATCTCTTCCAGCTCTGGGCCACTGGAGAAAATGTAAGGCCTGACCTACCTTCTTTACTTTCTTCCCCAAAGGAAAACAAAACTTCCAGGCAGGGCTTTGTTCTCAGCCTCAACTCCCTTCCTTGGGGGCCGCTACAGGAGACTCTCTTCCCTCATCTGTCTGGTAAGGTCCACCAACCAGTGTGGAGGACAGGAGGGGGCTATCACACTGCTTTCCAACTACCACTTTGGAGTGGCTAGCATCTTGGGCTACTCCTTGCAGGCAGAAATTCCTGGGCTCAGGAGGTTGTGTGGATTGCCAGTGTGACTTGCCCTTGTAAGGTAGGGTTGCCAGCTTACTAATTTCAGAAAACTGAACATCCTTCCCCTCCCTGAACCCTCAGGCTGGAGTGAAATTACTAGTGGAGTTCCTCAGGAATCGGTCTTGGGACCAATCTTATTCAATATTTTTACTAATGACCGTGGCACAAAAGTGGGAGTGTGCTAATAAAATTTGCAGGTGACACAAATTTGGGAGATATTGCCAATATGAACAGAATATCATACAAGGAGATCTGGATGAACATGAAAACTGGAATAATAGAAATGGGATTAAATTTAATAGTGCAAAGTGCATTTAGGGACTAAGGACAAGAATTTTTGCTATAAGCCGGAGATGTAACATTTTGAAATGACAGGAGGAGAAGGGCCTGGATGTATTGGTTGATCACAGGTTGACTATGCACTGCAAATACGATGTGGCCATGAAAAAAAGACTAATGCAGTCCTACGATGCATCAGGCTAGTTATTTCCAATAGAGAAAGGGAAGTCTTAATATCATTATATGAGGCACTGGTGAGATCTCATCCAGAATACAGTGTGCAGTTTTGGTCTTCCATGTTTAAGAAAGATGAACTCAAACTGGAACAAGTGCAGAGAAGGACTACTAGGATGATCCAAGGAATGGAAAATCTACCTTATGAGAGGAGACCCAAGGAGCTTGGCTTGTTTAGCCTAACAAAATAAATGCTGAGCGGAAATATGATTGTTCTCTATACATACATCAGAGGGATAAATACCAGGGATGGAGGATTTATTTAAGTGCCAGTGTGACACAAGAACAAATGTATATAAACAGGCCATCAACAAGTTTAGGCTTGAAATTAGATGATGGTTTCTAACCATCTGAGGATAAAGTTCTGGAACAGCCTTCCCAGGGAGCAGTAGCGGCAAAAAACCTAACAGGCTTCCAGATTGAACTTGTTACGTTTATTGAGGGGATTGTATAATGAGACTGCTTACAATGGCATATAGCCAATCTGCAACTGCTAGTAGCAAATGTAAACAACGGCCTGTGATACTAGATGCACAGGGCTCTAAGTTACTACAGAGAATTATTTCCTGGGGATCTGGCTGGTGGGTCTTATCCACATGCTCAGGGTCCATCTGATTGCCATATTTGGGGTTAGGAAGATATTTTTCCTGGGTCAGATTGGCAGAGACTCGGGGGGGGGGGGGGGGTTTCACCTTCCTCTGCAGCATGGGGCATGGGGCATTTACAGCTTTTAACTACTATAAACTTCTATAACTTGAAGTCTTTAAATCATGATTTGAGGACTTCTGTAACTCAGCCAGAGTTATAGGTCAATTACAGGAGCAGGTGGGTGAGGTTCTGTAGCCTGCAATATGCAGGAAGTCAGACTAGATGATCATGACTGACTTTAGCCTATGAGTCTATATTCATAGATTACAAGGCTAGAAGAGACTTTTATGATCCTCTTATCTGACCCATTGAATAACACAGGTCATAGTTTATTTTTGTACTGATCTCAATTAGTCAGTCAATGAGTTTTGCAAGGAAACAAAACCCACAACAGGATTGATTCATACAAATTGCTTTAATTTAGAACTTCTGCAAAAAAGGAAGGGAAACTACTTGTTGTTAAATCAAATTTTGGTTCAAAGTCTTAAGCAAACATTGGGATGTCCCTCTTGTACTGGACAATACACTATCAAAGGCAGTCTGTAGAAGCTTTGTGGTTAGGAAATGTTCTGAGGATCACAAGACCTCAACTCTTTCCTCTTCCAGAAGAAACTGGGGGGCTTAATCATCCCTGGAAATGTGAATGTATTTCTCCCTGTGAGTTACTTTGCTATAATGATGAATAGAGGTAAAATAGAAAAGAATATTTTTCTTATCTGTTAATTTATTTTCTCTGAAATAACTTCTTCACCAATCCCCACCCAGTCTGGTAGGCAACTCATATGATAGGGCATTTCTTCTGTCTATAGGTGTTTAAAAAACCCTTAACTTTCAAATGATAAAAGCACATTGGGTCGGTTTCTTGCTGGTGAAAATCAGCAGCACTCCAGTTGAAGTCAATGGATGACACCTGTTTATACCAGCTGAGGATCTGGACCATTATCTTGAAAAGCTCAAGGGGGCATATTTTCAAAGGCACAGATAGAAGTTAGGCACCTAATTAACCTTAATGAGATTTTTTTTCCAGGGCATGAATATTTTTATTCAGCTTCTATCCGATGTATTCATTTTGGAGCTAGATCTTCTGAACAGCTCTGACTACTCCCCAGCGCTCTCTAGGGAAGGGCACTGTCGAGTTGAGATGGATTAGTGGGCATCCTACTTCCAAAAAACAATGAGCAGTTTAGAAAAATAACCTTTTGGTGAGCTACATGTACAGCACTCCTCCTGGGGTTTCTGGAGGCACACACCTGGCCTAGTCTGAGACTGCTGTAATGTTGCTACTCAGCCATCTGTTAGGAAGCTCACAGGAATAGAGGCTTTGCAGTACTCTGAGCTGCATGTTGCTCAAAGTAGGCATCATGGTGCATCCAGAAAGCGGGAGAGACCATTTCCAATTAGTTTTCAAATGAAGTAATTATAGGATATGGATTAACTGTGGAACTTTCCATTTGTAGAGAAAGATGTGACTCAATACTTCTCTGCAAATGGAAAGTTCCACAGTTAAACAGACTCCAAAGTTCTTTGGCTTAGTCTTTGATTTTTGGCTTATAGGGATTCTAAGGAAGGTTAATAAACTGAAGTTTAAATCCTTTGCATTGGAACTCAGTTTCCTTTTGGCGTTCTGAACCGTCCTTCGTCCATCAATGATGAAGCCATTGATCGTCTCCCGCAAGTGCCCATTAACGAGGCACTGGATGACCCGCCTACTTTATTAGTGGCAAAGCTCCTGGCTCAGACTCCATTCCAGCTGAGATTTATAAGGAAGGCGGCACTGCCTTGACTGAAAGGCTCCATCAACTGTTCCTACTTATGTGGCAACAGGAGACAATCCCACAGGAGTTCAAAGATGCTTTCATCATACACCTGTACAAGTGGAAAGGGAACCGGCGCTCTGTGATAACCACAGATGTATATCCCTACTCTCCATCACAGGCAAGATACTCGCCAGGATCCTGCTGAATCGCCTAACAGCACATCTGGACCAGGGACTTCTGCCAGAAAGTCAGTGCGGATTTCGGAAAAAGCGTGGGACCATGGACATGGTGTTTGATGCGAGACAACTGCAAGAGAAGTGTCAGGAGCAGAGGTCCGACCTGTTCTCCACATATGTCGACCTGACCAAGGCTTTCGATACTGTTTGTAGAGAGGGCCTGTGGAAGATCATGGCCAAGTACAGATGCCCAAAGAAGTTCATCTCTATGGTCCAACAGTTCCATGAAGGCATGCAGGCACGAGTCCAGGACAACGGCGAGTCATCTGCACCGTTTCCTGTTACAAACGGTGTGAAGCAGGGTTGTGTCCTGGCACCTACACTCTTCAGCATTATATTCTTCGCTATGTTGACCGATGCTTTCAGAGACGGAGACCTTGGAATTGGCATTAGGTACTGCACTGATGGTAAGCTGTTCAACCTAAGGAAGCTTCAGGCGAAAACCAAGGTCATGACAGACATTATTCGAGACTTTCTGTTTGCTGATGACTGTGCTCTCAACGCTGGCTCAGAAGCTGATATGCAATGTAGTGTAGACAAGTTTTCCAACGCCTGCGCAAACTTTGGTCTAATCATCAGTATAAAGAAGACTGAAGTTTTGCATCAGCCAGCCCCAGGGAAGCCCTATGTTGAGCCCAATATCACTATTAATGGCCAGAGACTCAATGCAGTGAACAGATTTACATACCTTGGCAGCACACTGTCCCAAAATGCCACCATAGATGATGAGGTGAATATCAGGCTTGCTAGAGCCAGTGCAACTTTTGGCAGATTAAACACCAACGTCTGGAATAGAAGAGGCAACACCACCCAGACCAAGCTGAAAGTATACAGGGCGGTTGTTCTTCCCACACTGCTCTACGCCAGCGAAACCTGGACTATGTATCAGCGCCATGCCAAGAAGCTGAACCACTTCCACACAACAAGCCTCAGGAAAATCCTCAACATCAAGTGGCAGGACAAGATCCCAGACACTGAAGTACTCGCCCAAGCAAACCTGCCCAGCATCTTTACCATCTTGATGCAGTCGCAGCTACGCTGGGCAGGGCATGTAGTCCGTATGTCAGACCATCGGCCACCAAAGCGACTTTTTTATGGCGAGTTGCAACAAGGACAGCGGTCTCATGGGGGTCAGAAGAAGCGCTTCAAAGACACTCTCAAAGTCGCCTTCAAAGCGTTTGACATTAATCCTGACTCTTGGGAACAGAGCGCAATGGATCGGACTACATGGCGCTCTTCCATGTATAAAGGTGCCGAATCATGTGAGGCCAAAAGGACAGCTGCAGCAGAACAAAAGAGGCAAGCCAGAAAAGCCCGTGCCAGAAACCCTGCTGGAGATGTCCTCCTCATCTTCTGTCCTATCTGTCATCAGACCTTTCGTGCAAGGATTGGCCTCATCAGCCATCCGCGCACACACAGATAAAATCGGCCCCAGCAATTTACGGATGACTGAGTGGTCCTCGTTGAATCGACGGACGAACCACCATAGGGAAGGGGTGTGTTTGCGTGTGTGTGTGACAGAAATATCTGAATGTAGATAAAGCGATGAGATAAAGAAAGATGTGCTTTGTTTTGCCTTTCCAGTCAAAGCCTCAATTTGTTTATATATATTTATCTTATTTATCTTTGTCATTTGTCAGCTACTAAAACTGCTATTTTGTTCAAGTCGCTTGGCTTTTTAAGTATCTCCTAGAATCTTAATAGGGCCTGGGAACTGAGAAGCAGTGATGAATAGATTAGGGGTTCTCCAGGGGCATGCTTGGATATGCTAAGTAGTGGAGAAATATGGAGACATTTCTGTTTTTCAGTTGTTAAATGCAAAAATCACAAAGTCAGGAAATGAAAAAATTGTTAAACAGCAGCATTCACACAGATGCATTGTACTTTATATTCCTGTTTTCTTTTTGTTAATTATTAATATTACATAATAATTTGTCCAACATACACTATAAAACATGAATATGGTTGAGTTCCAGTTGCTGTTGGAAACTAGTTTTTCCATTTCCTAATTTTGGGACTCGAATTGTATGACAGATGTTAACTCAACATTAATTTCTTTGCACTTAATTTCCATATCCTCTTTCAAATTAAATGGGGGTTGGGGAGAAATGACCTATGGCTAATGTTGGAATTTCAATTGTCCAAATTAGGATTTGAAGTTCACAATGTATTAAGGTGAGTGAGCTGGGGGAAGTGTGAGTTTACAGGGCATTTCTGTTTACATGATGGTCATTGTATTTTTACAACAAAAGATAAAAATAGGGAGTTTTGCCATTTGTCAGAATCTCACCTCTGGTCCTTGCAATTTCCCACATGGAAATCGTTCTAGCAGCAACAGAAGCCTCTTGGCCTATCGTGCTGGGCAAGGAGGCTGGAATAAGGAACACGTCACAGAGAGTGCAGGTTTTCATTTGTGGAGCCAGATGAAATATTCATAGTGAACATTTTTTGCCAAAACTGCCTGTTCTTAGGTTTGTGAAATTCATGTGAAACAAAAGCAAATTTACTCAACATTTTCCAAAGATTTCAAATACGGAGTGAACTGGAACTTGGAATGAAGTGCATGAGGCTCCTGTTGCTCGTTGTACACTTGTGTTGGATTAGAAGTCAGATGGTAATGAGACTGTTTACCATCTCTGTCGTGTTCATCTCTTTATTCCTGAAAAGTGGGGATAAATTGACTGAAAGAGATGGATTATCCAGACTCTGAAATGCAAACTCAGAGCATGGAAGCTGTCAGCAGCAGGGCAGGGACCAGCATGCACCATCCCTAGGCTGTAAGTGTGTTCTTGTTTGTATACTTAACAACTGGGAAGTGAGACTCAGCCAAGTTTACCAGTTCAACTTTTGTTTTCATTTATTGTCTCTTGATTTTTTCCACTAAACATGGCTTTCCCCTTCATCTATTCTGTTTAGGGTGACCAGATCACAGGACCAGCCCCCACCCTGCCCCAGGTCCTGCACCCCTTCCCCTGGGGCACAGGACACCCCTCCTCCCCATACACACACAGCTCCTCCACGGGTCGGGGGCAGCAGCCCCACCCCCCTACCCCCAGCTCCAGGCACAGCCCCACCGCGGATCAGGGGCACCAAGACCCCACCAGCTCCGGGCACTGCACAGCCCCGCCGCGGGTAGGGGGCAGAAGCCCCCCACCCAGCTCCAGGCAGCCCCGACGCGGGCAAACCCCCCCCTCCGAAGCCCCCCCCCCAAAACCCCCTCCCCCTCCGAAACCAGGGTTAGGGAGCCTTGGCTCCCTTCAGCCCGCAGCCCCCCCCCCCCTTTTCGGAGCTGGCTCCTAGGGTCAGCGGGGGAGGGGGGCCCTGCACTCCACGTGCTATGCCAGCCAGAAGCACTACCTCCAGCTGCCATTGGCTGAAAGCTGGAGGGGGGGGGTCTGTGCCCCCAGCTCCCATTGGCCACGATGGAGCCAGTGCTTGTGGTGGGTGAAGCAGGGACTTACCGCTCCTGTGCTTAGGAGCTGAAGGGTCCTACTGCCCACCCTTTCCTGGGAGCAGCCCCCAGCCAAAATATCAGGACAAATGGAGCGTCCTGGCCATACCTCGGTCGGGACGTGGGACAAACAACTAAATATCAGGACAGTCCCGATTTTATCGGGACGTCTGGTCACCCTAATTCTGTTATTTCTGCCTTTGGATTCCTTGTCACTGCAACAAACCTTCTGGAGACTGCTAGCACTGCTGAGAATACCAGCTAGAAGCGCTCACTCAAACAGTGCAAGGCTCTCCTGTCCTGTAGGTCTGATGAACGAGTGACCCAAACTTTTACCCTGTCTCTAGATTAGTAGTCTTGCCTCTTTCCATTCCTTTTCTCCTTCAACTTTCTTTTATTGTTGCAGGCACATGAATTTTAAAAAATGCACAAAGTTGTTTTGCCCAAAGATGGAAGTGAAAGGTAACAACATCCTGGAACTGTAAATAAAAAAGAGTGGTAAATAGAAATTGCCAAATCCAAGTATAGATTTTTTTTATCTTATGACCTAAAGTGGGTCCCAGTATCATGATTTGACTTGCAATGATTCTAGGTGCCTCATATAGAGGAGTTAACAAGATGGGTGAACAAGACAAAAAGAAAAATGAATCTCTGTACCTTATCTCTACACATAGAGATCTGACTCCTGAATCTCAAGTTTTAATGTCTAACAAAATATAAAGACGAAAGAGTGTCTACTTCCACAATCTATTTTGATTTCTTTAGGTGGCTATGTAAGTTTGCTAGTGTGTACAAACAATTGGCATGATCCTGCAGACACTTGGACTGTTGGTTCTTCATATGTGTATATAACATAACTTATGTGAAAAGTTCCAATCGCTTCAATGTGACTATCACATCAGTAGTGACAACTGGTGACAGAGGGATTTGATTTTGAATTTGACACTAATTGTAAAGTTTTTGTGCCCAAATTTCATTTACACAGCCTCTCCTTACCAATCTGTACTGCAATTATAGATCCATGTGATTTAGCTTTGACTTTCAATTTCCATTTTGCCCACATAACAGATAAAACTTTGCTTGCTCAAATGATGTGAGTTCTGTTGAAATCAAGATGGATTGGACCTGACTTTCTATTGCCCTGCATTTTGTGTACTCTATTTACACCAGCGGAACAGGAGTCCAAAATGGATATAAAATGCTAACTCTGAATAGATAGTGTTTTAAACCTACTTTACACTAGCATGAATGATTACATAAGATACAGCACAATGGAGAATCAGATGCATAGTGCCTTCTGTGTCAGCTCTCTGGAAATTTAAAAGCACAGAGTAAATCAAAGCTATGGTTTTGTAATTGATGAGATTTTTCTTTACTTTTGTACAAGTTCAAAGGCCTTCTCTCAAAATTCTTCTGCATTTGGACTCAAGGCACTTTTGGATTCAAGACACTTTTTTTTTTTTTTTTTAAGTAGCTACAGAATATTTGCAGGTCTTCAGAAATGTATTAGTACTTCTTTCCTTGGTTTCTCTTTGATGGCCAGTAACTTTAGATTTTTTGAAGACTGTGTTTTCTATGGCATTGAATGACTTGTTGAATGTTTACTAATGAAGCACATTAAAATGTTGATAATTAATATACATATTTGTTTGCCACCAAAACTAAGGCCAAAATACTTGGACTTTCAGACAAAAGTGGTCAGATAGTTCCTTGCATAGATTGGTGGTAGGATAGTGCCCTAAAAATGTGTTAGGTGAATGTTGCATTTGTAATGGGCTAGTAGCATTTGCTTGAAACTCCACACATTGTCAGTAGGAATTGGTCTGCTACAAAAGGTTTAAGTGGGTTTTGTTGACTCTGTAGCAGGTGGCTATCCAGAAACAATATGTAAAGGGAAGTGAGAGAGGATCTAGGCCTCTAGGGTGTGGGCTGAGCAATCATGACATAGGAACCCAAGATACAACCAAGCCTTGTAGAAAGCTTATGCTGAACTTTATCGTATTAACTTCATTTTTAACAAAGCTAAGTCTCAGGAAGAGGGTTATTTGTTGAGTTTAAACAGTGTGACATCTAATTGTGTTTTGGATTATTAAGATGTTTTCTGAAATTATGCAAGCTCTTAAATAGAACTTTCCATTGGTATATCTCAAATCTTTTACAAATGAGGTAAGTATATCTCCATTTTACAGATGGGGAAATTGTAACATAAAGAGATGAAGGAAGTTGCCCATGACCCCCCAGCAGGCTAGCAGCAGAACTGGGAGTAGATCCTGGGCCTCCTGAGTGAAGTTGGTCAGGAGTCTTCTGAAGAAATTGTTTTTCATAGGAAAATACCAATTTGTCAAAACCAAAGGGTTCCACAGAAATGGTACAGTGTTCCTCCCCAAACCTGCGTGGCTTTCTGCCAGCTTGCCTGGAGGGTTGCTGGGGACCCCAGACTTCCTGGATCCGTGGTTCTGTGGTAGCCTTGCTTTGCTTACTGCCACAACGTCAGGGACCACCGAGCTTCCACGCTCCTTGCTGTGGAGCCAGCAGCCGAGAAACCCTGAGATCCCCAGCACCTGCCAGGGTTCTAGGTTCTCCACTCTGTGTGGCAAGGGACTCTCCCCAA
Source organism: Sternotherus odoratus (assembly GCA_032164245.1). Classification (NCBI taxonomy): domain Eukaryota; kingdom Metazoa; phylum Chordata; order Testudines; family Kinosternidae; genus Sternotherus; species Sternotherus odoratus. Next base: position 86,325,993 of record JAVMKO010000007.1, read on the forward strand.
TCCCACTCCGGGTTCGCTGGGATGAAGGCAACTGGCTGCTTCATTTTTGTTTTGAAAATATTGAACCAAAATCTTTTATTGGAGAAGGGGGGGGCGACTGTGTTCCAAAACTAAAAATTAAAAAATTGTCTTTCTATAGGAAACTTTGAAAATTACGGTAGTTGTTTATTTCCAAATATGACCAAACACTTTTGTTTTTAAATATCAGAATTTCTTGTGAGCTGGAAACTAAATTTTGAATAGCTCTGCTCCTCTTTCCCAGTCCATTTTCTGCTCACTAGGTTACACTTCCATAATTTGCACAATTTCAAAACTCATAGTAGAAATCATAATGACAATAATAAATTATGAGCAGACATAGCTGATGCATTTAGCATTCCAGTTGTATTGCCTGAAGAGTCCTTCCTGAGACTGTCAGCTCTTCTGGGCTCACTGACTGGATTGTGGAATTGACCACACAATAATTACAGGACCAGATAAAAGTAGCTAAACATGTAGAATTAAAAGTTGTCGCAGTGTGTTGGTTTATCTGATGCCCAGCATGTCCTTCCATCCTTGATCAACAACAACAAAGAAACAAACAAACAAAAAAGCTGTTTAGAATAGCGGAGAATGTTGTTCAAGTATGGCAGAATGTTGTCAAAGTATGGCAATTTGAAGGAATTAGATTTCAGGATGTCTGGTCAAATTCAGCCCTGATGTATTAGGAGGGAAACTCACCTAAAGTCAAAAGAGTTGTGCCAAGTGAACTGATCTGAATTGACTTGTAGATTTGAAGAATTAAAGCTAGAGACCTGAATCCAGGCTTAGTTAGCTAAACAAGTTTTTTTTATTCCCACACCCCCCACCCAAAGCATCTGAACACCAACAGTTTCTATTGATTTAATCGGTAACTGTGGGTACGTGCTTAGCACCTCTGAAAACTAGATCTCAGATATTTCTGTTCTTTGGTCTCAATATAGATGCCTAATCTCTGTCCAAAATTTTCAAAAGGATCCCAACCCAGCCCCTAATTTGCACCTGCACCCCTGCACTGACAGTTACTTGTGCATACAATTTAGCAGCTCCTATAACCCATGGAAGTACTTTAAACACACAACTGAGGGATGCTGCATGTATATACTTGCAGCCATGTATTGAGAAATTAAAATCTTTGAAAAACTGTGGCCCTAAAATGAAACACACATGCCCCAAGCTCTTTCACACTAATAAAAGAATACTAATAACAGATTAAAATGAGGAATACTTGTAGCACCTTAGAGACTAACCAGTTTATTTCAGCATAAGCTTTTGTGGGCTATAACGGATTGTATTTCTATGCATCCGATGAAGCTATAGCCCAGGAAAGCTTATGCTGAAATAAACTGGTTAGTCTCTAAGGTGCTACAAGTATTCCTCATTTTCTTTACGGCAGGGGTCTCAAACATGCGGCCCGGGGGCCACATGTGGCCCGCCAAGCCCTTCCCTGCGGCCCGCCAAGCTTCCTGGTGCCCCCCCCCCGGTCCCCCCATAGCAGTTTGCAGGACGGAGGGGCCAGAAGTGGAGGCTTCTCTGCTGCCTGGCTGGGCCGCGTGTGTTTCTAGCTCTGGACTTCCTAGATTGCTCTTGCTTTGTTTGCCAAACAGCTGTTGGTGGTGCCTAGTGCTTTCCAGGAGGGAATGGGGAGCTGCGTGCTCAGAGGAGGAGGTGGGGCAGGGGTGGGACCTCTTGGAAGGGGTGGAGTGGGGGTGGAGCCGGGGCAGCAAGGGCGGGGTGTGTGTCAGTGGTGCGGCCCTCGGGCCAGTGCACTAGTCCTCATGGAAGGGGTGGAGTGGGGGCACAGCCGGGGCAGCGAGGGTGTGTGTGTGTGTGTCAGTGGTGCGGCCCTCGAGCCAGTGCACTAGTCCTCATGCGGCCCTCGTGGTCATTTGAGTTTGAGACCCCTGCTTTACGGATACAGACTAACATGGCTGCTATTCTTAAACCTATTTCTACAGTGTCTTTCATATGAAGCCTCAGAGTGCTTAGCCCGTGACACCTTAACTGGTATAAAATTCATCCTGAATTGGGCGGTGTCTCTCCATCTCAAATGGTAGCGCTGGAGTAGAAAACAATTGTATACATCCTGCATGAGCAAGATTCCTGGGAAATGTTGTCAGTGACAGTCGTAAGGGTTCATCCAGTTCAGCTTCTAGATCTGTTTACCACTTGTATTGGTAAATTGCCAATAGGTCTCCAAATCTGGAGCAACTGCTAGTTCTTGTTTTGTATCATGTGTGTGTGTTTGTCCTGGAATCCCAGAGGGCAGATTAAAGCAGCAGCTCCTGGGACTCTCTCCCGCTGGTAGTGCCAAATACTGCCCTCTTTGCTTTCAACAGGCGTCCTTCAGCCTTTTGCCCCACTATGGGCTCTGGCACACTGCTGTGCTAAGTGAACCAGGGCCAGCAGGGCTCAGAGCCTCTCTCTCTTCCTTCTACGTGACTTTGCCCATGTTCTGAGCTGTATCCTGTTTCAAGCCCTGGGGCTACTGCCAGTATCCAGTAAATCAGCTTTCCTTGTGAGCTCAGGCAGTAACTGGAGATGGCAGTGATGTGCATTCTCTTTCCACAACCCCCCCCCCCCCCGTCCTCCCCCTTTCCCCCATTCAGTGCCTGACTATGTTGTAATCCCTAGCTCTAGTCTTCTTGGCCCCTGGGGGCAGGTGGAATGAGAACATGTTGTGTTAGTGATTTATCAGGCACAGATTGTTACCCATCTGAGCTTTCCCTCCATTCCAGCTGCCCTGCCACATAGTTAAACAGACAAGCATATCACAGAGCTGGTACATGGACACTGCCTAGATTCCCTGTCTTAAATCAGGGACTGGGATTGGGAAAAAAAGTTTAGGAGGAGGGGGAAGAACTGGTCAAATCCATCACTGCGCACTGAGAGGAGAGTGCATACAGGATTATAGGAAGTTATTGATGACAGACAGTAACCTCAGGAGCAAACTACGCTGCAACCAGCCTGGGGGGATGGTTGGGACACATGTTCCTTGGAACTAGGGAGGGTTTTAAACCAAAACTCTAGATACAAACGTTGGTGGTTTGGATCTAGAAAGCTGAACAATTTTATCTTGGCTGCTGCAAGGTGGCATTATTGTTGATCTTATTTCATCACGTAGGAATGGCAGAATATTATGTTGCTATATGATAGGAAAATTTTGAGGACATAAAAGTGTTGGTGTTATAAGAGCACCCAGAGCATGGGAAGGATGCCTGTTGGCTGACTGATTAATGTTTCCTCAAATAAAATTTAAAAAGCTAGATTCACATTAAGTAGTAAATTATTCTGCACATAAGAATGACAGAATGTGGCCCCGAATAAACAAATAAAAAGTGAGAACATCAAGTGAGATGCACCAAATCTGCCCCATTCCCTGAAACCCCTTTGTGTTGTCCTGCACCAATGAGGAGGAGACCAACAGGGGTAGTGTTAATGACCACAAGCCTCACATTGCCACTTCTGCATCCTTTGTTGTAACACTTTTAGCATATGCTTAGTTCTGTTGTAATCAAATGTTACTAAATTGTTATAGCTAAATGTAAGTTATAATCTCTTTGGGCCAAGGATCATGATTATTTTGTCTGAAAAGCACTTGGCATTATTTGGGTGCTGTAGAAATAATTAATTTGCTCTGTTATATAATTAAAGGCTCTAGTGCAATTAACTTCTTTGTTCCTCAGTTTTGTTTTTTATATTTCTCTTACATGTTATGTCTTTGCAGAGGAAAAAAGCTTGAGGGTTCAGGGCCTGATCACTTTGGCTTAAAATCCACCCCTCTTATGAGGATTTGTGTGGGCCTTTGGTGAACATAGCCTTATTATAGGGCTTCTGCTGGGGCCCACAAGTATCAGATTTTGCACTGGCCTTCTACACGGGGTGAATTTTCCCGTGTCCTATGTTCATAGATTCCAAGGCCAGGAGGGACCACTATGGCAATCTAATCTGACCTCCAGTATAACAGAAGCCATAGAACTTCCCCAAAATCATTCCTTTGGAACTAAAGTATATCTTTTAAAATAAATCCAATCTTGATTTTAAAAACTGCCAGTGACAAAGACTCCACCACAACCCTTGCTACATTAGAAAAATGAGGAGTACTTACGGAAACTTAGACTAACCAATTTATTGTTCCAATGGTTAATTGTCCTCACTGTTAAAGGTTTACACCTTGTTTCCAGTCTGAATTTGTCTAGCTTCAACTTCCAGCCATTGGGTTGAATTATACCTTTGTCTGCTAGACTGAACAGTCCATTTTCAAATGTGTTCTCCAAGTAGGTACTATAAACTGTGATCAAGTCACCCTTTAACTTTTTCTCTCTAAGGTAAATAGCTTGAGTTCCTTGAGTCTGTCACTATATAGCATGTTTTCTACTCCTTTAATCATTCCCAGGCCTCTTCTCTGAACCCTCTCCAATTTATCAATATCCTTCTTGAATTGTAGGCATCAGAACCAGACATGGCATTCCATTAGCAGTAGTACTGGTGCCAAATATAGAGGTAAAATAACCTCTCTATTTCTCCTCGAGATTCCCCTTCTATGTACTGCCCCCTTCAGAATCCTCAACCCATCCAACCCCCCACTCCTTGTTCCCTGACTGCCCCCTCCAGAGACTCCCTGCCCCTAATCAATCCCCCGAGGATCCCACCCCCATCTAAGCCCCCCCCCTGCTCCTTGTCCCCTGACTGCACCCTCCAGAAACACCCCCCATACCTCTAATCACCCCCAGGAACCCACCTCCTATCCAATTCCCCTTTCTCCTGACTGCCCTGACCCCTAGCCACACTCTCACCCCCTGACAGGCCCCCTGGGACTCCCACACCCTATCCAACACTCTCTCCCCCCCCTGCTGTTCCTCATCTCCTGACTGCCCCCTGAGACTCTCTGACCCTTATCCAACCCCCCAACCCCGGCCACTTTACCACACTGCCAGACATGCTGCCACACTGATCCGCCTGAGCATACAACCCCACCCCTTTCACGACGCACTGAGGTTGCGGGGGAGGAGGGGAGAGGAAGTGGAGGAGGGGGGAGGACCTAGCCTCCCCAGCCGGGAGCTCAGGGCCTGGACAGGATGGGCCCGTAGGCTGGATGTGGCCTGCGGGCCGTAGTTTGCCCACCCCTGTTCTAAAGCATTCTTACTAAAACAGTCTGCAATTATGGAACACTGACTGCACCATCTAGCCAGTTGCTGCTTCTGTTAAACTTGACCTGCAGAAAAATTGGACTTATGCTATATTTTTTGTTTTTTTGTGATACCCATCATGTGAAATACATTAGAAATGCAGGTATCTGTCTTGGCTATAAGATTCTATGCTGAATGATATCATATGACTGGTATATATCATACATACATATCATATCACAAGAGATAACAGATAAGCTGAGTTTGGCTCACAAAATTTTCATTAAAGTCAAGGACTACACATCTGGGCTTTTTATTGTAACACAACATCACTGATGACTTTTTTTTCATTATAAATTCAAAACTCATTAGAGGAAACATGTTTTATGCCATTCCTCACGGTGTGTGTATAAATACAGGGCCAGAATCTAGTAACCACCCCAGGTTATATATGTTCCCACAATCTAGACCATGAACATCTCCTCTTTTTAGGGCATCACATTGTTCACTATAATCTGCCATCTGGTGTCAGAGTGCCTGGGGGAGCACACACAACATTCAAATACCACTGTTTACTTACCTCTACTAGGAAATAATTAACCATTGTCAATCCCATTTTTGCTCAACTCACATATTGCATCATACAAATATCAGAAAACAACCTAATGAACTATGAATGGGGGGGGGCGGTCCTTGTGGATGTAACTCTGGACAGTCTTCTGTCTGTTGCATGGCTGTTTGCCCCAATATACTTCCTTTCCTCCCTCAGAATCTTTCTGCTGTCATCCTCCTCCTACCTCAGTCCTCCTCTTTCTCCCCTGCGGTGTTCCTTCTTCACGCCCCATCTTTTTTTTATTTACTGTTCTCGCCTGTCAGTTCCCTCCCTTACCATACTGTATAATATTTCTATGATGCAATATGTGAATTTAGCAATGAAATAAATTAAACAAAAGCAACAGAACTCACAAGCTGTGTGCCAGGTCACTCAGATTGCTTTGCCTTTCACCCACCCTTTTGTTTGTCTTTTTAGATTGTAAAATCAAAAAAAGGCTTTCAAACATGCCCCTTCAGTGCCTCTTTAGTATGCTATGAATTTGTGTGGCACCTAACATAGTGAAGGTTCCAATCCCAGCTGAAGCAGACAGAGAGAGAGAGAGATTGATAATTAACATGCAAACAACTGAGAAACAGAGCACCCAATGTCTGAATTTACCCTTTGTTACACCCTGTCAATTTAGAGTGGCACAGGTATAACTGAGGGCAAATTTGGCAGAGTAATTTTTAGCAATACAGAAGAGAACACAGAAACTACAGGTCAAGTACAGTCAGTTTGACATTGACATTCTGGGGTTATTACATTTTCTGCAGTGTGAAATTCCCTTTTTAACGGTAAATGAGTTACATTCTACTTTCATTTACAGCTGCGCAGCTCCTTTAGAGTCAACGGGGTTGCACAGGGGTGTAGCGCATGGCTGAATTTGGTCAAAAGATTTTCAGGGCATCTTCCCGCAGAGCAAGAGTAACATAAATTAGGATAATAATGAAAGAGGAGGAAGAAAAATCATATTATTGTCACAGAAAAAATAAAGTTACAAAATATAATTCGCACTATCTGGATAGTCTACTAAATACATCACTCTCTTTTGTTAAAGACCAATGCCCCATCTCCCACATGCATCCTGAAATAAATGGAATAAATATATCAGATGTAGAGATTAATGGAAATTGGGTTAAAGATTGCTGTATCTCTAATTAATCCAAAATATATTTCATCATGAGCGGATGACAAGTCTGAAGAGGAAAAATTAATTGGTGGTTAGTTTATATTCCTAGGGATGCAATGTCTAAACAATGGAGTATGGCTCATTTTATGTTCTTTGAACAAATTATTTACTTTTATTATACAGTTTTAGATGCTGTTATATACAGAAACTCCTCACTTAACATTATAGTTATGTTCCCGAAAAATGTGACTTTAAGCGAATACAATTTCCCCATAAGAATTAATGTAAATGAGGGGGTTAGGTTCCAGGGAATTTTTTTTCACCAGACAAAAGACTATATATACATATATATAGTGTGTGTATGTATATATATAGTGTGTGTGTGTGTATACTATATAAATATACTAGCGAAAATACCCGGCATTGCTCGGGTCAGTCGGAGGTGGGGAGGGGGCAGAGAGCTGAGCGAGTACGGGGTCCGTTGGAGGGGGCAGAGAGCAATCGTGACACCCCCACCTCACCCCCCCCGACCAAACCCGACACCCCCACCTCACTTACCCCTCGACCAACCCCCGACTCACATTTTCACCCCCCCACCCAAACCCAACACCCCCACGTCACCCCCCCTACCAACCCCAACACCCCCTGACCAACCTCAACACCCACACCTCACCCCTCACCCACCCAGTCACCTTCCCACCCCCCCAGACCAAACCCAACACCCCCGGCTCACCCCCCCGACCAAACCCGACACCCCCACCTCACTTACCCTCCGACCAAACCCAACTCGGGTCCGTCGGGGGTGGGGAGGGGGCAGAGAGCTGAGGGATTCCGGGGTCCGTCGGAGGGGGGAGGGGGCAAAGAGCTGAGGGATTCCGGGGTCCGTTGGAGGGGGGAGGAGCAGAGAGCTGAGCGAGTGTGGTGTCTGTTGGAGGGGGTATTATGACATCATAACTATGTCACAGAGAACAGCAGCTGATGTGATTGGCCTTTAAAGAATTTCACCCCTGGGGGGCGTCAGAGGTGAGATTTGAAAAATTTTCGACTCTTACGGTCATTAGGACCCCAAGACCTCTAACTGTACCAAATTTCAAGTCTCTAGCTCAAACGGTGTGGAAGGAGTAAGCATACATCCGCGCATACATCCACGCATACATACACCCATACACCATTTGACTTATATATATATATATATATATATAGTGTGAATTGATCGTGAACATAAACATACATACATAAAATATGTAAATCGATCGTGAAGAAAATAGTCTCTGTGGATACTTAGGGCCAAATCCTGCCCTGCACAGTGCTGCCAAGGGGAGCAGGGATTCTAGTAGATGCAGTTGCTGCCTGCCAGCTAGACCAGGATCCCAGGCTGGGCCTCGACAGCTGCACAGTAGAGCATTCTTTGGCTGAAACATTGACCCTCGTGGATGGGAGTCAGTAGGAGTTTTGCCATTGATTTAAATGATCCCAGGATTTCACTTTGTCTTTAAAAAAGTGCAGCATGTATCCCCAGCTAATGCATGTTGATGACTGCAGCAGTATATGTATGGGTGACCAGATATTCTGATTTTATAGGGACAATCCCAATTTTGGGGTCTTTTTCTTATATAGACTCCTATTACCCCCCACCTCCTGTACCGATTTTTCTCACTTGCTGTCTGGTCACCCAATGGAAACATGCTGCACAGGCTCCTTGTCTAGCTGGTCTCTCCTCTCTCTATTGCTACTTGTTTGGTTAGAGGGGGTTCCTGCTCTGTTTCTTACACTCTTTCCTACCAGTAACCCTAGCACGTTGCTATACCAGAGGTCAGGATTGGGCCCTTAGGTTTTATTTTAATTAATAGAAGATTTTTTCTGATTAAAAATAAGAACTATACACATATATAACATACTCTTATTACAAAAGACCCTGACTGATATGCATTTCAGATACTGTAACACACACATACATATGATTATTGCATTTTAAAACAAATATATAAAATGCATTTATGTAGTAATTCTAAGGAGTCAAGGTCCAGATTCTCAAAGGTGTTTAAGCTCCAAACATGTATTGATTTCAGTGGGAGTTAGGTGCCTAAATATCTTTGAGGATCTGGGTCCAAGTAAAATTACCACTCAAATTTACACTCAAAAGACCTTCAAAGCACAACTCAATCTAAAAACCAAATGGAAAGCAGAAATATAAATAAAATGGTACATGAGGCTAGTTTTCTTAGAAATGTTGGGGCATTTTTCTTTGTATTTGCTTAACTGGTTGGTTGTTAATTTTATGGCATATGTATGCATTATTTTGTGGAGCAAGAGTGGTAACTTTAATGCTAGGCTTTGTATTTTCATTATTGTATATGGTGTGTGTATTTTACAGTTTGTAAAGTCTTTTGGCATTTCAGGATAAGTGACTGGTGAAAAATAAATACATTTGTAATGAAACATGATACCATAGAGAATCCTGCCTGTGCTGGATTTTTATTACACTTAAAACTCAGCACAGGTTCATTGGAAGCTTTCCTAAATTTGTGATCCTTCTGAGCAAACGTGGGTCCAATTTTAAATGAATCCGGGACCATTTATAGTTTTACATGAAAATCCGGTGCAATTCTTGGCTTTGCCTGACTGCAACAAGACTCTGTTTCACCTGAGTTTGGCTTTGAAACATTTAGGGTTTTTTTTAACCCAAATGTCAATTATCAAAATGTAATTATGGATAAATGAATCAATGTCACCTCAGAGCAGGATGCAGAGATAAAGTTTCTTGACACCTTAAATGACTGCTTCTTGGAGCATCTGGGCCTAGAACCCACCAGAGGAGAGGCAATTCTTGATTTATTCCTAAATGGAGCACAGGATCTGGTGAATATAACTGGACTGCTTGGTAATAGTAACCATAATATAATTAAATTTAACATCGCTGGGGCAGGAAGAACACCACAGTGGCCCAACACTGTATCATTTAATTTCAGAAAGGGAAACTACACAAAACTGAGGAGATTAGCTAAGCAGAAATTAAACGGTACAGTGCCAAAAGTGAAATCTCTGCAAGCTGCATGGAAACTTTTTTAAAGACACCATAATAGAAGCTCAACTTAAATGTATATCCCAGCCACCATGGCTAAACAATAGAGTAAAAGAAGCAGTGAGGCAAAAATGCATCCTTTAAAATGTGAAAGTTAAATCCTAGTGAGAAAAATAAAAAGGAGCATAACGACTGGCAAACGAAGTATAAAAATACAATTAGGAAGGCCAAAAAAGAATTTGAGGAACAGTTAGCCAAAGATTCAAAAAGTAATAGCAAATTTAGTTTTAAGAATATCAGAAGCTGGAAGCCTCCTAAACCATCAGCGGGGCCACTGGATGGTCAAGGTGCTAAAGGAGCATTCTAGGACTATAAGGCCATTGTGGAGAAACTAAATGAATTCTTTGCATCAGTCTTCACGGATGAGGATGTGAGGGAGATTCCCAAACCTGAGCCATTCTTTCTAGGTGACAGATCTGAGGAATTGTCCCAGATTAAGGTATCATTAGAGAAGGTTTTGGAACAAATTGATAAATTAAGTCACCAGGAACAGATAGTATTCACCCAAGGGTTCTGAAGGAACTCAAATGTGAAACTGCAGAACTATTAACTGTAGTCTGTAACCTATCATTTAAATCAGCTTCTGTACCAGATGACTGGAGGATAGCTAATGTGATGCCAATTTTTAAAACGGGCTCCAGAGGTGATCCCTGCAATTACAGGCATGTAAGCCTCACTTCAGTACCAGGCAAACTGTTTGAAACTATAATAAGGAGCAATATTGTCAGACATATAGATGAATATAATTTGGTGAGGCATGATTTCCCTTTACTAAACCCATGCTGACTCTTCCTCAACAATCTACTAGAATTCTTTGAGGGGAGTCAACAAGCATGTGGACCAAGGGGATCCAGTGGATATAGTGTACTTAGATTTTCAGAAAGTCTTTGACAAAGTCGTTCACTAAAGGGTCTTATGCAAAGTAAGCTGCCACAGGATAAGAGGGAAGGTCCTCTCATGGATTGGTAACTGGTTAAAAGATAGGAAACAAGGGGTAGGTATAAATGGTCAGTTTTCAGAATGGAGAGAGGTAAATAGTGGTGTTCACCAGGGGTCTGTTCTGGAACCAGTCCTATTCAACATACTCATAAATGATCTGGAAAAGGGGGTAAATAGTGAGGTAGCAAAATTTTCAGATGATACAAAATTACTAAAGATAGTTAAGACCCAGGCAGACTGCAAAGAACTACAAAAGGATCTCTTAAAACTGGGTGACTGGACAACAAAATGGCAAATGAAATTTAATGTTGATAAATGCAAAGTACAGTGAAACCTCGATTTAACGGACTAATTTGGGCGAGGGGGTGTCCGTTAAATCCGAAAGTCCGTTATTTAATAATTTTTTTAAATTATTAAATAACAGGACTTTCGGATTTAACGGACACCCCCTCGCCCGAATTAGTCCGTTATATCAAGGTTTTACCGTCAACCCGCCCGCCCGGGTCCCGGCTGCTGGGACCCGGCGGCAGTTAGCAGCCTGCCCGCCGGGGTCCCCAGCTGCTGGGACCAGGGCGGGAGCTGTCAGCCCGCCCGCCCCCGGCTCAAACCGCGGCGGCTGCCGCGCGCGCGGGCTGACAGCCGGAGGGTCCTGGCTCCCGGGACCCTCCAAGGAGGGTGAACGCTGCCGGGGGCCAGGCGGCAGCCCGCCCCCGGCTCAAACCGCGGCGGCTGCAGCGCGCGCGGGCTGACAGCCGGAGGGTGAACGCTGCCGGGGGCCAGGCGGCAGCCCGCCCCCGGCTCAAACCGCGGCGGCTGCCGCGCGCGCGGGGGCTGACAGCCGGAGGGTCCCGGCTCCCGGGACCCTCCAAGGAGGGTGAACGCTGCCGGGGGCCAGGCGGCAGCCCGCCCCCGGCTCAAACCGCGGCGGCTGCAGCGCGCGCGAGCTGACAGCCGGAGGGTGAACGCTGCCGGGGGCCAGGCGGCAGCCCGCCCCCGGATCAAACCGCGGCGGCTGCCGCGCGCGCGGGCTGACAGCCGCAGGGTCCCGGCTCCCGGGACCCTCCACATAGCCAGCATGGTGCCGGGGGCCGGGCAGCAGCCCGCCCCCTGGCTCAAACCCCGGTGGAACCCTCCACAAACGGATTTCGGATGCATCAGACTTTCTGAAAAAATTTGTCCGTTGCATCCGAAGTCCGTTAAATGGAGGTCCGTTAAATCGAGGTTTCACTGTAATGCACATTGGAAAGAATAATCCCAACTATAAGTGGGGTCTAAATTAGCTGTCGCCACTCAAGAAAGAGATCTTGAAGTCATTGTGGATAGTTCTCTGAAAATATCCATTCAATGTGCAGTAGCAATCAAAAAAGCTAACAGAATGCTGAGAACAATTAAGAAAGAGATAGATAATAGGACAGAAAATATCATGTCGCCTCTATATAAATCCATTATATGCTCGCATCTTGAATACTGTGTGCAGATGTGGTCGCCCATCTCAAAAAAGATATATTGGAATTGGAAAAGATTCAGAAAAGGACAACAAAAATTATTAGGGGTATGGAAAGGCTTCCATGTGAGGAGAGATTAATAAGATTGGAACTTTTCAGCTTGGAAAAGAGATGCCTAAGCGGAGATATAATTGAGGTCTATAAAATCATGACTGGTGTCGAGAAAGTAGATAAGGAAGTGTTGTTTACTACTTCTCATAACACAAGAACTAGGGGTCACCAAATAAAATTAATAGGCAGCAGGTTTAAAATAAATAAAGGAAGTATTTCTTCACACAATGAAATCAATCTGTGTAACTCCTTGCCAGAGGATGTTGTGAAGGCCAAGACCATAAGAAGGTTCAAAAAAGAACTAGATAAGTTCATGGAGGATGGGTCCATCAATGGCTATTAGCCAGGATGGTCAGGAATGATGCCCCTGGCCTCTGTTTCCCAGAAGCTGGGAATGAGCAACAGGGGATGGATCACTTGATGATTAACTGCTCTGTTCATTCCCTCTGGGGCACCTGGCATTGGCCATTGTCGAAAGACAGGATACTGGGCTAGATGGATCTTTGGTCTGACCCAGTAGGGCTGTTCTTATGTTCTTATTATGTGGTTTGGAACGGAATAAAGTGTTTTCCCAAACTAGTAATGGGCTCAATCCACAAAGTTTGTAGCTGGATTTGTATCTGAAGCCCCAAACTTTTCTGATGCTTTGGGATGCTTGGATTCAAGATTTCAGTTCAAGTCCATCTCTAGTATTAACAGTTGTAAAGAAATTCCCTCACATTGCACCCAGCTCTCAGAATGGACACTTCTATTTTGCTTGGCCAAGCTTAGTATTTGTATAGTAGTACATTATTTATATAATGATTTGGACTGGGGTTTACAATAATTGTGTACATTGGGGAAGACTGTATATACAGCAACTGCAATGTGCAGAGCAAGAGTTGAACTGACACTTAGGGGAGAACAGAATGCTCAGAATCATAAGGGATGACCTCATAAAAGTTTAGAAGCTCTGTATGACCTCAGCTGCCCCGCATAACCTTAACTGATTTCAGAATCCTGAATGATATTAGTCTTTCCTCTTAGATACTACAGTAGTTTCTTATGCCCATTTTTTTCAAAAGAAGACACTAATTTTGTGTCCAGTTTGAGACACCATCCTTAAACCTAATTTTCAGAAGTATTGAGCACCCACATCTCCATTTGAAGTCAGTAGGAGCTGCAAATACTCATCACCTCTGAAATGAGGACTAGAATGTCTCAGAGTGAACATCCTGACAACGGAGGCACACAAAACTAATTAGTTCACTCAATCTTATGGTTTGAACTGCTAAAATTGAGCTAAAGGTAAATAATAACTCCTCACTCTCACGGGTTTTTTTCATCAGTAGATCTACAAACATTTTACAAAGGTCAGTATCATTATTCTCATTTTACAGATGGGGAAAATGAGGCACACAGAGGTGCAGTGACTTGTCCAAGGTCATACAGCAGACGAGTGGCAGAGTTAGGAATATAATGCAAGTCCCAGTCACTGCTCTGTCCACTAGGCCACACTGTTGAACTGTGACTGCATTGCTATTAAGTGAGGTTTTCAATTGAGCTAAATTAGAAAAACTCTCCTTTGGAGAGAGAGTGAAAAGATTGGAATTGGACGTGGCAAAAGTATAGAATAATCACAACAAAATAATGAATGGTATAATTGGTAAGGTAGATTAGGAGTTTCTGTTCCGCCCGTCTTGTAACAGAAACAAGGGGACATTTGAGGAAACTGAGAAGTGGCAGATCCAAAGTGCTAAAAAGAAACACTTTAGCATATAACAAATAATTAGATTGTGGACCTTGTTGCCACAGGATGTCACTGAGGCCAAGAATTTAGAAAGGGTCAAAAAAGGATTGAACATTTACATGTATAACAAGAATAGTCAGTAATCATGGTTGACCAAAAAAAGTACTGGAAATATCATGTTTCAGATTCTAGCTATTAGGGATTCAGATAAAACCTCGGGGAGTGTGTGTGTGTGTGTGGGGGGGAGGTAGGAGCAAATTACCCCACATTTACCTGCTGTTGGTTTTCTTGCACCTTCCTCTGAAGCATCTGGTGCTGGCCACTGTCAGAGCCAGGACACTGGACCATGGATCTGAGCCAGTCTGGCAATTTATGTGTGTCTGTGCTCTCTTACAAATGGACAGGGTTTAAAAAAAAAAAGAGGTGGGAAGTAAGTTAGTGTGCAGTGAGGTTACTCCATGCCACACGGGAAGTACACAGGGTAGTGTGTACCCCAATACAGATCACCAGCAGGACCTTCCATACTAAAGCATAGGCCTCTACCACTAGCGGTAAAAGAGTAACTCTCCGAGTTAGCAGTTGTTGTTCTTTATGTGATCTAGCCACTAGCAAGGGGCACAACCCAGACTTTACAAACGTATTGCATAGTGTATTTTGAAGGAAGAGGCCATCGGTGCATTTTTATGCTCAGATTGTAGTCTGATCACCTGAATGCCCTGGCACACATTATTCAAGCATGAGAATAATCACAACTCTTGGTCATTTCATACATTTCCTTTACTTTCCCTTTATATGTATATACTGCAAAACAAATAAGGAATTTGATGTCAAGAGCTATGTTGATCCAAAGAGAGGGTTGCTAACCAAAATGCACAGGTTCTGCAAGCTCATTAAAGGGAAATGTGGCCTCTTAGTGATTAAAACATCAGTTAAGAAGTGCATACTTATGGATGTAAGGAGTTCAGCATTAAATCATAAATACTATTTTTATGATTTATAATATTTTTCAGAGCCCACTATACATCAAATTTTGTTCTGCCTCAGGTCTCCTGTATTACAGTGGCTTCTTGAGCTTGACTCCATGCCAGGCACAGAAGATTCCAAACTGATGCATATTCCAGGGAGGAAGAACTTTCCTAAACTAATTTCTTAGACTGCTCTGTGCTTGACACTGCCCCTTTAAAATTTCCTCTTCTGCACTCAACATCAGTCGCAAGTTAAGTCATGACTATGGGGTGGTCATCACTGGGAGGGGGAGGGGGGGATCGGCTGTAGATACGCAACTTACATTAATAACATAGCTAAAGTCGGCGTATGTACAGTTGACTTACCTGCCGTCCTCACGGTGGCAGCAGTCAGCGGCGCGCTCCCCCGTCGACTCCAGCTTGCGCCTCTCAGTGAGCAGGAGTTCCGGAGTCGACGGGGGCGCCGCTGGCGATCGATTTAAGACGCGATAAATCGATCACCAAAAGACTGATTGCTACCCGCGGTAGTGAAGACAAGCTCTGAGAGTACCACATATCCTGCTTGGTGGTGATGCTTATTCTTCAGAGAGAGATTGCTGAAACTATTCCGCTCTGTGTATTATGGGGATGCCCATGAAATTAAAGGCTGTATAGGCAGCTGTGCTGTTTAATGTGTGCTACTTTTACTATGCAGTTTTCACAGCTTGTTTACTGCCATTTAGTCCTTCTTCAGGAGTCCAATATTAGTCTGCACTGTTCCTGCAGAACTCAAACACACCTGTCAGTATTGTAGAAATACCTACTTGCTAGGACACTTCTATGTGTGCTTATACATAAGGAAGGGTTCCTAAATGACCTCAGAAAGAATTAACTGAGATTCCATGTTTATCCAAATGTTTAGCTGTCTCTCTGTCTGGTGACATTGTAAATTGGTTCTTCTGACTGCCATAAATTCCTGCTTTGACCATAATATTATACACTATCACAGACCACTCAGATATATGCCATAAAATGCAACTCTCTTTGTCTTTAGCTGCTAGTTCTTTGTTCTAATGAACAGGACAGATAGCACCTTTGTGCCATAAAAGCTAACCTTCTGTCTTACTTTAATCTTAGTGAGGAGGTGAAATACCTCTAGGATTCATTGTTTTATCATTATAAGATAGGTCGGGGTAGGCAACCTATGGAACGCATGCTGAAAGCGGCACACAAGCTGATTTTCAGTGGCACTCACACTGCCCGGGTCCTGGCCACCAGTCGGGGAAGGGGGGAGGGGACCTGCATTTTAATCTTAAATATTTTAAAAACCTTATTTACTTTACTTACAACAATAGTTTAGTTATATATTATAGACTTATAGAAAGAGACCTTCTGAAAATGTTAAAATGTATTACTGGCACGTAGAACCTTAAATTAGAGTAAATAAATGAAGACTCGGCCCACCACTTCTGAAAGGTTGCTGACCCCTGAGATAGGTCGTGATCCTCTCTAATGTGGCTGCACGGTGAGGAAAGGGAATAATACATAACTTGTGTAAGAGCTGCCCAGAAAAGCAGTTCCTGGGCTTGTGGGAGAACACAAGTGAATATTTTGTAAGCAATAGGGCCAAATCTTGCAACTGTTGCTGATCACATTAGTCATTAGTCACAAAAGTTGTTTCTTTGGGCCGTTCAGTGTTGATATGTAGCATGGTGTAAGTCAGACTCTCTTATATTATACTTAGTTAGATTCCCTGAGACATACTTACAACCACTTATCAATCTGTAAGGGAGTCCAAGTTAGTGTAACTTACATGTTTTGCTGGCTGCTTGGAGTGTAGGGGTATGTCTTCACTACAGGACTAGGTCGATTTCCCTTAATTCGATTTTCTAAATTCGATTTTAGAAAATCGAATCAGTGTGTCCCCACCAGGACAGCAGGTCGACAGTGGTCGACACTGTCTGTCCTAGAACTTTTGCAGGGGTCGACATAGCCCGCATTGCACTTTGGGTAGGTAGCCCACAGTGCAATGCGTGCCAGACCCCCCCCCCAAGCAGCCCCGCGCCCCCCCCCCCGCCCGCCTGAACAGCCCCCCCCCCCGCCGGACCCCCCCCCCCGCCTGAGGGGGGGGAGCCGGCGCGGGGCTGCTTGAGCGAGCGGGTCAGCTGCCTAGTCAATTTCACCTGAAATTGACCAAGCAGCTGACCCCCTCGCTCAAGCAGCCCCGCGCGGCTCCCCCCCCCCTCGGGCGGGCGGGGAGGGTCAGGCGGGGGGGCTGTTCAGGTGGGCGGGGCTGCTAGGAGGTCGGAGGCTTAACTTCAGATGCCTCTTCACTTACTCACAGTAGACATAGAGAAGTCGATTTTAGCCTTACTTCTCTCGTCAGGCAGGAGTTACAAATTCGATTTTGAGGGCCCTTTAAATCGACTTTAAGGGCATGTATGTGAAGACAGGTACACGTTTAATTCGACCTAACGTCGTTAAGGTCGAATTAAAGTGGTAGTGAAGACAGGTTTGAGCTATGTGTGGCTATTTTAACTTTCAAATTGTTACACCCTCCTGTTAGCTACTTACCGGCTGTGTTTTATTCTTCTGGCCCCTTAGCAGGCATATTACATCAGTTTAGATTCCCTTACATTCAGAGAGTCAAAGTTAGACTCAGTGGGACAAGTTCTGAGGTGATGTGAGGGAAGGTGTAAATTACATCTTTGTAAGTGGGCATTAAACTAAGTAAATGTAAGCACCAGGTAGTCTTGGTGTAACATACATGTTGTAGGGTCTGGAAGAAGGCTCTTAATAGACTTCTTTAGACACTCCTTTGTAGCTGGCCATTGATTTTAATAGGACTACCTGCATGAGTAAAAACACTTGCATGAGTAAGAGTTGCAGTATTATGTCTCTAATGATTCTGAATATCTTCACCTTTTTATAACATGCATGCTATTCTTTACAATGTTCTAAAAATGACTGAAAAGCAAAAATAATATAATTGGAGATGTATTTCTGGTTTAGATTGGGACTATATACTTTTCTTTTTCAGCTGAGCAAAGTTGAGAAGAATGTTGATATATTCCCCTAATCGAATGAAGAACAGCTTTATTTGTTCCCTTTTATAAAAGAAAACCCACTAGAAAGCTTTGCAATCATACAACACTAAATCATGCAGTTTTCTGTTTTGCTTGGAACTGTACTTCTTTTGATGAATGGCAGATATAAACTTTCATCAAATGTCTCTCTCTCTCTCTCTTTCTCTCTCTCTCTCACACACACGCACACACACACACACACACACACACACACACACACACACACACACACACACACACACACACACGTTAATTGCTAATGTGGTCTGCCATTGTCAGTAAAAAAGGGTAATCTTATGTTTGAAGCTGTTCTGTCTGTGAGGATCCAATGACTAGAAAAACACAGAATCTTCTGAAACCATTCCCTATCCCCTTTATGGTAAATGCTATGCAAAGTGACTCCGGTGTCAGTCACTTCCCACCCCATTATGTTAATCTTTCTGGCTTTACATATCTCCTCCCAAAGACCAGCCTCTGCTAAGAACTCTACACTTAGCTGTCAGAGACAGTAGGAGACAGTAAAGACACAAGAGTGTGCTCAGTAAACGCTTGCTTTATTTCATCTACAACATTTTATGCCGTGGAGCAATGTTATTTGAGTCTGGTGTAACTGCTTTAACATGGTGTTAATTTGAGAAGAATGCAAAGCAGGAACTGATAGCATTTGGGCAGCTACGTGGAAAACATAGTTTCTATGCAGGACTTTAAACTACTGAAATTAGGCTTAGGTTTGGGGGGTTTTTTTATCTTCAAAAGAAGACCTAGTAAGACTAAACCACAAGTTCTGGGCCAGATAAACTGAAGCTTACTGTGTATTTTTTTTAACTGTAAGAACTGTAAGTATGAGACACCAAGAAGTTCCTGCTAGTGAAGCAAATGTATTATATACAGGGATAGGACCTTCATGTGCAGGTAACAACAATATTACAGTCAGCTCCGTGCATCACATGAAGGACAAACCTGACCTCACCAAAAGAAGAGGATGTCCCAGTGATACTTGGACTGTGAACCAAGCTACCAGTACTCATGTGCAAAAACAAACCATCAGCAACCAGTTCCACAACTTGGGTAACAGTGAATTAAACTGCAGCGACGAATGCTACACAGGTAGGCTTTGTATGACTAATATTTTGTATACTTGTGCTCCCACAGCAAATATATTTTTGGTGAATGGGATAGTTGTAGGCATAAAGACCAAACTCTGTTCCCAGCTATACTCTTGTTGTCCCAGTAATATTAATGGGGTTCAAAGGTGTAAAAGAAGACAGAATTTGGTCTCAAATGCTTTTCATCCTAAACTCTTCAAGTTATGATTCTACCAATGTAACCCTGCAAGGATCTGTGGTTTGTGCTTCCTTCCTGCTGAGTTACAAAAGACTGCATGTTCAAAGTGTTGCATTTTGAAATTCCAGAGGGGTCCCAGGTCTTGATTTTGCTATACATTTAAATTCCAGGCAGTCTCTCTTTGTTTCTAAGGATGTTGAGTTCTGTGTCATTGAAACTTTTTCAGCTTTCAGACAGGCCTGGCCTAGCACAGCTGGTGGAAGTGGCACTTGCTGCCATTGCTATACTAAATGCTATGACCTATGCTGAGCACTTTGGCAATGAGAGAGCCTGACTCATTTAGGCTTACCAAAGAGCCCCATAATTACACACATGGACATAAATAAATAAATAAATAAATCATGGCTTTTTGGAGGAGCAGAAAGAGGAAGCATTTGAAAGTGAAATTATTATTATTTGAAATTATTAACAGTAGCTCAGAAGGAGGAAGGACACTATCAACAAACAGTTTCTGGATTATTGACCAATTTAAAAAAAAACCTGTGTGTGATAGTGCAAATTGTTGCTAAACCAAGAACTGGTCTAGTGCACTAAGAAAAGTGCTAGCAGTAAGGCACTTCTGAGGTCTAATCCTGGTTCTGCCACTGATTTAGTTTATAGTTCTGGGAAAATTACTTAGGCCCCAATCCAGCAAAACATTTAAGCAGGTGCTTAATGTTAATTACAAGTAGTCTAATTTATTCACATGCTTAAAATTAAGTATGTACTTACTTGCTTTGCTGGATCAAAGCCTTAACTTCACTTTGTCTGTTTCTCCACAAGTAAAATGAGGAAACGAATACTTAACTAGGATGCTGTGATGTTGAATATTTGTATTACGCTTTATGAATATTAAATGTATGCTAATTATTATGACTCTTCCTAACTACTGGATGGGCTGGAGTGTTAGGTTATATATAATAATAGTCAGCATGAGGCTGTCAGAGAGTCTCGAGTGTTTATTAAGCAATTCTTTGTTCTTGGCACAGTCTCACTGGTTTAGTGGCACAGTTACTGCTGGCATAGCAGCTCTGCTCAAATTACATTACTGTGATGTGACTTCCAAAAATACTTACAATACGCACTTGTTTGAAAGGAGGCCTAACGTTTTTACACAAACTGTAGTCTTTGAGGTTTTAAAAAGTCTTTGTTAAGCCCCATCCAACACCCACATTGTGGTTGGACCTGTACTGGCTAGTGCTGTGTACATAATGTATCTATATATTGTGTTTGTAAACATCACAGGGACCAGGCTTTGAGCCAAATTATTATGACCGGCAGGGCTGGTGACAGGAATTTTGGGGCCCCGTACGCTGATAGTTTGTGGGGGCCCCCCCGCCCGGTGTCCCGCCGCCCGTGGGGCCTCTCCCGCTGCCCCCCCCCCGGCCGGTCTCCCGCCGCCCGCGCCCCCCCGGCCGTGTTTTGACCCTGCGGCGCGCAAGGGGCACGGTGCCCCCCGCCCCATGGCAGCGTGACCGGCTTGCTCCCTGCTCCACGCGGGACAGCGGACCCACCCCAGGCCGAGACAGGACACGCACCGCTCCAGTCACGCCCCCCTCCCCCCGCATGCGCTCTCCCCCTCTGGGGCCGCAGAGCCGCCGCGCGCTGGGGCTCCGCATGGCCCGGCCGGGAGAAGCAAAGGGGGGCGGGGGGAGGCTGCTGGGGGCTGGGGGATGGGGCTGACAAGCGCTGCAGCGGCTGCCTGGAGCCGCGCCTTGCTGTGCAGGCCCGGCGACAAGGGGGTACAGCTGCGTACCGGGCCCGCCCCGGACTTAAGGGGGCCCCCCTGAAGTCCGGGGCCTGGTACAGCTGTACCCGTTGTACCATCCTGTCGCCAGCCCTGATGACCGGTATGAACAAGAATATTTTGGGGGGAAAAATTCTGTATAGATCCATGCTATAAAAGCATGCTAACAGCATGGGATAATAAATAGCACCATTTGGGTAACTCTCATGCCACACAGAACAGACAGAT
Source organism: Sternotherus odoratus (assembly GCA_032164245.1). Lineage (NCBI taxonomy): Eukaryota > Metazoa > Chordata > Testudines > Kinosternidae > Sternotherus > Sternotherus odoratus. Next base: position 86,347,498 of record JAVMKO010000007.1, read on the forward strand.
GGTGCTTGAGCCCTATAGCAACAGAAGTTGTGGCTAATACAGTATTATTGTAAGGGTGAATACGGCCTAACAAGTAATGGCCCAATCTTGCAGAGTCTTGGTCACATGATTGACAGCAGTGGGGTTATTCATGTGAGTATGAACTATTTGTGTGATGAAGATTTGCAGGCTCAGACCCTCATAACATAGGAAAGATATACAAGAGTGATTCCACAAAGCATTATTTGGCCCTACTTAGCTGGACATGTTCTGTCCTTTTCTTTTTCCTAAATACAATGGAAATAGAATCTATGTTTCCTGAGTGAGCTTGAATCATTGTTGATCTGAATGGGGCTGGTGGAGCTGTGTAACTCCCTATCTCATTCCAGTCACAACTTTTCCCACAAGTTGTATCTATATCATGCTATTTGAGACCGAGGTTGGCAATGTATATTTGCTGTTTATATAGTGTCTTTCATCAGCACTGTATGATATACAGGAATCTCTTCACTGAAATGTAGGGTATGTCTACACTGCAATAAAACACCCACGGTTGGCCTCTGTCAACTGATTCTGGCTTGTGGGCTTGGCTGCGGAGTTATAAATTGCAGTTAAATTGCAGTATAGATGTTCAGGCTCAGGGTGGAGCCTGGGCTCTGGGACTCTCCCCTCTCACAGAGCCCCAGAGGTCAGTCACCAGCCTGAGCCTGAACGTCTGCACCAGAATCTGACAGGAATTTTACAGCCTGAGCAAGCCTGAGACAGCTAGGGTGACTAGATGTCCCAATTGTATAGGGACAGTCCTGATTTTTGGGTCTTTTTTTTTATATAGGCTTCTATTACCCCTCACACCCTGTCCTGATTTTTCACACTTTCTGTCTGGTCATCCTAGAATCATCTGACACGGGCCAGCTCTGGGTCTTTAACTGCAGTGTAGACTAGTGCTGTTTAGACTAGAGCTGGTTGAATCCTGAATTTTTTGTTCTCCTGGAAATTCCAACACTTCAAAATTTTCTATCATCCCAATTTGAAACAAAAAGTCAACATTTTTCACAAAACAGAAATTCTGAAAAATTGCTTTGGAACTAGCCTTATTGAAAGGTTTTCATAAGGTTGAAGTGCTTAGTTTTGACTGTCGTTTTTACTTAAAAGTCAAACAATAAAATTGAAACAAAGAACTCTGACCTCATGAAAACAAAGTGCTTTCACTTTGTTGAAACAAAACATTTGTTTGCACGGAAAATACATTTTGCACGGAAAATACATTCCTGCTATATGTTTAGCTTTTGTCAAATCAGCATTTTTATGGAAAACTGTTCTGTTGGAAAATGTTGACTAGATCTACTGTGGACAGCTCATTAAGACATCAAGTTTGAAAATTGTGCAGCACCAACTAAACACTGCCTGTTGCACTTTTCAATGTTCTTGAGAGTGTGTCTGCTATCCAAGCACTTGTCAAACCCACTTCTGCTTAGCTCATGAAGCCTGACAGGACCACAGTTTCATGATGTGGAATGGCTGGAAGATGGACACTTCTAGGCTGCAGAGTCAAATTTACCTCCATGCTACTACTCTACCTATTTTAAATTCCATGGTTTTGCTTTTTTATGACTGATAAAGGGAATAGAATAGATTTTGATAAAGAATTTATTTGTGTCACAAAATCTTAATAGAAAAATATATTTAAATTAGGTGTGCGAGAGCTGCTATCATATGGATTTAAAATTGGCTATGTATCAAGTAGGAGGGGGAACTATTTTAATTTTCCTGGGATGTGATGCTGTAAAGTTCACTTCTGAGAATTCTCAACTCCTTTTAAATTTCAGTCAGTAAAGTCGGGGACATTAAGGCCAATATTTTTAAACATCAGAGTCTAAAATTAGGGTCCCAGGTCCATACTTAGGTTTCTAAATAACTGGTCTGATTTTCATAATTTCTGAGCAATCAGCAATTTCCAGTGACTTCATTGGGAGTTCCTGGTTGCTCAGAACTTAAAAATCAGGCTTGTTATTCAAGAACATACATAGAAATTGAGGAGCCTAACTGTAGGCTACTATTCTTTTAAAAGTTTAAGATTAGCAGCCGTGTTAGTCTGTATCCCTAAATAAAATGAGGAAGACTTTGTAGCACCTTAGAGACTAACCAGTTTATTTTAACAAGCTTTTGTGGGCTATAGCTCACTTCATCGGATTCAGATTATGCTGAAATAAACTGGTTAATCTCTAAGGTGCTACAAAGTCTTCCGCGTTTTATTTTTTTAAAGTCTTTGTCTAAAGGTCTTGCAGTAGGTGTTCTGCATTTTACAGATTTAAACTACTGTTTTTCCTGTATCTCTAATTTTGTCCCATGTAATGTTCCTCAATGAGTTTTGGCAATGAAAACTAGGATTATACACTTCAAAGAGATCAGGAAGGGACCTGAGAGCTTGGCTGAAATCCTTGCTGCACACCCACTTGCCTAAGAGCTAACTATGATTTTAAATTATGATGTTTAAATAGATCTATAAAATGTAAACCACACTTCGCCGGCATGTTTTGGCAAGTCCAGTTTTTAGCCATAAGGCTTCACTGATTTTTGGCTGCAGTGTATCTATGGGAATGTAGACAGTTGTTTCTTTGTATCCAAAAGTAATATGCTAAGAAGCAGTTTTAGAACTGAAACAAAATAAGTTTATATAGAAAAGCAGCACATTGGTTTTGCACTAACGTGGGTTTTGGACTGCTTCTGCAATTTTTTTCTAAAGGGAGTTACATTTTTTCTGATTATAGATAATAGTGAACTATGTTTTTATGTGGAATTTACAGAAGGATGGAAATATCAGTACACAGCTTAACTCTGATGTGTGCTCTTCAGAGACAAATTTAGAGCCAAATCCTCAGTTAGTATAAAGTTAATGTAATTTCTTTGACTTCACTGGAGCTATTCTGATTTATAATAGATCAGAATCTGCCCTATATTTTAAACCATATTTGTTTTATTCTGTTCTTATCATTAATAGTTTTGAATATCCTGCATGACAATAATATTGTAATGCTTTTTAATGTGATCAATTACTTTAAATTTTACAAATTTTAATAAATAGTAGGGCAAACCTCTGTCTGTCTATTTATGTCTCCTATGAGTGTCCATCACTGTAATATCCAAGAACCAAAATCACAGTAAGCGAGAAATCTAATTTTCCCCTCTTTTCCCAAGACATTCACAAGATCATTAAATAGTATACAGTATCACTTGAAATAATACATCTGCAGAATATTAGCATTAAAACTTTGCAAAACATGCCACAAATACTCTAATTTTATTTCTTGAATGTTGTTTCCTAGGAGCTAGAAAACATAAAATCCCAAACCTGATTTACAATAGCTGTACTTTTCATTCAAAAATATATGGAGATAGGTATATCTCATAGAACTGGAAGGACCTTGAAAGGTCATCAAGTCTAGTCCCCTGCCTACACTAGCAGGACCAAGTACTGTCGCCTGACAGATTTTTTTTGCCCCAGATCCCTAAATGTATTCCCTCATTGACTGAACTCACAACCCTGGGTTTAGCAGGCCAATGCTCAAACCACTGAGCTATCCCTCCCCCCTAGCGTTATGGCATTTCATCTAAGTTTTTGTGTTTTGACTGCTTGTTTATGAGGGTTAGCAATCAAATTATCATCACTACATTTTGAAGTTTAGTAATCCATTAAGGTGAATATAGTCACATGTCTCCTCAATGTTGACACTGTTTCTATCTGCAAACTCAGCAAAACAGAAATATATTGACATCGAGAATAAAGCTATCTTCACAATCATAAGGTAGAGCTGAATGATGAGGGAAATTGTGGGGATTCTGTTTATTTATAGAAAAAAGTATGTGGACAAGGCCATATTATACTGTACTTAACAGTATACTATACAGATTGTACTGCAGTGCTGACAGGCCTAACTTGGTTCTGACAAGTTTCTGGTTATAGTGTCTGTGGTTCAATCTAAAAGTGGCAAACAAAAATGTTCTACTGCTATTAGCTTATTGCGCTAAAGAACATTTACACTGGTTCTGATTTTTTTCCCTCTAACGATTCATCATACAGCTAAATAGTTTTTACATTAGCTCAGGTAAGTGTTGCTGTATTAATTTCTGCAAATAATAATCAAATGTTAGTGAAAACATTATACAATCTAAGTGGAATGCAGAAGCTTGCTAATACTATACAGCACTGTACCAAGAAATATAAGGGTAGAAATTATATTCACATTTAATAGTTTTTGCATTTTAAAAAATGGTACTTTCTACATTTCATTGAGCTCTTATAAAGACAAAAATTCTGAATGAGAAAGAATAAAAAATCCAAAGAAGATGTCAGGCAGCAGGATTCCACTTACTTGTAAAGCGCCACATCACAAAATATACACTACACAGGGGAAAGATTTCTAACAGTAGCAAGAGCTGTGGCAAATCATGATGGATCCATTGGCCATTTTAAGGCCTCTCGATTTGTGAACTGGGTGAAAGACAGCAGTGAAAATTTGAGATGTTTGCCTTACAACAGGTCAGTAGCACAACATCAGCAAAACAGCCTGAAAAAGACTGGCCAGCTGTGAGGGAAAACTTTTAAAATATAGCTTTTCCCAGTTTTAGCCTAATTTTGACTATTGAATTCACTCTGTAAGGTGTAACCAGTATATAGCATTAATGTTTACTTTCCTGGAAGATTAATAATTACTACTAACATTTTACTTTCTTCAAATTTGATTGGCTGATTCATGAATAATATTTGTTGTGCAAACTATATTACAAAAGCTAGGTGTTGGTACATCCCTAGTCAAGTAGAGAGAGCCTAATTTATTCTAATTTTTTCACTCTATTACACGCTGATTAGGCCTCAACTGGAGTATTGTGTCCAATTCTGGATGTCATATTTCAGAAAAGATGTGGACAACTTGGAGAAGTCCAGAAAAGAGCAACAAAACTTATTAAAGGTGTACAAAAATATGACCTATGAGGGAGATTGAAGAAATTGGGTTTGTTTAGTCTGGAGAGGAGAATCCTAAGGGAGGACATAACAGTTTTCAAGTACATAAAAAGTTGTTACAAGAAGGAGGGAGAAAAATTGTTCTTGTTAACCTCTGAGGATGGGACAAGAAGCAATGGTCTAAATTGAAGCAAGGGATGTTTAGGTTGGACATTAGGAAAAACTTCCTAACTGTCAGGGTAGTTAGGCACTGGAATAAATTGCCTAGAGAGGTTGTGGGATCTCTTTCACTGGAGATTTTTAAGAGAAGGCTAGACAAACAACTGTCATGGCTGGTCTAGATAATACTTAGTCCTGCCTTGAGTGCAGGTGACTGGATTAGAAGACCTCTTGAGGACCTTTCCAGTAGGGTTGCCAATTTTGGTTGGATGTATTCCTGGAGATTTCTTCGCATGACAATCTTTAATTAAAGATTAATCTTTAATTCCTGGAGATGCCAGCCTAATTCTCCAAGGCCATGGATCATTTACCTGTCCTCAGGACAATGTGCAACAGTAATCCCAAACCAGCCAAAAATTTCCTTAAATTAAAAACAAAAAACCCCACAAAACTTTAACTTTGGGAAAACAGAAAATCAATAGAACTAAAAGTAAACTTTATAGTTTTTCACTGCAGGCTGAAATTACCACACGCCTAGCTGGGTAAACAGACTTTTTCACATGATATGTAGATAAATGTAGGCTTAATTTTACACCCTGGATTCAGCCATACCCTGCTTAATTCTGCTCAATGCTTCCAGCAATCATGTTTTTCCGAGTTTGATCTCCTTTTCTCCCCCAGAGCCAAATTTTAAAAACATGATCTCAATTTGTGCATGTGCAGTTGATAGAACCTATTACCTGCATGCAGAGGTGACAGTGCTTAAAAAAATGTACAAGTGCAAGACCGAACTGAAGTCTGAAAATACATCTGTGTACTGTGATTACAATATTATTATCCAACATTTCCCAGCATCCTCTTTTCATCGTCCTATTTTGGATATTTTGTTTAAGGAAGTAAAACCCACCAAGATTTTTTTTTAATGTGACATACGTTTCATTTTTAACAGTTCAGTGCTTTCCAGAAGTGGTGAATTAAATCACTGATTTAAAAAAAAAAAAAGATGAATAAGAATTTATATTGCACAATCCTTCATCAAAAGTGAGATTCTTTAAAAACTGCCATAGGGGAAAATACTCCTCAGAGACCTACACAACCAGTCTCAGCTCTAATATTCAGTCCTTGTGTACGTGCACAGAACTCAAATGTTGGCTCAACTATTCTGCTTTCCCCTATATATGCAGAACTCAGAGCTCACACAGAGAAGAGCTGAGGGATGATGCTGGGAGCCATGATCTGAGCAGATGGAAGAGAACAGAATATTGTGGCTAGGATCCGTGCTCCACACACATAGGAAAGAGCAAGTTTTCGACCAGAAATCTGAATCCCTCATATGTAAGGGAGAGCAGAATAGCAGATCCATTTTTCAATTCCTCACACGTAAGCGGTATATTGGAACCAAGATGGGCCATGCAGCTGATTCAGCCTGCAATTCTAATACTTGCCGCAGGGCAGGGGATCATTCTACAACTCTCAAGGCAGGAGACATTAGGTCAGGTCCTTTCTAATTCAGCAGCTTCAGGGGATTTGTAGAAAGAGAAAAGGAGTCCAATCGTGGGGATTATTTATGGGCAGGAACTCCTCCTCTTGGCTGACAGTGGTGGATTATTTCTGTCCTAGCATTCAGAGGCAACTCCTTTGGCAAGCTTCTGCGGTGTCTTTTTCCAACAGCTTCCTTCACCCAAAAGTAGTTGAACTGCTCAGGACTGGAGCAACCCAGTCTTATCCAGCCTCTAACCAGTCTGTCTGTGTGTCCTCCTCCCTGTAATGAGGAGGCGGGGCTGCCCAATCCTACCCCTCCCCTTTCTTAACCTTAATTCATTGTCTGTGTGTACGGCCATGGCTGCTGCTGCTGCTTATGACAAAGGGCCAACTCTTCCTCGGAACACTGTGCCAGTCACTATGCCTGTTTGTGTGCCCCCTGCTAATGCTAAAGAAACAAAGAAGCTGTCCATCTCCTCCCGCTTCCTTTCCCAGCATGCAGCAGCACTGACAGTGTCAACCCTGTTCAGTAATGCAAAAACCACAAATTAAGCCAAGACAGTTAGAATTAACACAGTCATCTGAGTATGCGAATCCCCCAATGGTACTGGCCATACAGCACTGATTAGTTAGGTCTGCATCACTCATTTCTAGTTAGGATGTCTGTATAAGATTTTTATTTAAACATGCTAGAAATTTTAAAAGTTTATTATAATTTGATAGGATTTTTTTACAATGATTACTAATGGGTTCACTCTAGGAAAATGCTGAGTGGCCTGAACACCCACAATACCCACGCTACTAGGGATACACAGGGTGTCCCCCTGATTTTAGTAGCAGCAGCATAGATCCCTGAAAATGACATGACGTGATCCAGGTAGTATCAGTAACCTCTCATTAAATGCTCCAAGAAGGGCTCTTTCCTCAGGCACAAATGGAGTTAGTGGTGATTCTATTTTCTAAAACAGAATACACCTATTAATTGATTGCATTTCCCTAGTTAATTTACCTTCAATAGTTATCTCCTGTCAGACACAGAAATCCATTTCCAAAAGGTATTTTTTTCTCCTGCTGATAATGGCCTATCCAAATTAAACAGCCTCTTAGAATTGGCATGCTAATGTACTTTTTTTTCTGCTTTCTGTGTATATAAATGCATCTTACTTCTGTTCCATTCTATGCATCCAGTGAAGTGAGCTATAGCCCACAAAAGCTTATGCTGAAATAAACTGGTTAGTCTCTAAGGTGCTACAAGTATTCCTCGTCTTATTTACACCTCTTAATGTCTAACAAGTCCATTATATTCTAGCACCACAATTTTCTGCCTTAAACTAACTGTAGTAGGGCAGAGGTAAACTCCTTGGATGCCCTGGTGACTAAAAAGGTGGCTGCACCCTGTTTCCTGGCAGGGTGGCCAGGTGCAGGGCCCAGACACTCAGTAGGGAGCCCAGCTGCAGGCCCTAACGAGGGCAAGCTCAGGGTAATAGGCTAAGCCACGTAGAGCTAGCTGAGCTGAGGACTGGGAGGGGTATATAAGCCCTAGGAAAAGCTCAGTTAGGAGGCAAGTTGGGCAGAGGCTCTCTATACTACACTCTGAAATGTAATTATATTTATAGTCTAGTTGATTTATTTTATAATTATCTGGTAAAATGAGAAAGTAAACAATTTTTCAGTAATAGTGTGCTGTGACGCTTTTGTATTTTTGTGTCTGATTTTGTAAGCAAGTAGTTTTTAAGTGAGGTGAAACTTGGGATATGCAAGACCAAATCAGACGCCAGGAAGGGGCACTATAGTCTGGAAAGGTTGAGAGCCACTGGTTTACATGTACTATTCCCCCTCTGCTGGATAGAATTGGAATTGCTCATCTAAGGGCTGCAGCATATGTCCTTCGCTGTTCTCACTGTGAAAGTCTGTAGTGGAAAATACAGTGACAACCATGAAGTCCTTGCTTATCACAGATATGTTAACATTTCATTGCCAGAAATGCTGATGTGATTAAATTCAGCCGTTGGGTAATCAGGTGTAAAAATAAGAGTTAGGACTGCAAGATGAGCCACAATATTTGTAAATTACTTTGAAAATTTAAAAAACAACTATAGTAACACTCACTATCAATTATAATTATTTTGTTTCTAAACTACTACCAGCTCATGTCAGTGATAAATAATCAGTTTCATGTTTTTGCACCTGGTTTCTGTGAGCAATAGTTATTTACATACACAATTTAACAGTTGTTCAAACACTTGATTACTAAGAGAAGCTCTAATGCAGGGGTGACCAAACGTACTTACCCTCTGAGTCACATATGACAATCTTCAGATGTTCAAGAGTCGGGGCGCACCTACCTTGGCTCGGGGCTCGGGGCTTCAGTCCCACAGGAGGTGCCTGCCGGGACTCAGGACTTCAGCCCTGTGGGAGGTGCCTGCTTGGGGCTTCAGACCCACTCATGCTGAAGTCCCGAGCCCTAGCAGATACACCCTGCAGAGCGGAAGCCCTGAGTCCCTGTTTGGCTGGGCAGAAGCAACACATTGGGGGAGGCATGTGGGGTCATGTCCCCCGATCCAGATTTGCCAGGGTTTGCTGGCCTCACTTGGTCATATAGTGCGATTGGGCCCCTCACTGCATTGCAGTCAGCATGCTGGGAGCTGTGGCTAGATGGAGAAGCAGCAGCAAACAGCCAGGAGCTGCAGGGATAGCTGCTGCCTCTCCCAATAGAGCTAAAACAGTGGCCCCTCCCTGCAGCTCCTAGCTGTTTGCCACGGCCTCTCCGCAGGGCGCTAACACCTGGGTGCAGCAGGGAGGGACTACTGAGAGTAAGGGGGGGGTGCCTTTGAGGGGCATAATTTAAGCTCTTGGGGAGAGGTGAACCTTTAAATTGTGACTCTCAGCAGGCACCAGTTGCCTCTGGCAGAAGCCCCTAGCCCTACCACAGGGTGGCAGAAGCCTGAGCTTTCCTCCCCTCCAGTCTGCTACGTAGGTAAAGAATGGGGAGGTGGTTGTGTGGAAGGGCTCAGGGAGTTGCACTTTAACTGTAAAAGTTGGTTTGGCCACCCTTGCTCTAGCTTATTATACCATTAAGCAACTGATTGTGCAATTAGATCACCAGTGGGTATGCAAACCAAGATAAAGATGTGACTCTTATGTTTGAAGAACTGTGTGTGGGAGGAAGAGGTAGATATTTTAATGTGTTGATCCTGTGGGAAGTCCCTGTTATAAAAATCACATCTCAATGTTTTTAAAATGGTGAGTGGCAAGTAGAGTGATCAGATGTCCTGATTTTTACAGGGATAGTGCTGATATGCAGGACTTTGTCTTATATATGTGACTATTACCCCCAAGTCATGGAGGTGGATTACCAGGAGCTCTCTTCCAGCGCTCCTGTGCGACCACACTTCAAAGTGCTGCTGCGGGAACGTTCCCAGAACAGCACTTTGAAGTTTCAAGTGTAGCCAAGCCCTTAGAGATGTTTTAGACAGGTGCTCAGCTATTACAGGGATCGGGCTAACTGGTCCGATCCTGCACCCACTAAAGTCAAAGCAACACCCCCATTAACGTCAGTGGGTGTAATTCAAGCCTTATCTGAGAAGGTGCGGTGCAATACGGTACTGTTTACCAAGGACTAAGCAAAAACTGAGTAAGGACATTAGTATTTGGCCCAAAATATTATCTGTTTTATCTATCTTCCATTCTTATTGAAATGAAGAGGGGATTTTGGCTATGTTGGAAATAGACTCTAGCCCATAGTCTGTAAAGTATTTTGGGATCTTGCTGGATGAAAAGCATTATTGTTGGTCTAAAAGAAGTTTAAAAATAGGGGGCTGAATCCTGCAGCTCTAACCAGGCACAATTCACAGGAGGCTTAATGGGGATTTTGTTTGAGTAAGAACTGCAGGACCAAACCCTGTATTTTTAGAAAATGATAAATACCTGGATTTAAAATTTTCAGTGGATCCCAGTTTAGTTTTAAATGCAGAATTATGATAAATAGTTTAATTCACATGTTCTAAAAGTGACCTATTTCCTTTTCCAGAGACATCAGTTATTGCTCAGCCCATATTTGTTTTTGAAAAGAAAGAACGACCTTTCAAGGTAACACTTAAGTTTCTTCCTTTTGCTGTAGTCACAAAACAACCAAAAAATCAGGAAATAGAGGGCCTGATCATGGAGCCTGGGCTCCACAAGGGGGAAGCGTATCACAGCCCAAGCGCCAGCTTGAGCCCAAACGTCTACACTGCAATTTTATAGCCCTGAAGCCCAAGTTCCATGAGCCTGGGTCAGCTGACACAGGCCTGACACCCATTCACACGTTTTATTCTTTTTTTCCCCCAGAGGCCTGCAGAAGACCTGGTTTGCAAGGCTGAGAATGGTAATAATTGCATAATTAAAACCCTTTACAGGAACTCCTCACTTAAAGTCATCCCAGATAACAATGAAACAAGGTTATGTTGCTGATCAATTTGGGAACATGCTTGTTTAAAGTTGTGCAATGCTCCCTGCTAATGTTGTTTGGCAGCCACTTGCTTTGTCCACTACTTGCAGGAAGAGCAGCCATTTGCAGCTAGCTGGTGGGTGTTTGGAACCAGCATGAACCAGCAGTCCCTATTAGTTCCCCGCTCCTCTATCAATTGCCAACAGTTCAAATGTCCCTCCCCCCACTGCCATGTGCTGTTCCTGCCCTCTGATTTGGAGCTGCTCCCCGAGACTCCTGCTTGCTGTGGTGGGGGGGCAAGGGGAGAAAGAGGAGGCCTAATGTCAGAGTGTCCCCCCCCTCCTGCACCTCGCTTACCCCATCTTCCATAGAGCAAGGGGGGGACATGATGGAGGGAACTGGCTGGCAGCAGCTGGTCTCTGCAAGCTGATCTAATTAACAAGGCAGTGTACTTAAGAGTTGGCATACTTAAAGGGGAATCTCTCTCTCACACACACAAGGTGTGTGTCTCTGTCTCTGCTGTCCTCCTTCCTTTCCTGCTGCCTTGTAGAGTGTGAGAGTTAACCCTTGAGGGCTCAGCTAATTGCTAGCTCATCATTTAGTAGTAAGGCATTCCCTGGGAAATATCCCACCCTCTGACCTCCTCCACCTAAACCGAGCTTCACAATCATCATCACTGTGTACCAGTATTAAATAGTTTGTTTAAACTTATACTGTGTGTGGAGAGAGAGAGAGAGAGAGAGAGAGAATGAATGAATGAATCAATCGTATTGTTTGTCTGGTGAAAAAAACTTCCCTGGAATCTAACGCCCTCATTTACATTAATTTGAATGGGGAAATTGGATTTGCTTAACATCATTTCGCTTAAAGTCGCATTTTTCATAACATAACTACAATGTTAAGTGAGGAGTTCCTGTGTAATAAACTTGCTATAAAGGGTGTACTACTAAATGGAGTATTTATAAGTGCTGAGTCCATGGCATGCATTAGTAGTGATTAGAATTTCACTTTGTATGTAACTGGGAATTTATTGTGGGTGGATTAAGACTATATATGGGGCACAGAGTCACCACTTTTGTCCTCCTTTGTCACACACGCTACATCCAAATTTCAGCTCCCCTGTAGCACTCATACAACTATTAGATTTTAAATGATCTCTTCACTTCCTTCAGGTCTTGTTATAACATGCCCCCATGGAAGAGTACTGTGGATCCAGAGTCCTGTTTCAGCCCTCTCTTTAAAATCATCTGAGTGCCATATAGCCTGATGCATAGTGGAAAAAGTCCTGATCCAAAGCCCAGTGAAATCAGCGGGAGTAGAATTGATCTCAGTAGGTTTTGGATCAGGCCATTACTGAGGCATCAAGAGCCCCTTCCATAGGTGGATTCTGCTAGAGCCTTGCAACCTGACCCAAACCCAATGGGATCCAATGTCAGGTTTAGGTCAGGTTGCATTTAAAAACAGTGCAAAACCTCTCAGGTCAGGTTGGGTCTTGTCAACTCTTAGGCTGGGTTGTCTGTATTCAGTTCAGGTCCAGATCAGGCTTTAATATTAGACCTTTAATATTAACATTGTGTACTGCAATAATTTATTGAAATCTGTCAGAAAATTTGATTTTATGGTACATGATATGCTATGTTTCTCTTAGATTTCATTGGTTGTTCCAGGAAACGGGCCAGGTCTTCATCTTTTACTTTCCAAACATCTGACTCGCAGTTCTACACGGGTATGGCATTTGGCTCAATTCCGTTATAATTGCCATTGTATTTTCTAGATTGATAAGATAGAAAAATATTTTCCTCATTATTCAGATACACATTTTGGTTTGAATAATTCCAAGTCAGCAAAACTCTTAAACTTCAGAGTTAGTCTGCAAGTAATGAACTCGCAATTCCTAAGTCTGAAAAAATATTGGTTTTAAATTAGCAGAGGGCCCCAGGTCCATACATGAGTTATTTCCACACAAGGCAGTGGAAAGCCCATGTGTTTCAATCATGAGTTTCCCTGGAATTTTTTGACTAGGTCAAAGATTCCTTACCCTGTGGAAGATGTTCATGGTGCAGCCCCGTAAGCCCAGGGGACCCATAGAATTGAGAAGCTACGCTGACAAGGGCTTTCCCCTCCAACTAGTTATCATCTGAATTGGAAAACCCTTCAAGGTGGTGGGGTTATTTCCACAATATTGAGGGAACACACACACAAGTCACGGCAGACCACTGTGTACTGAGCATGTGCAGTAGAAATTCTATTTTAAAGTGTTGTTATTGTAATGATGGGGCCATATGCTTGCCTCAAAATTTGGGCCTTAATACAGGTAAATAATATTTTATTTCACCCAGCCATTGGTAAACTTAACCCATTTAGTTAAAAGGTACAATTAACCTAACTTTATCTACCCTTAAAATCACCCCTAGATCATTCCTACATCTACTTAGACCTGAACAGCTCCATACAAAAAAGAAAAAAAAAAGACATGACCAGAATTTGTGTGTCAGAATTTAGCTATAATAACCCCCTTAGGCTGTGCCTGTACTATATTTTTCCCACCTTTTGTGTTCAGTATCATTGGTGGTAGCAACAATAGGAGTACCAGTGTAGACTAGCCACTGGCACTTGAACCACCATGACGTCTAGCTCTAAACTGAGAAGGATTAGATGATGGCACGGTCAAAAATGCTGGCAGCTCTTTCTCTATGCTGAAACTGCACTAGTGCTAGCAATGGTTGGAAATTCAAAGTCTACACTGGTAGTTAGTAGACTGGTAGTTAGTCTACTAACTACCTTAGTAGTTGCCTGATGCCTGTAGAGTCTGCTCATCCATGGCAAATACATTTTGCTAACATGAAAAAGCCATATTCAGGCACTGTTTTTCGAACAAAGGATCATTTCAGTCTCTTATGTTTTCAGATACAGCGTTCTCTCAGAAAAGAGTGAGATCATCTTCCTGTACCATCCTTCCTACCTTTCCTCCATCACAGCCAGGTAATTAAAAATATTATTCAGTAAATATTCACATAAAATCAAAAAATAAAATAAAATAAAACTGCTATTTCTGTGGCACTAAGCTAACTGGGCTGGGTCAAGTCAGTATGTGAATGGGAGAAAAGAACTTTTGTTCAATGAGATGTGTTGGTGTATAAGTAGATGGTACTCGGCAATGTTGCGCTAATGTCTCCTTGCACTAAGGAATATGCTGAACATGGGAGAGCTGCTGTTTGGGTGGGATACAAGCAGCCTATGACATATTCTACACTGGGTTGTGCAGTCTATTCACTGTTGCAACTCAGATGTTTCTGAGATATATAAAGGTTTGTAGCAAGTAGGTGAAAAGTTCTATTAACCTATAAAATATTATGTCAAATATTATGGAAAGTAAACACGGAATAGAGTTGAAAAAATGGTATAAACTGGATGTGTTTGGACTAAAACAGTGATTCGCATATGTATCCATGCAGTGACTACCATTTTCCATACTGGGAACACCCTCTATTCTAGCCAAGATTTAGCACGGATCGCCCGCCCATTTATCAATAAGGGAAGGGTAGGATGGTCACAAACCCTGACATCTGTTTGACTCCGAGATTGAAAAACTTTGGATTAAAGGAATTGTGATTAGGGGTTTCCAAATAATCTGGTAAGGGTACAAAAGTGGTATAGCAACAAACCAGAATCATCTTGGAATGGAATGGAGGACCTCATATATGGATTATGAGACATGTACTTTTACAGCATGGTATTGATGAGACAAGACTGGCAGCCTTCTGAACATTTCTGGGTAGCATTTGGAAAGCATATAAAAAAGCAGCAGCAGCAGCAGTGCCACACGCTGACTACCATTACAGTTATCATGATGGTCATCACTACCAGCACATGCTGGATCTCCAGCATTTACCATGGTACTCTTGGGTCTCTGTTGCTGATCTGAAAGGATATTCTCAATGGATGACTTTATCATGCCAGTGAGCAGTAAAGCTAAAGAAGGATGGTTTTGTGGTTAAATTAGTGGATGACACCCAGGATATCTGGGTTCAATCCCTGGCAAAGGGAGAGCGACTTCCCCAGGAACTCTGTTTCCCCTTCCATAAAAGAGAAGAGGTGATGTGAAATAAAATGTATTAATGTTTGTGAGATGCTCAGCTACTGCAGTGATGGGGGCTACAGAAATGCATATAAACAATTAAGCACTGTGGATAAACACTTCTTTTGCAGTAAAGAATAACATATTCATGACCTCAGCTCTTCGCCAAAGAAACCATGACATCACAAGAACAGAAAAAGGTAACTATTGTTAATATCGGAATATTTATTAGTTGATCCACAGTGTGCTCAACACTGTACAGAGCAGGTAAAACATAGACAGTCCCTGGCTCAGCCAGCTTACTCTATACAGCCGATATTCACCCCCTGTGCAGAAGGCCTGTATTAAGCCTGTAAACCACTTAATTCCACTTAAAGCCCTATTTTGAAAACGTAAGTGGTTCGTGAGCCATGTTCAGGGTCACTGCTCAGGAATTAATATCATCCGGAGTATATATTTCTGATACATAATGTTAACAAGGACTGAACTCTGCTCCGAGTGAATGCAAGGCAAAACTCCTGCTGACATCCATGGGTGCAGGAACAAGCCTCAGATAGTCAGAAGATGGATTTATCACAATCAGTGCAGATTTGTTCTCTTAAATATTACATCACTCCTTTATTTGGCAGGGTTTTTAGAAGGGATTTCAAACGGGAAAGGGTGGCAGGTATTAACAATAACACGTACAATTAATTTAAAACTCGGTAGCACGTCTGCATTGCGAGTCAGTAAAAGCAGGACAAAAATGTGGTGTTTAAAGTGAAGGAAAGGTTGCATATATTAACCTTTTTATTTTGTATTTTGAAAGGACCCTTGTCACAAATTCAGCAGTGGACTGTCATCAGACCTGCCATTTTACAGCCACCACACTCTCAGATATGTGAGGAAAGAAGGCAGATATGCACTGAAAATACACTGGCATCTTCCAAAACTAAAGAGAAAGCAAATATTCAGGTAAAAGTACAACTTCAATGTCAAATATACATGTCTGGGTTTTTTCCATGTCCCTGAGCTCTAATAATATTTCAGTGAAATTAAGTATTTTACAGGGAAGTCTTCAGTATAAATTTAATTCTGTTCCCATTGAAGTCAACGGGAGTTTTGCTTTTGACTTCAGTGGAGCAGTTGTGCCAGTGTTAAGCGCTTTGTAAAATCCAGCCCTTGCTAAACTGCCCATATGATTCCTTGATGAGTGTGCACATGCTGTAAACTTGTAATTCAATCTGAATTGGGGGTAGAGGGTTGGGGAAAAATTACTTTCCAAGAATTGTTTTTTAAAATCTGATTAGGAATTGCACTGGCTTGCTTCACACAATAAACATGGGCCTGTCTCTGCATACCACCACATGAGTGATCTTAACTCATGCAAGTGGATCCATCACGCATGGGCTTCCTCTTGTCAGTAATACTTTCTTATGTGCATTTGGCTTTGCAGGCCCTAATTTCTGGTAAAACTATTCATAGTGCAAGATGAGCCAAAATTATTTGTTTCCAACATTTCCAATTGATCATATTGTTTCCAGTTGTCTGAAGAGAGCTCTCATTGCCCAGCAGAGAACTCAGCAAGTTCTGAGAAAGCAGTGACGCCTTCTATCTCCATGCACCTTACCAGCATTAAAACAATAGGGTAAGTTAGTCAAAATGTTGTGGTTTTTTTAATGTGTACCTAGAGAATAGCAGGTGTTTGGTTTTGTCATCTGGCTTGTTGCTCTATATGTATCTGTGTAGCTGTTAGCTGAAAAAATGAACACATCAGCCAAAAGGCTTATAGGCAGATTAGAACTTGAACTATATGCCGGTGCAGGGGAGTAAGAACTTCCCCTTACACCTCTGCATGAGTTACCTGGACTTTAAGGGTATGTCTACCCTTTAATGTAAGCCCAGGGTTAGTGGGATTCAAATCAGCTGACCTGCATTGGAGACCCCAGGGCTTGAGTGTCTACACTGATTTTTAACCCTACTTTAAGAATTTTCTAACCTGGGTTTGAATTTGGGGCTGACACCCACAATGCAGCATATAGACTTGAGTCAAACCATCCATATCCCAGGCTCCTTGGTGCCCTCCTGAAATGTGGCAACTCTAGCCCATTGTCCATGGTGCACTGTGGGAAAACTTTACTGCCCATTGTGCATGTTACATGAAGGTTGAACAGCCCACCAACACAGCCAGCTGAGCAACATGGAGGAGACCCCTTTTCAAGAAGTTGTCTGGCTTGTACTTTTACTCTTGAGATGGGAAACGGGCAGAGCTTCCATGAGATACTGGTGGACATTTTGGCAACATTTTCTGACCCACCAAAGGCACGAGATGGACTAGGAGGAAGAGGTGAGCCACTTCCCCCTGAATGGACCTATGACAGCAAGGGGCCACTGAACAGTCAGCCAGAAAGTGCACCTACCACAGCTGGAACTAGATGCAGGCAGGCAACAGCAGTCAGGAGTCTGTGCTCCTACGTTATGGACTTCCATAGCCCCATGGAAGAGGTGGAATAGTACCTCGATGAATCTGCTTATGGGAGTTAAGGGGCTAATTGATTTGGGGGTTCAGTGCTTGGGGATGGGTGGGGACTTGATTGTCATGCAATGTTCTTATGAATGACATGCTGAATTATGCATTGGGGATAGAGTGGGGGATGATTCAGAGTATGGATTCACATCAGGAAGTGACTTGCTGTACCTAACTGTATAGAGGAATAGCATTTGTGTAGTAATTCCTAATTGTTCCTGATATGTGTTTAGCTTTGTTATTTCAAATCATGTTTGTATGTTGAAATGCAGTATAATAATAAACTTTCCTGATGACATAAAAGGCTTTATAAATGTGTGTAAAACAATGCAACAGTTACCCATTGCCATTAAAACACCAAAACAGTTACAAAAGAACATTTCCAAAACAAACAAATGAGGTCTATGAACTACTAGTGCAAACACAACAGAATCACCCTACCACTGCATGTCCCCCGGCCTCCCTTCTCCTTTCTCTTCTCTCCTTGTTTCCTGTGCACTTGGTGCCGAGGTGGTGGTATCAACAGGAGAGGGGGCAAGATGGAAAGCTGCATGGTGTTTAGTTGCCCTGCTCAGCTGCTTATGTGGCCTGATTGCATGAGCCACCCAGATGTGGAGTTTTCCAAGTTGTTTCTGGACTGAGAATACGTCACAGGAGAATCAGGAAGAGGCAGCAGGAGGCAATAATCTTGCAACCCTGATTGAGATGAGCTGCTCAACCAGTTATTTCTGCTGAGCTCTATACTCCTCCCTCAGCTGCTATTCCCCTTCCAGGAACTGAAGCAAGTGCCTGCTCCTTTGCTAAAATCCTATCCTCGAGCTGTGCGGTGAGCCTCAGCCTTTCCTCCTGCCTCTTGGCATGCCTCTTCTCCAACATTAAGACCTTCTGCTTCTGGTACTGGAACTGCTAGTTAGCCCACGCAAGAACTTCGACCAAGTTCACCACGGAAATGCTCTTCTTGGAACAGTCTGTGAAGGTACCTTGGGCTAGGCTTGAGGTACACACTGCGGTCAAGCTGTGGAGGTATAGCAGCCACTAGAGGTCAAGGGGCCTGCAATAGGACAAGACACAGAAGGTTATTGTCTCAAATAGCTCACTGGAGGAGCACAGAATTAATGCTTGTGGAATTTCAAGGACATAAAATGTTACATTCGAATTGTAACTGCAATCTATTGTGAAAGATGCTTCAGTCCACAGAATCCCCCGGGATATAGCCTGGTTATTTGCAGTTACAGTAGTACACACACAATGGTATGTTAAAAATTTCCTAACTACTTGTGTTGGGGGTGGGAGGACAGTCAGTGGCCTTGCAACAAAAGGGTTTTTCGTTGACATAAAAGGCTTTATTTATAAATGTGTGTGAAACAGTGCAAGTTACCCATTGCCATTAAAACACCAACCCAGTTACAAAGGAACAGGTCTTTCATATTTTGGATGACATAACTGTGAGGCAAACCCAAACTAGGGCTGCTCACTCAGCTGCCCTCCAATGGAGCTGAATTGTGTCACCGCTCAGGCATGCAGCAATAACCTAGCTTCACTGATTTATTTTTCCAGTAGTGAGTCAACCATCAGGCATGCAGCAGCAACCTCTCCATGAGCCGAGTCTGGGTCAGATGACCTCCAGGCTCAGGTATTTCTCCAACCCTGCCTGAGCTGCAGATCAGTCTGTGAAATAGCACTACCTGGCCAAGAACCCTCTTGCTTCCTTGCAGTGTGCCAGACTCTCCAGACTCCCAGCCAGCTCTTGATCCTGTTCCTGCCTCAGCCTTGCCTGAGCCCTGCTGCTAGTCCTTGCCCTACTCTGACCTTGCTCCAGCCCTGTTACCAACACGCTCGAGCCTTGCCTCTGCCTCCTGACTTTCCCTGGACCCTTGGACTTTGACTACCCAGCTTCGACCTTTGACCTGTATCTGGACCCTGGCTATGGTACTGACTTGGTTTGTCCCTGATCTGTGACCATCCGGCTTCAACCCCTGGCTTGCACCTGGAGTTTGGCTCTAGTACTGATTCTGGCTTGACTACAGCCTCTGATCTTAGTTCTGACCCTGGCCTGTCCCTGATCTTGATTCCAGTGCCACCGTTGGCCCAGGCCCAATGCTACGTCCGGCTTTGACCTTGCTCCGACTACTCAGCCTGACTACTGGGAGGTAGTGCCTGACAATAACTGTTCTTGTGGTGTCCTATTGGCAAAGGAAGATGTTATTCTAAGCTGCTGGTGGAAAACCTGCTGTGTATGCATCCGAAGTATTCAAACAAAAAGTGACTGAATAGCACATCTACAAGTGGAGTGGGTTGGTCAGTTACCAAGGTGGCCCTCGAAAATACGCCCTTCTCTGCAATGTGACTGAGCTGGAGTTCCTGTTTCAGGAAAAGTTTGCAGCTATCGGCAGCCGGGAGTGGGTCAGAATCCATGAGGGAATCAACAGGATGTTGTGTTAGCTTCCACATGGCTTACAGAGCATTACAACCTTCCCCCTCCCTGCCCCCAGCACTTTCATGAGACGCGATAAATCGATTGCCAAAAGATCGATTGCTACCTGCGGTAGTGAAGACAAGCCCACAAAGTTCACTGTTTCCAGACAGCTCCACAGACTGTTGAGTGATTATAGAGCAGCAAACTTAAAGGCATGAATGACAATGTAATGTTGTTGTTTTTAAGTAGAGTGATCAGATGTCCTGTTTTTATAGAGACAGTCCCGATTTTTGGGTCTTTTTCTTATATAGACTCCTATTACCCCCACCCCCTGTCCTGACTTTTCACATTTTCTCTCTGGTCACCCTATTTTTAAGAAACAGGAATGGCCCTTGCATAAATTTGTGCCTTTCTGGTAAAAATACACTTTAAAGATGTTCTTTATTATTTGCATTTCCGAGTCGCCATGTTGAGTGGTGGTGAGGAGTGGGGATGCCAAGATACTGGGATATAATCTGCCAGTAGTGGATACATGCTTCTAGCTGGGGAGGCTCATAACTTTTGCATTAGTTCTTAGAGTGGAAATCCCTCTGATTCTGTAGCAATGCATTTTAAATGGGAGGCGGAAACTTTCCAGGCTCAGGGGCAGCTTTTGTCCATTCCATGTCTGCTGCAGGCTTGGCAGTGAGCTGTTCCATGGGGGGACAGCTCCTCTGAGAATGGATTCAGAATTTGCTGCTGATCCTGTTCTAAAGCATGATCTGGTACTGGTTTCAGCAAGAGAATTACTTCATGGTCCTCACTTGATGCCTGCTGCTGGCTCTCATCAATCTCCATGCTGAATTCTGAGGCCAGCAGGACACCATGCTGGCTGACCAGGTCATCATGCAGCACAGTTGGCTCTGTATTGGGTGCAGTGCCCGGTACCCAGTCAAACTCCTCATGAAATGGGAACCATGTCAGCAAATTGTCTGAGGTGCAGTTCTGGTCCTTGGTCCTCTGTACTTGCTTTTGAGCAACCTAATCTGCTCTCCAAATTGGTCAGCAATCCAGTAAACTTGCAAAGATGCCAGCTTGTTCGCTGTCTTCTGGTATGCATGATCATTCCTGGAATTTTTACTGAAGGCCACTATTTTACACACCTCACACCAGATGTTCACCAAAGTCTGGCTGCACTCACATGACCATGAAACTGCCTGCTTTGCAAAAGGTTTGTTCTGTTCAGTCTCCATTGCAAACACAGCAGCCTCTCAAATGGTGTGTTTGTAGCTTAGGGGTCATCGAGTCTAACCCCCTACCAACATACAGGATTTGTTGTCCCTAAACCATTCAAGACAGATAGCTATCCAGTCTCCTTTTGAAAACCTACAGTGAAGGAGCTTCCACAACCTCCCAAGGCAGTCGGATCCATTGTCCTACTGTTCTTACAGTTAGGAAGTTTTTCCTGAGATTTAATCTAGATCTGCTATGCTGTAGTTTGAACCCGTTGCCTCTTGCAATTTTCAATTGAGACTATTGGAGATTTTTGCAATAGAGAGGACAAAAGAAGATCGACTGTTGAATTATGAGGTAACAAAGAGTCCTGTGGCACCTTAAAGACTAACTATAAAGTTTTGAAGCATAAGCTTTCGTGGGCTAATACCACTTTTGGCAGACTCCCAGGACTCAAGTCAAGCAGGGCTGCATCTATACTTCAAAGCAATAGGGCTTGAACTCTGTGGGGTCATGGCTTGACACAGGCTTTGACTCTCCATCCCTGCAGGGTCCTAGGATGCTAGGTCTAAGCCTGAGACTGAGAGATTTGTGTGTAGACGAAGGCGCATTTGGGCTCAACCCTTAGTCTGAATCCATGCTTACATTGCAATATTGACATAATCTATATCAAGGTATGCTGAAGTAAGCTGTGTACCTGCCCTTTTATGTTCCCCAAGCAGGTGGACCAGGAGTTAATGACGAAGATAGGGGAGTGCGTGGAACTGGTGGCTGGCACAGCTAAGCCAACACAGGGAGGTAGCAGTTTCCTGAAGTAAGAGGAAGTAGGGAGAGAATTGTGCCTCTCTGGTGCATGATTCTTTCCCTATACTGCTCCTAGGGTGCTGCAACAGTGGCTTGTGGCTTTGCCACTATCTAGGCTTTAAGGAACAATCTCCTTATGAAATACAACATATCTTCCTAAATTCCTTTAATGAAGTATTAATACTCTGTGGTTCCCAGTAGGCCAATACTTTTGTTTTAATGTAGGATTTGGAAAGGTAAATGTGTGCAGTTATAGATGTTATATTTGCATCTCTTACAAAGTCTAATTGATATTTTTCACATATTCCTCTAGAAATCAGCCAGTTGAAGATGTAACTTTTTTAAACAACAGAAATTCTACTTTTGTGTTTGGAGAAAACATGGTAGAGAGAGTTTTGGTAAGAATTGTAAATATTGGAATTTTTCTTCTTTCTTCTGTCTAAGTTGGCATTTGAATGCTGAGGGCCAAATGTTCAGCGATGGTCACCTAAATTGTGACCACAAACTTTCTTATGTACATACAAAGCCCCCAGTCCTGTAGATGCTTATGTACATGAGTCATCACTTCGAAGTCAAGTAATGTGAGTCAAGTTAAACATGTATTGCTGGTCACAGGATCCGTCCAAAATGAGTCATTATATAGGTCAGCTCGGCTGGCTTGTGTGCACATTTCATGGGCACAACTTAGGTGGCCTAAATGTTAGACTTGACCCTTCAGCAGAAAAATCAATTCTAGCAATTTTCTGTTATAGCACAAATCACTTTAGACTTTTTGACATTCAGAGCTGTAGGCTTTCACCCCTCTGACTCCTAAGGAAATATTTGATTAGCAGTGTACAGATACACAGGAAATGTGAACCATGAGAAAACTTTAACTCTGCAGAACCAGCTAAATGCAATAGTTTAAAATATCTCAGAGAGTCATTACTTCTAAATTCTGCAATGCCTTTTTTAAATGTTGGGTATATGTGGTGATCAGTAACATGAGTCATTAATTTGGAAAGATACCCAGTAAACTTCTCCACTTCTGTTATCAGATCACCTTAAACTTAAATTGAAAGAAGCTTATTCTCCTAGCCCAGAGTCTCAAGAAGAGACTGCAATTCCTGCTTAATTAAGTTTTTGGGGCTTTTATAATAATGGACAAAGTTCCACTATTGACTGAAATACCGAACGCTTGTTTACTTGTATCCTGTCAGTATTTGTATATAGGAGTACAGTTTTGCATTTTAACCTATTATTTCAACTAATCTTCACCCCTGCTGTGTATTTTATGATTCAATAGATTCCTGATCTTTCAGCTTGCTGCTAATGTCAAACATATAAATGTTATAATTTCTTAAACTGTTTTTACTTGTTTCTTCATTTTTTTAGAGTCCTCAAAAACCTCCCAAGCTACATAATGAAACTAATCTATGCAAGAGAGAAGTAACATCCACGGATGCCAAAACTTTTCATACTGGTTATTCACATACAAGTAAGCATTACTAGTTAGCAAACACATACAGTGAGACTCTACCAATTTCAGTGCATCATAGAGGACAGCAAATTAGTGGTCTTCAGTAATTATCATCTATTTACTTTAAAGTTATCCAGTCATTAGTATACTATTGGGATGTGCACCATAAATTTAAGTCTCCAGAAAGCAACTGTCGTTTGGATGACTCAAAACTAGAGCTAGATTATCATGCTAGCGAATTATTTATTTGATTAATTTAGACTATGTTTGTATATTTTCCTTGAATGGACTTTGAGTTTTACAAATGTATTTGTTATCCAGAACTGTGAGATGAATACTTTGTGAACACATTTCAGCCTGTAGCTTGCTTATGAACAAGTCACTTCAGCTACAATTTTAGCTAGTTATTCATGTTCTTTCTTGATGAATATTCACACTAGTCTTATTGCCATTATGGTTTATGGGACTTACGTTTTTCATGACTATGACTTTGAACAACAATATCACAAAAACATTTGATTTGGAAACTCAACTATTAATTACATAGGGTCTGATCCTGCTGGTTGTTCCTTGTGGATGGATCAATATGTCTATACAGAAACTCTGGATTATGGTCTTATTCTTTAAAAAATGTACAGGAATGCCTGGAGTTTATTAAAACACTAACTGATATCAAGCTCTAAGGGGAACATACAAAGGCCTAGACCATACAAATAGACATTTTGTTGACATTTCTGTAGAAATTTTAGAATTTTCTATTGTTTTTATTTCTCCTTTAGAAACATTTTTTGTCAAGAAATCAACACTAATTGAATCAGCAGCAGCTTACATTTCCAAACCAGCACAGAAATATTTGTTAGATAAGGTTGAAGTTATAACAGGGGAAGAAGAAGAACATAACGTGTTGCAGGTATATTTTCCTAAAGACTGCATGATGAGCCTTCCTATGTATGTTTAGAAAGTACATTATGGTCTACTGTAACTTACAATACCATAAATATGTAGGTACTACTTCTTTGTTGGACAACTGTGTAAGTTTTTTTCCTTTTTTAAAATATGCTTCTGTTAACTAATTTCTTTTCAAGCTGATATGTAGCTTTCATCGTAATTCTCTGTACTGAATATAGAGAGCTCTTTCAACCTCTAAAATTATGCTCCAAAGCCTCATTCTGCTTTTGTCTATTATAACTGTCTTCACAATAATTCAGTGTTCCCTGACACAAATAAATAAAACCCCAAATTATAAGTACTCTTAAAAAAATCAAGCCTTTGTGTTTATAAAGTAACTTTAACCAAGGAGTTACCAAAGTAAGTGGTTTTATAATAAAACTAAGGTACACCATTGTAATTTTAGGCCACCCGGATAAATCTTGCTACTCGAGAGTCTTAAAACTCTATTTTCTTGGCAAATTAACACTTTGCCAAGAAAATAGAGTTTTAAGAAGTGTTGCACATACTACAAAAATCTAAAAATAGAAAGAGATGAAATTGTAAGATTGTTTAAATCAACTCTCCGATCCATATATAGGAAATTTGTATGTGGATGGGTCATTAGCTTCAATTTATGACAGTACTGGTACAATGAGTTGCATGAAACTTCAGATATCAGTGATGTCATAGGATGATGCATTCTGGGATATTTTCAGGAAATATGGAAATTTCAGTGGATTTCACAGAGAAGGGTTAAAAATTCCCTTTAGCCTGGGCTATGTTCCCCATTGCCTGTGATTAGTGCAATTTTCATTTCACTTTTAACATTTGTCTTAATTTTATGCAAACTGCAAAGTAAAAAGTTATAGCACAGAGACATCAAACCTATAAACTGCATTCTCTGGCACAACAGAATTCAGATTGGTTGATGCTTTCCATAACATTTTTCTCTTTAGATCAGTTGCAAGCTTTTTGCATTTAATAAACTCTCACTATCCTGGACTGAAAGAGGAAGAGGATCCCTGAGGCTTAATGACACTTCAAGCAATAAACATGGAACATTACAGTCAAGGCTAGGTAAAAATTAGTTCAACTTTTAAATCATGCTCTCATTTGCCATAGTCAATTGGATATCACATCGTTTGTAATCCTGCAGCCAGGTTTGTTTATATCTATCTCCAGTTGCTCAAAGCCGTTTCATTGTTACTCTGTAAAGTTAGCTACTTTCTAAACATCCCTAGCCACTGCAGTTTTTGTGAGCTGCAGGGACACACAGATGTCACTAAGCACTATGTATTCTGCTTCCAGATTTCTTTAGCACTAGTTCTCTCTTTTCTGATTTGGCTTTTCCAGAGGTGCTGCTTCTTCCAAGTGACTTATGGGACGTTTTGTTTATTGAGCAGTAGTTTCTTACACTTTATTGTGTAGTTTTGAAAGATTGTTTCATTATATCATGGCAAAAAGTATAAAATAGTGAGAGAAACTTTAAAAATATCAAAGTATAATAAAGAAATTCAAACCCCAAACTCTTTCAAAATGTTTGCTTATAATCCCCTAAAATGCAAAGTTAATGGAAATATTATTTTTGTAGCAGTACTGAATAAGTCTACTGCAACAACAGGGAAATTTCAATTTCCATGTAATGTCTAATATGTAAGCATTCCTGTTTCAGTTATGCGAAATCAAGGCAGTTTGAGATTGATTCTCAACACCAAACTCTGGACTCAGATGGCGATAGAAAGAGCAAATCGCAAGAGTTTGTGCATCACTGCGACAGACCTAGAAGACCATTCTGTTAAAGTATTTCTAATACAGGTAAGAAAAAATTGAAAAAGAACAAGTATCTAGAACTTGGCAATTTAGCTCAGATTCCTTGTTCTGGCAAGCCTCCTTCTGGTAAAAAGCACATGTACAAAATTACCACTGAGGTCAATTGCTGTTTTGTGCATAAAGCTAAAGGTTTGATACAGCCCAAGTAGATAACCAGATCACTGTATTAGACAACCAGCAGGGGTCACTAAAGCAATGGTATACATGTTGTTCCCAAACTGTGGACTATCAGTGATCTGTGGAGCAGGCTACTCCATGATACTAAATAACATTAAAAGATGCCTAAAATATCAACACATTTTCCTGATTTTTTCCTTCGGTGTAGAAACACCAACTCTGAATTGCTCTCAACTGCTTTCTTTTGTGCCCTGCTATGGTGGAAGGAAAGTTCATAGAGCCAGATACTTTACTGCTTTGCAACTCTTTCAGTCACTTACACCTGTGCAAAGTGAGTATAAATTGGGTATAAAACTACCAAATTCGACTAGTATCTTTCTACTTCGAATTTGTACAGGTGTAAATGAATCCACATGGTGCAAAGCAGTGAATTATCAGGTCCCAGAAGATAATTATTTATTATTTATATTATAATAATTAATATTAATTATTAAGATGTATTTTCAACTATTCTCTGGTAAATAATTTCCTTCCAACTTCACCAACGGAGTACATGGTATCTTTTCATTTGTTAATCAGAGAAAACTCATTTTTGGTTGTTAATTCTGTTTTTACTTACTACTAACCAGAAATATTACTAGGAATGTTCATAATCCATGTTTTATTATTGTCAGAAGTACATTTTGTTACTGGGGAGTTGCACAGAGTCGAGAACGTTAAGTATTCAATAAAAATTGAGTCATTCACTGAGATAAATCATAATTTTTGTTTTAAGGTTGCATCCATTATATCAATAAGGAACCAACAACTATTTTTAACAAACTCTAAACACAGACCATTAAGACAAACTTAATATTATTTGTATTTAAGACAATTTTCTAAAAAAAATTACTAAATTGGAATCTTACATAAATTATTTTGACCCCAAAGGACAATAAGTGTCTGATTAAGGGATTTTAGCTCTTTTCAGTACTTTTGAAACCTCTCCACTTTGCATTGGCACTTCACTGGTTGGTTGGGATGCAGTCAGAGTTATTTTGCAGTTATTTTCAATGGTTGTATGTACTTTATTTTCTACAGGCAAGTTCAAAAGATACTGGGTACCTGTATGCAGCAATACATCACCGTCTTGTTGCACTGCGAAGCTTTGCTCAGCAAGAACTGGATGCAAATCAGATTGACACCGAGCCAGAAACAGCCTTTCATTCATTAAACTGTGATAGTGATGATGATGAAGATGAAACAATAACTCAAGTGAGCAGCAATGAATCAGGTAAGCAGAGTTTTTCCTGAGACTTTTGTGCTCCTCTGAACTTCTCTTTGTGCCTTGAGAATTCCATTTCTACACCCTTTTATTAACCTCTACTTTCCATGCAAGTGCCTATGTTATGATGACCCTATCTCCAGCACTGAAGTAAGGTTTTAATTTTTTGACAGACGTGTGTCAACAGTGTCAAATTCTTTTAAAACAAATCATCAGAGTATTCTTTTGACACAGAAATAAGTGTCTGGATATCTGGATTAAAAATGTTAAGGCTCCTAAACCCAGATTTGGGTATCTCAGTTGAAATAGTCTGTAGTGCTGAGCTCAATTTCCACTTACTTCATTGGAAGTTGAGTCCACATATACCAATGCTGCATATAGCTTATGGTAGTTAGTCCTGAACTATCTGAACCATAAAAATGGTCAAATGAACCAAACTATGTAATGGCTGATTTCTTTTAAACATCAACCTCTGCGGACAGACTGTAACAGTCATTTATGGATGGTAAAACTGGTTGACCATGCAAACACCAGATTTTGTACTGTTACAAGACATTAACAACTTTGATAAAGTGATAGATTCTGTCTACCAGGAGATTTGTGGGGGGTTAGACACCCTGCCCAGGTTCAATCTGCTTTCACCAGTGGAACAAAGACACTAACCCCCACTGGTGAAGAGTCCACCTAAAGCAGGGTGTATTGGAGCAAGATGCTCACAAATCCCACTTCAGTGGCAATTAGCACAGACCACAAAGTGGCTGAGGTCAACCGTGGAAAAGTCAAGGAACTCTAGAGGTAGTGACCAGAGCTGAAAGTTGCCTTTCTTTGTGGAAGGCAGGCACTACGCTGCCCAAGTGGGGAGATTCACCCCAGAAGAGATGCCATTGTGCATGTAGGGATTGTAAATTGCATCTACATCTTCTCTCAAGAGGAATATGGCAGTGATGTTTGAATTATCATCAGCCATGACACTTCTCCTTCCAGTGGAGCTGCAGGCTGTTCCCTTTTTAGTTTTTAAAAGAACTCTTCAGCAAGGATCAAATCACATATAAATAACAGTTCTGAGTGACTGTTTACTTTAGGAAACAAACATGCCTTTTTTCCTGTTAGCAATAATCTGACAGTTTACAATACTTGTTCCCATAATCATATGTTGTATCTCTATAATATTCAGTTCACAGAACAAAACATTCCATTATTATAAAACAAACTTTTTTTTCAAGTACCCATTTGCAAGTATTATTCCATTAAACAAATTGAGAAAATGTTAATTTTTTTTTTTGTTTTTCTTTACATTAATACACTTGGTATACAGAATTAATTTAAATGAGTGCCAGGACTTTAGAGTTGGTAAAATCATTGAAAATGTTAACATAAGCACTTTTCCAAATTACTTAACGTGAAAACTCACTTGATATCCCCAAATAGCAAAACCCCCTCTGTGTCCCTCCAAAAATAGTCTCCATTGGCTTTAAGAAGAGTTTCTGGTAATTTGAAAACCTCATGTGAAGCTGGATTCCTTTCCAGAATTATTGACAATAAGGACTTCTAGTTCTTGCACAAAGACCGAGGTAAAAGGTAATGTCATAAAAGTATAGGAGAGTGGATTTACATTCAAAGACTTTTGATGCAGAAGTTGAGTTAGCAGGTGACAAATAGAATCTGAGATCTGTATTTTAGGAGCACAAAAGTAAGAGAACAATACCCTTCTGCTGGTTACTCCTGGATCCTTAATCCAATCCTCTGTCTTTCATGTCCAAGTGATCATTGACAGTAGTACTCAGTCCCTTTTAACGAGTCTTTGGGTGGCCTCTAGCATTTACTGCTTTACCTTCATCTCTCCTGTTATCCTTATACCTATTAGATCTTCATCTTGCATAGGTTTTTCCTTCCAGTATTCTGTCCCCACTTTACATTCACGCAGTCACATCTAGGGCTGGTCTCCACTATGGGGGGGGATCAACTGCAGATACACAACTTCAGCTACGTGAATCACGTAGCTGAAGTTTGCATATCTGCAGCCGACTTACCTCTCGTCCCCACGGC
Source organism: Sternotherus odoratus (assembly GCA_032164245.1). Classification (NCBI taxonomy): domain Eukaryota; kingdom Metazoa; phylum Chordata; order Testudines; family Kinosternidae; genus Sternotherus; species Sternotherus odoratus. The sequence continues at coordinate 86,377,169 of JAVMKO010000007.1, forward strand.
GGCGGCAGTCGGCGGCGCGCTCCCCCGTCGACTCCAGCTTGCGCCTCCCGGCAAGCTGGAGTTACGCAGTCGACGGGGGAGCCGCGAGCGATCGATTTCTCGCGTCCTCATCAGACGCGAGAAATCTATCGCCAGAAAATCGATCGCTACCCACCGATTCGGCAGGTAGTGAAGACGTACCCCTAGTCATGGAACCTAATTAATTGTGCAGCACACTCACCCATGGAACTCCATTTCTAAATTGATTCGTGATGCTCTGCTCTCTCACAAGCAGTTAGCATTTGACTCACTTGTGGCTCTTCTGGTTGAAATACACAGTAAGCAGTTTCTTTTAACAATGTGTAGAAAACTGAGGAGTGCATGGAGTAATACTTTCAAAAACTGGCAGGCTAGAATGCTCAAAATGCAGTGAATTCTGAATTTCCCTTTATCTTTCTCTAAGTTTTTTTTTGACCTGCATCACTGGCTTTGTATCTGGGTGTACGAACTGGCTTTGTTTACATAATTGGGGCCTCGTTCTGTACTCACAAATTCATAGATTTTAAGGCCAGGAGGGATCATTGTAGTCATCTGGTCTGAGTTCCTGCACAACTCTGGCCAAAGAACCTCATCCAAGGTTCTCTGCATCAAGCCCATGAGTGCTGTTTGAGCTATATCATTTAAAAAGATATTCAGTCTTGATGTAAAGACTTAGTGATGGAGAATCCACCATGTCCCCAGGTTAGCTGTTAGAATAGTTCTTCCCTGCTCATATCTCCTCTTCTCATCAGGCAGAGGAAAGAATTGACTTGGGGCCTCTGTAGCAGAGTGGCGACTCACCCCACAGCGCCTCCTGCTGGTCCGTCCAGGGAATTAGCTCGCCAGCGTCCGGAGCGCCCTCTGCAGATTGTAGTCCCTCTTGCTGCTGGCCCCGTGTCCCTCTCTGACCCTGGTGCCCTCTTCCCTAGGGTGCTGCACCCCTGCAATACCCCCTCACTCTCAGGGTCTCCCCTCCTTGGGGACCCCCACCCCTATCCCCACCTTGCCTCAGTCTAGGCAACTGCTAGTCACCACTTGCCCCTGTTCTCTGGGGCAGACTGCAGTATCATTGCCATTCATCACAGGCAAGGGGGGTTTGGCCTGCTGCCTCTGCCTCTAGAGCCATGGGCTGCCCCCTGCAATCCCAGTACCCTTTGTTGGGCCTTCCCCTAGACCCTGCAGCCTGGGGGTTTCTAGGCTGGAGCTTGCCCAGCTCCCCTAGCCTTGCCCCAGCCTTGCTTCACTCTAGGTACCTCCTCAAGCTCCCAGCAGCCAGGCCTGTCTGCCTCCAAACTCTGAGCCCTTTTTATCAGGGACAGCTGGGCCCTAATTAACCCAGCCACAGTTGTGCCTGCTCTGCCCCAGCTGCTTTCACTTGCGGCCCTTTGCTTCTATTTGGCTTCCCAGGAGGTGGGCGGGTCTAAGCCCGCCCATTACTAAAGCCCCTCCCCCAGCCTTGTGGGAGGGACACTGGACCCCGGTCCAACTAAGTACTTGGGACAACTAATGAAAAAACAGGGAAGGGAGTGAGGGTCACAGGTTCAAAACGAGGGTGCCAGATGGAGACACCGAGCAGAGAACCCCACACAGTGCCCACTGCTCCTCAAAGCTGTCGAGGGAGCCAGTGGACGCTGCCCAGTGGAACTCTGCCCGGATACGTGAGATCAGGGAGGACCGGAAGTAGGCCCCACAGTTGCAACGTACCCCCTCATCTTGCATCCTTGCAGCCCTTTGCTGGGCTGTCTTTCACTAGCCACAGCCCCTGTAGGGCTGTTTTAACCCTTTTCCTTTAGGAGTGGGGCAGCCGCCCCACTACAGCCTCCCACATCCTGGAAGGTTAACCTAACCACGGGCTAATGGCTCTATCTAAGGCCCTACCAAATTCACGGTCCATTTCATGGTCATAGGATTTAAAAATTATAAATTTCATTACTTCAGCTACTTAAATCTTAAATTTCAGTGTTGTAACTGTAGCCTTTGTAACTTTTCATAGGATTTACCATCAGTAACAAATTATTTGCCATAAGGTTTACCATTTACCAAACTTTTTATCATGAGATTTAACAGTAACACCAAATCCTTCATCACAGGAGGTATTTTCAAGTATTTTTTATCATACCACACTTTTTGTTTAGACAGTCTGGTTTGTTCAGTACCCATTTTGTCTTTCAACTCCTTCCTTAACCTTAGCATGTGTTCAGTTATTAACGTGACCAGACAGTAAGTGTGAAAAATCGGGACAAGAGGTGGGAGTTAATAGGAGCCTATATGAGAAAAAGACCCAAAAATCGGGACTGTCCCTTTAAAATTGGGACATCTGGTCACCCTATCAGTTACTGATTTTTCTTTCCCTTCTCTGTCCCCTTCAGTATGAATCCTCAGTCCAATCATATCTTTGAGACTTTGATACTCCTGAGTCTAGTGAGATTAGGATGTACGGATGGCCCTTTGTGGAGCTGTCTCTCAATCCCAGGGTTATACACATGAAAACAATCCATCTCCCCTTTTGGGGAGCCAGCATAAGCTCATTACCTCGTTCACCACTCCCTCAATATGGAATGGATTTACACTAGTGTTGTACTCTGAGCTGAGGTTTCCCAACCGTTTCACCCCAAACCACACTGTTTTAGGTCAGGGGTTCTCAAACTGGGGATCATGACCCCCCGGGGGGTCACGGGGCAATTCCCAGTGGGTCGTGAGCTGCATTCGGCGGCCGCTCCGAATGCACAAGTGTGTCTGCCAAAAAGCCACCGACCGGAACATTTCTGCTTTCAGCGGCAGTTCGGCGGGCACACAGAGAAGCGCTGTGAGTCTGCTGAAATACCACCAAAACCTGAAGTGTGCCGTTCGGCAGCATCTCAGCAGACATACCCCGGGGCCGCAGCATGCGCGGAAAAAATAAGATGTCTCGAACATAGAAAGTTTGAGAACCTCTGTGTTAGGTAAAATATAAAATCAATTTATTAAATACAGAAGGATAGATTTTAAGTGATTATAAGTAGCAGGCATAGCGATCAGAGAGTAGTCACACTCATTTACCTGCAAAAGTGTGTGTGGCTGTTCCAGGGTTAACTAGTTAAATAATATGTATATAACCAATATCCAGACTTTAACCTGTCACTCTATTATGAAATACTGATTTAATTTAAAGTGTGAATATACTGAAATAACCAGGTATATTAAATTCTATTTCAGATCATTCTAGATGGATCCGCAGACAGCCTGTTGTTTGCTCATGACAACTACTATGATTACAGCAATACAGTTGGTATCTCATCTTGCTGAAAATTGTAAACCATCTCAGCAATTCTTGGATTAAGGAAATCCTAAGCATTCACATTTTATGATTTTCAAGCAAAGATTAACTTTCAGGACAAAATCAGCTTAATACAGGAGAAATGGACTTCAGAAGCACTTTAAGGATTCCAATCTTCATTCCTTCCACTGGAATGGGAATGACAGGATGGCCTCCAGTATTCAAAAATCATTATAAGGCCTTCAGATTTGGAATTAATCATATATAGAGACATTAATAACATGATGGATTTCATATCTGATCAAGGTTAATTCATCATATTGATGGATAGAATCGTTTAACCATCAAATAGTGATATTTCTAAAAGAAGATATATTTATTGTTTGTTTCAGTTATGTTATGTCTGTCCATAAAAAGATGTATATGATGAAAACTTTAACTATAGTTTCATTGGAAAGAGCCATTGTAATTGTTTGGCAACATTCAAGATCCTATGCTGCAGTCTGTATTCATGCAGAACTCTTTATGAATGTGGGTTTCATATGAATGAAGTCTACAGAAGCCAACCTTTAATTAAACAAGATCTTTGTTTTGAAAATATCTCGTTGATTGGAGTTACGGTAAGTTACAGTAGGTAAGAGTTTTGTCACCAACTGCAGTTGGATCAGGATCAGGCCTCACGTTTTAGGAGGCATCTGACAATTCGATTATCATATTGTTCGGTACGTCTGTTTGCACACATGAAAACTCCCTTTGTCTATGCAAAATAAATAATTGTACATATAATTGCCTATTTGTCATGTGCAAATGGATGCACATACAATGTTTCTGGAGACCTGCTACAACTTTTGCCTTAAATCTTTGAGCTAAACTACAGTTAAATGTATGCATCCGACTAAGTGGGTATTAGCCCACAAAAGCTTATGCTTCAATACTTTAGTTAGTCTTTAAGGTGCCACAGCATGCTTTGTCACTTCTACAGTTAAATGTAATAATTTTATTATTAAGTATTGGTATTCCTGACACTGTTTCCTTTGATGGAATTCCACCAACCATCCTAACACATATAATAATCCAACCAGTATTAAAGAAACCATCACTTGATGGCAGTGACCCCACCAACTTCTGCTCATTGTCTAACCTATTTTCTAACTAAGCTGTTTGGGAAACTAGAAGAATACTGGATCCTGCTCAGGCCACTGAATGTTAAAAAGACAGCATTTGATACATAGGTGCTCTCTGCTCTTCTTGCCAACAGAGAAAGGAAATACCCATATTCATCTTTCTGAACCTCCCTACTGCATTTAATACTATTGATTACCACATATTTGTTTCCTACCACCAACGGCTGCAAATGTTAAGAAAATGCACTGAAATGGCTCAAGTTTCTTCTTTTAAACTAAACCTGAGGCTTGTTGTGGCTTCTCCATCTCAAAAGATCTCACCTACAGAGTCTAGCCAAGGCTCAGTCTTCCTGTTTCATTAAACATCTGTATGAAGTTGTTGTAAAATGTGGGTTTAAGTGCCAGCATACCATGAACATTCAGCTCTACAACTTTATTTTTTTAATCATAAACAGCACCAGCATGAAGAGCAGCTGGCTAAAACTGAATCTCCACAAGGCTGAGGTGATGCTAATAGGAAAAGAGAAATGCCACTGTAAGGGCATCTACCCTCAAACTAAGATAGGCCACTGCTTTGCGGTCCTTTTAGATCCCATTTTATTGATGTCAAATACAGTAGACTCTCGATTATCCAGGATTGGATTAACCAGGATGTCCAAAAAAATATGTGCAATTTGGAGGCTTTTCCCTGGCTTTGCTGCCGCCCCAAGCACACACACAAAACCCCCCCACCAGGGCTCAGGGCAGCCAGTGAACCAACACCCCTTCCCCCTGGCACAGGGTGGTTGGTGATCCAACTCCCAAACCCCATATTTCCTATGGATGGTGATTATCCGGGATTTTATTAACCAGAATTATTTTTTTCCCTATCATCCTGGATAATCAAGAGTCTACTGTAGCAGTTAAAAATGCTCTTTTTTTAAATCTCTGACTGTAACCCTGCCAATTAGTTTCACACCTGTCAATGGAGATCACTGCATTACTGACTTCCAAATTTTATTATTGCAACTCATATCTAGGAACAAAGCTACACAATCTGAAAAAACTTTAACTGTTATAAAAGGCAGCAGCCCATGTACTTAGTAACAGGTTATGGTGAGAATGTTGACCAGGCACTCCACTCTCTGAACTGGTTTTCCATTGAATGCAGAGTTTGATTCAAGATCTGTCCTGATAGTTAGATCCTGTTCTTTGGAGAGTTTGACTATCTCAAAGATTTCAGCCATGACTTCCACAACAAGTGTTCTTTTACAACCACAAAACAATCATCAAAGGAAGGCTCAGGAGTGAGATGCAGAACTTTAATAGAAACCGGCCCAAGACACATTCCAAGAAAATAAACAAATGCAGTGAAGTTTCTGGTCATTCAGAATTAAATGAATAAACTATCTTTTGTGAGTTTGCTTTCTGCCCCCTGATAGTCTACATACCCACATGCATGCATACACTTAACTAAGGGCTTGTCCTCACTGGGGGGGGATCAATGGCAGATACACAACTTCAGCTACGTGAATCACGTAGCTGAAGTCTGCGTATCTGCCGCCGACTTACCACTCATCCCCACAGTGGCAGCAGTCGGCAGCGCGCTCCCCTGTCAACTCCAGCTCACGTCTCCCGGCAAGCTGGAGTTCCGGAGTTGACGGGGGAGCCGCAGACAATCGATTTATCGCATCTTAGCGAGACGCAATAAATCAATCTCCAGAAGATCGATCCCGGAGCAGCCTCGTGAAGACAAATCCTAATTGAGCTATATCTCCTTTGAACTGGGAAAGAAGGAAGAGGTGGTGTTTTTAACTACTTTGGAGGTATTCAGATATAATGGTGATGTGGGCCATATAAATACATAGGTAGAATTAAAAACATATTCATTGTGTGTTTTTAATTTTGACATCTTTTTACATTAAATTATTTGTGCTATTTTAGTATTGTTGCAATACATAGCTTTAAAAAGTAACTTATATTACTATGAAGTACTTTGACTTAGTAGTGAGAAAGTATTTTAGTTTATTACAGCATATAATAAAACAATACTATAGCCAAACAATTTATGATAACTTGCATTATCAGTCTAACTAGATGTCGTTTTCTGTGTCCCAACTATAGCTCTAAATCAGTGCTTCTCAAGTATTTTCTGTCATGCCCCCCCTAGGAAGAAGAAAACATTTCGCGCCCCCCCGCGAATAATAATTAATAATAAGTAATTAATATATAAATAATATATAAATAATAATTAATAATAAGTAATAGTATAAAGTATAGTATAAAGTATAGTATATAGTAATAAATATAGTAAATAGTATAAAGTAATAGTATAAAGTAATAAATAGTATAAAGTTATAAGTAAAAGTATAAAATTGTTATAAGTACACCTCTGCTGGGGCGAGTCACCGCGCTGCCCTGCGACCCCCGCCCCTCCTGTCAGGGCGCAGCGGGCGGCAGCGACGGGCCGGCTCCCGCTCCCACCGGCCGCGCCAAGGCCAGCTCCGGCCCGCGGCTCCGCTCCCCTGCCTGCCTACCTGGGCCCGCACTTACTGCGCGGCTCCCACGATGGCGGCGGCACCGAGCGCGGCCTGAACCCACTGAGCCGCCTTCTCTCGCGCTCCCCGCCCCGCCCGGACACGCCCAGCGCCCCGCGGCACGCCGGGAAACAGAGTCCTGCCACCCGCAATGAACGGGCCCGGCGGGGAGCGCAGGGACTACCATTCCCGGCGTGCCACGCGCCGCAGCCGCCCGAGCCCCCCTTTACGGAGCCTCGCGCCCCCCCTGGGGGGCGCGCCCCACAATTTGAGAAGCACTGCTCTAAATAAAAATACATTTTTTTAAAAAAGGAAAGCTGTCCCTTTTATTTTTTTTATTCAGGGTCAACAGGGGCCAACTTATTTCAATTGTGAAAAAGTCAGTGCATAGCTTGAGCATACAAAACTTCCATTGAAGCCAATGAAAGATTTGAACATACAAGGAATACAGAATCAGACCCTTAATCATTAACTCCATTACAATTTTCAAAAGAAGCTGAACATTGACATTTCCTGAAAAAAGAACAAATATATGGAGTAGTCAACATTAAATATTATCTGCTTCTGATTGATAGGCAATCTGATCAAAAATGTTCGATGGATAGCATGGCCCAAGAGATTAGTAATAGAATTTAGAGACTTTCACTTTCAAGTCAGCAAGCTAAATCCCTTCCTCAATCTTGTTACCAATTTACATCTTTCAATGATTTATTTAAGATGAGCTTATAGTTCAGTACACTTCCTACTGAACAGGAGTCCACATCACCAAACCACCATCACATTAGTCACTAATTTTTCACTGCTACTGGAAATATATGCAGAGTGGCCAAAGACTGAAAACGTATGGGGACTGAATCCCACTTCCCCCTTGAAGTAGTTTTTCTGTGACTTAAAATTGAGACATATTGGCAGGGAAGTTTGGGAGAGTTTGGACTGCTACTCCCCCTCCTGTACCAGTTCTTTTGCTAAAAATGCAGACTTCAGAGCTATCTTTCACAAACACTACGGTCACTTGAAAAATTAACTGTATATTACTTTAAAATTTGTAGTCAGTGAAGTTAAACCTTCATGCTGAAGATGTTTCCCTTGTATAAGCATAGATTGTCAAGGAGAGAAAACAGACCTGGGCTCTGAAGAAGTTAATTAAATTAATATATATTAAGAGCATGAAGTCCTCAGAGGGATGGCAGATTTCCCCTAGACCAGGGGTGGGGAACCTTTTTTCCGCCAAGGGCCATTTTGACAGTTATAATGTAATCCGCGGGCCGCTTCCCCTCCCCCCCCCAAGCCCAGGCTGGCAACGGGAGCTGAGACCCCTGCTGGCAAGGGGCCAGCAGGGGAAACCCCAAAGCAGTGGCAGGCGGAGTGCTTAGCCCTGCACTGCTTTGGGGTTCCCCCCGCTGGCCCCTTGCCAGCCAAGGTCCTGCCGCCTGCCTGACCTGCCCAGCCCAGCCTCCCCCCCACCAAACCTCCTTCCCTCCCCCCCCCACTGACCCACCCAGCCCAGCCTCTTCCCCCCCCGCCCCCCCCCCCCCCCGTCGGCTCCCTGCGGCTCCTCGTTTCACAGTCGGGCTGAGGGTGGCCCCAGTGTGGAGCCACCCCCGGCTGGCCGGAGCGCAGAGCCACCCCCCGCACGTCCCTGGCCGGCGGCTCCCCCAGGCGCTTCCCGGCCCCTTTGCCGAACACGGAGCCCCTCCTCCCCCGGAGGCCCAGGGAGGCTCCGCGCTCGGTGAAGAGGCTGGAAGCGCCTCAGGGAGCCACCGGCCAGGGACGCGCGGGGGTGGCTCTGTGCTCCGGCCGGCAGGCAGGCGTGGCTCCGTGCTGGGGCCGGCAAGCGCCTGGGGGAGCCGCCAGCCAGGGACGCGCGCGCGGGCCGTATAAGGCCCGCGGGCCGGAGGTTCCCCACCCCTGCCCTAGACCAACTCCTATTTCATCATCTTCAACGCAGCTTCCTTCTGGAAAAGGAACACTTCTCATGATGTTGTTTCATTCGGGCAACCAAGCCTTGCATTTCCTTGTTGCACTGTTTGCATTTTGCACACATGCCTGTCTTACCAACAGGTAGAGGAACTTCATTAAAATATCCACAAAATGCGTGTCTTTTACAGCCTGCTGCCATTATAGATTTTCCCTTCTAGTGAGAGAATGGTATGGAAGATCTCAAATCAATGAAGGGTACATGCAGAAAGACCTCAAGACTTCTGGAATATGCTGCTCAAACAGCTTTACTTTTGTTTCTACTGCCTATTCCTCCCTTCTCACATTTATCTCCAGACTTTTTCTCCTTGTCCAGATCTATTCCACCCCCAACTATCTTCCATTTATTGAACTTTTTGAAACTTTGCACTTTTAGAGAGAGGTAAATTTGCAGAGGGGACAATAGAGTTGAGGTCTGTTATTTCTCACATCTATATATTATTTATTTACTTAAAAACATTTTTGCTGTTAACAAGCATGTATCTCTGGAGACACAAATCCAGTTTGAGAACTGCAAAACTAAGTGGGCTATAGCCCACGAAAGCTTATGCTGAAATAAACTGGTTAGTCTCTAAGGTGCCATAAAGTCTTCCTCGTCTTATTTATGGATACAGACTAACACAGCTACTAATCTTAAACCTATCTTTAGATAGTTTTTTTCCTCAAAAAACATTTTATCAAAAAATCTGATTTAAATAAAAAATTCAGATTTGACTTTATTTAAAAAGAATAATTGATTTTTATCCAGCCTGATGATCTCTGTCTGATTCTTTAATTGATCCTGTCTGTTGCATAACTAATTTTGCAAGATTGGAACCAACTTAGGTGGTGGGGCATGATTGGTAAAGAAGTGTTTGACAATATGTTAGGACTGGTTAAAAATTATTTCATAATACTTTAGTAAAAATAATTGGCTAACATACAGATAATCAGGACTCAAGTTTCACTATAAAAATTGGGGTCCAAGAAGAAATGGAAGAACCTAACTCCAGAACACAGCCCAACATCAAGGCTGCGAAAACCATCACATCCTGCCACCTATATACTGTTCAGTAGCTGGAGTCCCGGACTACTGAAATGAGTGTTAGCCAGAGCCCACAGAGGGGTAAAGTTGAGTTCCTTACTTTCTGGGTACCCAAAAGAGAGGATGGGGGTGAGAGCCCTAAATTGTGTGGCTAACGGGGGTAACCTGAGGCACAGTGGTGTGTGTGTGTGTGTGGCAGATTGGGATACAGTAGGTTAGGCTCTGGGCACAGCTGGGGAGGGGGTGTAACTGGGGCACAATAGGAGGGGGGTTGTGGCATGGCCCTAGGGGTGGGTGGGAAGGAGGGCTGACTGGGGCATAGCAGGGGAAGTGTGGCCATGGGTGGTGTCTTTATGAGTTGGGGGGTGTCTGACCACCTGCTTCACCTCACACCCTGCCCCCACTCCACCCCATTTTGCCCCCTCCCCTGAGCACACCCTGCCTTCACTCTTCCCACATGCTGCTAAACAGCTGATCTGCAGCAGATGGAAGGCCCTGGGAGGAGTGATTGGCAGGGCTGCAGGTGGATGCTGAGCCACCTATGGTTGTAGCGCAGGCCAGGGGAGGCAGCCTGGGTTTTGTGGAGGGAGTTGTGGGTAGGGTGACCAGATGCCCTGATTGTATAGGGACTGTCCTGATTTGGGGGTCTTTTTCTTATATAGGGGGATTCATCAGAGGGGGGCATATATATGAGCTTTTAGCTAGTGCTTGGTCAGCATCCCCGTAGCACGACGCCGGGGGTGACACCCTGATCTCTGAGTACTCTGCCTCATGGCTCGCAGACAAGGGACGCTGCCCTGGACAGATGGTGGTTTAACAGCCCCACGTCCCCTCCTACAGTCACCACAACTCCCCTCAGGGAGCGCCCCGCCCGCTCCGAGCCGGTTCTAACTGGCTCTGTGATGGCAGTTGCTCTGAGGCTCGCGCACCCAACTCCTCCATTCGAATCCAATCGCTGTCTCTTGACACCTCCTCAGGCCCGTGGGGCTACAGGAGAGGCTAGTACAGGGAGGGGGAAGCGCATGCGCGGCCCTCAATCTCATCACGGAGTGGCATTCTGTATGGGTTGAGATAGATAGACAAACATTCCACGGCCTTTTCCTCCCGCCCTTCCTCGGTTTGGCGTTCTCCTCCTCCTGATTGGTTGAAATGCGCTGTTCGTACTGCCCGCAGGCGGATGCTAGAGTATCCCCATACTGGGTTGATTGAGTGGGGCGCATGCGCAATCCGTATTATGTGTCGGTGGATGGGTGTGTCTCTCTTCCCCAGTCCTTCAGCCCTTACGTTGGGCGCGTGCGCAGGCTGTTCGGTGCGCTGGGTCCGCAGTCAGGCGCGCACGTACCACGTGTGTTTAGCACTTGGGAGGGGGGCGGGCTGTGGTTTGCCGGATGTGTCTCCACCCTCCTCTAAGACCTGCGCGATTGGAGCGGCCGCGGGGTGGGCTGTTCCTGCCGCACACTCCCGGCCATTACGGCTCCGGGGGTAGCGGAGCCCGGGCTATGACCTGCTACCCGGGCTTCCTATGCGGCTGCCGCAGCGCAGCCAGCCGGGGGGCCGCCCCGCGCTCCCTGCTGAAGTACCAAGCAGCGGCTGCGGCTTCGTGTCTCTTGGCCGCGCTGCCACTACCCGGCGGGCTTCAGAGGCGCCTCCCCACGCGCAGCCGGCTGAGCCCGGCCGAGTCGTTGCTCCCCTCCGCCGCCGCTGCCGTGTTCCCGCCCCAGCGGCTCCTCCGGCAAGAGAGCGCAGGCTCGCCTGGACCCGGACCCTTCGCGCTGGGCCAGCGGAGCTCTCCGGGGTTCGCCGTGTCGCGGCTGGATCAGCGGCGGGGGAGGAGCGCGGGGCTCGCCTGTGGCGGCGGGTTCCGACCCTCCAGGGTCGTGGTGGTGACTAAGACCACCAGATACGAGTTCGAGCAGCAGCGCTACCGCTACGCGGGGCTCTCGGAGGAGGATCTCAAACAGCTGGTGAGTGCGACACGTTACCCCCCAGCCAGGCAGGTACCCTCGCCCCTGCGGCTCTCAGCAGGCAGGATGCCCACCTAGGGTAACAGAGTCCTGTGGCACCTTAAAGACCAACTGACGTATTGAAGCATAAGCTTTCGTGGGCTAATACCCACTTCATCGGATGCCATCCGACGAAGTTGGTATTTAGTCCACGAAAGCTTATGCTCCAATACTTTAGTTAGTCTTTAAGGTGCCACAGGACTCTTTGTTACCTCTGCTATTCCAGACTAACAAGGCTACCTCTCTTATTCTTGACACCTAGGGTAGACTCAGCCACGGCCACATGCCCCAGCTTCACCCGTTCAGGTAAACAGGCCAGATTAGCCCCCGATAAAGCTCACTTCAGGCAGGTCTATAGGCACCTAGAGCCAAATAAATGTGAGATCCTTGATAGCTGGATAAACTTTCAGCAATGCCTGGGCTCCAGGTGGGGGTAGAGAGGTGCGCTGTTGTTACCGTTCAGTTTGAGAGAAACCAGGTGGATGAGGTAATACGTTTTATTTGACCAAATTATTTTCCTGAAAGAGGAAAACTTTCTATCTCTGGGAAGCTTAAAAGCTTGTCTCTTTCACCAAAACTTGTTCCAGTATAAGTTGCTACCTCACCCACCTTATCTTTCTCATTTCCTGGGACCACTTGGGTGACAACAACACTACAAACAACCATGCAGTTTCACATACTGCTTTCAGACATTAGCTAGCAGGGGCTGCAAAGCTTGGGTGACAAATATGGCAGGTGACCAGTTTAGATTTAATACTAGTGTTACTAATTGGTTTAATGAAAGCAAATTATGTAAAGCCTCTTTCAACAAAATCTAAACTACTGTGAAGTGAAAGTATCCTGATAGGGGGGAAGTTGAATACAACTGAACTGACCATTATTGCTCCATACCAGCTAGGAAGATCCTTTATGATTTATTCACCAAAGTAACAGAAAGGGGGAGATGTCAAAGTAGAAACTGATTTGCTGGCAGCAGCCTCACAGGCACGCAGTACAGTCTTTGTGCACTTGTTCTTAAAGTTTGAGATTTTTGAGACCAGCTCCATTATACAAGCAGTGGTTCCTAACCCCGAGTATTCTAGGTATTGGCCTGCCTAGTTCGTTCATGAGCATATGCATTGAATTAGGTGCCCACTTCCCATTTATTATGTGTTTGAACCCACTATCAAGCTTTGGCTATCCTAACTTTGTAGTGACGCTGTAGGCTGGAGTGCAGACATTAAGGGCTTGTCCTCGCTAGGGGGGTAGATCGGCTGTAGATACGCAATTTCAGCTGCGTTAATAACGTAGCTGAAATAGACGTCTCTACAGCCGACTTTCGTCAGGGAGGCGGCACGGTCCCCCGTCGACTCCAGCTTGCGCCTCTTGCGGAGCTGGACTTCCGGAGTCTATGGGGAAGCTGCTGGCGATCGATAAATCGATCGCCAGAAGATCGATCCTTCCTGCACATAGTGAAGACGAGCCCTAAATGGGAAATGTTGGATATTAACTTGTACAGCTTTGGTTTTAGGCCTTGTCTACACTGCCACTTTACAATGCTGCAGCTTTATTGCTAAGGGATGTGAAAAAACACACCCTTGCATGCTGAAGGTTTTAGAACTGCAAAGTGGCAGTATAAGACAGTGTCCCTGCGCTGAGAGTTGTGCTCCCAGTGCCAGTAGCTGTTCTCCTCATGGGGGTGGTTTTTTAACAGAGCTGGGGGAGCTCAGTGCCACGACTACACAGCTACATTAAAGCATTGCCGTGGCAGTGCTTTAACGTTGCTAATGAAGACATACCCTTTGTCTGTTGGTTTGTCAAAAAGATGTGGAATAAACCTAAGCAGCAACAGATTTAACTCCTACACCTTTTATGTCTTCCCTCTTTATAATGAGTGCTATTAGAAGAACATATGTCTGTTGTTAAGCACTTTTTGTTTCTTGAGTGTTTTTAAATTATACCTCCTGTGGTATTGAGAAGGTTAATCTGTCCAGTAATACAGTAAACCCTCGATTTAACGGACTTCGGATGCAACGGACAAAATTTCTGAGCAAGTCTGATGCATTCCTGATCCATTTCTGGCGGGCTGGCTGCCGGCTCCCGGCTGCCGCCCGGGTCCAGGCAGCGGGCGGGCTGGCTGCCGGCTCCTGGCTGCCGCCCGGGTCCAGGCAGCGGGCGGGCTGGCTGCCGGCTCCCGGCTGCCGCCCGGGTCCAGGCAGCGGGCGGGCTGTGGAGCTGTCGCCCCGACCCTGTGGCAGGCGGGCTGCTGCTCCAACAGCTCATTTTTTATTATTATTATTAAATAACGGACTTTTTGATTTAACGGACACCCCCTCGCCCGAATTAGTCCATTAAATGGAGGTTTTACTGTACTATGATATGGTAATTTGAAGGCCCCATGTATGTCAGTTACATTTTGGGTGAGAAGTTCCAAGAACTACTAACGAGCTGCAGAGATGTCCTAATATTTGCCTTGTTTATGTGGTGATGAGGGCTGTATGCATGGTTAAATTCAATCAGAGAAAGGGATTCCATTGTGTCCTTATCTCTGGGTTTCTAATCTTATTTTTAGGCTTATGGGGGGCTGTTTTTTACTTCTTCCTCTCCTGTCACTGACAGCTATTTTCCAAATGTGTCATTTCCCTTTTTTCCCAGCCCTACGGCCGGATCTCTCATTTAGGTTCTTATGTCTCATCTCAACTACTACAAAATCTTCCCCTCAGGTTTCACAGAAGCCTACTGTTGCCTGTTGCGTACATACAAAATGCAGTTAATTCTTAAAGTACCTTTTCTTGTCTATTCTTACTTTCTTTGAATCCAGCCTTTGAAACCCCATGTGGTATATATAGCATCAAAATGAGATTTTTGTTACCACATTCAATGCTTTATAGAACTCGGCTCTTCCCTACTTAAATTCCCTTGTTAGGTTTAATACTATGTCCCACATTTCCGTCAGTGCTACCACCGTCATCCACGGTGTTACTCATTTGTCACCCTGCCTTCTTCCAAGTGGTCCCCTGAGCATTTAAGTCAGTTTTAAAGATCCTATTCTTGCTGTGCATAGCTAATCTAACTGACTTGTGTATATATTTAAAAAAAAAAACTTTTTTTTTTTTTTTTTTTTTTTTGCCATCTCCTAATCTCTTTTCTGCCTCTCCATAAACTGTGAGCTCTTTGGTGTAGAATTCATCCCATCTCAAATGTTTGGAAAGTGCTTGTGTTTATAGGTGCTATCTTAAACTAATAATAATTTAAGGTAGACCTCTCTCCACTTAGATTAGCCTTCACTGTTGTCATGAAAATCTAACAATCCAGACTGTGCCCAGTCATGGAGATGACGCACTTAATTTAGGATCTGTGTGCATGAGAAATGCACTGGTGTAACTGTAACAATATAATACTGCTACAGCATTCTTTGTGGAAGTTCTTATTCTGGAATATGTGCCTTTTTCTGATTTAGCTTGTTGCATCATAAACTAAACTGGAAAAAGGCACTCTTGTGCCAGAATAAGAGCATCCATATGGGTATAGCTCAGGGGTGGGCAAACTATAGCCCACAGGACTGTCTTGCCTGGTCTTTGAGCTCGCGGCTTGGGAGGCTAGCCCTCCGCCTCTCCCTTGCTGTCCACCTTTCCCACAGCCTCCGCTCGCTGAGCTGCTGGCGCTCTGGGGGGCGGGGCTGCACACTCCTGCGGGGCAGCGTGTCTAACTCTGGCCGGGTCATGTTGTTGCCAAACATGCTGCTCTGAGCAGCATGGTAAGGGGACAAGGAGCGGGGGTATGTGTGTGGATAAGGGGAAGGAGATCTTGGGGAGCAGTCCGAGGATGGGGAACGGGGGGTTGGATAGGTGTGGGGATCCCCAGAGTCTGTCGGGGGCAAGGGTGTGGATAGGGGTTAGGGCAGTCGGGACAGGGAGTAGAGGGGATTGTTAGGGGCAAGGGGTCTCTGGAGGGGCTGGTCAGGGGACAAGGAGCCGAGGGGTTGGTTGGGGATTCTGAGGGGGGCAGTTTGGGCGGGAAATGGGAAGGGGTTGGATGGGGGTGGGGGCAGGCAGTTTGGGGAAGCACAGCCTTCTCTACCCAGCCCTCCATACAATTATAGAACTATACCAGGGGTGGACAAAGTTTGCCCACCCCTGGTATAGCTCTATAATTCCAGCTGAGAACTCTTTCTCCCCCCACTCCCCCGTAGATAGAGAAAGTAAGGCTTTAGTTATGATTTTCATGGTTGATTTAAGACTTTGCTGTATACGTTTATGCATTAAAAGGGGCTAGTGTGCTAAGATACTGAATGTTCCTCTTATCTTGTGCCCCAGGCTTCTAATTTTGGATGTTCCCATTCCTCGAATTTTCTGTTTGCTTTGCTCAAGTTGTTAGGTTCTACTTATGATTGGCTCTGCATGTTTTTTCTTAAACCTGAGCAAGTTTTAAATTTCAGTAAATATGCTGAGTAGGGGATAGGAGCTGAACATGGAGTGATGTCGTTTAGGTCTTAATCATTGTTTCCTTTTTCAGATATGACCTCTTTGTATGCAAGGACATCATTTCCTCGGGCCTAGCACTTTCGTTTACACACTTTTCTGCCTTGAAAAGCTTACTATTGTGTTTTATACATGTTTAATGTTCTGACTGAATATCCAAGGTTCACTTTTTGGATAGAACAATTTTTTAAATTGAGAAATGGTCTACACTGATCAGTTCAAGACAGTTTACTACTTCCTGTCTGTGTAGCTGAATGAGATGAAAGAGCAGAATTCTGGATGGGGAAATACTTATTCCGGAGAAGTTTTCTTTCCAAGTAGTCTGGCATGGATATCCTATATGTCTAACTGCAACAACTTTATAACCTCTCTCCTATTTTATCATATAGTTTCTTGTCCAGAGAGCAGAATTATTAATCTTAGCGTTTCAAGAGTCACTATTGATGTTCAAGAAAGAAGTTTGGCTATGACTACACTACAGCTTATGTTGACATACATTGTCACTCAGGGGTGTGAATTAGCCACCTTTTTGGGCAAACTAATTTATATTGATTTATGTGCTGGTGTGGGTATGCTATGTGTGGCAAATTACTCCCATGATATTGATGGGTCCTGCGCTTTCTCTTCTTGTGGGGGAATTCAGGGAGCCTTTTTCTTGCTTCTGAACAGGGTATTAACTGTCCCACTAGTATCCTAGAGGGGAGAAGGGGAGAGGGAGGGACCCGGGCCTCTACTCCGGGTCCCAGCCCAGGGGCCCTGAGGATAGCGGTAAACACTGGGATTAGCTACTCCTTCCCCTGGACTACTTCCCTCTCCTACTCTTCAGCTTGGGGGGGGGGGGGCTTCCTGCCCTCTCTCTACACAAGCCAGGTGTTCCTTTATTTAGGGTGTGAGTCTTTCTTAGCTCACCGCAGCACTTCTCCAAACTGCTCTCTCCTCCCACGCCTCCAAATTGCTCTCTCCTCCAACGCATCCAAACTCCTTCCAAACACCCACACCTGTCTGCCTGAGGCAGAGGTTTTTATTAAAGCCTTAATTGGCAGCAGGTGCTCCTAATTAACCTGCTGCCGGCTTCCCTAGTCTACAGGGAGCCACGCCCTAATGAACCTGGAGCTGATATATCTCCCCTCAAACACTCTGCCACAGCTCCCTGACCTTCCTCTATCACATATGTCAGTGGGGAGCTTCTCCTGCTGACACAGCTACTTCTGCTCCCAGAGGCTGGAGTAATTAACGCCCAGTTGTCGACTTAGAGCGGCTACACTAGAGAGTTTAGAGCAGCGCAGCTACATCAGTGCAGCTGCTCTGCTATAAACTCTCTAGGGCTTGGCTACACTGGCACTTTATACCACAAAAAAGCCTCCCAGAGCGCTCTACCTTACTACCTGTCGACACTGGCAAGGCACGTGGCTAACTCCCTGGCTGGGGCCAGTCCTGGTACTCCACCTTGCAAGAGGATTAACAGCTGTTGCGTATTGGGTGAGATGCTGCAGCTCCAGTGTAAACAGTTAGTACGTTACTGCGTTCTGATTGACCTCCAGAAATGCCCCCTAATCTCCTTAAGTCAAGTTGCCTCTCTTTCCTTTGTTTTGAACTCAGCTGGAGGAAAGCAGAAGTGCCTGTTTAGAGCTCTGTTTCAGACAGCTGGCAGCTTATCGGCAAGGGAACAAAGCAAACTTTTACTGAGTGAGTGAGAGAGAGGCAGGGGGGCTAGGGGGAAAATGAATTTACAAGAGAGCGTGTTGACACACTCTCAGCACTCTGTGGATTGCCACGTAGTGTAGGTGTGTGAACTGCAGGCTGTTATTTACCAGGCTGCTTGTGGCAATATCGTATAAGTTCGGAATCCAGGATAGGAAGGAGCTGCCACTAAGCAAATTGTGGACACACAAATGAGGAGTAACAATAATGTTTTATTTAAAATTGATTTACACACTAGAGCAGAAGATTTAGATTGAAAACCAGTAAACTTATTACAATTTACAATTAATGGGGGAAAACTTAATATGCTTGATAAGTAAAAAGAACTAAAAGGCTAATAATTTAGAAATAACTATAAACAATATCCACATACAAAGGTACGACATTTACTAATGATTAATACTTACAAACAATACAAACCAATGCATAATGGCCAGCAAACGTAGGAACACTTTGAAACGCGGGAGCTGAGAGGAAGCTTTGAGTCTGGTTAGGACTCGGTTATGACATGACACTGGACACGCAGAATTCGGATCTCCTCTCCTCTGCATGCTGCAAGGGAGACACTGAAATAGCCAATTTGATGTCACACTTGTGTGACTGGGGGGAGGGAGGGGGAGCTGAAATGGAAGCTGTGTCCATACTTAATTGGCTAAAATCCTGCTCTGTACCAAATAAGGTACGCTGGTATCTTTAAAGGCCGTTTTGGTGTTAAAAGTTTTTTTTTTCTCGCAGATTCTCTCTGTTAGGAAGAGGCTTAAGCAAGACAGATTACATAATTTTTCTTGCAGGTCCTTTCTGTTATTTCATAAAGGAGAGGCCAGGGCAGGGACTAATGGGGGCTTGTTCTTTAGATTACTAACTTTGACTCCAAAAATCCCCTCTCTCTCTCCCTCCACATACACACAACACACTCCACCCCACTCCGCTTGTTTGAAAAGAACGTTGCAGCCACTTGAACGCTGGGATAGCTGCCCATAATGCACCACTCCTAATACTGCTGCAAATGTGGCCACGCCAGAATGCTTGCAGCTGATAGTGGGGACAGACTGGAGTGCTTTCTGTAGAGTGCTCTCCAAAGGCTGGTTTAACACAAAGCAAGTGTAGCCAAGCCCCTAGTGTAGCCATAGCCTTTGTAGTGCATTTTGAAAATATGAATTATTTAAGTGTTACAACAGTATTGCTTTCCTACTTACAAATAAGTGGGATGAATGCAAAAGCACCTTACTACATAAATAGAAATATAGCCTCTCTCTTTTTTGGCTTTGTTTAGGGTTAGTTGTTTTTACCTTTTTGGTCTCCAAGGCTTCATTTACACTAGAGAATTGAACAATTTTAAATTGAACTGGTTTAAGCCCAGAGACCAATCTTGCAAAGACTTAGGTACATGCTTAACATTTCCAACTAACTACGTGAATCTTTGCATCTAGAGCTGAAAACTTACCATAATACCATCTTTTAAAAATCAGAATGGAGCAATCTAAATCACTTGATTATTTTTTTTTTAAATCACTATGCACTGAAAGCAGTCCCCTTGAAGTCTTTGCTCTGGATCCTGCAAGGACTTGTGCACTAATATAGTATACATTGTCTTTCAATTTCCCATTCCTTGCTTTCTTCTCCTTGCCAAAGAAAACTGCCAAGAAAAACAAAATATTCCTTCATCATTATACCTTGGCTTAGAAAATGAACACTGTATTACACCAGTACTAAGTTATTCTGACTTCATAGGGAGAAATGACATTGCCACAAAAACTGCTTATAGGTGGCCTGCATAGTGTTTTCTCCTGCTTGTGCGTTGCATTAGAAATATCCGGAAAGTCAAGGCTGGGCTTCCCATTTGCTGGAGGTAATATTGGAGATAATTTTAGGGTGCACGTTTTGTGATCCCTTGCTTTAACTTTTGTGGCAAAGAGTTTTTTTTTTTTAAAGTCAGTGGGACTGAAGAGTGTGTCACTTTTGAAACTTTTACCCTATTTAATGTTTCTTTGTCCATTGTTTAAGTCATTAAAGTTAAATGCTTTTAACAAAAACTTTAAACAGTGTGACTAACATTTTTTCTTGTCATTGTTCAGCTTTTACTTTCTTGGCCTCTGTCACTATTTCACTAGTTCTCCAGTTATCAGTATTTCAAGCTAAATGGGACCTGAATTTCTAATGTAAATTATACCTCTCAAGCTGCCTTTATCATTTGTTCAAAAAAAGAAAAAAGCACCCCCCCCAAAAAGAGCACATGTCCATTTCAGGCTCCCCTACTGTGCCTAGCTGCTGTGATGCCAAACTAAGTCCTGTACATGGATGGGTTCATTTTTGTATTTGTTGACAAACTAATTGTATCAAATTTCCTCCAACTGCCATTGTAGTAATAGGCGGATACCTTTATTGCTTTGTTTGCATGACCTCCCTGTATGTTATGTACTTAACTGTTTACTCAAGCATTTACCTTCCTGTCCCGTTAAAATCCAAATGGTTGTAAAAAGGAGAAATCCTCTAACTTTTTACCATTCTACTTACTTCTAACATTTCTTTCATCTTGAACAATGGAATTAATTAATTTTACTATAGGGTAATGGTGGCCTTAAAAATGTATTCAAGATTATTTTTTGCTCCTTATTGAATGTGTTTTATATGGGGAAATATAAGCACTTGCTTGACAGGTTTTGACTGCCTGTTCATATGTACATGAACTTAATGCTTCTATGGTAGGTGACTTCACAATCTGTGGAAGTTATGGTTGTCAGTTTGTCCTTAATCCAATTTCCTGTCATCTCGGGAAGAAAAGCCTTCATTGAGATAACGGTTTGACATGAATGAGCAAAAATAGACACTAGACTTTAGGCTTCCTGTTCTAGCTCTTCACTGTGTCTGATTATAAACTTGGATTGGTATAAGTTTTATCCAATATTCAAGAATAGTATATAGTGGTTAGGGGCTCCGTTGCAGGAGATGTATAAACTGTGGTATCTGTATACAAAATAGTAATGAACTCTTTCTTGGCATTAGTAGGATTTTTAGAACTGTGTACGCTTTTCAAAGCATTCCATGGGATTTAATCATTCAGCTCTCATTGGGCAGTCTTCAGTGTATCAGGGACATTTTGGTAGTCCCTCCAATCACAATCAGGAGAACACTACAGGCGCTTCCAAGAAAGACTGTCCTTTGACTCTGCCTGCCTGCAGCCTCTGCTACTGGATAATAATTTTGATGGTGATCCCAGAACCCTGAAGTAGATCTGACGAAATCTACCTTTTCAGGAACAATCATTTGCGTTTCCTTTCTGTATGTTGTTGAATTAATTTGAATTGGGTGTTGAAAATGGAAATAAAAGTACTTGATTTTTGTTCCATTTGTATAGTTTCCTATCCTACTCCCATGAGAAAATGCTGAGGTGAAAGTTTCTTTTCTAAACAAGGTAGGAGAAAGTCCTGCACCAGTATCAGGGAAATACTTACTCCTAGTCAGGGGTAAAAGTAACTTAAGTTTCTTATCGGTACGGGGGCTTGGCTGGGGCCAGCTCTGGCCCCTGGAAGGGGTGTGGCCTCGGGCAGAAGGGACAGGGCTGGGGGGTTAGAGCCAGCCCCAGCCCAGCCCCCGTACCAGTAAGGGGCCTCCCCCCCCCCCCCCACACACACACTTCCCTCCTCAGCCCAACCCCATCCTGCCGCCGTAGCCTCTGGCGGCAGTTTAAAGTGCTGGGGCGGTAGCGGTCTCTTTAAATAGAGAGCCCCACCGCCGCTTCCCTCGGGTTCCAGCAACAGGGCTCCTGTCCCCGTGGAACCCTGCTGCCGGAACCTTGGGGAGGCTGGGGTGGGGCTCCAGCAGCAGTTTAAATGGCCCAGGGCGGCGGCGGCCCGGGCTCTTTAAATAGGTGCCGGAACCCCACTGCAGCCTCCCCTGGGCTTCCACAGCAGGACTCCACGGGGATGGGAGCCCTGTTGCGAGCCATGTTGCCGGAACCCTAGAGAAGCGGCGGCAGGACTCCGATAGCTATTTAAAGAGCCTGGTGTGCCGCTACTGCCCTGGGCCCTTTAAACTGTCGCCGGAGCCCTGCTGCAACCTTCCCCAGGCTCCCGCAGGGGGGACTCTGCCAGCAATTTAAAGGGCCTGGGGCTCCAGCTGCTGCTGGGGGCCCCAGGCCCTTTAAATTGCGCCTGGGGAAGCGGATCCACCCGGGTACAGAGCATCGGCTCTTGCCGGTACCGGGGTGTACCGGCTTACTTTCACCTCTGCTCCCAGTTCTTCTAATTTTAAAGATAAAAGGTCTGTCTCTATTGGACTAAAGAAAGCTGAGCAAATTCATTCTGAGTTTCAAATGTCACATAATTGCTACTGTTATCTCTTATTGAGTTCAAAGGACTGGTTCAGGGTTGTTTACCTGAGTCATCTTTAAGTAAAGCTTCACACAGGAAGTACCTCAGCTTATGAATAGGGAATGATTACTATTGATTCAAGATACAGTACTATTATTTCTGTTTGGCTTTGCAAATGGCTTCCTGAGACTATACCAAATGCCTGGCAAACGTGCTAGCTCACCTAAGAAGTACAAATGCAGCCTTGTGGTTCAGTTCTAAACTGAAGCTTTTGGCTATTGGGGCTCTATGCCAGGGATCTCCAAACATTGAGATGAGGGCCATATTCGATTTTTGACACAGGCCGAAATGACTGTGAAAAAAATTAAATATATGCAAAATTGTTTTTTAAAAAACCCCCCACTACTACTCTGTCAGTGTTGCATTAAATTCTAAATCAGGTATAAATGTAGTGGTATAATCCAGGGATGGGCAAACTTTTTGGCCTGAGGGCCACATCGAGATTGGAAAATTGCATGGAGGGCTGGGTAGGGAAGGCTGTGCCTTCCCAAACACCCTGGTCCCACCCCTTTTCTGACCTCCTCCCACTTCCTGCCCCGACTACCCCACTCAGAAGCCCCGACCCATCCAAACCTGCCCTCGCTCCTTGTCCCCTGACCACCACCCCCAGGACCCCCATCCAGTCCCCCTGTTCCTTGTCCCTGGGACTCCCACACCCCATCCAACCCTGCCGGCTCCCAGGGACTCTCCCGCCCATTATGCAACCCCCCTGGCTGTGGCCCCCTTACCACGCCGCTCAGCAGCATGTCTGGCTGCTCCATGGAGCCAGACACGCTACCCCACCCCCCACAGCACTGCCCGCATGGCGTGCTGAGTTTTCAGGGAAAGGCCGAGGCGGGGCTGGTGGCAGCCTCCCCGGCCACGAGCTCAAGGGCCAGGCAGGACGAACCTGTAGGCTGGATGTGGCCCACGGGCCATAGTTTGCCCACCCGGGCCATAGTTTGCCCACCCCTGCCATAGTACCATCTGTTCTGTGCACTTAATGAGGCAGGGTCCTGTGGAAAAAAATAGCATTTGATTGTCATTGACCATTTTATATCATAATGCTTATGCACAGAGGGGCCAAGTTAAAGTTGCCAGCTTAGGAAACGCCCGCATTAACAACTTTTGAATGCTTGGCTTTGCGACCTAAACATTCTTTTAATGTATTATTTTCAGATGTTACACATACACACACCGTCTCAAAAATCAAGGGGGCAATTGGCACATAATTGACTTTAAGCATACATATTTTTAGGACCTCCAATTCCCATTACAAATCCCAGGTTGCTAGTTTCTGTGTAGCGTGCAGTATGCTGCAGATACAATGGGTACCTTTGACTTATGTTCAGCCTCTCCACAAGCGTGGAGCAGGCACAGATAAGGTCATATAAGTAGTGTTGATTTCTTTTGTACTATATGATATAGTTTTCAAGTTATATCTTAGTATAAAGAACTTTGATTATACCAGCTATCATAGTTCAGGGACTTCTTTCCAGTTCCCACATAGGCATGTACACTTGATGGAGTGCATGATGATCCATACTACCTTGGACTCGAAATGAAGCCCTCTACTTAAAACGGTAAATAAGATGATGAAGACTTGTGGCACCATAGAGACTAACCAGTTTATTTCAACATAAGCTTTTGTGGGCTATAGCCCACTTCATCGGATGCATAGAATGGAACAGAAGTAAGATGTATTTACACAGAAAACAAAAAAAGTTGTACATTAGCATACCACTGCTAAGAGGCTGTTTAATTTGGATGGGCTATTATCAGCAAGAGAAAAAAACCCTTTTGAAATGGAATCTGTCTGACAGGAGATAAGAACTATTGAAGGTAAATTAACTAGGGAAATGAAATAATTAGTATAATGAGAGAGCCATCCACAATCCCTGTTTATAGTGTCCAAGTTGAATCCAGATCCCAGCTCTGTCCTCATATTCATTCATTGACACTATCATAGGACCCAATCACATCAGCCACAGAATCAGAGGCTCATTCACCTGCACATCGACCAATGTGATATATGCCATTGTGCTAGCAATGCCCCTCTGTTATGTACATAGGCCAAACCGGACAGTCTCTATGCAAAAGAATAAATGGACACAAATCTGACATCAGGAATCCTAACATTCAAAAACCAGTAGGCGAACACTTCAACCTCTCTGGCCATTCCATTAAAGATTTGAAGGTGTCAATTTTAAAACAGAAAAACTTCCAAAACGGATTCCAATAAGAAACTGAGGAACTGGAAGTAACTTTCAAATTGGACACTATAAAGCAAGGGCTAAACAGGGATTGTGAATGGCTCTCTCATGATACTAATTGACTGCTGCCCTTTTCCCCACTTCCTTGGAGGGGAACACAACACACAAAGGGAGTTTTTTCCAGTTTTAAAAAGTTCAAGCCTTCCCATTGGCTCTTTTGGTTAGGTGCCCCCTCACTTCCATTTACCTCTGGACTTGTTAACCCTTTACAGGTAAAGCAAGTAGAGAACAGCTACTATCAGGGTTTTATAGGTAACTGGTTGGCTGGGTGTCCATAAAAGGGAGCTACCGCAACCCCTTCATTTATTACAGAGGTGGAAGAGAGAGACCATGACAAACATCTCTCCCTTCTATCATGTTCTTTCTTCCCTTTTGGCTTTGCCCCTCCCCCCTTCAGAGTCAGGTGAGCATTACCCCATTGTAGTCCCAGACTGACCAAGGGAAGGGACTCCCTTGAGAGTCCAACAGATCCTTTGCTGCTGCCTAGGCCAGTTTCCTTTGTTCCTGTGAGGCTGGGCTGGGTTTGTCCCTGATGAGGTATGAACTGCCCCTCTGCACCTGGCAAATTTTGCCTGGGCTTGTTTTAGGCAATGAGGATACATTTTCAGCCTCATAACTACCGTATATACTCGAGTATAAGCAGAGTTTTTCAGCCCATTTTTTGGGCTGAAAAAAGCCTCCTCGGCTTATACTCGAGTCACCCCGGTAAAAAAAAAAAAAAAAAAAAAAAAAAAAGCCTCGCTCTCCCGTCCCCGCCGCGCGGGCGGGCTGCCGGGAGCGTCCCGGTTCCCCCCTCCCCGCCGCGGGCGGGCTCCCGGCAGGGACAGGACGGGTCGCGCCCGCAATGGCCGGGGCTCCCCCCGTGACAGGCCGCGGCACAGAGCCGCCGGGCCCAACCGCCCCGGGATCCTCCCGAGCCAGCCCTGCTACCGCGCAGCGGGGGCCGTTCCCCCCCCCCCCGGGGAGGGGTGAGTGCAGGGCCCGGCCCGGGCGGCGGGCTCGGGGGGGGGGGGGCGGGAACGGCCCCCGCTGCGCGGTAGCAGGGCTGGCTCGGGAGGATCCCGGGGCGGTTGGGCCCGGCGGCTCCGTGCCGCGGCCTGTCACGGGGGGGGCCCCGGCCATTGCGGGCGCGACCCGTCCTGTCCCTGCCGGGAGCCCGCCCGCGGCGGGGAGGGGGGAACCGGGACGCTCCCGGCAGCCCGCCCGCGCGGCGGGGACGGGAGAGCGAGGCTTTTTTTTTTTTTTTTTTTTTGTCCGGCGGGGAGGGGAGGAACCAGGGCGCACATTTTTTTTTTTGGTCCGGCGGGGAGGAGGGAACCTCGGCAGCCCGCCCGCGGCGGGGAAGGGGGAACCTCGGCAGGGGGAACTCGGCAGGGGGAACCTCGGCAGGGGGGAACCTCGGCAGCCCGCCCGCGGCGGGGAAGGGGGAACCTCGGCAGGGGGAACCTCGGCAGCCCGCCCGCGGCGGGGAAGGGGGAACCTCGGCAGGGGGGAACCTCGGCAGCCCGCCCGCGGCGGGGAAGGGGGAACCTCGGCAGGGGGAACCTCGGCAGGGGGGACTCGGCTTATACTCGAGTCAATAACTTTTCCAGCTTTTTGTGCTAAAATTAGGTGCATCTGCTTATATTAGGGTCGGCCTATACTCGAGTATATACGGTATATATATGAAATTACAACCTATAACGTTACTATAACTGCTCAGTGCATCATGAGTCTTCCAGAGACACCAGACATGACAAACTTTTCATTGGATGCCACACAATCATTATAAAGATGAACATGGGGGTGCAGGGTGTCTCCCCCCCCCCCTTGAGGTACAGAGCATCACACCAAGATCACATGGGAAGTCGGTGACAAAGCTGGGAATTGAACTTGGATGTCTTGAATCCTGGTTCTTCATCATAAGACCACCCTTCCTTGCTGCTGGGTGCATTCCTCTGTAGTGTTAAATATCTAAACAGTTCTTAAAAGGGTACTGAAAAGAGATGCCTCTTAATAATCCCTTAGCTGCTTTTCAAGGAGATGCTAGAATGTAACTGTTAACTATTTACTTTAACTATTATCTTATTATTAACTATTATCTTTAACTATTTATCTTATGTTTGATACAGATTGTTTAGAAAATCTGTTATTGGTCCCAGGGACGATTTTCAAAAGTTATTTGTTTTTTTAAGACTGTACATTTTTATACAGGAGGGAATGTGGTTTATAATTGTCAGGCAACTTTGTTCTTATCTCAAACATAGCTTGAAGAATATTATCTCCTTTTGGCTAGCCATGCCAAAAATAATATAATTATTAGCTGTCTAGAACAGGATTGTTTCATTCTTTTTTTTGTCCTTTCCCCCTGTTCTACAGATAGGTTGTGTACCACAATGTTCATTTGAACTCTTTTCAAGTTTAATTGATAATCATAATCCTAATTCTCAAATGCATTCTGGTTTGTTAGTCTTAAACTGGTACTTTAAATCAACATGTGTTCATTTTCTGTTTATTTTATCTAGTAGTGTTCTCTATAATGGTTGGCCTGCTTCAAAGTCACTTTGTCTTCTACAGCTTGCATTGAAGGGCTCTAACTACAGTGGACTACTGGAGCGACATTATATTCATACAAAAAATGTGGAGCATGTTGTAGACAGTTTACGGTAAGAACATACAGATTAGCGATGGTCCCTTAGAAGTTTGGTTTGTGACAGACTAAATAATTTTTCACTAAATATATCCGGGGTGACCAAATATCGATGAAGTCTGGGAATGTCTGTTTTCAAGGTCTATACTAGGTTATTTAACAAGAACTAGCATCCTGTATCACACACCCTTACTCACTCCAGCTGTCTGCGTTGGTGATGTTGACTACCTGGCTGCCTAGTCACATGTTTTCAAAGACCATTGCTACCAGATCTGTAGTATTTTGTCCCATCCCCGCTCTACCCATGTGATCTGTTTCTAGATTCTTTATTAACTTGATCTATTACTCCATATGGAGTAAATAGACTGAGATTAACTTTGTAAATACATCACAGGTGTACAGTATATAGTGCAGCCTTGTCCCAGGAGCTGTAAAGTAAATAAACTGAGTTAAATAAAGTAAATAAAGACTAAATTCTTCACACAACACACAGTCAGCCTGTGGAACTCCTTGCCTGAGGAGGTTGTGAAGGCTACAAATATAACAGGGTTTAAAAGAGAGCTAAATAAATTCACAGAGGTTAAGTCCATTAATGGCTATTTGCCAGGATTGGTAAAATGGTGTCCCTAGCCTCTGTTTGTCAGAGGGGGGTGATGGATGGCAGGAGAGGGATCACTTGATCATTGCCTGTTAGGTTCACTCACTCTGGGGCACCTGGCATTGGTCACTATCGGAAGACAGGATACTGGGCTGGATGGACCTTTGGTCTGCCCAGTACATCCATTCTTATGTTCTTATGATGATAATACTTCAAATGTACAGTACATTGGTTGATCAGAAGTCAAATTGTAAATGCAGATAATCTCTTTTAAAAATGAAGACGGAAGTGATGGTTTTTTAAGGAAGAGTTTGAATAAAGAATTTGGATTTCTGGTTAGACCAAGTATGTGTGTATATGTATGTGTATGTGTGTGTATGTATATATATGTATGTGTATGTATATAGTTCATGAAGTTTCTGGCTAGAGCAGACGTGACGTAAATGTTAGTGATTGCGTACAACAGTGGAACAACTTAGTGAAATACCTTTCACAAAACTGATTTAATTAAAATGTGTACCTAGCCTTTCCTACACAACATATTTTAAGTCTTTTACCTATTTTATACTTATACTTTATACCAAGATATTAGCTAACTTATGTTAACTCTGTGGTACTAGTTCATATTATGTGGACTGTGTCAGAGTACATTGACCAATAATATTCATAAACTAAATATAATTGTAACTTAAACTGCACTTCATATTCCCCTGAAAGCTTGAATTAGAACTCTGTTTGACAAGGAACCACATAATCTCTGTATCTTTTAGGAATGAGCGGATCGAGGTCCGTCTTGTTAAACGCCAAGAATATGATGAAGACACAGTTCGATGGGCAGATGCTGTTATATCAGCAGGAGGTATTAACTTGTGCCTGGGAAAAGATGTCTTGGATTTAAGTAAATTTTAGTAGATGTGTTTGAAGCCGTATGAAGGATTAAAATGCTTCGTACTCATAAGAAAGTACATTCATTTCTATTGGAAGTATATCTGCTTTAATTAATTTGGCAAAAGTAAATCGGGGCATATTTTTCTCTTGCTTTAATTTAAGATTTTTAGTCAGTGAATATAAATGCTTAGCGACTTTGGGGAAGTTTGTGTGATACAGCATGAAATATGTAAATGTAGAATTGAATAAATGCTTAACTTGGGTACAAAGCAAACAATATGTTCTGCTAGAGACCCCGTCATACTTAGGTGTCTGTGATAGTAAAGATGAGCAATTTATTTTTCTCCAGCTACTTTTGCTCCCCCCGCCCCAAACCAAATCTCTTGCTCACGCTCACATTCATCCAGTTAGCTTGATCATTGAACTAAAATAATAGCCAGGAGATTAAACCTACTAGTTCAAAGACTGATCATAAAAAGGGGGATCTCAGTGTCCCAGTGCAAAACAAATACCCTGCCAGCTGATGGGATTCTCTCCAGGCAGTTGTCACTAGATGATGCTTGTGGGTTTCATCTTTAGTGCCAGACTTCAGATAGCAGGTGTTTGACAAATTCAGAGGCCTCCAAAGCCCTTCTCCTGCAAGTTGGGAAGAACAGTCTCTCTTCTTCATCCATACAAAATGTATTTGTTGCTGCAAAGGGGTCTCTGCTGCTCTACCTCTTTCCTGGTTGCTGCTTTTGAGGGAATGTCTGTTACTTTTTCTCCTTCCCTTAGCCTCTGACTTTTGGTGGTCTTTCCCAGTGATAGCTCCACTACACACCTGTGCTGCTGCTTATTGCTTTCTAAAGAAGCAACAGAGAAATTGACCAGATTCTTGTCAGTTTCAAGGCTGCATACACAGTTCTGAATAGCAGCAGTGAAAACTGATGGAATTCTGTTCAGTTTTTACTTTGTTGGCACAACTATAATTATCAGCAGAGATACTGGAGCTGTTCGCAGTGTATTCTTGAGTCTGTATTAGTTCACGCTTGCTCATATTTGGAAGATCCTCTTTGCAAACATGAGGGCTAGAAATTTAATATGTATTTTCAAATGAGAACTTAACATTTAAAGAAGTTGATGGTACAGTAGAACCCTGCAATACTGCGCCCCACTATAGCGCGAATCCGCTTATAACGCGGTGCGCATATGGCTCCCAATGGCGGTGGCACACGGCACTTTGATGTTGCGTGACCCCGCGTTTACCGCGATCGGGTATTTTTGGATCCCAATAGTCGCAGTATTGCAGGGTCCGACTGTACTTACTTGGGAAAGATTCCTACTTGATCTGAGTGGTGGATTTTTAAAGCCCTGTTGTTAGGGAAACATCTCAGACCTTTGTTGAATAATAAACAACTGGAAGCCATAATTTGAAAAGAGAACGTCATGTACAATTGAGGCAGAACTAAAACCAAAATGCTATTTCTGAAATGCTTGATGGATGTTAAGTATTATATTACAGATGTACCTTATTTCCCTCTCATACTGGTTGTAGTTCTGATAAAAAAAATAATTAACAGTCTCTTTCTTAGAAAAGGTAGCAAAAGAAGTTTGGCTTTTCTTAAATTTCAGTTTTCGTTAGCGTATAAAAACCTTCACAAATGCTAATCTAAGATTTGCCAATGCAAAATGTATTGTCCAAGCATCAGATAAGTAGCGCTTTCAGTGCTGCTCAGTTGTGCTGCTTATAAACCTTGGATTTTCACTGCAATTCTGAATGCATTTAATATCTTGGTAGTGTCTAACATTTAATTTGAAGGTCAGTGCAGAGTAACAAGTCACTGTTTTATTTTTTTGCAACCTATTTAACCTACTGCCTGTGTAAAAACATTAAAAATACAATTGCAATGTTAATGTCTATAGATGACACTCAATTTGGTTTGGAATACTTAAATTCTTAAGTAAAAGTAATCAGCTGTTCTTTATGCTCTTTTTCTTTAGGAGATGGCACAATGTTGCTGGCAGCTAGTAAAGTCTTTGACCGATTTAAACCAGTTATTGGAGTAAATACTGATCCAGAAAGGTAAAAACAATACATTTGGAAAAGCAGTCTCTCTACTTAACATAAACCACAGTACTGTACATATTTTATAGAGTACAATTATTATTCAGTGTTCAATTTTAGTTATCAGATGAACAGTATAAGGTGAACAGTATTATCAAGCAGAAATGTTTTTACTTATCTCTATAGTCAGTAGCTCTTTCCATCCGTGTTCATGTGAGCCTAGTGTCATTTGAATCCCATGCTGGTTTCAAAGCAAAAAGTAGGTACAGTACAGACCCGTTTACTCACGGATGTCAGGAGTCAATCTGTCATGACTGTGTGTTAATGGGCCACAGATTAAGAGGGCCATGCTGAAAAATCTTAAAATAGCTATATATACAGTAGATGTATAATTATTGAGGATTACATATGTATTTACAGCGTCCCATATACTGCAGGATTTTATCGTGGCGGGAAACACATTTGTGGCCGATTTATCGGCTGATCAGCTTTCTCCAGAAAAAAATACCTGCGCTATGCCATGAGACTTTTTTTAAAAAGACTTATAAACCCATCGCTGGCTTGGAATGATTCATCCCCTGTTAAATTTCCAATTTTTGTCACTTGGAGAATTGGCCCACTTAACGGCATTCCTTTTGTGAAAGAAAGATGAAAGGAATGCCGCTAAGGCAGGGGTGGGCAAACAACGGCCTGCGGGACCGTTCCATTCAGCCTTACGGCTGGGGAGGCTGCCCCTCCCCCGGAGCAGCGCCTTGTAGCACTGGTGGGGCTGCGCGCTCAGCCCCTCCCCCGGAGCCACACCATGTGGGCACCACTCCGGGGCCGCACACTCAGCCCCTCCCCCGGAGCTGCGTGGGTGGCACTCCGGGGGGCCGGTGCTGCGCGTTCCTCCCCCGGAGCCGCGCGCTCATCCCCTTCCCCAGAGCAGCGCCACACAGGTGGCAGTCTGGGGGGTCAGGACTGCGGACTCCCCCCATTCCCCTGGAACCACCTGGAGCACATATGGTAAGGGGGAGGAGGGGGGCTGGGGAAGTTCCAGGGTGGTGGTTGGGGGTGGGGCTCTGGAAGGGGCAGTCAGGGAGCAGGGTGGGTTGGATAGGGGGTGGGGTTCTGGGGTGCTGGCTAGGGGGTGGGAGGGTGCATACAGGTTGGGCAGTCAGGACAGGGAGCAGGGGAATTGGGTAGGGGGTGAGGTCCTGGGAAGTGGTTAGGGGTCTCTGGAAATGGCAGTCGGGACAAGGTGGGTGGGTGGGGAGTTGGATGGGTCGGGAATTCTGAGGGGGTTAGTCAGGGGGCGGGAAGTGGGAGGGGGCTGGATTGTGGGCGGAGCCGGCCCTCTATATAATTTTGTAAACCCAATGTGACCCTTGGGCCAAAAAGTTTGCCCACCCCTGCGCTAAGGTATTTCAGCGAAAGAATGCGAAAGCGGCATTCCTTTCGCGAAAGAAAGGTTTCCCAGTAGAATCAAATCAACGAGAATCAAACAATTTTGAAATGTATTAGCACAGGCTATATTACATCCCTCTGGTGTGACAGTGACTAAGTGCGCGTGATAAGTCTTTACCAATATCAGCGATCAAAAGGAAGAGGAAACACCAGTAGGCCTACAACACGTTTCTGCTCTGCACTTCCTGTCGATTTCTTTGTCAGTGCTGTAGTGCTACATAGCAAGTTCCTGTCTCACATATTAAATAGGTAGCACTGGGAGGCATGGTGTTAGAATTGCGTTAAGCGGATTCGCACGTAAACGGGTCTGCATTGTATACACTTGATGAATGGAGATTCACTACTATTGTTTCAAGGTGAGAATATTTCTTGTTTCCTGAAAGCCTCTTGATTGCTGTTGGGCTTTTCCTAGGCTAGAGTTGTTGGTTTTCTTGTAATGCAAGTTAATTGACAGGTAACGCAAGCTAATAGAATTGTACATGATCTAAACCAGGGGTGGGCAGACTTTTTGGTCCGAGGGTCACATCTGGGTGGGGAAATTGTATGCAGGGCTGGGGCAGAGGGTTGGAGTGTAGGAGGGAGTGTGTGTGGGGGGGTGTAGGATGGGCGTCAGGGCAAGGGATTGGGCAGAGGAGAGGTGAGAGGTGCAGCAGGGAGCTCGGCATGGGGTTGGGTACAGGAGGAGTGTGGTCATGACTCAGGATAACTGCATGGGTCTGTGTCTCTGTCATGTAATTGTTTGCTTCTTTGCAAGAATTGCCAGCAAGATTGCCTAGGTATATTAGTTGTGATTTTGAATGTATACAACTTGTCCATTGATATGAGTCATAGTCTGTTTTCACATAGGCTACCAAATAGCCCTCTGAGAGCAGTAACTGTCAGTAGCATTCTTGTCTGGATTTGACTCATCTATCTAAAGGTGAAGGGCTCTAACCCATTACCATTGAATAAAGCCTGACTTTTTAGTGAGAGATCACAATCACTTTTAGGAAATCAAAATCTAACTTTGCTTGATGTAGCTAGCAGAGCGCTCCCAAAGGGGTCCTATTCTCACTGCTTTGACTGCCACCTCTATTGTTCTGTCTTCTTTTCATTTTTAGATCTGAGGGTCATTTGTGTTTGCCTGTACGATATACATACTCCTTTCCAGAAGCATTACAGAGGTTTTATCGTGGTGAGTTCAGGTAGGATTCTATCATCTTTGTTTTTACAAAATATATTTCCCGAGGAGAGCATGTGTAATGATGGGCACTTGTACAAACAAGAAAAAAGTGAATAAAATAAATGCATTAAATCATTCACTGAATTTTGAGGCTTAACATTGTGAAGGATGACCATGAGCCTTTGTGAGCAAGACATTGAATTGGTGTTCGGGAGACCTAGGTTCAATTTCTAACTCTACCAGAAACTTATGATATGCCCTTGGGCAAATGACTTAAACTCCCTATCTTGGTTCCCCATTTGTAAAATAATACTTCCCTCACAGGATTGTTGTGAAAATAAATTCATTAATGTTTGTGAAGCACTTAGCACAGATATAGGGCCATATTAGTATCTCGAGAGAGAGAAGAGTAACTAATTGTGACACTGTACAAATTGCATAGTTAATCACTGCAGATGTGAGGGTCTTGCAATTGTTAATAGGGTGGCCTAGGCAGAAAGTAAAACAAGGGAAGCATTTTGGTGCTAATGCTTGCTTGCTAGCTGTGGCTAATAGACATTTGTATAAGAACTGATGAGCAGTTAATTAGAACGAAGCATAATCTTAATGCAGTTTGCATTAGAGGGCAAGCTGTAACGAACAAACAATGCTATGGAACAGGCCAAGAATTTTTCCTCTGTACATACCAAATTTGAGGCCTTTATTGAAAGGGACAAAATATGTGTGGAATTCTAATATAGCCTAAAATATAATTTATATGTTAATGTTTTGCTCAAGAAATTTTACTAGTTATGAAAATAAATCTCATAATTGCAGTGTATTATTGTAATGCCTAGGAGGGCTAGACATAGACCCTTTTGTGCTAGGAACTTTACATGTTAATATTTGGTGCATTTTATTTATTGTCACAGGCAAATTCAGTTTGTAGTTGGATTATAACATAAATGGTATTTATGGCATGGCAGAGTTGACATGTAGCATTGTGAGTGAAACAAAGTAGTATGGTCAATTTATTAAGACTAGGTTTGAATAACGGGATGATTTGATCTGCATAGGTAAATGGCGTATCATTCAACACTGGTAATTCCAATAGAACTCTGACCTAGTATAATAAGAACGCTTTCTAAACTTTGCACCATTTTAGTGGTTCAGTTCTACTGGTGTTAATATTGGAGTCCTAATGTTGTTGCTGCTGCAACAATTGATCAGACCTGGTCATAGCAATGTTAGATTCCATGATGTTAAAAACCGGTTGCAGCTTGTAGACTTGTTCTGGTGGTGTTAATAATTCTGGAACTAAATCTATTGTGATGAGGTTTTAGCCTCTCCACAGGTAAGATTGCAGCTTGGCTTTTGTTATAAGCCCAGTTTTGCCCCCTTCTGCAATCTAAAATCTTCCAAGTTGTTATACTAGGTCTTTTCTATCAGTTCTGAAGGAAATGTAGAAGGGATTCTTGAATTGTCACTCTAAAAATACAAGTGATTGCTAGAGTGAAAAATAGCTGTTAATATTTAAAAAGCTATTTTGGATAACCTCAATCCAACCTCAATTGGCTTGCATTTATTTTTTTAATTTTCTTTGTCTGAGTCCTGTACCTGTTGGGCTCATGGTAACGTAGACATATCTTTACAAGTGGAATAGTTAGTTGCCAGTAAGATTCCCAATCTCTCCTCCTCCTCCCCACACCCAGTCTGTCTCTACCCAGCCAGTACAATCCCCCAACTATTCCTTTAATCTCCTTGCCCAACTAGTCCCAGACTCCTCTTCCCAAATCCCTTGGCTCCCAGTCCTAGTTTCTCCTCTCCAGTGCCAATCTCACCAGACTTCGTTTCAGTCAACTTCTTTCCCTCATCCCTGATCTCGCTTCTGTCCTGTCTGCATTCAAATCAGGTGTCATGCTGCCTGGATGTCACGGGGGCAAGAGAGGGAGAAGGGGAAGAAGGATGGACGACACAGAAGAGAGGCTCCCTGCTCTCCCAATGTATGGTCCTGGCCCAAAGCTGCCTTTACAGACAGGGAAAGTCTGGCTTCTTCTTTGTAGCCGTGGGCTGAAGGAAGCATGTTCAGTCTGATCAGAGCTAGGAGCTGTGAGAGGTTCAAGCACATTCAGTGAGGATGGAATCTTTGGGGATTTTAGGTGCTAAAGTATAACAAGTCTCCACTGAGTATGTGTGACTTGCAGTTTTTCAGAAGCTTATAACTTGGCCAACTTGCATGGATTTTCATGGGGACAGCAGAAGGCACATCCATGACAGAAAAGGATACCATATGAAATTCAAAGTTCCTTCCCCAAAACATGAGGGCACTAGAACTTCTCAAAGAAAACCATTACCAGACTTTTTTATTGTAGGCAGAACATATTTCCCCCTAGCTTCACACACTCAAACCCCTGAACAATTTTGGCTGGAAATTTCCCCAAAAATTCTACCTGAAGCAGACACCTGGCATGTAAAATTTCAGTTGATTTATTTTAGTAAAATTATAAAGCAGGGTCTTGTAATGGGAAGTGTGGGGCAACCTTAATAGTGTGGTGCCACCAGTCCCACCTATAATACGTGGTGCGCTGGGATGATATAAAGGTTTCATTAGCACTCGTACTTATGTGCTGTCGTGTATTTTTTTTCAGGTATGGATTTGTATAAAGTTGAGACTGCTCATCTTATTTGAGGAACAAAATAAAACAATAAAGGATTTTATTTCAATCGGTAGTCTTTTTTTTTTTTTTTTTAGGCTATCCTTAGAGCCTTCTGAGAGAGGGATGTTATGATTTGATAGGCAAATTGTTTTTGCTGCTAATTGCCATACCTAATTCTCATCACCACCAAGTGGGTGGCATTTTGTTTCAATTATCTGTTTGTAATGGCTTCAGATATTCAGGCTTTGTGCTCAAAAATGGAGAAGAAACTGCTGTAGTTTCTTCTAGTTAAAATAGGAAAAGAATGAGGAAGAATTGTTTCTTTTCTACTCTGGGAAATAGACAGAATGTTGCAGTAATTTGGTGGGAGAAGGGAAGGACATGTAAGTACCATTCTTCTTTGAGTGCTGGTCCCTGTGTGTATTCCACTCTGGGTATTCCCAGACAGAGAATTTGTCAATCAGCATTTAACAAAACAGAAGTGGATGTGAAATAAATGTTTTTGTCAGTTCTGTAATGAAATTGAATTATAATTGATAGATTTGGTGGTCAAAATTGGTAAGCTTCTAAAACTGGCTTATGAATTTAGACACCTGCTTTTTTAAAAAAAAATTGCTCTCTCTGATCAATGTTTTGACTGCTCTAACACTGGTAACAATCTCTTTTCCTTTTCTAAGGTGGCAGTGGCGACAGCGAATTCGGATGTATCTTGAAGGAACTGGTATTAACCCTACCCCTGTAGATTTGCATGAACAGCAGTTAAGTCAGGAGCAGCACAGCAGGGCCCTTGTTAATGGAAGATTCCATGATAAAAGTAGGTTGAAGCTGGTATCATCAATGTAATCAACAAAACTTAGGGGGCCATGCAGGATGGTCCTGCGGGCTGGATGTGGCGTGCGGATTGTAGTTTGCCCACCCCTGATCTAAGCACTCTACCCAGATGTACAAACATTCTTTTTCTCACTCTGTATATTATATAATTTTAGCATTAGCTTTAATACATTTTTTTATTAAGGATGTAGTAAAATTGTCATAAATGTAGTAGCACAAGAGCTCACAGAGAGGGGGGTTGGTCTGTTAGCTCAGGATCCAAACTTGGAGCGGGAACTGTCTTGAGCATTGCAATATGTTTACTTGACACTATGTATATGTGAACTTCTAAAATTGTTCATATATATTAGTTGACTGTTGGTTTTAAAAATTTTGTCATTGGTCACTGGAAATTTGGCTAGATAGATCACTGCTACGATCCGGTATAGTT
Source organism: Sternotherus odoratus (assembly GCA_032164245.1). Classification (NCBI taxonomy): domain Eukaryota; kingdom Metazoa; phylum Chordata; order Testudines; family Kinosternidae; genus Sternotherus; species Sternotherus odoratus. The sequence continues at coordinate 86,414,534 of JAVMKO010000007.1, forward strand.
CTACCTTTTCATAGATTCTAAGGCCAGAAGGGACAACTGTGATCATTTAGTGTCACCACCTGCACGGCACAGTCCATAGAATTTCCCTGAAATAATTCCAGTTTGAAATAGAACATATCTTTTAGGAAAACATCCTGTCTTGATTTTAAAATTGCCAGTGATTCATCACAACCCTAGGTAAGTTGTTCCAGTAGTTAATTACCCTCATTATGAAGAAAATAATTCAGTTTGTCTGGTCATCTACTTGTCTTTTGGCAAGACACAGTCAACGCTTACTGTTTTCATTCTCCTCAGATTCATGTGTCCAAGCTGGTTTTTCTCAGCTATCCTGGAAGAAGTCTGTTTGGGTAGAGACTGAAAAGTCTGTCAAAAAAATGAACTCTTCAGAAAAACTATGAACCAGCTGAAAATGGATATCAAGAATGCAAACTTATGCACTCTTAATCATAATCAGTTACTGCTTTTTTTTAATGGATTAAGAAAATTTTGAGAATTCAGTTTTTAGAAAAGTAATTTAAAACTCGCCACAATAATTCATGTTTTAGTAACTCATTTGCCCAATACCTGCAGGATCTGAAGTTTCTGGTCCACATCTTTTGCCAGTGAGAGCACTAAACGAAGTCTTCATTGGAGAGTCTCTCTCATCCAGGTACACTTAACTTCTCCATTGTTCAACATTGGGGTGTGACAGTCTATATTTGTTTTTGTTTAAATATCAGTTTTATAAAATTTCAGGAGGTAATCTTTGTGTTTGCTGCCCTATTTCTTTTTAGCCCATGAATATCAGATGACTTTTATGGGTTACAAAAATAGATATTTACTAAGATGTGAAAGAACAGTTGAGTGAGGCTCAGAGGCCGGTTAGGAGGAGCCGGATTCAGGCCGTAGTTTGCCTACCCCGATATAAACTATAAAGAGTTCCTCACTTGCATGGAATGCAATATGAATGGTATCAACAGTTGAAGAATCTGCTTAGAAGAGCTCATGTTGAAATATGGAAAATACTAGTATTTTCAAAACATGTTATAAGCTATTTTGTAGTAGATGGAAGTTATTTTGTAGAAGAAACACAATGTTTTTAAATTTAACATTTAGTGGTGGTTGGACAACTTTGAAAGGGTACCAAAATAGTTTAAATTTAATGATTTCCTGCAGGTAACACAATACAAATTAATTTTTTTGCTAGCAAAGTAGTTTACTTAAAAAAGGGACATGAGACAGCAAAGTAATACTTACCTCGATATCAGAAGTTAATTGCACAAAACTCTGTTGTGAAATAGTCAGCTATATTTGAAACTGGTCCTTCTAGATTTATACATGCCTGATATAGGGCTATGTGTTCTGTCTTATTCAGGGTGAACTATAAGTCCTGCAAACCCAGTTTTAAATTCTCGCTTCATAGGGCCTCCTACTATGAGGTATCATTTGATGATGGTCCCTGGGAAAAGCAGAAGAGTTCAGGGCTCAATGTATGCACTGGAACAGGATCGAAAGCCTGGTAAGTTAGTGTCACTGTTTTAATATTAAAGTAATAAATGTTTCTCATCTGAAACAAATTTTAAATGACTTGAAGTTTCTAAAACTGTGTGTTCTTCAATATGCTCATTTTCTTCAGCTTCTAACAGATTTGGGGCAATATATGAGTTGCCACAAACCAAGTTTTATTGGCTGAATAACTAATGTATAGTTTAAAAGAAAATTCATTGACCAATATGTGCTCCATTTTTCTGCCTATAATGGCTCTCGTGGCTGGGAGTGGCAGAAAACCACACAATGGAAAAGGAAAGTCTTGGAGGAACAGGAGTGTGAAAACTACATTGGGGACATGGTTTGGTCAGGTGAATGTGAGGTAGAAGCCACCTGGAGATGAGTTGGCCTGTGTGTGTGTGTGGGGGGGGGGGGGGGGGGGGGGGGGGGGGAGAGAGAGGTAGGAAAGGAGCTAGCCTCTATTAGATTTGGAGAGTCCATCAAATTTTATGTCATTCAATGCAGTGTAACCCCTGTGTTTTTATATTAAATTGTTGTTTCACACTATCCACACTTTTTTTTTTTATTATGCTTCAGAATTTTGTATTGGAAAATATATAATTTCAGGTGGCAGTTGTTGAGGATGAGCATGGAGGGCTTGGCAGTTGAGTAGGGCGAGCCGCTACAGTGTTTGGCAGCTCAGAATGTACATTAGGCGGATGATTCCGGATCGGTAATGCCAGACAGCAATAAAATAGTTAAGTCACTTAAATATTACTCAATTTCAAAGTTAAAAATCCAGTGATATGAATGGGGCAGGTCACATGGATGCCTCCTGCACACAAGACAACACTGCACCATTCTTATTTTCATGATTACCTTCAAAATCTTAAGTGTTAGAAACAGCAACTTTTAAAATGAATCTGGAGCACAAGATGGCAAGGGTTGAAGTTTATAGCAGATTCTGTGACTTTAGTTCCAGTAGTGCCCAAGTCCTGTCTAACTGGACTTTTTTCTTCCTTTGGCTCAACAGCTAAAAAACATGAGAACTTGAATCTTCCTTTGAGCAGGAAATTAATACAGGATCAAGGCCTTGTTCTACTGTACTCTGTAAAAACATACCGTAGTGAAAGTAGTACCTGCCTCAAAGAGCCTTCTAAACTAATTTAATTCAAAACATAATGGGCCTGATTTTCATTTACATTAAGACTTACATTATTCTGGTGGTATAGAGGGGCTTTAAAGCATAAATATCTATATGTTTGAGTGGTGTAAAGCCTATCTTAATGAGAATCAGGCCCATTAAGTTTTCTATTAAATATGCTAATTTACGCTCAGTCACCGTTATGCTACTGAAGCGTAAATATATTCCATTTTAAGAATTTACACTGCAAAAGTAATGGAAAACAGCCTTTGTAAATGAGAATCTGGTTCAATTAGGTTGCCAGTTTTGGCTGGACATATTCCTAGAGGTTTCATCACAACAATTTTTAATTAAAGATTTAATCTTTCATTCCTGGCGAGTCCAGGACAGTCCTGGAGGGCTGGCAACTCTAGGTCCAATAAGGAGGTGGAAAAATGAGGGTACGTGGGATATGCACATATAGGTGCCTACTCCATTGGTGCTCCAGGGCTGGTGCACCTATGGGTAAAAATTAGTGGGTCCTCTGCACCCACTGGCAGACAAGCTCCCTCTGCCCATCTCACCTCCGCCTTCTCCCCTGAGCACTCCATGTCCCCACTTCTCTGCCTACCTCCCAACACTTGCTGCCACAAAACAGCTGTTTCGTGGTGTAACAAGCTCCCTGAGGGAGGAGAGAGGAGCAGGAATGCAGCGCACTCAGAGGAGTAGGCAGGGCTGGGAAGGGGTTGGAATAGGGGCAGGGAGGGGACAGAGTTTAGGGTGAGCACTTTGGGGAAGGAGTTGGAATGGGGGTGGAACAGGGGCGGGAAGGCGGGAGGCAGGGATGGAGTCGGGGCCGGGAGCTTAGGGGGGGTTGAGCACCCACCGGCACCAGCAGAAGTCAGCACCTGTGTATGCACATAAACTGTTCAGTTTGCAGGTTTTGAGTTGATTTTCTTTTAGATATAAAGAAAACAATTGCCGGCTATTGCCTGGTGTATCTAAGGATAGTGACAGAGGCAGAATTGAGATTATTTGTATAACTTTACTTGTGTGTTTCCAATCTTTTCATTATTTAAGTGAAACTTCAATTTTGGATTATTATGCTTTTCAAAATGTAGATGATTTTTAATTCAACAGTCGTGTTAAGGCATTTTCTGAAATGATTATCATTTTTATTCAACCTTGATTACAAACATTTTTTTCTCCTGGATAATTTTGAAATCTTTATGGAAGAGATTTTTGTCAGCATGTGTTAGTTTCAAACTCTCTCTACTTCCTTGTCTAGGTCCTATAATATTAACAAGGTGGCAACCCAGGCTGTTGAAGAGATCCTTAAGATCGGTGAGTTAACAGCGCGCACAGAATTACATGTTCATTTTATCTGAAGATGATCCTGTCTAACTGGGTCCTCGTCTTCCTTTGGTTCAACAGCTAAAAAGCATGAGAGCTTGAATCTTCCTTTGAGCAGGGAACTAATACAGAAAGGTTAGTGAAAATGACAACATTTTTAGTGGTTTTGTAGCATTTTTTAAGTAATTAATATTGATTGTATTCTATTACTTAACAATTACAGCACTTAAAACTGCTTCATTACACTAAACAGTACTTTTTTTTCTTGAGGCACATTTAATTAAATATACATATCTGCAATTCAAGAATCTTGATACTTTAATGTGTAATAGGCATAAATATTTTGGTAGAACATTTCAGATCTCTACACTTAAGTACTGGTACTTTGAATAATGGTTCTGAATTGAGAGAGTGGTTAGTCATGCAATGGAACTGTAATGACTCCTCCTGTAAAGATATATCTTTGTCATCGTAACTGGGCACTTCTAAAAATCATAAAGGCTGTCTAAACAGTTTAATAGTGGAACTGTTCCTATTCTTGGAATGTGCAAGCTTGAGATTGACTCTCCTCTAGAGAAAGTGATGGTCCAATTTCTGTACTTGCAGTAACAAATGAATATAATGACTCCCTGCTGTATAGTCCAGAAGAACCAAAGATGTTTTTCAGTATTCGAGAGCCTATTGTAAACCGGGTTTTTTCAAGTAGTCTGCAGCGTGGGTTCTTTTCAAAGTAAGTATTGCCTATAAATGTAATTGAACACTTACTGTTTAACTGATATGTAGAATGAAATAGGTAGCCTAAGAGCTTGACTTAAATGTGCTTGATACTCCGGTTTCTGTGTCCATACTGAGTCGGAAGCTTTCTCTTAGATGCTTTCACAACTAATTGTGCAGACCAAAGAAAGAATTTCACTTCATCTGAATAGTTTGCATGAGATGGGCAAAAATGAATAAACAATATTAAACTGAACAAAACCAGGAAGTTTACTTAACATGCTGAGGTCTGAATGTGATTGAGGCCCTTCAAAAATTGTAGGAAAGATATTAAAGCAGGAAGGTTTTGATATAGGATGAGTTCTAACAGTTAATGTTCACCACCATTTGCATATTCTGTATTGGAGACATTCTATTTGAGCATAAATGTACACTAGGTTTGTTTGGTACAAAGTTAAAGATGGAACAGTGGAAAGGTAAAATGATGGATAATCTCATTACAGTTTAATAGATTAAGCCTTGAAATTCCACCTCCTCCCCCAAGTAAGATTGCTTTGTTTTTATGAAATTATCTTTCCAAAAGTCACATCACAGTCATTCTCAATAAAGGAGGTGAGTAGTGTTTCCTTTTCTTCCAGCAATGAACACCATTCATACAGCCTTTAAATCAGATTCTGCCACCAACTTCTCCCCATTCCTCTCTGCACACCAATTCTCCCTTGCAAAGGAATTGCTGATCCTGTCTTTCTGTGGGCTGGTTAGAAACTCCTTTTCTTAGGCAGTCTGACAGAACCCTTGCCTAATGGGAAGTTTGAAGTAAAATGAGACTTTGCTTGCAGGAAATGCCTCGGTAGTAGCTGAGCATAAGGATCTATAAAATGTCCTTCTCGTCCCAATTAAAATATTGAAGCTTTTAATATGACAGGTCATCTTCAAGCTGTCCAGACTAAGGCTACATCTACACTGCACAGTTTATGGAAGCACAGCTGTGCTGTTGCTGTTTATCAGCAGGAGAGCGCTGTCCACATTTGTTGATTAAAGCTATTGTTGCTCGGGGGTCTGGGTTTTTTTATATACCTGAGCGACAAAAGTTTTACCAATGAAAAAAAAACGAACTCTGCCCCTGCAACAGCATTCCACCTCGGCCAGAGATTGGTGTCTGAGGGTGGTTCTTTGGAAAGTTTAAGGAGTTCCCATTTTCACTAGAAAAGACTGTCTGGACCTATTCTTTCCATCAGAGGCAGGGGACAGGACATTTGACTGTATTTCAGAAGTAAGACGACAATTGAGTAGAAATATAAAAGCTATGTTTAAATTAACCTTTTTTGAAGATCACATGAAGATCAGGATTGGTTTTGGCTTCACTGGAGCTTTTTTTCTAGTTTAACCATGGCTGGAAGAAGTCTGTTTCTGAAGGCTTTTGGCCTGAAGTTGTAGGTTATACTGAGCTATTGTAATACTTGAATATATTTGTTATATGAGCTGTGATAAATAGAAATTAATGACATTCATTGGTTGTCATTAGAAAAATGATATTCATTCATTCTTCTAAATGGTTGAATTGTACTTATTACAGATGGGTTAGGGTAAGTGCTGAGTTCTAGATAATGTACAATAGAGCAGTGTTTCAAAACAGTTTTTATTACATGTGGATTGCTTATGGGGCAAAATTAGAGTAAAACAATCCAGGGTGCTAGTTATAACCCCAACATATAAGGCCCCCTGAAGCCCTCTTTTCTTATTGTGGTCCTTCTCCCCCATCTGAAGTGATTGTGATGGGGAGGCTGTGGCAGTGGCCCCATTACCATCCCCCAGGACTGACAGCAGAAGCTCTCCCTTTCACTGGGAGCAACGGGTAAGGGCCAGTAATTACTTTGAGGTGAATCTGCATGGTTGTGTGGGTTGGGCTTGCTGCATTCTTCTGTCACACTCCATACCAGTTTCTGAGGGTGATACATAGGCCAGTTCACACCTCTCAGAGCTATTGTTTCAGACTTTCTGCATTCTCAGGCAGACCTCACTGCATCAGGTATACTCGAGTCACATTTTCAAGCTTTTCTTTGTGACCATAAGGATAGAAACTTTACTTTTTTTAAAATGAACATTTACATTCTGACTTTATGATTTTGGCTCTGGGACCAGTGTGTGGGACTATAATGTCCATCTATGCCTTAATCCATCCCTGCTCACAGAAGTCCCGCACATACGTAAGTGTAGATTTATGGCTTTAGGATTCTTCTTGCTTTAATTGCTCTCTCATTTGTGGTCATTTTTGAAAACTTATTTTTTATTAATATCTCACTTTTATTAAAACTCACTTTCTACACATTCTGAAGGATAACCTTCCCCCCCCCCCCCCACCCCCCACAGTTTAATTCCTTTTCATTTTAAAGGTAAATTAGCTGGAAGAATATGATAGTTGCAATGTCTGGTGTTTTGTTCAGTATTAACAAATACTGCTTCTAGAAAAATTATAGGTTAAGTTTTAGCTTAAAATACATGTAGTCAAACTCATTTAATTTTGACAGTAATCAGCCAATTCTACATAAGAGATTTTCCAATAAGCAATATCACTTTCAAGCTTCCAGTTTTCCTTAGCGGTAAAAGGCAAAATCATTCCAGCCACATTTGTTTTGAAAACAATGAAGAATGTGTAAACCTTTTCACCTTGTTCAAAAATCACTAGGGCTGCTAATTAGAAATATTGAAATTGCTTGTGATGTATGCATTGATGAATTGGTGTTCATAACTTTAATTGGACATCAAATAGGTAGCATTGTGCTGAACTGGCTCACGTTCCAGTAAGTTTTGTAAGAAATCTTCCATTAAGCAACTCAGTATTAAATGGATTTAATTGTAGCTTCTTTTCAAAACTTAGCTGAGCTACAACATTCTCATTATTTGATCAATCACACTATATAGGCTCTTTCTTTTCTAGCAGACAATATAATTCTGGCTGGATGGCATTTGGATGTCTACTTTCATCCTTCATGTAGATTCCTTCCCTATCCTAAGCAAAGTGCTAATACTGTAAATTCTTTACTGTTTAGTACAGTTTGAAGTTTGTTTGAAAAGATGCTTAAAGAATAGTGCATTCTTTCAATGGGATTCTTTATGGATGGGGGAAAGGGTTGATTGATTTAAATTGATTTTTTTCCTTGTTTTGCATTTGTACTTGTTATTTTCCTCAACTGTAGTTGATTCTCAGTGGTTGGTTTGCAATTAAATATAGTCTTTACACTAAATTTGGTATTTCTTTTTGCTAACTAGGAACATATATCTATATACCTTTTTATATAGCTTATTTTACACTTATTAGGATTATTCAGTTTCAACTTTTAATTACATTGCAAAATGAACGATGCATTTCTTTATTTACTAAATCACTGATTTTCACCCGGTGGTTTGCAGACCTCTCAGGGGCCTGCAAAGTATATCTGAGATTACCAAAGGGATCCAAAACTCCATCTGAAATTTAAGGGTCTGCAAATGAAAAAAGGTTGAAAAACACTGTACTAGATGGTTAATATTTTACTTGTGATTTGTGCCAAGCTATATTTGTATGGAAATTCAAATTCAATTAATGTACAAACACACTGTAAAAATATTTTATTAGTTAAATAAAACTATTTTAAATGCGCTGGATACATACATTTTGTGAAGAAAGCGAGGAATACTTGTAGCACCTTAGAGACTAACTAGTTTATTTCAGCATAAGCTTTCATGAGCTATAGCTCACTTCGTGGGATGCATAGAATGGAACAGAAGTAAAATGCATTTATAGACACAGAAAGAAAAAGAAAAAAGTTGTACATTAGCATACCAATTCTAAGAGGACTGTTAAATGTAGATGGTCCATTATCACTAGGAGAAAAATACACCTTTTGAAATGGAGATCTGTTGTAACTCAGGAAATGCAATTAATTACCGTAATGAGAGAACCAGTCTGAACTTCTGTTAAGCCCCTGTTTAATAGTGTCCAATTTGAAAATTAATTTCAGTTCCTCAGTTTCTTGTTGGAGTCTGTTTTGGAAGTTTTTCTGTTTCAAAACTGTGAAACTTTTTCTTATCAAAACATGTTTTGCATTTAAAACCGATTTATTTAAAGTTGGTGTCATCTGTATGAAGTGAATTAAACAAATTGTTTCTGGTCACCATGCCCTTCAAGATTTTAGAACTAGTAGATCTTATGCTCTCATCTACTTTTTATTCATAGATTGGATGAGGAAAATAATCTTCTCTCAATGTTGAATTAAATAGTCATTTTATTGAACTAGTTGAATAAATTGAAATAAAGAAAATATTCTTTTTATATGGACAGAAGAGGCTGCTGCTGTAAAAAGGTGCCTCAGCGGTTCAACAATTTCTGGTTCCTTCTGCTTAATATTTTTATTTAATTTAAATTATTGGAATAAATTATAAGTTTAGGCATTCAGGTCTATCGGTTTCAAATGTAATTTTAAATAGGTTTATTTTTTTTAAAAACAAGCTTTGATTATTTTAAAGTAAATATATTTAACTTAAATTTTTTTTAAATCCTATTCTTATCCACCATGGCTTGGGGTGTTTTTTCTGATTGACTAACACAAAAAACAAAAGGGGCTATTCAGTCTATTAGAACTTACCCCTTGTCCAATACAGAACTGTAGTTTCTAACTGTTTTATAGGAAATCTGATTGTAACACTTACTCAAGACACTTGATCACTTCTTGTTTTTTTTTTTGGTTTTTTTTTGTTTTTGCAGGGTTTGTGTCCGATCACGTTGTTGGGATGCCTGTATGGTGGTAGATGGAGGAACTTCTTTTGAGTTTAATGATGGGGCAATAGCTTCAATATTAATCAATACAGAAGATGCATTACGCACTGTTTTGCTAGAAGAATGAAGAAATTTAATACATTCTGTTGAAATCTTACTAAATCCTGCACCCAGAGAAAGGACTCACTGCAAAGATAGGCAGTACATCAGAATGCTGCATTATTTTAAGTTGGAAAATTTGCTTCTCTTGATGCAAGAATATTGGGAAAAGAGACCTGAAATTATTTCCCATTCCTGGGATAGGGAAATCTTGGAAAAAACTGTTTTTTGAGCTTTATTGCATCTGACACAGGAAATTTATCCAGCTTCAATGAAATGTGATTTTTTTAATCTTTTAAGATGAATGTGAGAGACACTTTTTTAAAAAAGTAGGTAGATGGGTTCAAATGAAATAAAGTGGTTAGCCTTGAATATTCAACTGTACAGTTTTTTTAAGAGCAGTCTGAAACTGAATTCATTGAGTTGATGCTAGCATAAAGAATAGACTTTTTGGAAAATAAATCCTGATGTTGTTGGCTTACCTGAAAATGGAGATATTTTTTTTTGTACCCTCTTCAGCATTTTATAACACTACTTTGTGGTATGGTTTGTGGTTGATCTTTCAGCTCTTCCAGTGATTTTCTACTCTTTTGGTATTTACTTCAAGACTTTAAAAAAAAAAAAAAAAGCTTGTTCCAGTGACTTGAAAAACTCATTTATTTTGAGTGAGATAAGTCTTCCCTATGTTTCATCTGAAATCTAGATTTTTGTTGTTGCTGCCTGCTATAAATCTACTTTTTAGTACAAATTATTTTAACTACAATAAATTATGCTGCTTCAATGAATACATTGACAAAACACTTCCTGGCCAGTTAGACAGTTGAAGAGAATGTATAGAATTATACAGTTTGGGTTTTAAAAAAAATCGATATTTGGAGTTCGTAAGTAAAGTGACTTGGTTTTAAATTGAGTACTGGATTTCTTTCATAGCTATACTTCTGAAAATGCAGAGAAATCGCATACCATTTTTTTGGTATGCCAAACATGTAAAGGAGACATTAGGGTTTAATGAATGGGGCACAGGATTAACCTCTATACCTGTTTTTCCCAATTTGTAGAATGGAGATATCAAATAATTTAATTTCCCTTCAAAATGCTATTTATGCATTAGAACCCTATATAAATGTAAAATTATTTTGCTGACACTCTCAACTGACTGTGACCAATTTATGTCTTTGGTCCCATACACATAACTTCATCATGCAGATAAGAATTTAAGCACAGTGTGTCTGCAAAAGAGAAAAGCCCATTGTTATCCACAGAAATTGTAAGCAACTCTATGATCATCTTGGGAAATGTGGTGTGCGGAGTAGTATATGGATTGCAGGACAGAACTGGACAAAACTAAGATAGCAGTTTGAATGTTATTCATTGAATTTTAATAGCAACAAAAAGGGTTTGTTAGAAGTTATTCTTCAAACGATTCTTGCAGATTTACTCAAAAGTTCTAATGGCAGTCAATGTATTGTTTACATTTTGAAATGATTCACTCTTACTTTGCAGGTGGAGCAAGTAGATGAATGATTTTACCCTTATCAAAGAAGTAGTTTAAATAGGCTTATTTTCTCTGTACTCAGCATGTTAAGTGTTAAGAGGAAGAGCCCTGAGATGGTTCAACCGATGAAGCTATTGAGATCAGTTATAGCTACAGTTTATGCTGTTATACGCTTTAGATATAACTTTTTCTTTTTAAATTTTTTTTGCTGTAGACTGAAATGTGGCACAAATGTCCACTTGAAAGCTCTTCGGCCTGCAAGTGGGAAGGTGGGGTTAAAATACAGGCGAGTCGCATTTTAGACACATTTAACATGCGCAAATTCAGCTTTGCATGGTCAGCAAAAACACACAAAAAATAACAATTTAAAAACTGAATCTGTATTGTGGGCGATTTCTCCTGCTGTTCAACTCAATGGGTGTATCACTATACCCGGTTTTCGCTTTAAGCGCTAACCACAGAACCCCCACGTAAGATGGGACTCGCCTGTAGCCCAATAAGCTCTTTTGAAGCCATTGAAACTACTGGGTTCTACTGTTACCAGACTGATGCTCTTCTACATGTCTAGTGCAAAAAGCCTGCAAATTGGTTCTAAAAGTGAATGTTAGTCCACATTGTGGATTGATCTCTTTTTTTAAAAAAAGAGATGTGACTGTGCAGAAACCAGAGTATTCCAGTAAATTCATTGTTACATAAAAAGAATCCACTTTTCAACAGTAGTTTCTTCTTTCTGTCAATGAATAGTTGTTTTGGCAAATATCCACTGCTGCTGATTGAAGTGCTGCAACTCCTCCATGTAAATATGCACTTTAAATGCGCTAACCCCAAAATAGCCCTTTTAAGTATTTAAATACCTTTAAAGAACACTTTATTTTTATGAAGAAAGTGAGGAATAAAGTTAATCAAATAATAGCATGATTTAACGTACCTTTCAGTGTCCTTACTTTAGTAAGGCTAAAACTACACATTTCACACAGCCAATATTGTGAAGACTCTCCAAACAAATGAGTATCAATATCACCTGCTGTAATATTTAGAACAGGAACGGATTAAACAAAATGATTTTTTTTTTTTTTTGCTTTTGAGTTTCAGACCCTTAAATTGAGAATGTTGTCTTAAAAGCAAAACTGCCAAGTAGTATAGTTCCAGTCTTTGACCTGCTTTCAAGATTTGATATGAAATATCAATTGGATTCATAACTATTAAATAAGATCACTGAATGAGTTTGTGGACCTGAACTGCTCTTTAATGTCCTCTACTGGCTCTGTAGCTTAAATTAATCACTTATTGTATTTCTGCTGCTCTCCATGCTGGTGCACAAACAAAAGTAATGAGATGGAACTGTTCGTTTGTGCTCATCAGAAATATTAACCCGGGGTCAAAAATCCATATTGGACAAATCAGTAGAAAGAGCACATGCCTATTATACAAATTAAGTGTAAAAAGCCCTTTAGAATTTGATGAATTCTAGTGTTTATAAAGGAATGTAATATAAGCAGCTGATCTGATATTCTAGGATACTTTTAACAGAAGTCAGACAACCTAACTGATTTGTCCATCCAAACTAGTGTTGACTCCAAAGCTATTCCACCAGCCTGCTCAATCTAGAATGTTTCAGTTAAGTGATAGTTAACACCACTGAACATTTTACTAAATTAAATTTGACATTCTTTGCTTTTTAAAAAGATACTGGTATGTTGATACCATGTAATAAATGAAATCTGAAGAGATACATGAAAATGTTTCACTTCTTGTACTTATCTGTATCTTTTGTGTTGCAAGTGTTCTTTAAATATTTATTGAAATCTTTTTACTTGATATGCAGTTTCTCCAATGTTCATTAGTATTTGACTAAGCAGGAAACATTTATTTGAAAAAAGGTTCCCCACCTGCTCAAATCAAGGGTCACAGACCCACAGAAGAAATCAGTCATTGGTCACACACAGCCCTGCAGAGTGTGTGGAGGTTTGGGGCTTCCCCTCACATGCTTGCAGCTCCAGCCCTGCAGGAGAAGGAGGCTCCGGGAGGCTTCCCCTAGGATCCAGGGTGGGGCCAGAAATGAGAGGTTTGGGCTGTGGGAGGGGGCTCTGGCCTGGGGAAGGGGGTTGGGATGTGGGAGAGGGTTATGACCTGAGCAGGGGGGTTGGGGTGCAGGCTCTGGCTGGGCAGCACCTACCTCAGGTGGCTCCCAGTCAGTGGCACAGTGGGGCTAAGGGTATGTCTTCACTACAGCAGTAGGTCGATTTTCCCTTAAGTCGATTTTCTAAAGTAGACTTTATAAAATCGACTTAGTGCGTCCCCACAAAGGACAGCAGGTCGACAGTGTCTGTCAAACTTTTGCAGGGGTCGACATAGCCAGCATTGCACTGTGGGTAGATATCCCACTGTGCCGGGAGTCCCCAGGTGGCACCACCTTTCGGGGCAGCCAGGCACGCTCCCCAGGGGACCAGCCCCAGTCTGAGCAGCTCCGTGGCCCCCGTGCCCACCCCGAGCAGGTCCGCAGACCCCCGTGCCCGCCCGAGCAGCCCCTCGCCAGCTACCCCCCCCTGCTCGGGCGGGCGGGGGGAGCCGGCGCCGGGCTGCTCGGGCAGGCGGGGGGCTTAAAGTCCCATGCATCCTCACTAGATCACAATCGACCCAGAGAGAGGTCGATTTCAGCTACTCCTCTTGTTAGGGAGGAGTACAGAAGTCGATTTTAAGGTCTCTTTAAATCGACTTTAAGGGCATGCATGTGAGGACGGGTACAGGCTTAAATCGACTTTAGCTTGCTAAAGTCGATGTTAAGCCCTAGTGGGGACCAGGCCTAAGGCAGGCTCTCTGTTTGCCCTGGCTTTGTGCTTCTCCCGGAAGCAACCATCATGTCCAGCGCCTAGGCGGAGAGGCCAGGTGGCTTTGCATGGTGTGTGCTGCCCACACCTGCATGCTCTGTTCCCACAGCTCCCATTGGCTGCAGTTCCCAGCCAATGGGACCTGTGGAGCTGGCACTGAAGGCGGGGTCAGCATGCAGAACTTCCCTGATTGTCCGTGTTCCTGGGGGCTGTAGGGACATGCCGGTTGCTTCTGGGATCTGCGCAGAACTGACTGGACATTTAACAACCTAACAACCCTAGCTTCCCTCCACATCAGGGTGAGCCGGTGCTTGCGCCTCCAGCCCTGCAGGTGAAGGATGGAGCACCAAGGTTCAGAGACTTGCCGCGGGCTGGATGAAATTAAGCAGGAGGCCAGAACCATATTTTCTTATGTTTGTTTTAAACCTGCTGGCTATGAATATCATTGGATGACCTGCTGGTTCTTGTGTTTATATGAAAATATAAATTCCCTATTCACTGTATCCACACCATTCATGATTTTATTGACATCTCTCATTTCTTCCTCCTCCCCCCCCCCCCCATCATTTCTTTTCTAAACTGAACAGTACTAGGTTTTTAAATCTTTCCTCATGGAAGCTGTACCATGCCCTTTTAATCGCTGTTGAACTTCTCTGCACCTTTTCCAATTCTAATATCTTCTATGAGATGAGTTGACTAGAACTGCACTCAGTATTCAATGTTTGGGTGTAAAGAACAGGGTGGATCTGATCTGGGAGGTTTCTCTGGAGGGAAGGTACCTGGGCTGTAACCCAACCCTTGCCCTGGGGTTGGGGGAGGTGAGGCTTTCTGCCTGTGTGTGTTTGTGAACAAAGTCTCCGGGAGTGGCTGGGGGGGAAGGGAGAAAAGCAGCAGTTTTGGTAAAGGGGGTTTTGGAAGCTGGCTGGGGAAGAGGGGGGATAACCTAATCCGGGGTCTTATCTCCCTGCCCCCCAGAAGGGTCTAACTAAGGGGTCCTGTTTGTACTGACAAGATCTGAGTTGGATTGTGTTCCTGTCATCTCAAATAAACATTCTAATCTACTGGCTGGCTGAGAGTCACTGTGAATCCCAGGAAGTGGTGGTGCAGGGACTGGACTTCACCACACTCCATGACAATGGGCATACTATGGATTTATATAGTGGTTTATATTTACTTTCTTGTCTGTCCCTTTCCTAATGGTTCCTAACAGTGTTAGCTTTTGTGACTGCTACTGCACATTGAGTGGATGTTTTCAAGGAACTATCCCATGATATCCAAGAGCTTTCTTGAGTGGTAAGTGCTAAATTAGACTGCATTTTTGTATATATAGTTGGGATTATGTTTTCCAACGTGAATTACTTTGTATTTATCTATGCTGAACTTCATCTGCCTTTTTGTGACCCAGTTTTGTGAGATCCCTTTAACTTTTTGTCATCCGCTTTTGACTAGATTATCTTGAGTAATTTTGTATCATCTAAACTTCGCCACCTTGTTTACTCCCTTTTCCAGATCATTTATGAATATGTTGAACAATACAGATCGTTTCGGGACACTGCTATGTACTACTTTCCATTGTGAGAACTGTTCCTTTACACCTGCCCTTTGTTCCCTAGCTATCCTCTCCAGTTACTGATGCATAAGGACCTTCTGTCTATCCCATGACTGCTTTTGCTTAAGAGCCTTTGAGGTGGGACCTCACTGAAGGCCTTCTGAAAGTCCAAGTACACTGGATTATCTTTCTCCATGTGCTTGTTGATACCCTCAAAGAATTCTAATGGGTGAGGGATGATTTCCTTTTATAGCAGTCATGTTGACTCCTCTTCCCAACATATCTTATTCATCTTAAATATTTAATTTGGACATGATTTAAAACATTCTATTCAATCACTGTGCTATGATAGTTTAATTTCAGTGTACAAACTTGTACCTCATTTCAGACTGCATGGACTTCAGTTTTTCTCCCATGCTCCATTTTCTCCCCAATCCCTTGGTGTGGGTGTGGAAAAGCTAGGTTAAAATAGGTTTTTGCATCTTATGTGGATGACAGCTTTGTGCCATCCTGATCTTGGTGAACATAGTAGCATGCTGTGAAAGTCTTCAAAGACAGACCTAGAATATGAGTGTAATACAAGCACACTCATCCATAGCTGCAGCTTTAGTGCACTTCAGGTGTATAAACATTTCCCATCCCCCAAGTAACTGAGATTTTTTTCAAGTTCTCTTCCTGTCACCACAGCAAGAGGGGACTGATAATTTAAAAAAAAACTAGTTTATTGGAGTACAACAGTAAAATGCTGTTGCTTTAGCTAGTACAATATTTATGGAGATAAGTTTATACAAGTTACTATACTCTTCTGTATTCTAATCTTAAAGACTTTTACTTGATCTAGATTTACTACTTACCAACTTTTTTGCTGTAGTTTCCTAAACTATGAACCACGTGCAATTATGCTAAAACTGAGTAGTTTTTTAAATGTATGAAGTTATGCAGAGAACACTTTACCCCTTAATGCCTTTGGCTTAAGTCTTTAGGATCCCAAGTTAGGAAGACCCTTAGTCATAAGGTATTTCAAAAACATCAGGCTGCTTAGATACCTAATAACTGGGCTGTCCTCAGTAAACTCAAAGCAAGATGTCAAGTAGGAGGTAGGGTTCTGTTGCTAGTTGGAGGAGAAGGGGGGTGGTTCTTAAACTCCCTACTGGGGACAGGCATAGATAGAAGGGGGTTACTACTGAGTGCCCTGTCTTGTCACACTGGTTAAAAGTATAAATTCAGAAGTGAGACTTAAAGGAGCATTACCGCAAAAGGCTGACAAACTATGGTGAATTGGTGACCAGAGTGGTTTCCTTACCTCCTCTTTTTTAAAAAAAACTTTCCCTCTTTATTTTAGTAGCAACACTCTACCTCCTTTTTTTTTTCCCAACTGTGCTACTGCCTGATTGTGTACTTGTGGTTCCAAATGAGGTGTGTAGTTGTCCAGTCAGTTTGTAACTGAGATTCTACTGTACATATATTTTTCTGAAGGTAATTTTATGGCCTTAGCACCTTTCTGTCTAGCCACCTCAGTCATGAATAAATTTATTCTCAGAACCTCAACCATGGGGATGTACTACAGTGAAACCTCGATTTAACGGACTAATTCGGGCCAGGGGGTGTCCGTTAAAGCCAAAAGTCCGTTATTTAATAATTTTTTTAAATCATTAAATAACAGGACTTTTGGCTTTAACGGACACCCCCTCGCCCGAATTAATCCGTTAAATCAAGGTTTTACTGATCACAGCCGGGAGCCCCCGCCCGGCTCCCCGCAGCGGGGAGCCGGCCGGAAACTCAAACCCCCCCCGCCTGGCTCCCCGCTGCGGGGAGCCCGGCGGGAGCTGTCAAACCCCCCCCCGCCGGACCCCCCCGCCTGCCCGAGGGGGGGGGGGGGGGAGAGCCGGGGCGGGGCTGCTTGGGTGATCCCGTCAGCTGCCTGGTCAATTTCAGGTGAAAAAACTGTCAAACCCCCCCCCCCCCGCAGCGGGGGAGCTGGGCGGCCGAGTTAACAGCTCCCGCCTGGCTCCCCGCAGCGGGGAGCCCGGCGGGAACTGTCAAACACCCCCCTCCCCCGGCTCCCCGCAGCGGGGAGCCCGGCGGGAGCTGTCAAACCCCCCTCCCCCCCCGCCCGGCTCCCCGCCACGGGGAGCCGGGCGGGTGGGCTGACAGCGCCGGCCTGAGAGCCGGGCGGGGGCGGGGGGGGTTTGACAGCTCCCGCCGGGCTCCCCCCTGTGGGGAGCCAGGCGGGAGCTGTTAACTCGGCCGCCCAGCTCCCCTCTGCGGGGAGCCGGGCAGCCAGGTTGACAGCTCCTGCCCGGCTCCCTGGGGGCGGGAGCCGGCGGCCCCCCAATAACGGATTTCAGATGCATCGGAAATTTTGTCCGTTGCATCCGAAGTCCATTAAATCGGGGTCCATTAAATCGAGGGTTTACTGTACATCCATTTTACAGCTGGTGAATGGAGGCACAAAGAACTAGATCTAAGGCTTACTCCCATGCCTTAGCCACAACTGTTCAAGCCCATAAGAAGGGAAAGGATAGATATCTAGTTGTTTCTATACTTTCATATTTTTCTCTGCTGAACTACCATCAAAGGTGCTATGTTTTTGGCAAGTTTCTTTAAACTATACAGGAACTGGGACAACAGAGCCTAGAAACTTAAGGTTTGCCACATTTTCTGCATTGTAGAACCTAAAGGAATCTGTGGTGATCTATTTCTACCTTTGCTATAGCAAGCATATCTGCAAGACTGCTGCTTCTGTACTGTAGAGTGCTTGATGTCTATTAGATCCCAGCAATCCCTTCCTTTCCTTGCCCTGAAAAGCTCTGGAGTTCTCTGCATTTCCCTCTTTACTGCTCCTTAGTCCTGCAGAGTCTCAATTAAAGGATGTGAATATAGGGTTATAGAAACAGAAACAATACTAAGTTTACCTATGAAGAGATCCTTGCATTAATGATGCATCTTTAGAAACTGTGGAAATCAAATTAAATACTGAGTATGTGGCACAGAACTGGAATGCAAGCCAGACAATACCTAATGAAAACATCACCCTGACAGGCGAAATCCTTGGTTTCAAAAACTTGCAAAGGGGTTTCAAGTTTTAAACTCAGCATAGTCATTTTGAAACAGTGAGGGTCACTTCTGTGATTGTTGGGGGAAATGCACTGTAGCTCTGTTCTGCTGCCTTATAACTAGTATCTGATTCAGCTTCCTCACAGCTCTTTTTGTGTGGATTTCCCTTCCCATGGTACCTATTGCATTAAAGAAGGCTTGGTGAATGTAGTGTCCAAACCCATGGTTTATTCCTCCCTCTTTCTCCCCTCCCCCAAAGTAGATAGCACCAAATATTCCATCCAGTTCAGTTAGAGTCTAAATAGACTTAATGCCCTTACTCATTCTGAGCTTTAAACTCTGAAACAGTCAGGCACATCCTGAGTTGTAATGAAGTAAAACAGTTCCCTAATGACAGAACTTTTGCTCTACTTTACAAGAGCTTTACTCAAAGCTGTGTATTTAGAAAAATATTACAGAATAGTCTTTGGACCCTCAGAGTTCAAATAAAGCAACATCACAGACTGCATAATTAAGCACATTGCCAAATAACTAGAACAGTTGCACTATTACCAAACTTTCTAATATAATCATGGTTCGCACAAATACAACAGTCACTTGACTTTTGCAAACATCTTTCTAAAAGTAAGAGACTTAAAATGCCTAAGATTACTCCGACCTGATTAGATTTCTGGACACATTTCTAAGGCAATATAAAAGGACAATATAAAAATATACTTATGAAAGTAAATTATAGCATAAGACCAAGTTAAAACACTTTTTACAAGAAGAACTAGAGTGATGCTCCAGTGTTTGCGTTTCTTGATGAAGCATACCATGCTTGGTGCCAACAAAAGGAAATATCCAGCAAACTGCATCACAAACTGCTAGGATTTCTCAATGTCAGTCTGCATTTGATGCCCCAGATCTCCTGGTTCTTTTTACTGCCAACAGTTGGCCGTGCAATGGTTGTGAAATGTGAACAATTGATCTTTAGGTGGGGAAGTGTTTCTTTTAGGAGCTGTAGGGAATTGTCAGTCACTATTCCAAAAGCTTGAAAAGTCTTTAGTGTGGGAATTTCACCAAGCTCACTAGAAGGAGAGAAACAAAACAAGCAGATAAGTAGGCTGCAAAAATGGCTTAAACCTTTTACCCAAACTGAATAGTACAATTTTTTTCATGAAAGTTTGGAAAATAGTATTTTGGATAAACATTTGCTCCTATCTTAAAAAAAAAAAAAAAATCCCTGATTTTAAATATACTTAATTGAAACTTTATGCTCTGTTGCGGTCATTCAGCTTGAATAGAGAAATAGGAATTTAAGTGCAATGAAAAGTAACTTTATTAATAACCTATGAGCCTCACATATGCTAGGTAATTGCAGGACATAGTTTGTTTATTTAATGGCTCTGCAATAGCAATGGACTATTACAATCAACATTCAGAATAAGTGGAGCGAATTCTGCCGAGATGGTAAATCCTACACATCAGTCACCTCAGAAATACCTTTAATGATCTTAGCTAATCATCATTCTTCACTGTATGGAATATTATTTTATCTATCATCAATGGTGTGCTAAATCCTTTACAAGTGAGAACAGAGGTAGACATGAATCAAACTGTGAATGTTCAGGAAGGAGAGGATAAAGAGCTTAATTCTGATAACACAGGGCAAAAAAGAACCAGTGAATACGCTCTGGGGTGGCCAAGGTATGTGATTTTTGTGGTGGCATTTTGCATGGATTGAAGGGTTATGGCAACAGGCCAGATAAGGTGGTAGTGGCAGTAATGGGTGAGATTACAGTCTGGACAAGGAATCAGAATGGAATTTGTGGTGATGTTTGAACTGGTCACACAGACCAAGTTCCTTGCGTTTGCCCAGCTATCCTTTAAATGTGTATTTGCACATGTATGTGCAAGTACAGTCAAGCACAGATGGATTCATTAGAAGGAACACTACAGAGCTATCCCATAGCCACTTCACTATACAAATGTTAAAGGTCTTTCAGTTCCCATTTTAACAGCCTAGGTTTAGGAATCAATATAAATCTATTGCAAGTTCTCATTTTTTAAACTTTGTCAAAGAGCATTTTATTGTAAAATTGTTTCAACAATTTTTATATTACAGTAACAGATTTGAATTCCTTATGCATCCAACCATTTAATGCTGTTTTACTAAATATTGTTTTTCACATTTTTTCTTGGGCCCTAGGTAAGGAGAGAATCTATCTTGTTTAGAAAATATAAATGGCTTAGTGAATAATTTCCTTAGGGATATTGTACTTCAACAGCACAATCAGAGGCTGCAGTAGCTCTGTACTACTGAGCAAATAATCTGAGTTTTAAAATTCTTTCCGATCAGCTACCTAATTCCCTTTGAAGGGATATGTAAATATTTACAGAGCTATTAGTCTGTGATAAGCTTTCACATACATACTCCCTTCTCACTACCACTGGGACATAGCTGACCCAATAAACTGAAAGAGTAAAATGTTTCACCAGGCATCTTTGAGTCTCTCCATTACACACAAGTACTGAAGGAATCTCAGATCAGTGTAATGTGCTGTTCAGAAGTTCACTGCACTTCTATAATATCTTCCAGAGAATATCCAACATGTCTTTGGAGGAGATTGTTAAATGACCGGCACCCAACTCCTACTGACAGTCAATAAGAGTAAGATACCAAACTGTACTTGGCACCTTTGAAAACTGCTACATTTGCTAAAAATCCTCATGGACCATTATGACCGATATTCCCACTTTACTTCCCTCATCTGTACAGCTAACTGATTTGCCCAGGGTCACACAGTAAAGCTATGCTAGCATGCACAGCTTCTGACTTAAAACTGAGTATTAACACTCAAAGCCCAACTTCCTTTAATACGTACCTAAGAACGCCAATGTGGCACATCCTATATTCAAACTAAAACCCAAAATGTTTTAACATTAAAGAGCAAAAGAGGGAAAAGAGAAATTTCACCTGTAGTTAACTTTAAACGTTATGGGGAAGCTCCTCAGCTGGTGTAAATGGAACTAGCAGAGCTCCACTGATGTCAGAACCATGCTGATTTACAGGAGCTGAGAATCTGACCCTTTTTACATAAGCAACCTTAATTAGAGCAATTCCTAAGTTGTTTACTTTGAACCTTAATTTTTAACTTCCTCACTATAAAAGGTGAACTTGAAAGAAAAAACAACAGTATCTCCATTAAGTGTAATCATATTTACACCCACATGGTTCAATCAGCAGAGCTGGAACCTTAGATCCACAGCACAGACCTGTGCCACTTAAACTACATGGATTAGCGGATAGCAATAGTAGGTTGTCATGTACATGCACCAACACTAGAGGGAAATGAGAGAGGGAGACGTCACCATTGGGTGTCACACATTTTTCCTGGCCCCAGAGGAGACTCAGTAATCATCCATTCCATCCTGCCTCTTAGGCCCAGTCTTCCTCTTGTTTTTAAAGATATTATTTGAAGTTTAAGTCTATACAGAAGTTCAGAAATACTTTAGAAAAACTGCTCAAGATCCTGATCACCTTTTAATTCAATTTTAATAGTAAACAACTATAATGGGTGTAAGACATTACTCACAGTAAATCAGCAGGAGATATCTGATAACATCTACTAAGAGACAAATGCTGTAGGCAGATGAGCTGATGAAAATATTGAAAACATTCAGGCTTCAACATCGCACTGTCACTGTCAAAGGGGATATACAAAAGTAGGATTAGAAACATTCCCTTTCAAGAGTTTCTGAAATTCGGAGAGAAGTTTTACACACTAATATTAAACACCTATCTGCCTTCAAAAGCTTTCTTCACCAGCTTATTAACTATTTTCAAATGTAACATGTTTTCTTCCTTACATATTAGAAATTCTTCATAAATTTTTATTTTTTGGAGGGGGGAAAGCAGAAGCTTGTTTTGCAGGAAGCTGTTTTGGCTCAGAAATTTAGGTCACAAAAGGAAATTGCTCTACATGTCAAATTCTAAGCAGTGTTCATTGATATGGCAAAAATCAACTTATGCTTTGACATTTCACAATCATGTTACAACTGCATGACAGGCAAGATAAGTCATCAACAGCACTTGTGGTTTATTACTCGAGGGATTCTGCACACATTTTAAATGTTTTACAAAATTCTGTATATTTATTGGTCAAATAAATGTGCAGGCTCCGGGGGGGGGGGGGGGAGGGGGGGGCGCACAGAGGTGGGAAATCACCCCTGCAGTCCCATCCAGACATAGAATCTGCTGTAAGGCTGCACCTGACCCTGACGCCTCAAGGCCCACATCAGGCACACCAAGCTAGCAAGCGAGGGGGACAGAGTCTCCCATGCACACCCAGCCCTGGCCTTTGATCAGGTGTGAGACAAGCAGGATCTAAATGTGGAAGGGCTTAGTGTGGGGTGAGAGGGTTGTGCATGGGGCAATCTCAATGCAGGTGGGGAGCTGCATGCACAGGAGCTTGTTGGGGAGTTCTGGGTACAGAGGCAATGGGACTCTGCAGGGGGTCCAGGTGAAAGGTTAGGGCTCAGGGAGGTGGAGGAGATGGGGGCTCAGTGGAGTGCTGGGAAAAGGGGGGCTTGGTGGGGTGGAGGTCTGTGTGCAGCTGGTTGGGGATCAGGGGTCGCTGGGCCTGCTTAACTGGGGAGCCTGAGCTGCTGCTGAGGGGACGCCACATGCGGGGCTCCCACTTATCACCTGCGATTCCCCTATCCCCTCCCCACTGCCTTGTGCCCTTCCCCATTCCAACCCCCTTCCTTCCTAACTGCCTCTTTTCCCTGCCCCACCACGGGCCTTCACTATTGTACAGAAAACAGGATGGTTCCCTGCACGCAGGAGGGAGTGTGACCAGCACTAGGACCCAGGAGCGGAGCAGCACTCTCCTTCAGCTGGGCAGCTCTGTATTCTCTGCAATCGGGAGCAGGGGGCCAGTGGCATGTGACACTGTGTGCCCTTCATGCGTCACCTCTGTTTGGGGAGGGGGGGGGGAGGAGTGGGTTGCAATGTATCTTAAGTCTATTAACTTCAAGACTACAGAGCATTTCTCTGGACAGCCAACCCTGGCATACAGCATGCGCCCACAGCTCTACAAGGATGCTCGGTAGTGGTGCAGCCCGTTTGCAGCTTCCCCAAGTGAGAACAGCTCCGAACCCAAGTAGCACAATGACAACTTATGACACCTTTGCTCCTACCCCGTTCAGGCTGCAACGTCTATCCCGTTGGGGTTCCAGCACAGAATCTGCCCTCGGTGCATCTGGATTTCTGCCAGCAAAAGCTACAGGAACCGGTGAGTGAACCTAGCCTAAAGCTTATGGCACAACCGGTCAGACAGCTTGAGGAGGAAAAGAGGAAGGGGGGAGTATAACCAATTCTCAAATCAATTCACCCATGTTAAAATGAGTTTGAGTTTGATGTGATCTTGTACTAAATTATATGTATTTCCTCCCTTTATTATAGAACTTGCTCAATATTAAAAGTAAGCAAACTACAGTAACGTAACAAACTGGTTTCCATTTTCACACTGAGAACTCTCAGCCCAAAAGGTGAGTTTCAGAAACTGAACAATTTCTGTCAAGGAATTTATTTATTTATGGTAAAGTTTGAACAGAATACCTTAAATGTTTGAGTGGCCACAGTGTGTTTGGGGAGGGAAAGAGGGGGTGAGAATCCTTTTACCACTAAGAAAATTCCAGCATACTGTGATAGTCGGTACAACAGTAAACGGGTAACAATGGGCACAGTTTAAGAATCTGATCAAAACAAAACCCAGATGAAGCCTGAAATTTGGCAAAGAAATAAATCTTCCAAGGAGTGACATCTGCCTAGGTTGGAGGAGGGGGAAAGAGGAGAGAAAAGATCGTGCCCAAAGGTGCTCAAACGACAATAATGAGCCTGGTATGAAAATGTATGTAGATATCTATCACTCACAGGTTCCTTTGCTTCCTGCTAGCACAAACCAAGATGCCCGGGGGCAGATTCTGTGCTGTGGCCCCAGAGAGACAGAAGTTGCAGCCTGAATGGAGTAGGGGCAAAGATGTTTTTATACTGTTTGGATTCAGGGCTGCTGAAAAGTTTGATAGTTTTTTTTTTACCTTAAATCTAACTGTACGAGATGAGGGCATCTTGTCACCAATGTCTTAATATCTGGAAGGGGGGAAAAAACAAATGTACATAAAATCAGCCAGGCATTATTTTTCAGCAATATCACAGCTTCTCCTGACCAGTAAAAGTTACCTTTTAAAGTTGCATGTGGTTTGAATTATTCACTGCTACGTAAGATGCATGTTTTCTACCAACGTGAGTTCTTGACAAAAGGTTGCACTTGTTTAAAGGACAGTTGTACTGCACTTGAAACATATACCAAATCTTTTTCACCTACTGATGTTTGGTGCAGACCCTTAAAGGATTTAAATTGCATTAACTTTGTGAATAAAAATATTTTGTCCAAAAAAAAGTGCCCCTGAAATGGCATTTGCACTATCTTTATACAGTAAAAGCTTTAACCGGCATGCTGGGGGAACAGGGGACACCGGTAAATTAAAAATGCTGGTTAACTCAGAGGGAGGGGTTTGGAGTGCGGGGCACAGGCGGTTGAGGTTTCAGAGGGGGCTCGGGATACCCAATGGGAGAAATGTACCTCCAGCAGCTCCTCACAAGAGGCTCCCTGTCCCTGCTGCTCCTGGCAGAGGCGCGGCCAGGCAGCTCTGTAAGCAGGCACACTGCCTCTGTCTGCAGGCGCCATCCCCCCCCCCTCCCCCACAGCTCCCGGCCAATGAGCTGGGTGCCATGGAGTCCATGCTTAAGGACTTGAGAGGTGAGACAGAGGCAGTGAGCCAGCAGAGCCAACTCGTCGCACCTCCGCCAGCAACAGCAGGAATGGGGAGTTGCTTGTGGGGAGCTGCTGGAGGAGATTCCTCCCAAAGCGCACCCCACAGCCCATCTCAACTGTCCACCAAACTGGATTTTCAGTGCCGATCAGAAATGCCAGTTTGTAGAGCTTGCCAGCTGGTGAAGTGCCAGATAAAAGAGCTTTTACTGTACCAGCCAGAAAAGCATTTGAATGAAGACACTGCTTTCTTAATAGGAGAAATGTACTAGGTTTACAGGCATTCTGAGGCATGCAAACTCATTCATGCAACTGAAAACCACTACAGGACTTCCACCATGTAGAACACACTCAACTTTGTAGCAACTGGGTTTTCTCGATACCTGAAGTTTTTCCTGTGTAAATCGAAGATCTTGTAATTTCTAAGTTCTTTTCTCATGACTGAATATTGTATTGTTTAATAAGAAGAGGAAGACTTTGTGGCACCTTAGAGACTAACCAGTTTATTTCAGCATAATCTTTATGCTCAGAATGGAACAGAAGTAAGATGCATTTATACACACAGGAAAAAAAAAGTTGTACATTAGCATACTAATTCTAAGAGGCTGTTTAATTTGGATGGGCCATTATCAGCAGGAGAAAAAAAATACCTTTTGAAATGGATCTCTCTGCAGGAGAGAACTATTGAAGGTAAATTAACTAGGGAAATGCAATCAATTAGCGTAACGAGAGATTCCCGACTGTGGTGTCTTAAGAGCCATTAAACATGAATATTAAAATAGTGGTTACCAGTGTTTCAGAGCTCATGTACAAAAATTAGCAACCATGCTAGTTAAGTTTCAGGGTTAATGTTTTTGAACTGTACTACATAAAGCCACACCCTCATGCAGGCAAAGGACCACTGCATTTGAAATCAATACTCTGGGTCTGACAAACCAAGAGGAGATGCAACCAGTTAATCACAACTACACTTAATTAAGGTTCCACGTATAATTCCACTAGAACACCAGTTCTCAGTCCTGCTATTTACCTGATATTTGTAGATTTTGTCTGTATCCGCTCAAATTTAGTTGGGTTACATTTGTAGAAATGTGGTTGACTGCTGCTTTAATGTGATCAGCTGTGAAGTCACACCAAGACAAGTTCAACTCTTCCAATCTATGCACAAAATAAAAATACAACCATTTGGAAGCATTGCAGAGACATCGGTTTGGCCTCAAAACCATCCACATACTATTCAAATACCAAAAAAAAATCAAGCTGTACATGAGATGAGATATCAAGTTATAAAATTTATATATAGAACACTTTGATAGTTTGATTTGTCACTCTTTCAATAAGGAAATCAACTTTGCATGAGGATATTCAAAACAGATAGTTAAATTGTTTTTTTCCGATATATGAACCCATCTTTAAGGAAGATAAATTTAACAAACATGAATTATCTGAATCTTCAGAAGAAAATACCCTATTAAGAGGTTCAAGAACACAAATTATAGTTCATAAAAGTTATACACCCATGTCAGTGGGGTGCTCAGATGATCGTATCTCCCAGAAATACTGAGTATCAATTAATTCTGTCTTACCCAGAACAGCTGATCAACATCACTGTCAATGCTTCTGCAGAAAATTCAGAACATCCAGAGAGATTTAATCGCACCAACCTGGAATTCTGAGCGATGCTTCTGTAAAGACCATAGATGGAGCTTGTCAATGCTTTCACATCTCTCCTGGTATTATCAATTTTGTAGTTTGTTTTCATAACTTCAAGTTCCAGGCTCAGGATGGCCTTAATTTAGTAAAGATACATTTGTGCATCTCTGCCCCATGAGCCCTAGGTTTTCAATTTACCAGTTAAATAGATGTTTTGCAACTGTTTATCTGCTGCATTAGTGTACTTGACAAATCATACACTTGAAGAGGGCTATTACTCTATGGTCCTGGCCAAATTCCTATTTGGAGATTTACATTCTGCCTAACTGAATGTTACACTTGTACTATTAATGTTCCTCTGCTCTTCCTGTTACTATGCACTGTTAAACAGCTGCCATGTTTTACTTCAGAGGTGGCTGCATTTCTGTGATGGATAAAGCAATTATCTCATTTGTAAAATAAGCCTGTACAGACATCTGCACCCAAGTGTGATCTTGCTGATGTCTGTGCTAGTCTAGCTATTTACAAGACGAGGGTCTACGTTTGTAAGTTATCTGGGGAGCCTTCTGCATACAAGGCGGCTAGGGTGACCAGACAGCAACTGTGAAAAATCAGGACAGGGGGTTGGGGGGTGTAACAGGAGCCCATATAAGAAAAACACCCAAAAATCAGGACTGTCTCAATAAAATCGGGACATCTGGTCACCCTAAAGAAAGCATATAAGTAAAAACAAGTATTGAATACTGTGACATTATTGACATGATCTGGGCCTGTATAGATCATTGTTGCAACCAAGGTCCTGTAGTGGCACCAAATCTTATGTAAAGGGGGTCATATAAAGCATCTAAGAGCGGGTTATGGTATGCTGATCATGATTATGCTGTCTGTATGCATGTACCATTTGTGTTCAAAGTTATGAATATTGGCTGTATACTTGCTTGATTTCTAAGTAGCCTTGGTAAGAACATTTGGTCAGCATCTAGGGAATGGGATGTGCAAGTTAAGTGCCTAATCAAAAGGCACTTAACAGACAAAAGAGCTTGGAAGGTTCCAATCCATGTAAGAAGTCTACCTGAAGACGTTAAAGGTAGCATGTCTGCTATCTGGAAGTCCTGAGTCATGCATGGACATGTGACATGTCCATGCGACTCCAAAACTCCATTTTGCTGTAATTTTCCACAATAAGAACAAAGAGGATTCTTACACCTGGAAAAACTATAAAGGGCAGATGCATCATCTCCATCTTGTCTTCAATCCTGCTTCATACCTCTGGAGGGATTTTGCAACAAACTGAAGCTTTCAACAAAGGACTGAAAGGACCCATCCCAGCTGTGGATGCTAGTACTCCAGAGACTTGATTTGAAACTGCAGTTTATTCTATCACTGCTGCAAGCCTGATCCAAGAACTCTGCCATTCTTGTATGGAATTGATTTCATTTAACCAATTCTAGCTCTCACCTATCTATATCTTTTTCCTTTTATAAATAAGCCTTTAGATTTTAGATTCTAAAGGATTGGCAACAGCATGATTTGTGAGTAAGATCTGATTTGTGTATTGACCTGGGTCTGGGGCTTGGTCCTTTGGGATCAGGAGAACCTTTTTCTTTTACTGGGGTATTGGTTTTCATAACCATTTGTCCCCCTAACGAGTGGCCGATGATGGTGATACTGGGAAACTGGAGTGTCTAAGGGAACTGCTTGTGTGACTTGCGGTTAGCCAGTGGGGTAAAACCAAAGACTTCTCAGTCTGGCTGGTTTGCCTTAGAACTGGAAAAACCCCAGCCGTGGGGCTGTAACTGCCCTGCTTGAAGCAGTTTGTCGTGAATTGGCACGCTCAGTTGGGTCCTGCCAGAACCAGCACCGTTACAAATACTACTTGTATTGAATAATTCTTGTGGCCTCATTCTAGCACAGAGGAGGTTAACTCACCCTGTTGGGCTCAGCTAACCCCATCCCTTCTCTCTCACTCTCTCACAGAAAGTGCAGGGACAGGGCAAGTAGTATAAGAACAGTGCCCCGCAGCTCAGTTACAGCCAGAGCAGGGAAGGAGCAAGATGTCTGTCCCATTGTGGCAAGCAATGACCCTCCAGAGCCAGCTTGGAGGGAAGGCAAACTGCTACCCGGAAGACTTAGAAACCCAATGAGGAAGTGAAGAGTGGGCCATCTGACAAGGGGGAACCAGGCCCTGTTGGTCATGGAGCAGCCCCACCAGATGCCATTAGAAAGTAGCCCAATGAACAGAGACATTGGTCTGTTGTGTTGCCGGGAGGCCAGACAATGGCCCTACATTCTCCCGGCAACTCCACGATTGAATCACCTGTCATTTCTAGCACCCTGGACTGGGACCTGGTGGAGCAGGATGGGTCCAAAATCTGCTGCCCCAGACCACCCACTTTGGGCTGGATGAGTACTAACCAGAAAGCCAGAGCCACTGACTGTTGACTTATTCGGCCCTCAGTCTGGAAGCCTAAGCTGCTACTTGCTCAGTTGCTCAGCCACAAGCTAGGATGCCCGACAGACTAACCAGGCATGAGCACTGATTCCCTGATGACACCAAAGGGGGTGCCCGTGATCCTAAGATGCAGGAACCTTACACTTCTGAACATGCCCACTCACCTAATGATATCATCAGAAAGCACCAGTCCTTCCAAACTGAGGTTCCGTAGTCGATCACAACGACAAAGAATAGTGTGGAGATCTGCAACATTTATTGTGCAGTTGGACATGTCCATATGTTGCACTCTAAGAGTTCTAAGGAGGGGAAAGGAGAAAGGCAGACAGTACAAAATGGGGTTTTAACATTTTTCTAAAATTGTGGTAGCATACTGCATTTGTATACCACAAATGAATACAGCTAGCAGAAGATGTATATGCTTTGATGCATGTCTGATCCATCAATATTACTAAGGTCATTACCAAAACTACAAAATTCTATTTACTTAGAGGCACACAAATCTTTAAGACTCATAATATCATTGTCTATGCTAGAGTTAAATCTTATTTCCTTTCACTTTGCACAGAAATATACTTCAGTGGTCAATAGTTCTTGGTTCTACAAAAAAAATTCTGAATAATGGTACTAGATTATACTCCTTAAGATTGTTCATCAGTTCTTGAACAATTCTGAATCAAGTAGGAACAGAATGCAATTCCCCTGATATTCAGCCGAGTGCCTTATTCCCAGCGCCATGCTGCCTCCATTCCAAACTTCATAGATGCCACAAGTGTAATAACCAGAGGTGCTAAATCAAAGAGATTGGTTGAAATATATGAAAAACTGAGAGCCTTTGTTTCAGGGCACCAAGACATGGCGACAGCCTTACCGGTTGTTTTTAAACAAGGGTTTCCCAATACAGGATCTTGGGCAACGGAATACAGTTACACCCACAGGGAGCAACTGCCCAATTACTCCGGGCAGCAGATTTTTACCAGTCAGATCAAGGGTCTGCCAGAGTGATTCATCAAACCTAGGGAGGAAAAGAGTTTGCTTGTTAGTAAGTAATCAAAGGCCAAAGCAAAGGACAGTGCCATCAACAGCTTTTATTACTACAAATGAATGTGCAAAATAAGGAAGTCAACTCAGCCAGGATTTACTTATACAACCATTGAGATTTCTTACTAATCTGACAGCAAAGCATATTCTTATTTCTGAATATGAAGAGTCAAGATACTTCATGAAACTCTCTAATACTTGACAGGAATTGAAGACCCCAAGAGCAGAAATTCTGCTCAATGGAATTGGGGCTCCACTAGTCCCAAGAGGAGGGAAGTTGGAACTCTTCTTGCTTTTCCCAGAGGAGAAGGGAAGCAAGCAGACAGTCCACATGGAGAAGAGTGGCTGGGAAGCTGTAGTCTCCTGCAAGTACTGGAACTATGGGAAAGGGGGCATTATTTGTTCAGTGAGAGGCAAGACGTAAGGAATTTGGGGGAAGATAGGAGCCTGGAATCAATGAATGGAATGGGTGGGTGCATGATGGAAGAGCTCAGACTACACTAAATAGGTGGGCAGGGGGCTGAAGGAGTGGGCAAGACCACAGGTTTCATTATTGGGAGGGGTTGAAGAGAGCAGAGACTTTAAATTAGTTAGGGCACAATCCAAATGTAAAATTTCCAGATAAGTGTGGTTCTCAAGTGACAGTCTCCATTTACATATCAGAAGGAATCAAATGAGTCCAGAGTTTCTTAATGCATGTGTAAGTATAGACAGAATTACACATGCACATCAAGATAACAAGACCATTTAACAACCGTTAAAAAGCAATGCTGTTTTCCATACCCACAAGTAAAAAGCAATACTCACGCTAGGCGCTGCCATCTCTTGCAAATCTGGGAAACTTTTAGCAGGTCATTTAGGGGTAAGTATGTAAAGACCCCCAATAGCAATTCATCTGGCAGTGCATCCCAAGAAATACCTTTAAGAAAACAACAGGTTTTACATAGATCTGATTCATTTTTGTCCACTGATTAGATATTTCAACAGTTTTGCCATTAGACAAAAGTATTAAAGACAGACAAATTTCCTGCTCTACCATCACTACCTCAATTCACTTGTTGATCTAGGAATACACTAGTCTACTACGTAGATACCTATATTTCCTTATTGGGAAGGTATTATATTATTACTACTACCATCTCTTCCAAGGTTTTAGTAGGTGCTGTGTGAGCAGGGGCAAAAAATAACTGCCACCTGCACTGTTCCACATTTATCTTCTGAAGCCTGTTTGTTCAACCCAGCGTGTTCTGAAAAAGTGTGTCAAGAGTTCAATAACCAGAATCTTTCTGAAAGGGATGCAGCTATTCTGCTCTTGTGCAATTAGCCCCAATACATATTGTGATATTGCTCTGCCTAATATCCAACATTATTTTCTTTAAGCAAGTACATATTCAAGGCACTATGTACACCTAGAAAGTGCTGTTACTGCTCCAAAGAGGTCTGTGGAACAAGGAAGAAGGGTCTGTGGAAGAAGGGGAGACATGTACATTTTGGGATAGAAACCATACGTGTACATTTTAGATAGAAACCATAGCCAGCACTTCCCAGAGCACAACTTTATCTGAAAATAAATATTTGAGAGGCTGGGCACAAATTAGAAAGTAGCAGTTCAAAAACCAGCCCCTGTAAACTCACCAAAATATCATGAAGAAAGTCAGAAGCATTAGTAAGTTACTACATGGTAAGGAGGAGGCTCAAACTGAGGTCTTATGAAGACTTTGAGAATATTTATCTCTTATGTTGTTTAGATCAGAGGTCTTCCGATAGATTCAGAAACATCTCTCCAGCAACAGATACTATCTGAGTTGATCTTTTTTTAATCCACCCTCTGTTGGCCAAACCAGCTGTATTACAGATCTGGGAAATGGGCAAAATCCTATTTAATCCTTATTGAAGAAAACAGATGAGAAGAAATGATAGCTACTATGCAGCCTATCAGTCTCTATGACCCATGGGAAATATTTAATGCAGTAATGATAAAATACTATCCATTCACAGGTCTCTTTTAAGGAAACAATAGGGTCAACCACTTTCTAACAGCAACTCTCTCTTTCGGGTATGCAGGCTTGTCTAAAGGTGGGAGGGGAAAGTCAAACTTGTGGGAGGTAAAAAAGAAAGACTTGAAAGAAACACACATGATTCACCAGATCCAGGGACTAAAGCCTGCTCAGAGACCCCAAACTTTGTAAGAAGCAATAAACTATTAGTGATCTATAGTTCCTGACCTTAGTCACTGTGACTGTTACAAACTGACAAGCCCCGGCTCCTGTTACGCTACCTGATTCTGTCTCTCTGATCAGCCGAGGCCTGCGTGCAATCACAAAGCCCTTGTCCTTCTCTTTCACTTTCTGTCGTTTCTGAGGAGGATAAAGAGACACTAGCAGCTCCTGAGGGGTGTTCTCACTGCCCAGCTTCTCTTTCTTAAGGACAGACACTCCCATGCCTGCGAGTAGCTCTGATGTCTTGGTGGGGTCCCATGACCACGTGAAACTTGTGGAAACATTGCTGTCGGAAGCTGGGATTTCCTGGAGATGTCTCCTGCAGGAACAGCACAAGTTACTCATTTACCCCAACCCCAAATGTCAGAATTAGAAGTATGTAGAAAGACAAAATGGCACAGGTGGCTGCACGTACAGCCCCTCCAATAAGCAATACAAGTCACAGTGAAAAGCAATAACACTCTGTACTTCTATAGCATTCAAAAATTCTATAGCACTTTACAAATGTTCAGAACACCTCCAGACCTGGGATACATATAAGGATCAAACAGACAGATTTATGTCATACTGTGTGGGGAAATAGTCAAACACACATATTTAAAGGAAAGTTGTAATTTGGGAAGCAGAAACACTGAACTGGAGCCACTTTGGGCTTGGCTACACTTGCAGATGTAGAGTGCTTTGGGTTAAACCAGCCTTCAGAGAGTGCACTAGGGAAAGTGCCTCAGTCTGTCCCCACTGACAGCTGAAAGCACACTGGCATAGCCACACTTGCAGCGGCATTGGGAGTGGTGCATTATGGGCAGCTATCCCAGCGTTCAAGTGCTGCAACATGCTTTTCAAATGCGGGGGGAGGAGGGGAGGTTGGAGTGTGACAGGGAGCGTGTTGTGTGTATGTGGGAAGAGAGAGAGTGGGGATGTAGCGGGGTGGCTACCCCGCTCCAAAGAAAAAGGGTTAAAATAGCCCTGGGAAGGGCTGTGGCTAGGGGCAAACGGCTCCCAGGCTGATTAGGGAAAAGCTGGGCTGATTAGGAGGCAGGCTCAGCTGGGGGCCATGCCTCAAACAGACCCAGCTGGCCATATAAAGGCCAGAAAAGCCAGGAGCTAAAAGAGAGAAAGTCTCCTCTAGCGGTGGAGGCAGACTGGCCTGCCTGCTGGCGAAGCTTAAGAAGGTACCTGGAGTGGAGCAGGCCTGCGGGGGAAAGGCCAGAGGAGCTGGGGAGCTCTAGGCTGGCAACTCCCCAGGTTGCGGCTTTACTATGGTATAACATGCAAGTATAGCCAAGACCTTACGGTGACAAGAGTAAATCAGACTGCAGACTCCAAAAAGATAGGTTTGCAGAAATGATTATTACAATTTTGAACAGTGGCATCACAAAGGGATGGGAATCTAATCAACAGCAACAAGGCAGAGATAGCGGCTCTGTGGTCAATTAGAATACTGCACATTATCACTGATAAAACCTTGGGAAGGCCAGCAAAGGCAGCAGCAATGCTTGGGAGCGATGAGGACTGATTTAAGTAGAAATTAAAATAGCTAAATATATTTAATTCTGTATTGTTTATTTTGCTGCACAGGAAAAATACGAAGACACAAAGGGATGGAACTAAGAAGGGGAAACTTCAGTTTGAAAATTAGGATAATCTTCCGAATATACCTATCATGCTACAGAACAGCATGCCAAAGAAACTGGTGGCAATCCAGTTGTTTGGAATTATTAAATGAGACAGTTTCTTCCAAATAACTGGAAGAAAGTCCTGCAAGGGCTGCGGTTACAAGGAATGACCTAACAGGCTTTCTCCATCTTTCACTGTCAGAATTGCTTCATCCACATGTGCAAACTCTGTGCAGCTTACAATCTATAGTCAAGTGTGTGATCTGGTGGTTTGAATAAAGAACTGGGAGTCAAGAAATTGAATTATAATCCTGCCTCTGAAATGAACATCTGCTTTTAGGCTCTTTTGCTTCAATTCCCTCTAGAGAATAGTGATAATTGTGATTACTTATCTACCTCACAGGGGAATTAAAGATAACGTAGTGTTTGTAATGTACTTTGAAATACTGCAGTGAACTAGTGCAGCAGTGTCCAATACAAATTCAATGCTACCCACACTTGTGGTTTTTAATTTTTCTTATTAGCCGCATTATAAAAAAGCCACCTGCATTAGCCACAATTCAATAGCCTATTACCCACATGTGGCTAGTGGCGAACGTACTGGACACCGCTGAGTTAGTGCATAGATCAGGGATGGGCAAACTATGGTCTATGGGCTGGATTCGACCTGAATGCTGTTTTAACATGGCTTGCGAGCTCCCACTGAGGAGCAGAGTTTGTAACTTGCCCTGCTCCAGCACACCAACCAGGGAGCAGCATCAGGGGCTGCTCAGGAGCTGTGGCCATTCCAGCTCCTACACACTCCAATCCCCCTGGTGCTCCAATGGGAGCTGCATGTGTGGTGCCTGCAAATGAAGCTGCATGCAGAGCTGCCTAGCTGCACTTCCGCATAGGAGCCGGAGAAGGGACAGGCTGCTACTTCTGGGAGCTACTTGAGGTAAGCAGCACTGGGAGGCTACTCCCCTGAAACTCTCCCCATGTTCCAATCCCCTGCCCGGATCCCCCTCCCACCTTCCCAACCCCTCTATCCCAGCCCACAGCACTCCCCTGCACCCCAAACCTCTCATCCCTGGCCTCACCCCCCAGAGCCCATACCCCCAGCCTGAGCTCTCCCTCCCACATCCCAACCCCAATTTTGTGAGCATTCATGGCTCGCCATATAATTTTTATTCCCAGATGCGGCCCTTGGGGCAAAATGTTTGTCCATCCCTGACATAGATGTACCCATGAGTTAGTGTATAGCAGGGGTCTCAAACTCAAATGACCATGAGGGCCGCATGAGGACTAGTGCACTGGCCCGAGGGCCGCATCACTGACACACACACATACCCTCGCTGCCCCGGCTGTGCCCCCACTCCACCCCTTCCAAGAGGTCCCACCCCTGCCCCACCTCCTCCTCTGAGAACGCAGCTCCCCATTCCCTCCTGGAAAGCGCTAGGCACCACCAACAGCTGTTTGGCAAACAAAGCAAGAGCAATATAGGAAGTCCAGAGCTAGAAACACGCGCGGCCCAGCCAGGCAGCAGAGAAGCCTCCACTTCTGGCCCCTCCATCCTGCAAACTGCTATGGGGGGGCCGGGGGGGGAGGGGAGGCGCCAGGAAGCTTGGAGGGCCGCAGGGAAGGGCTTTGCGGGCCGCATGTGGCCCCCGGGCCGCATGTTTGAGACCCCTGGTGTATAGAATTAGCACTGCTTAAACTGTGTATCAGAGGTCTTGTACTGCTAACAGAGACTCTCAGTTAGCATAAATGACAGGCGTTCTCCATTTTTGGTCCTATTACCATCATGAAGTTCTATGGTGCCATGGTGTGATGCAAAGTGACATCTGTGAAATCGCAGAGGGCCAAAGACACAACTGTTGACAATGAATGTGAACTCACTTAACCCCAGACACTCGAAAATATGCTTCGTGTAGAGAGGGGAATATAATGAACTGGCCAACAGCTGTACATCTCTGCCCTACACTGTAGAAGATCATCATCAGATCTACCACCGTATGTCGACACTGCTATCCACTAATGGAAATTCTGCTTTTAGGGGCCATGTCTTCAAAGTAGAGGGGATCTAGCTGCACTACTGCTATACAGTCCCAAATGGCCAATGTGCAGGACAGGTATTTTGGGGGGACACACTCACTCTCTCTCCATCCGGGATACTGGCCCCTACATCTCAGCGCCGCTCAGATTTCCGCCAAAAACACGGGAGTTCCCGCTATTCATCACCCTTTAGCGGACGCCCTAAGACGGTGCCCTTGGGTCTGACTTGTGCTCACCAGGGTAGCCGCGGGGGATGCGGATGCGGTTCCCCTCCCCCGGGGAGAGGTGGCAGAGGCACGTACAATAGCCGGCAGCGTTAGGGAGCGAACATCGCGCAGACAAGACGGATAACAAAGCCCAGGGCACCGCTTTGAACACACGGGCAGCTCCCCCCACCCCCCCAATCTAGCAACAGCCGCCTTCGCTTTGGGCGGCAACCCCCACCACGCATCCCGTCCCGTGCACACCCCGTGCAGCCCGCCGCACGAGGGGCCGCCCAGCTGCCCCGGCCGCCGCATTACCTGTGCATGGTGGCCTGGCGCAGAGGCATTAGAAGCTGGGAGCCTTGGTCCCCGCACTAAGCAGCGGCAGGCGCGAGCGTCCCTTCCCGCGCCTCCCCCGCGCAGCAGCCGCAGCACCGGACTCAGCGCGGTCGGAACAACGTTCCATTTCCCGGCGCGCGCGCGCGCTATTCCTAACGGAAGTGGGGATAGCAGCCGGTGAAAGAGTGGCCGCAATGCCTCCTGGGACTTGTAGTTCAACGGCGCCGAAGTCGGCCTACCCAGAAGCCCGTGCGGCCCGGCTGGGCGTCGGTCGATGACGTTGTTGGACGGCGAGCGATTGGCCAAAGGGCAATGTCAGCAGTCGGGGAACCGGCTGTCCCAGGCGCGGTGACACGGAGGAAGCCGGGCCCCACGGGAGCGCTCGCCGGCTGCTGTGGCGTAGTTTGAAACCCCGCTTCGGACCGGGGCCATCGCTCCGGAGCCAGGCGCCCGGGGCAGCAGCCGCAGCAGGGGGAGGATGGAGAAGGGCAGAGTCTGGCGGAGGCCCCGGTGCTGAGAGGGTGGCTAAGCCCCAGGTGAGCCCGAGGGATCGCCCCAGACGCCGCTCCCCTCAGCTGTCCCCTTCCCCCCCCCCACTGCGGCCCCTGGTAGGGGTGCGGGGCCAGTTTTGTGTTACCAGAGGAGGAAGGGGGTGTGTAGGGGGCACACGGGGGGGGCACGGCGGTAGGGGAGGGGTCTTGAGGGGGCACACGGGGGGGCGGCGGTAGGGGAGGGGTCTTGAGGGGGCACACGGAGGGCACGGCGGTAGGGGAGGGGTCTTGAGGGGGCACACGGGGGGGCGGCGGTAGGGGAGGGGTCTTGAGGGGGCACACGGAGGGCACGGCGGTAGGGGAGGGGTCTTGAGGGGGCACACGGGGGGGCGGCGGTAGGGGAGGGGTCTTGAGGGGGCACACGGGGGGGCGGCGGTAGGGGAGGGGTCTTGAGGGGCACACGGGGGGCACGGCGGTAGGGGTCTTGGGTGCGCCCACGGGGGGGGGCGGTGGTAGGGGAGAGGTCTTGGGGGGCACACCGGGCGGTGAGTGGTGTATGGGGGTGGCACAGCGGTGGGGGGGGGGAGCGGGATGCGGAGATATGTTGCTTCTCCCGGATGATTTATGGGTCCCTAGCACAGGCCTGTGTCCTATGTCTGGCCCCACAAACAAAGTGGGCTCAGAAGGGAAGATGTATTCACACAGTCTGGTGCCCTGAATAATAGGCACCTTTTAGATGGGACGTTAAAAACTGAGTCGTGTCTGCTCTCAGGATAGGTTTGGAGGGGTTTTTGGAGGTAAGAAATAAGTGTGTTTATGCTGCTGACCTTGACCAATTTTCCCTATCTTTCCAAGACTCACAGCTATTTATTATTATTTATTGTTATGCCCCAAAGTGTGTTAGATGCTTAAAGACAAATAGATCCCTGTCCCAGAATGCTTACAGTCAGGTTCTTTTCTGCTTTACTGTCAACTTCTTGTTCCCAAAGAAAAAGAGTTATTGTGCTAGTCATATTACAGATTACTAGGTTATTGACTTTTACTAGGTTATATACTAGGCTAGGTGATTGACTAGTCAAGTTAGCATATTTTGTATAGCTAATTATTTATAAAATCTACAGCTGTCTGCTTTAGCAATATTTCTGTGGGGAAGCACAGGCAAAAAAGCATGAGTTTGTGGTTCAGGAAGTCTGACACCATGTCAACAAAAGGATTTGTCCTGTTTCCCTTTTCTAGAAGCAGATCTAAAGCACCCTTGCTCAACTACGCCTCCCAAGAGTTTTAATTGAATTGTTAATCACATTCATTCAGACTTTGTGCAAGGTTCTTACTAAAACCTTCATAATAAAACCTTTTGTGGCTTTCATATGAAATTTTCATTTCAGCAATTACATTTTTCATCCTGTTTGTCTTAACAATATATTTTAATATTGGTAATGAAGGGGGAAATGACTCTGATATGAATATTTTTGGTGAATTGTATCCAGCCTGATCAATTGCATCCTGGATTCATTTTATAATGGCTGATTGCTTATGTAGAAAAAATTAATAAGCTCATAAAAGAACAGAACTATGTGGAAATGTTGGCTCCGTCCAGTTCATGTTAAATCTCATTGCACAGTAAGATAAGAGCTATAAGTCTTGTGCAAATCATTACCAACTTATTCCTCCAAAACATGAATTTTATGTGGAAGGGTAAAGAAGCGCTTCATGTTTCCCATCTGTCTGATTCCCACTTATAAAGATTTACTATTTGTTTCCCTCTGTGGAAATAAACTAATATGCAATAAGGAAATAGATTGTGTTTTTTTATTTACTTTTTAACTTGATTCAGATATTAAGATTTGAACTCTTTCAGAATTAAAAAAAAAAAGTTTCTCAGTCTAATATGCAATTTTTTCTTTCCTTTTATAATTAACCAGTAGATACTGTGACAGACTGACAATATCCTATAATACCCCAACAAACCTTCTGGACTTAAGATAAACTTTATTGAGTTCAGTGAAACCTTAATGTACATCAAGTGTATTAACCCCAATTAAGTATGGTGTTGTGGCTTTGTATGTATGTTCTCTAGCAGGAGGAGGATGCTAATGTACTTACTTTATCAGCCATGCTAATGTACGTACTTTGTTATCAGCCCAATGAAGCCACCCTGAAAAGGTATGCATATAGAAGTTCAAACCAGATTCACCAGGGACCAACAGACAAAGGATTTTTTGATAAATAGCCTGGTTTAAACTGGCTCATGACAACCTTCTTGATTCAGTAAATGGACAAGACTTTGATGACCATGGAGGGCCCCAATACTTAGAGTAGGATTGGAAGGACTTAGTCTACTGAGGCCCCATAAGATGGTGTGCTTGTGATGAGCTGAAACTGTGATGAATTTGTGACCATAAAGTAATGCCTTGGGTAGGGCATTGAAAAACTGCTGCTCCTGCCATAACCCATGTTAGAGCTCAGGTGATGTCTGGTAAGCTTATTAGCATGTATATAGCTTCTTCTGTTGTTTTTAATGTGTTATCTCTAGTGCTTTTAGCCTAATAATAAAATAGGCTTGCATAAAAAGAGGTGAGTGATATCAATAACTATGGGGTTAGTCAGACACACTGTGCTTGGGAAGATTGTCTCTGCTGGGAGTAACACAGTGAAGGCAGGGAATTGTGTGGTGGTAATACCCCAATCAGAAGGGAGTGAGATGTGGGTCTTTACCCAAAAGTGCAATGGCTGGGTAACTGGGAACCTAAGAGTGGGTGCCCTATGCCGTACCACTGAGGGGAAATACAGCTGGTTTTGACATTTATACTGGTGTATAAATGCTTATACTGGTTTAGCTTAATCACTTTTATATTGATAAAACTGTGACTTCACTAGTGCTTTTACTGGCATACCTATGTCAGCAAAATAAATAAATAAAACAATCGTACTCCTCACTGATACCCTGTTTCCCCGAAAGTAAGACATCCCCCGAAAATAAGACGGACTTCCAGTTTTGCCTCTCGCTGTAATATAATGTAATGTAATTTTGGGAGCAAAAATTAATATAAGACACTGTCTTATTTTCGGGGAAACACGGTATAACAATGCCAGTTACATTTTTAAGTGTTGTAGACCAAGCCCAAGAAATCTTTAGATATTCAAATTCTTCTGAAGTTAATTGAGGCTGAGATTTTCACTCAAAACCAGGTCCTGCTCAGCATGCTGTCTCTCTGCACCCAGTGTCAAAAGGCACTGAGGATTCACTTAGAAAAAAGGACATGCACTACGATTTAGCTGGCCCTATACCATCACTTTCTTGAATGTGAACTTCATGATGTAAGTTTACCACCATTCCTGTCTCAGGTGTCTCCATTAGAGAGAACTGTAAAACAGTGACCTGATCCTTTCTACATATATTTGCAAAGCTTTTTGCTTGGATTTGTCCTCCAGGAGAGAATCTGTTTTTGGACTCAGAAGAATTCCAGAACTTGTTTCCTAAATAGCAGCAAATTCTCCTCTGTAATATATATTTTATTTCTTATGTCTTTTATTGACCAGGTTTGGTATGCATAGATAAGTCCTCTTTTCTGTTTTATATGTGCACATGTGTGTCCACACTTCCTATTGACGTTTTTGGCACTGGCCTTGTAAAAAGTGTGCTTCTGATTGCAGCCTTCCATACCTTTTGGGACATTCCTCAATCATCTACTCTCAAATGTGAAGAATTCTGGTAAATGATAACTTTTCAGACAAAAGGAAATTACTTGTCATTCTTCTTCTCTAAGATGTGATATTGATAGTTTTTTTTCACTCACACATCCACCACTCCTCAGCATCTAGAGATTATCTTCCATTAAGCGACAAAAAGTCCTGTGGCACCTTATAGACTAACAGATGTATTAGAGCATAAGCTTTTGTGGGTGAATACCCACTTCATTGGATGCATGCAGTGGAAATGACCAGGGGCAGGTATAAATATGTAGGCAGGAATCCGGCTAGAGATAACGAGGTTAGTTCAATCAGGGAGGATGAGGCTCTTTTCTAGCAGTTGATCACGACTCCAGATCAATGAAGTATAAATGAATGAGTTTTATGAAAGATGGTCTTATGGTTAAGCAGTTAAATGATGCTCTGAAGAATTGGATTCTTCCACTGCTTCTGCCACAGAATTCCTTTGTGACGCTAGACAAGTCATTTAAACCAAACTTTTCCCAGATGGTCACTAATTTTGCTCTTCTTTTTCAGGGTGTCCAAGTTGAGACCTTAGAGTCTGATCTGCACAAGTGCTGAAACGGTGAGTGCATAACTGAAGTCAGTGGAAGTTCTGCTTTGGACATTTAAAATGCTTTATAATGCTAAATATGCTGAATAATCCGGTCCTAAATGTCTCAAATGGGGACACCCAAAATTAGTTGACACTTTTGACTTTACTCTGCCTCCCAAGTTGCTATAGTGGGATAATAATACCCATGCATCTCACAGGAATGTTATGTAAACAAATTAATATGTGTGACGCGCTCAGATAATATAGTGATGAGTGCCTTAGAAAAGCCCATGAAGAAATCAATAATTATGTCTTCAAAGCAGCATTTGAATAATGTGCAGTAAGGGGTGGGCCAGACATTGAACAATGAGAAAAGGAAATACTGAATAGCTGCTCATTAATTGAGTACCCTTTGCTCACTGAATAAGACAGAACTCCTGTGTCAAAGTAGTAAGTGACAATGTAAATAAAAACTGTCATCATGCATATGTAGAAGGGGCCAAATTAAGGTTGCATAGACAACCTAAATTCTGCATTTCGTAACTTTTGAGTAACTTTTGTCTTTGCAATCTCAATGTTCTTTTATTGTAGGTTTTTGTGTGTAACTTTATAGATTTAAAAAAAAACAGTAAAAACAACTTCCATCACATGGCATCATATTAATGCTTTCCTATAACACATAATCAGTAATTGGGAAAAGTGAGTACAGAAAAAAAAAAGATGAATGTAAGGGACAAAATTACTCAAGATAGTTAAGTCCCAGGCAGACTGATGGGGTCTAAATTAGCTGTTATCACTCAAGAATTGAGATCTTGGAGTCATTGTGGATAGTTCTCTGCACTACATTGATGGAAGGGGATTCTCCTGTCAGTATAGCTGCCACCTTTTGGGAAGGTGAAATACCTACCCTGATGGGAGCAGTCCTCCCATTGGCTTCACTGAGGCGCTACAGTGGCGCGGCTGTATTAGTGCAGTTGCACTGCAGCAGCATTGTAAATGTGGACAAGCCCTGAGTACGTTTCCCAGACCTGAAGAAGAGTTCTGTGTAAGCTCGGAAACTTGTCACTCTCACCAACCTAAGTTGGTACTATAAGATATTACCTCACCCACCTTATCTTTCTAGTAAATAACTAAATACACAACCAAGGTATATATCATTCATTTAAAAATATTCTCAATATCTTTCTGAAATTAAATTGGTATCTTACCAAATCTTTTCCTTTGTTCAAACTGTCTAGTTTCTTATGGTAGAAATAAATAATGGTAAAATAGTATGCTTTACTATTAGAAATAATAGAATAATTTTGTATTGGATTGTTACTGCTGTTAATAGAATTGAAAAGTTAGGGCTATATTCTCATCTAGTGAACAGGATGTTGTCACTCATGCTATCTGATATCAAGTACTTGAGACCAAGAAGGTAAAGGAGGGGGAGCCTTATAAATACATTACAAATGTGCCAATGTGTTGTCTTGTGATTATAGTAAAGGACTGTGAGCCAGGTGGATTTTCGTGTCCAGTACCAATTGTGCCATTGACTCACTGTGTAATTTTTTGGACAGATGACTTGGTCACCTGCCTCAGTAAAACTATATGGAAAATTAGGTGAAAAACAGGATTCTTCTGAAAGTCAGGTGATTCATATAAGCTATTCTTATATAAACCTAAAAAGTGTCAGTAAGCTTCCACAGAAACATATTTTGAGCATTCAGTGCTCATTTATTTCATATGTATCTTCCAGAGGTTTTAATGCAGTGGTCCCCAAACTTTTTAGGGTTGCACCCTTCCTTACCCTTGTCCACACTCCCCCACCTTCCTGGAGCCAGGAGCAGGGCTGCGGCTCGGGGCACGGCACTTAATGGGGTAAGGGGCTGGGATTGGAGCTATGGCCAGGGACCCAGGTTGAGGGTGGGGCCGGAGCAGAGCTGGGAGTGGAGTGGAGCTAGGTGGCACTCCTTCACCTCCCACTCTGGCCAGTCCCTCCATTCCCCACTAGGGGACATGCCCCCACAGTTTGAGAACCTCTGTTTTAATGTAATGAAATGTGTTTTTGTCTTACAGTTATGATCCACTTTCATAAGTGAGCTGCATTGGCTGATTGGAGTGAATATATAATAATGAGTGGTGCAGCTTTGGGCATTGAGATAATATTTGTCTTTTTTCTGGCTTTATTCATACTTCATCGGTATGGAGACTTCAAGAAACAACATAGACTTGTGATCATAGCAACGTTGCTGGCTTGGTATCTCTGCTTTCTTATAGTATTTATATTGCCTCTGGATGTTAGTACGGTAAGATTTTCCATTTTTATAAAGTTTAATACGTTATTGCTCTATTAAAAAATCACAAAATACACTACACACTAAGAATACAGTTGTGTAAATCAGTAGAAAATCTCTATAAGACAAAGAATTTTCAATTAAAAAGGGATCTTTAAAAAATTGTAAAGTTGAATAAAATGTCAGCTCAAGTTAAAAATCATATATTTAAAAATAAGTTAATGAATTTTAAAATTCACTGTTTATGCTGTTACTTTTAGTATTTCTCTCAGCTTGAACAATTAACTAATTGATTTCACTCTGTTTTTTCTAGTCAGTTTTTCATCAAGTTTACTCAGTTTTTTTATGCATTAGTTAAGTGCCAAGATGCAACTACTGTACGATTATTTTTTTTTAACTTGCCTTACTAGAATTCAAGGTGAAAAGCCATGGAAACATTAGCATTGAACTTAATTTTGGTGCCAAATTTGATTTGTATCCCTA
Organism: Sternotherus odoratus; assembly: GCA_032164245.1. Classification (NCBI taxonomy): domain Eukaryota; kingdom Metazoa; phylum Chordata; order Testudines; family Kinosternidae; genus Sternotherus; species Sternotherus odoratus. The sequence continues at coordinate 86,458,849 of JAVMKO010000007.1, forward strand.
GGGATACAGGGACACATATTTTGTTCGTTTTTCTTCCATAACTATTTCATCTTGTTCCTAATAGTTGTTTGCATGATTATTTCATTGTCTTCCAGACTATATACAATCGATGCAAACTTGCTGTTAACTCCAGCCCTGCAGAAAGCACCACCGCAATCAGTGGATCTTACCCTACTTCTGCTCCAAGGTAGTAAGGCAGATAAATAAGATCGTTATCAAAATATTAAAAGCATTACCATACATTTTAAGTAAGCAGAAAGGTGCCAGTAAAGAACTAGTACCTGTGCTGGAGAGAGTGCACTCTAAATTGAACATGACATGGTGATTGAAAGCTGTTAACAGGCAATGTTGTGAGGAGGGACAAACATGACAATAAGATCTTGTGATTAAGGTATCTGCAGTTCTCAATGCTTCTATTTTTGTTTATTTTTAATTTTTTAATTTTCTTACCTTTCCTCCTCTACTTTGTCATAGGCGAGACAAGAGAACAGATTTTTTAGAAGGAATTTGAATATGTCAGGAGAGCTGCTTTTGTGAATTTTTCTTTATTCCACAGACCTAATGCTTTATTACAGTTTTCGACCATGAGAGTATGCTTCAGAGAGACAGTCTTTCCTTTATATATGTGTTAGTTATATCCATGACTGTAAACCTCTGTAAATTTCAGACAAGTAATGGCAGGAGCTCTGTATCTGTCTGCTGACAGAGAAGAAATCACACTGAGTTGTACTGTGATTATTGGAGCACTGAAATCATAAAATCCAGATCCTTTTTCTGGCTTTTCCCCATTTGGCCATGAACAAATCTCTTAGCCTTTTTGTGTGCTATTTTCATGTCTGAAAAATTAATGTAATACTCAGAGAAGTGAAGCTTAGTTAATTGTCATTAAGATGTTTTGAGATTCTAGGATGCAAATTAATGTGTGTGTGCAAAAATGTATTATTTCATCACCCCAAAGTGGAGAATATTTAGGTTGTTGAACACCGAAAAGTCGGGAAATACCAGCATTAAGGTGGCATGCCCAGCACTTTTCCCCTTGAAGGGTATGCATTGCTAAACGGTCTTAAATTATAAGACTTTCTGTTTCTCAAATAATGCATTATCCCACTATCTCTTCTTCAACTTTAAATAAACCATTTTTTTTACCGGAGTACACTGTGCATAAGAACAGCCATACTGGGTCAGACCAATGAGCCATAAACCCAGTATCCTGTATTCTGACAGTGGCCAATGCCAGGTATTTCAGAGGGAATGAACAGGACAGATAATCATCAAGTGATGCATCTCCTGTTGCCCATTCCTAGCTTCTGACAAACAGAGACTAGGGACACTTTAGTGCATGGTTTTGCATCCGTAGGCATCCTGGCTAATCACCATTGATGGCCCTAACCTCCTTGAACATATTTAGTTCTTTTTTTTGGATCCTGTTATAGTCTTTGTTCTCACATCATCTTCTGGCAAAGAGTTCCACAGGTTGACTGTGTGTTGTGTGGAAAAATACTTGCTGCTTCCTATTAATTTCATTTGGTGACCGCTAGTTCTTGTGGTATGAGAAGGAGTAAATAACACTTCCTTATTTCTCCAAGCCAGTCATAAGGGGGGAAATGATTGAGGTCTATAAACTTAATTGTCTCTTTTCCAAGCTGCAAAGTCCAAGTTTTATTAATCTCTCCTCATATGGAAGCTATTTCCTACCCTTAATCATTTTTGTTGCCCTTTTATGTACCTTTTCCAATTCCAACATCTCTCTTTTGAGATGGGGTGACCAGATCTGCAAGCAGTATTCAAGATGCAGGCATACTATGGATTTATATAGAGGCCATGTGATATTTTCCGTCATTTTATCCATTATTTTCCTAATGCTTCCCAACATTGTTAGCTTTTTTGACTGTTGCTGCATATTGAGTGGATGTTTTCAGAGAACTATCCACAATAACTCCAAGATCTCTTTCTTGAGGGGTAACAGCTAATTTATACCCCATCATTTTAAATGTATTGTTGGGATTATGCTTTCCAATGTGCATCACTTTGAATTTATCAACATTCAATTTCATCTGCCATTTTGTTGCCCAGTCACTCAGGTATGAGAGATCCTTTTGTAGTTCTTTGCAGTCTGCCTGGGTCTTAACTATCTTGAGTAATTTTGTATCCTCTACAAATTTTGCCACTTCACTCTTTACCCCTTTTTCCAGATCATTTATGAATATGTTGAATAGGACTGGTCCCAGAACAGACCCCCTGGGGGTTCACCACTATTTACCTCTCTCTATTCTGAAAACGGACCATTTTATACCTACCCTTCGTTACCTATCTTTTAACCAGTTGCCAGTCCATGAGAGCACCTTCCTTCTTATCCCGTGGCAGTTTACTTTGCAAAGAGCCTTTGGTGAGGGACTTTTGTCAAAGGCTTTCTGAAAAATCTAAGTACACTGTATCTGCTGGATGAATACTATGATATTTAGATTTTACTATTAACATGTGGTTCTTGGACCTTTTTTATAGAAAACATAAGTGTTTCAAACCATGGAGTTATATCCCTGATGGAATTATGCCAATCTTCTGGCGTGTAGTATATTGGACATCACAGTTCTTAACTTGGTAAGTGAGGCAAATAGATGGCAAAGGCCACAATATATATTCTGAAAATAAAAGTTGCTAGTATTTACAATACACCTTTTAAGATTTCGTTATAGTCTGGCAAAAGAAAATTTGTTTTGAAATCAAATACCTTACAACATTGTAGTTTCAGTAAAATATTTAAACATTTAACTTCCATTAACTAAACTATTTAGATTAACTATTTAATCCTTTAGCCCTAAATAGCTAAAGGATTAAATAGCCCTAAAGGGCTAAATAGAACTTGCAAATAGTTTTCTCATTACACTAATTGATTGCATTTCCCTAGTTAATTTACCCTCAATAGTTATCTCCTGCCAGACACAGTGATCCATTTCAAAAGGATAATGGCCCATCCAAATTAAACAGCCTCTTAGAATTGGTATGCTAATGTACAATTTTTATTTTGCTTTCTGTGTGTATAAATGCATCTTACTTCTGTTCTATTCTGTGCATCTGATGAAGTGGGCTATAGCCCACAAAAGCTTATGCTGAAATAAACTGGTTAGTCTCTAAGGTGCTACAAAGTCTTCCTCGTCTTATTTACAGATACAGACTAACACGGCTGCTAATCTTAAGCCTGTCATAAGTGGAAGTTCTTAGTCTTAAAGGTGTCCATAGATATTAATCTAAACACAAGTTATTTCAAGGTTTACTGTCATCTAGATGTATCTAAAGAGAACACAAATGTAATAGGTTTTGCTAGGAGAACTCTGCAAGGGAAAATTGGCAAATAGGGTAGGATGGAAAAATCTTACATCATTAATGTATTTCTGTTTGGTTCTAGGATACTCTTACCTTTCATGCAGTCATATGCTAGATCGGGAGGGTTCTCCATTACTGGAAAGATTAAAACTGCATTGATTGAGAATGCAATATATTACGGCACTTACTTGCTGATTTTTGGAGCATTTTTAATCTATGTGGCTGTAAATCCAAATTTCAATCTACAATGGTAAGAGTAATACTATTGTAAGTATGTCTTTGCTTTTTAAATGTCTTTGTATTTATCACAATATCCCTGCAATGGGGGAGTTGGGCAGTATTAATCTAACCTAGAATTCTGATTTGCTCTAGACTTTCCCTGAATATACCACTATTTCTATTGATTTTTCAGGAAAAAGTGTGTGTGTTTGTAATTTGTATGTGGTTTAGTCTGATTGCCAGTATTTCCTCTATAGCACTTGCTTTTCAGATGGCATCTCTGGAAAAAAATTTATTGATCAGGTTTTTTTAGGAAGACTGTATTGTTTAAACATTTCCAGGATCACATTTAAATTTTTGATCTGGGACTTTATCAGCAGCAAACTTTTGAAATGGAAGACTTCATTCAGTAAATGTCTTTTCAAATCCTGGAATATAGTATTTACAAAGAAACCTGCGAGCATTAAAAAAGACACTTGAATATATGGAAAATAGTACAAATAAATATAAACCTCTGCCATCGTCTCTGGCGTGGTAGTCTTGCTCCAGCAAGTTTGCTGCTGGGTTTTCTGATTTATTCTTTCCTCCTGCATGCCCGCCTGCACACTAAGCTTCAGTGGCAGGAAAAGGTGACTCTAGTATGTTGTTTTTCCCAGTGTAGTCTGCCTGTCAGCACTCTGTATGACTGTACCTAGTGAACAGCTCTCGCGTTGCTCCTTAAAGGCAGAGGTTTTCTAGGGGATTTTGTTTCAGGATATCTTTGCCATCTTCTCCTTTTCTCCCAAGCTTGGTCTTTGTATGATAGACAAGAAGATCTTCAAGGGCAGTTTGTTAAAGGAAGCTGGGGACTGTTCTAGCCTGGTGGCAGATACTCATCCCTTTCAGTGCTCTAACATGGGATGTGGGCGATCTGCAAGAAAAACCTTTGGCCTATTTCAGAGATTTGGAAGATGTAGACAAGGCCAGCAGTTTCAAGTGTGACAGAGTAGAAGATTTCCTTTCAGAATAGACAAAATTACAGATAGGAAACTAGTCCTGCTTCTGTGTATGTGAAAATGTAATTACTTACTGGAGGTCACTCTTCTGTTTTAGGAATCAGCTTCAGACAATTGGGATAGCAGCTGCCAACACATGGGGTCTTTTCCTTCTCGTGTTGTTGTTGGGGTATGGTTTGGTGGAAATTCCCCGTTCTCACTGGAATGGAGCAAAAAGGGGGTACCTTCTCATGAAGACTTATTTCAAGGTTGCCAAACTGATGACTGAAAAAGCAGATGCAGAGGAGAACTTAGAGGATATTATGGAGGTGAACAAGCTAATTTAAGAAATATAAAGCTTAATTATTCATCTTTAATTCCACATGTTCCTCCTTCTGAGGAAATCTTAAATAATATGAGCCTACTTTAGAAAGTTACTGTCATGAAATTATGGAAGTGCCCAGAGGTCCCAGTTGGGGTGCTAGATATTGTATAAAATCAGAAGTAAAAATAGTATCTGCTCTGAAGAGCTTACAAACTGCTACATGCTGGTAATTTGATATAGTATGTCAGCAATGAGAACAACAGTCATCAAATGTTGACTCTTGGAACAATGCTGATCAATAAGGGGTACATGCATGACGATTTAGTGCACAGACCCTATTAATATTCATGCAGCTTACACTGTTAGCACTTGTGTGCACTACTTCAAAACTTTCTTTCATAAAAATCTATCTTGTAATAAGAGATTCAGGATCTGTTTCTTGGTGCTATTTATACTACTATTTCATGAGTGAACAGAAGATGTATTTGTTTTCCAAAGAGATTCTCCTGAGAAATGCACTACCAGTATTCTTCATTCCTATGACTTGCCACTGAACAATAGAATCAAATCTTCTATTAAGAGCAAAGTGTGAATCAAATAAATTTGACAGCGAGTATTTACTGTCTTGGTCATGGGCACTAGAACATAAAATTATGCATTCAACACTTGTGGGGTTTTGTATGGTAACTCTCTTCCTACATATATGTGATAAAATGGCAGCAGAAACTTCATCTCCTTATTCTGGGGATGTTTTGGTGACAGAGATACGAACAATTTTGCAGATTTGTGAACTGAAAATTACACTTTCTGAGCCTTTAGAACTTTCTATATTCAATCATAACTGTTGCCTGAAAAGCACTCCTGTCTAGAGGGATTGCTGACCAATTTTAAGGTCCAATATCTGCAATCCACAAGAACTACAACACTCAGGGTGTCATTAGTTCTAGAAAGTAAAGCCAGAGCTAAAATGTCTAGTATCTGAAAGCTGCTTATGATTTTAAAGTTTGAAATTTTATGGACCTACTCTGAAAGTGAATGCACTATGCCTTGGAAATCTGATTCACATGATATAATACATTCCTTTATATCGGTGAAATTCTCAAGGGCAATAATACCTGAGACCTCAAACAATGCTGACACTAGCTCAGATAATTCAAATATAGATCTCCAGATAAACTTGTCACTGGTACACCAGAGGAACTGTAGATTTCAGTCTTCCTATAGGAGCACAGAAAACACCCTTAAACTCATATAAAAGTTATTTTGTGCATTACCAATAGAATGGAGGAAGATATCTGATTCTCCCCCATCTCTTTGACCTGTCCAAGACTGGTGCATCACTGAGTTCTTGGCTGGAAAAAGCTGTGACAAAACTTGCCTGTGTGAAAGGCATCATCTTCCATATAATCAGCTGTTATTGATGCTTGTCAAACATTCTCTGAAATGTGGCAATCAGAGATGAGAGGGCAATACCTAGGCAGAAGGATTACCGGATATTCAAAAACTCCTTAGTGGCAACAAGGGCATTCTTTGAAGGAATCTTGGATGAGTCACTTTCTGCCACTTCTTAAGTTTACTTCCCACGTGAGTCACCACAACAAATACCTAAAGCCACTAGCAGTGTACCCTGGCTCATTTTGCATGCCTTATAACTCACTCACATTGAGTCACATACCAGTATTAAACAATACATGACAAAAGCAGGCAAGAATAAAACTTATTTCCCATCCCTAAATTAAAACAAAAAGCATTTTCCCCTCAATGTGCCTGCTTAAAAACAGACCATCAGTTTCTGTTTTGTGTGCACAGGCAGACACGATAGCGTTCATAGGTCTATTTGATGCCAAGAGTTTTTCTGATTTACTTTCTGATACTATAGGAAATATTGTGAAATTATTTTTTGTTGATTGCGTAATAAAGCTCATCAATATTGGTAAGAAGTTTCAAAATTTGTAAATAATTGGGTTGACAAGAACCTACTAGTACCTCACATAAAATTTCCCCTTACAAGCTTTTAGCCACTTCATACAGTGAAATGGCATGTAACATTTGTGGCTTGTGTTTTTTTTTTGTTTGTTTGTTTTTAAACAGGAGGTCCGTAAAGTGAATGAGAGTATCAAGTATAACCACCCTTTGAGAAAATGTGTTGATACAATATTGAAAAAGGTAATTAATGAATTCTGACGTTTTAGAGCGTTGCTCTTTTGTAAGTTCCTGAACATATCAAAACCTGACTTTAGCCCTTTTTAGACTCTCGTCCAATGTTAGAATTTCTTTTCTTTTGGTTATTTTGTTTCAATAAATGAAAATCTTTTGAAAGCCTATTATTCTTAAAAGCTCAGTTGAATACTAGCTGTCCTAATTACATTGTTATGAAATGTGAAATTATTAAATTGGGATTCTGTTTACAGTATTAACTTTTCTCTAGAATATGGAAAGCAAGCACATATTTTTTTAACATAGTATCTTTTTAAAAAGATTTTTATCTTGATGAGCTGCTGATCTAACACTTGAGTTATAATTTATAATTTCTTGTTTATAAGAGTCAAACGCACTATTGCAATGACAGCTGTGTAGTATGGTGTATATAATTGCTTGTTTTCTATAAATACTGTTTGAGCTATTATTTGGTGGCTCATATATTTTTTTCCAAATCTAGCACTAAAATTACGTTGTAAAGGATAACTGAAAAAGATAAGTTCTTTCTGCTTCTATGTGCTGTATCCTATTCTAAATTTATTCTTTTAAACTTGAATAAAATACATTTTTCTTTAACAAGATGTGTCTTTTGGATATTTTTAGAACGTGATCATTTACATACAGGGAAATGCAGACTCCATGTTCACAAGTGAATCCTTTGCAGTATCGGAGGGGAAAGAAATTTAATATTTTAAGTGAAATGCATTTCAGTTGCATCTACTGTCCAAAAAAATATTTTAAGACTTCAATAAAAGACCATATCCTACTGGTGATGTGTGTTCTGCTTCCATAAACGAAACATTTTCAATTATTTTCTTTTTCCCGTCAGTGTCCTACTGAATACCAGGAAAGAATGGGTAGGAATATGGATGACTACGAAGATTTTGATGACAGGCAAAACAACTATCCAAGTGAGAAAAGTTTGGTCAAACTTCACAAACAGGTAACTCGATAAGTTTCTTTTGCAACATCATGCCTCTTGCTAACTTATTTATTTAAGACCATTGTTTTAAAATAGTCGACATTTAAAATAAATGGAGATCCTTAATTTGCATGATTATTTTATTCTGCTTGTAAAACTGTATTCTATTTCTGATAGTGGAAGAAAACATGTATTAATATATGAAATTCTAGAGGAATAAAAATTGCTTGTCCCATGATATGTTGTAAGTAGATGTGATGAGGCATAGCACTATACGTGGTGAATCGAAGAATGTCAATTAGAAATTTGTAGTGAAAGCGTAATAAACTCATTGGGGAGATAAAGAAAATGGTGGGGGAAAGAAATGCTCAGTTTTGAAATACTCCTTTCATATTTCTTTTTATGAATAGAATTAAATACGCACAATCAAAAAATAGGCAGAAGTCATCTTTGTGCCTGTTACTCCTTTTCAACTTTTGCAACTAGTCAAAGTTCCAGGCCCTGTGAATTGTTCCAGTTGGGAGTAGAAATTGATGATGGAATCTTAATCAGCGGAATCTTGTCTGTTTACAGGGAATGTACAAAGTCCTGCTTCTCCAAATACAGGAGAAACTAAAAGCAAAAGTCGTAGTTTCTTAGCCCTGGTCTACATAGAGGGAGGGGATCGACCTAAGATATGCAACTTCAGCTATGAGAATAGCATAGTTGAAGTCGACGTACGTAGATCAACCTATGGCGACATCTTCACTGCGCTGAGTCAACTGCTGCCGCTCCCCCGTTGACTCTGCCTATGCTTCTTGTGGCGGAGGAGTACAGGAGTTGATGGGAGAGCACTCGGGGATTGATTTATCGCATCTAGACTAGACTCAATAAATCAACCCCTGATATGGCAGGTATTGTAGATATACCCTAAACCCTTTCAGTCAGCACTCCTGACTCAGAACCTTTCTCTAGACTTTTCCCAGGCTTACAGGCTGGTGCTTGGTTTTCTTGCTCTCCTGAGGATAATTCTACATTGCAACTAGGAGGTCTGATTGTAACTTGTGTAGGAATGCTGCAAGCAAAGCTCCACCCAGGACTCTGGAACCATATATGAGTAGCTATCCCATGGTGCCACAACTACACTGCTGATGTTATTCAGCTAGCTTTGATTTAACTAGACCAAAGCTAGTTTGGATATGTGTACATCTGCTACAGTCACACCTCTCATTTAAAGTATAGACATACCCTAAGTGTCTCAGGCCAAATCTACGCAATAGAGTTCATTTGACACAAATTATGTTGACATACTGCTGCAAGCTTTTGTATACAGTAAACCCTCGATTTAACGGACCTCGATTTAACGGACTTCGGATGCAACGGACAAAATTTCTGAGCAAGTCTGATGCATCCGAAATCCATTTCTCGCGGGCTGGCTGCCGGCTGCCGGCCAGGTCCAGGGGGCGGGCGGGCTGGCTGCCGGCTGCCGGCCAGGTCCAGGGGGCGGGCGGGCTGGCTGCCGGCTGCCGGCCAGGTCCAGGCAGCGGGCGGGCTGGCTGCCGGCTGCCGGCCAGGTCCAGGCAGCGGGCGGGCTGGCTGCCGGCTGCCGGCCAGGTCCAGGCAGCGGGCGGGCTGGCTGCCGGCTGCCGCCCGGGTCCAGGCAGCGGGCGGGCTGGCGGGCTGGCTGCCGGCTCCCGCCCGGGTCCAGGCAGCGGGCGGGCTGGCTGCCGGCTCCCGCCCGGGTCCAGGCAGCGGGCGGGCTGGCTGCCGGCTCCCGCCCGGGTCCAGGCAGCGGGCGGGCTGGCTGGCTGCCGGCTGCCGCCCGGGTCCAGGCAGCGGGCGGGCTGCTGCTCCGACAGCTCGTTTTTTTTTTAATTAAATAACAGACTTTTTGATTTAACGGACACCCCCTCGCCCGAATTAGTCCGTTAAATGGAGGTTTTGCTGTATCACTCGGGTGCATGTACACTTGGCTGTTTGTGTTGTCGCTGTTCATTCTCACTCCAAATAGTTCATCAGTGGAAAATGTGATACGTTGTAGGTAATATCCCAGCATTCCCTGCACCACCATCCTGTTCAATATTTTGTTAAACATTTTTGCAGTGCTTTGTGGGATAGCAGCAATTTGCCCAGGAACTTCTGGGAACTAAAGGTCAAGTTTCCATCCCATAATGATTGTTCTATCTCATAACTTTTGACATGTTTTTTAAAATTCCCAGTCTTACATGCTGCTTTTTCAGTCTGTCATCTGCCTAACAGGCATGGACCCTGTAGAGCTCATCAAAATTTTATTACTAATACAGGATGCACTATTCTCCCTTGTGGAACTTGAATGAGTATTACTACAAGTGGGGATGTGATGAGGAAAAAGAGATGTGGAATATCACAATAACTGGATGCTGGGCACGGTGAATAAAAATGCCAGGTTGCTGCTGGCCTTCATGGACTAATTCCACACAGTGGTTTGCCACTTCTGGGCCTGAGAAACAAGCAGTGATTGGTGGGATCACATTGTAATGGAGGTTTGGGCTGACGAGCAGTGACTGCATAACTTTCAGATGTGAAAGGCCACGTTCCTGGATCTGTGTGCTGAGCTTGCTTCAGACTTTGCGTACAGGATACCAGAATGAGAGCTGCATTGACAGTGGAGAAGCAAGTGGCCATCCATATCTGTGGGTTTGCAATGCCAGATTTCTGTCAGTCAGTGACCAATCAATTTGGAGTTGGAAAATCCACAGTGAGAGCTGTTGTCATCCAAGTGTGCAAGGCCACTAACCATTTCCTGCTGCATAGGACTCTGACTATTGGCAATATGCAGGAATTCAGAGTCAATTTGCAACAATAGGGCACGTATCCCTGTTCTGGCATCACCTCACCTTGCTAGTGGATACATAGAAAAGCATCCCTTTCTGTTTGTTTGTTATGAAAGTGCTAGTGGATTACGGCTGACATTTTACTGATATCAGTGTGGCCTGGCAGGGGAAGGTGCATGAAACTCAGATCTTTAAAAACAAAGGGTTTTCCAAAAGCTATAAAAGGGAACATTTACAGTAAGCAGTACCATTGCACAATACTGAAAAGCAGTACTATTGCACAGTACTGGGGGGCGGGGGAAGCACAGTACCATTGGCAATACTGAAATGCCTATAGTCATTCTGGGGACCCAGCCTACTCCTTGTGAAGTCATACACTGACTACCTAGACATCACCAAAGAAAGGTTCAACTATTAGCTCAGCAGGATGACTGTTTAACGTGCTTTTGGCAGATTGAAGTGTCGCTGGTGCTGTTTACTCACTAGCTTAGGTATCCGTGAGGCAAAAATACTCATCATCATAGCTGCGTGTTGTTGTGTACTCCATGATATCTGAGAGGCAAAGGAAAAAAGGCTGCTGGAGGGGTGGGGTGGACTGGTTGCTGAATTTTGAACAACCAGACACAAGAGTTATTAGAAGTGCCAACCATGGAGTGATACAGCTCAGGGAGGCTTTAAAAGACTACTTTAGCAGTCAGCCACAGCAGTGTTATGTGATGCTTTTATGGACTAGAATGCCTTTATGTGTATGGTGAGTTACTGACTCGCATTATGAATTCTGTAATGCAGCAGTTATGCTTGGTGGAAGTTAACAAATGTATTGTTTCCAAAAATAGAACCTTTATTATGTGTAAAGAAACAGGAAACAAAATTAAAGTGCAAAAACACAAGGTAATGATATTTTAGTAGCACTGTAACAGGGTAACCAGTATTGTAAAAATCCAAATAAACAATAAGCATTTACATATTAAAAATGTTTGTCATGTTACGAAATATGTAATGCATTGTGGCTGATCTTGTGGTTTTCACAGGTTGTTGTATGTATAGTTATTCTTCTCATTTTTCCTTTGGCATGGAGTGGTAGGAGTAAGGGTTCATACCATGCTGCAATGTGTTATGATATGGGGGTGGGGAGAAGGCGGTATGTGGAGCAGTGACCATGGATTAGAAAGGCTGCTGAGTCTGGGGTCTCTGGACATGTCAGTAGATAGTGCTCTTCAACATCTGAGTCCCGTAGCAAACCCTTGATATTCTGGTGCACTACTCAATGCACCTTTCAGACCTTCTACCCCTCTTGAAGCAGCTGATCTCTTCATTCTTTGCCCTTCACCATGGTCATGGCCATATGGCCCCTTCCAACTCCTTTGTTCATTGCCAGTAGCTATAGATGGCTGGAGGATTGCACAGAACATACCCTCCTAGTCCACTTCATTCTCCTCTTGAAAAGGTCAGATGTTCAGCAGATGTGAGGGGGCACCTCTCAAGCCACCACACCAGAGGGTTTCTGATTAAAACAGGTACCTTTAAGATTTACAGTCACAACAGAAAGGGAAAGATAAGTCTCAACATTCCCTCTAAATACCTTTAGAAAGAAATGCCAATTGTCACTGTAGCTTTTGAGTGCCTCACTACAGCTCCCCTGTACAGGTCAAACTATGGTGAGCAGGCCCTGGCCTACCATGAAAGGAGGAGGGTGTATTGTTTTAACTCAACCCTTAACACAGTTTAACTCAGCTCAAAATACACCTACATGTGTAGAGTTTAACAATCTTTTTCTCCTATTTCTTGGAGCAAGTGTTCTATAACTGAAACTTTGGGGTTTGTTTACTATAGGTAATCTATTCAGTTCAGAGACACCGTCGTACACAGGTGCAGTGGCGAATTCTTTTAGAACAAGCATTCTACTTGGAGGATGTGGCGAAAAATGAAACCAGTGCAACTCGTCAGTTTGTTCATACTTTTCAGTTCCAAGAACCTGAAAACAGAATTACCCGATATTTCTACACACCAACTGTTGGTATGTGTTGTCATACAAATGTTGAGTACCTAAATGACTATAACTCATGCTTTCCTGTAGAGAGCATGGCATTTTTTCCTCCTAGGTGAGTAATATTCACCTATAGTAGTAATAGGCAAATGTGCATCCCCTTGTGCTCATGTGCTGGAATAGACACACTGCCTCCCCCAGTTGCCAAAAGCAGTTATATTTCTGATGATAAACTTAATTAGAAGGTAAAGTAAGAACACTTAGATACTACCATATAATGGCCACCTCTATAGAAATTCCTAACGATTTTTCCTGTACACTACAGGAAGAAAAACAAGTTGCAACATTAGCAAGCAACACATCTGGAAAATTATCCAGCAATAACTCATCCAGTGCAGGTCATGCTGCCTTCCACAATCCTAGAGAGGGCTGCCTTCAGACCGCCATACCTTTAAATTGTCCCAGTACCATTGCTGTGACTTCTCCACTATCTCCTCATAGAAGAGTTGAGGGCATAGGGAAAAGATGTTATTTTCTCACTGTACCGGACACTTGGAGCCGGAGCCCCATCCCCATTCTGTTCCTTCTTTAGGAGATGCCTCCTCCTAATCCAGTTTCCATTTCCAGTTTATCAGGGAACTAACCCACTATAGAATGATGCACTGTGAACCTGCCAAACGCAAGAACATGAATTTAATAACTTAACTTACTCTCTAGGTCCCTGAGCTGTGGAGAGAGAGGCAAAAAACCCATACCAGGCCAATCTGGCAATTTGGGGAAAATGTCTTCCTACTGTCAAAAAGGTGACTAGCCTGATGCCCACAGCAAGGGGCAAAAAACCAGTCTTACTCTAATCCCAAAGGGAGGAGCTGCTGTGCCTGGATGAAGCATAGTTCCTCAAGCAAGTGGAAGGATTAATAAGACCTCCCTTTGGGTGGCAGGAGCCAATAGTCTTATTTTACACCGTTCTGATCAGCCAGTCGCTAAGGAACACCTCCCATTTCACCTCCCCAAGCCCATGAGGAGAAGAGAAGAAAGGTGGAGTGTACTGCAGTCATTAAAGGAACCCAGGGTTTTGTTTTCTTTTGTTGTCCCAGACACAGGCTCCCCAAGTCTGGAGCTGTGAATTATGGGAAACACAGCTAGTATCTTTGCTAGTTTAGACCGTAATTATGCTAGCATATATTCAAGCATACATTTTATGCACAGAGTATTTTCCCAGATGATTATTTAATATTCAATCCTCTTAATTGAAACACTGAAAAATCAATCGTTCTGAATATACTGTCCAATTCCCATAAGCAACATAAACCACAGAATCTTTGTTTTTGTTTGTTTTTTGGAGGGGCACCTGTTACCAGCCCAATTAGAAGTTTATACATGTATGCATACTTTATTTTTAAACATGAAATTAGCTTTTTCTATATATGTGTTGCATAGTTTCAGAAATAATAAGTTAGGCCTGAGACAAAGTTATAGGTATCACAAAATCAATGAGTTCTTCTTAGAGTTACCGTCTCCACAGATTTCACTCTTGGTGCTTGAGAGAGGATTCTTTTCAGCTAGCCATGTCAGTTGCCTCAACAATGCTATTTTGAAAATGTCCTTCACTTCCTATTTCTTATGTAAATTGTATTAATCTGCTATTTATTGGGTTTTTTTCCAGAATGGTACTGGGAATGTCTCCTTCGGCCATGGTTTTACAGAATTCTTGCTATTGTTTTGGCCACATTCTCTGTAATTGTTGTGTGGTCAGAGTGCACATTTTTCAGCACTAAACCTGTTTTGTCCTTGTTTGCTGTCTTCATACAACTGGCAGAAAGAACGTACAACTATATTTACATAGAGGTCAGTTTGGAATGTTCACTTAACAATCTTATACAGATTTTAGTTCCTAGAGTAATGAGAAAGATCAAGAATCAGAGAGGTAGCCGTGTTAGTCTGGAATAGCAGAGGTAACAAAGAGTCCCATGGCACCTTAAAGACTAACTAAAGTATTGGAGCATAAGCTTTCGTGGGCTAATACCCAAAGATCAAGTCGATTAAACTTAGCCCTGGTAATCTATTATCTATGAAAAATTAACCTCGGACTACTGAACCACAAAAGGTCTGTAAGTTACACAGGTACTAAGACCAATTTTGTGGCAATGTCCCCACTTCGTTGCCCCCACTCTATTCCAAACGGTGGAGTCTGGCCCAATTCAGTCATCTGTAGGAACATAAAATTGGAGTAACTTGGTCTAGTTATGTAGACATGGGTTGTTGGCATGATATGTGGGACTCCTCATTCTCTTATCATCTGGGCTGGTTTCTTTTTCAAGGTTCTCATGTGTGCGATATTTAGGAGTTGTAAGTGGCTTAAGAGACACATACTTTATAAGAACTGAGCCCATTTGCGGTATGGTGATAAAAATACAGGAACTTTAAAACACCTGTTTTATTATTAGATGGTCCTGTATAAGTCAAGGAAGAGCTCCCAAGCTACTTATGGTAGTTTACTATTAATCTATTTCTTTTTTTGTTCAACTTATCACCATTTGTCTAATTGTAGTTGGACCCAGTTTAACTGCAACTACATCAATAAATGCAGCTTTTAACTTGCTTTATTTTACACTGTGGAAATAGGAAAGGCTATTGTTGGGTAGCCCTTTTAAATCCTTCTTATCTATTTAAAAATACACTTCATGCTTTTGCAACTTAGTGGAGCTAACATGTTTGTTCCTCAAAAATATGATTTCATTGCTGTATTTAGTTAAGTACATCTTGTATGCAGTACATAGACAGCATTGTATATTGGCCTGTATAGGCTAAATTTATGCATTAGTTATGTTGTAATTCCATGACACAATAGAAATAAACAATTTTGCCCGGAAGTCTCTTGTTGCTGTAGTCTAGTATTGCAGCAGTTATTTTGATATAATTGTAAATTTGAAAAAAATATTAAAAATGAATATTTTTGTTTCTAGATGGCTTGCTTCCTTACCATCTTCTTCTTAAGTATCTGTGTTTACTCAACTGTCTTCAGGATTCGTGTATTTAATTATTATTATTTAGCTTCGCACCATCAGACTGATGCATACAGTCTGCTTTTTAGTGGCATGTAAGTACACCATATATTCAGTGGCTGTATATATATTGTTTCTGGGACTGCCTCTTAAATAATAAATAATGAATTTTAAATCAAGAGTGTTTCAGATATAACCCTTGATGATCATAGTTGCAATTTATTCAGCATTTTGTTTTTTAAAAGCCACCTCATATCTAATTGTAATATTATTCTTTAGATTTTATTTTATTAAGGGGGAAAATTGCTTAAAAGCTGCTAACTATTACATTTATACAGGCTATTCTGCCGTTTAACTCCACCACTGTGTCTGAATTTCTTGGGTTTGACTCACATGGATTCATCAATCTCTCACAAAAACACTCAGGCAACTGCATATACATCAGTAAGTATAGAGAGCATTTCTCTTGATACAATATGACTTAACAGTCAGAAAAACATTAATAATGAAATGTTTACTGTAAAAACATAATTCTAGATCTTGTTGCCTACTCAGTATTAAAGCAGGATACAATTAATTACTTCTGAGGGAATTCTGTGCCAAAAAATTAAAATTCTGTGCACAATATTTTAAAATGTTGTGTATTTTATTTGTCAATAAATGTGGAGACACCTTGCAGTCTTACCCTTTCCCCTCTGACATGGATTTGGTGGTGAGGCTGCACACAACCCTGACATAGCGCTAGAGCCAGCCCTCCCAGGAAACACCCCCCGCGGGGCCCTGCCCCACTGTGCCACACACATCAAGATAGCAAGCAAGAGGAACAGTGTCTTGCCTGCACGCTCAGCCCTCTCCCTCCTACCCCCCTCCCCCTGATTTTGGGGTGGTGCAGACAGGCTCAGCCCAGCAGGATCCAAGTGTGAAAGGGCTTAGGTTGGGGGATCCAGGTGTGGAGTGAGAGGGTTCAGTGTGGGGCAGTCTGGGTACAAGCAGTTCGGTGGGGGTTCCATGTGTGTGTGGGGAATCTGGATGCACAGAGATTCATTGGGGGATTCTGAGTGCCGGGGGAATGGGACTTTTCAGGGGGTCCAGGTGAAGTTGATTGGGTTCAGCAGGGGAGGGATGGTCTAGGTGTTTGTGGCTTAGCGGGGTTGCCTGGGTGCTGGGGGAATGGGGCTTGGTTGGTTGGGGGTCTGGGTGCAGCTAGTTGGGATAAGGTGGGGTGGGGATCCTGGTACAGAGGTACATAACTGCATTCAAAAACAAAACAATGTAAAACTTCAGCGCCTACAAGTCTGTTCAATCCTACTTCATGTTCAGCCAATCACTAAGACAAACAAGTTTGTTCACATTTATGGAGATACTGCTGGCTGCAAAAGTGCCATGCAAATGCCTGTTCTCAATTTCTGGTGACTTTTTAAGTAAGAAGCAGGCAGTATTATCTCCTACAAATTGTAATCAAACTTGTTTGTCTGAGCAATTGGCTGAAGTAGGACTGATTGGATTTGTAGGCTCTAAAGCAGGGGTCAGGAACCTTTTTGACTCCGAGAGCCATAAAAGCAAAATATTTGGAAATTTATTTCAGTAAGAGCCGTATAATATATTTTAAGACTGAATTCAAGTAAATGTGAGTATAATAAGCCTCTGAATTTATTCTTTTAAATCAGGGGAAGGGAACCTTTTTGACTCAGAGAGTTATTTAAAATTTAAATAATGTTGTTATAATTATTTACCATTAATGCGACTTCTGGTGCTGCATGGATTTGCTGATGGCTTTGCAAACGGCTTATCTCTGCTCCCAGCCCAGGCTCCCCTCCATGCTCCCTTGCAAACGGTTTATCTCTGCTCCCAGCCCAGCCTCCTCTCCATGCTCCCTTGCAAACGGCTTATCTCTGCTCCCAGCCCTGCCTCCCCTCCATGCTCCCTTGCAAACGGTTTATCTCTGCTCCCAGCCCAGCCTCCTCTCCATGCTCCCTGGCAAACGGCTTATCTCTGCTCCCAGCCCAGCCTCCTCTCCATGCTCCCTTGCAAACGGCTTATCTCAGCTCCCAGCCCTGCCTCCCCTCCATGCTCCCTGGCAAACGGCTTATCTCCGCTCCCAGCCCTGCCTCCCCTCCATGCTCCCTGGCAAACGGCTCCCTCCCCCTGCTTACTTGTTCGCTGGGTCACGCTGCTGTGACCGAACTCCAGCGAGGGAAGGAGAGGAGTGACACGCCCCCCAGCCTCGCTTTCAGAGCCGCGCCACACCGCCTCCCCCGCCCCCAGCCTCGCTTTCAGAGCCGGGCCACACCGCCTCCCCCGCCCCCCAGCTTTGCTTTCAGAGCCGCGCCACACCGCCTCCCCCGCCCCCCAGCCGTCACAGCAGCGCCGCGAGCCAGATGACAGGCTCAAAAGAGCCACATCTGGCTCGCGAGCCATAGGTTCCCGACCCCTGCTCTAAAGTTTTATGTTTTATTTTTGAATGAAGTTATTTTTTTGTACATAATTCTATATTTTTAAGTTCAACTTTAATGATAAAGAAATTGCACTACAGTACTCAGGTGAGTTGAAATAATCTATTTTAGTTTTTACAGTGCAAAAATTTGTATTCATACAAAGTGAGCACTGTAAACTTTGTTTTGTGTTGTAATTGAATCAATATATTTTAAAATGTAGAAAACGTCCAAAAATTGATTGCTAACTCATTTTTTCACTTATCAACATTCATTACAAATTACAGTAGACTCTCGATTATCCAGGATGATAGGGAAAAAATTAATCCTGGTTAATACAATCCCGGATAATCACCATCCATAGGAAATATAGGGGAGGGGGGTTGGTTCACCAGCCACCCTGCACCAGGGGGAGGGGATATTGGTTCACTGGCTGCCCTGCCCCTGGTGGGGTTTTTTTGTGTGTGTGCTTGGGGCGGCAACAAAGCCAGAGCTGGCCCTGCGAGTTATGCATATTTTTTTTGTCATCCTGGTTAATCCACATCCTGGTTAATCCAATCCTGGATAATTGAGAGTCTACTGTAGTTATTACCAAAAGTTATGTAACTATTTAGAGAATGGATAACTTATTATATTGTAACTGGGCCTATGGGTGAGAAGGTGGTAAATTCTAGACAGACACAAAAAGGATGGATGCAACTGTCTTATCTTTGTACTAATCAATATTTTTTGCTTCAGATAATGGGCTCTATGAGAGTGTTGTCCTTCATTGCAGATGGGTTTTATATATATTATCCCATGCTGGTTGTCATTCTCTGCATTGCCACTTACTTCAGGTGAGTAATTGACAGATCTGTAGTCCCTTGCATTTATAATTTACTTACATTTTGAAATCAGTGCTAAGTCACTTCCCCCACTCTCTCCAGCTGCATCATCATGTTAACTCAAACTATTAAAAATGAGACTGTAGGTCAGCCTAGCATTTTAGAATCTGCAGCTTTTAGATGGGAATACATTTTTTTAAAAATGCCTAAAAAGCTGAATGATTAGTAAAATGTTGAACCATTTGCCAGAGCTCGACAGTCTGAAAGTGCAAAAGTTGCATTAAAAAGTTTTTCACACCCCAAATAAACTGTTAAATCTACTTAAAAACAAGCAGATTCTCTCTCTGAACAAAGAGCAACAGGAGTCACCATGGAGAGAATGCAAAGATGGTTTCGGGCCTCCTGATTCCAGGGCCAGACCAGTCCCCACTAAAAGTTAGAGCAGCGTTCTCATCTGGTTGCCCATGACTCCATGAGGCTGTGTTAGCAGCCAGGGGTCACTGTGGCATAAGGATACCCAGAACATAACTCCTGCACTGGAAGCTAGGAGTTTACATAGGCTCCTCTATAGTAATTCATACTTGTCATTTACACAGAGGGTAGGGTGACAGACAGCAAGTGTAAAAAATTGGGATGGGGGTTGGGTGTAAGAGGAACCTATATAAGAAAAAGACTCAAAAATAGAGACAGTCCCTATAAAATTGGGACATCTGGTCACCCTAACAAAGGGGAATCCTCAATGTTTTTATAGTAGTATCAAAGATCTGACACAACAGCTATAATTTTAGCATTTGAGAGATTACTGCAAGCAGGTGCATTTCTTGTTTTAAGTTACTTGCAGTAGTGATGGGAGGGAACGCTTCTAATAAATTGTAAGCATCCTTCCATTCTGCTGTATTTCTAATATAACATAATTGAAAGAATTTTTATGGGCTGATGCATGCCTTTCATTCACAATCTGGGTCTAAGTACCTCCTTAGTGTTCTGAATTTTCAGCTTGTTTACTCAGCAAAATAAATGATGTCCCTTTTAAAATTTAGGATGCCAATATGGAATGCTCTTCTCCCTTGCATACTATAGTGCAGTTTGTTTATGAATTAAAACTTTTTTTTTTTATCCTTTCTGTTTTTACCAGCCTAGGAACTCGTTGTTTGAATCTGCTGGGGTTCCAGCAGTTCATGGGAGATAATGAGATGACCTCTGACTTCGTTGATGAAGGAAAGGAGTTAATCAGAAGAGGTAATATGGGTACAATAAATGTATCTAAAATCTATATATATAAAAGTCAAATGGTGTATGCGTGTGTGTGTGTGTGTGTGTGTATGTATGCTGCCTTACTCCTTCCGCACCATTTGAGCTAGAGACTTGAAATTTAGTACAGTTATAGGCTTTAGGGTCCTAATCAGGGTAAGAGTAGAAAATTTTTCAAATCTCACCTCTGATGCCCCCCAGGGGTGAAATTCTTTAAAGCCCATTCACATCAGCTGGGCAGCAGGTTAACACCTGCTGTTCTTTGTGACATAGTTATGATGTCATAATACCCCCCTCCAACGGACCCTGCACTCGCTCAGCTCTCTGCCCCCTCCCCCCTCCTATGGACCCGAGCAATGCTGAGACGTCTGAACAAAATTTGTATTAATAAAAAACATGGTAGTCTTTTTACATCCCAGTTTCCAATTACAAATACCCAGAGCAACGCCGGGTATTTTTGCTAGTTTTGTGATCAAACTGAATATTGTTTATGGCTTTTTAGTACTTAGTCCCAAAATCTAAAATTGCAAGGACCATTTTATAAATTAAATATCATATTGGTCTAAATCCTTCACCTCTCACACTATAGGGCTTCATCAGTACAATAGAGTCTAAGGAAACTTAGATGCTGCAGGAACCGGTGTTTGTGATTCAGTAGGCAGCATTCTTCTCTTGGAATCAGTACTGAACTAATGCCTCAACTTGGTGGTAAAGGGTAGTATAGAAGTGAGGTTTTGCACATGAGATCCCAGACTGATACCCTTTGGGGTATTTCAGGGCCATTGAAATTCTTAATGACTTAGGATTTAATAAACTGAAATCCTCAGATGGAAAGTACTATAGTAATATGTAATCGGTTTTTAATAAGTTATGTAAAGTCTCTGTATCATTCATCAAGTATAAGATGAAGTTACTTGTACTCAATTTTTATTGGAAAGGTGCATGCCCCCACCACCCTTAATCAAGCAATTTTGATACCACGCATTTTAGAGAGACTGTCTTTTGAAAGGACCTTTAAACATCCCATCATTAAGTTTACAGAGCTGAATATTGTAATTGTCCCATTAGTTCATTTTTAGAACTTCAAACCTTCAAACAAAAACAAAACCCTTATGTGTGTTAGGTAACATTTTAGTTTCTCTTTGACAGAGATCCTTCCATCTGGCACATCATTATAATTTTAGAATTATTCATTCTTCTTCCCTGCCCCATCTATTGATACTCCATGTTGTTAAATGTTGGCGAAATTCATGTTAAGCTTATTTCAAATTTATCAAAGGTAAACAAATAGTTAATTTAAAACTTGAGTGGTTTTTTTTCTTCAGGTGAACCCCTTCTCCATGAAAAATGTTTTGGTTTTGATTAAATTTAACCCAAAGAGTATTGGTAGAATTTTATTATTTATTTTTTAATCCTTGCTGCTTTAACTGTTGTATAATGACTGATAGTTTTTTTTACTCTTTAGTTAAATAAAAATATTGTTCCTTTTCTAGAGAAAAGAAAACGGCAAAGGCAGGAAGAAGGTGAAAATAGAAGAAGGGTATGAGAATATTTTAGAAAGTATTAAACTTATTTTCTCTGTACTATATGTTGGTATGTATTACAACTTTCCATTAGGAATGGTTTTCATTCCATTTTAACACTTGTGTGGACTTTGGCATATAAAGTCATAATCCCAGAAGAAATATGTCAAAATATGTCTATCCCCCTCCAGGCAATTCATTATTATAGTTTATAAGAAATTAATTATTACCCCTAGCATGCTTTTCAAGCTCAAACATTATATAACTTTAAATAATTTTTAAATTAAAAATGAATTAAAAATAGAATCTGGTTTATTGCAAATCTGCAGTGCTTAATTTTACATGTTTTCTTCAGGTGTGTATGTTACATTGTCACTGAACTTATATTGATATGAAACATTTTCAGACCATTTTCAGTTAATGGTTCAGAAAGGTTATGTGTTTTTATTCTGCAGACTAGAACTGAAGATCTTGCTCTGTTGTAAATTGGTATATCGTCTTCAGTGGAATTATGCCAGTTTACACCAGCTCAGGATCTGGAACCACTGAGCTGAATTTGAACCATATTGAATGTAATTAAATAGCTTCCAATGGGTTTTAATAGAAATTGAATCAGATCCTGCCTCTCTCTTACATAAACCTGGGGTTTTCAAACTTCATTTCACCACAACCTCTTTCTGACAACAAAAATACTACACAACCCCGGGGGGAGGGAGGGAACCAAAGCCCCAAGTAGGGGCCTGTACCCTGAGCCCCTACCACTAGGGCAGAATCCCTCAGGCTTCAGCCCTAGGCAGTGATGTGGGGGCTTTGGTCCCGGCTGGTGGTGCTCAGGCTTGGGTTTTATTCCGAGAAAGTTTTAATGCCAGCCCTGGCAACCCCATTAAAACGGGGTTGCAACCCACTTAGGGGTCCTGACCCACAGTTTGAGAACCACTGAATTGTAAACTCTAATATGAAAATATTAAAGTGACAAGAACTTTTACGGTAAGCATCATATGACTGTGTGGTTATTGTATTATCCTACCAACAGGTGACATCTCATTTCTACTGCATAGACTTTAGAGATATTGAGCATATTTTGTATGAATAGATTTTATAGTTATACTAATTATGTATTATACTTTTAAAAAACTATTGGGTGGGAACAATTGCTAGTAAATATATTTTAGGATGAAAGGGCATATATTGATTAAAATTTTGTCAATTGAAAACGACACAGGCACATATTTTCACAATGTGTACTCAATAACACCTAATGTGTAAAGTTACTGCTCCTCTAGTTTATTGTGTGAGGGTGAATATCCCAAGATCATGGATCTAGAATTTCAGAGGATTCCAGATATGATCCGAGGAGGTGACTTTGTTCATACAGCTGATGATGTGTATTTTGTTGGTTTTGTTTTTTGGATCAGGAATGGAAAGAGCGATATGGAAACAGCCGAGAAGATTCCACTAGAAATAGAAATGTTCACCCAGATGAAAAAGAATCTAGTTTCTCCGAGACGAACACAGGCAGACGTAAGTAATGTGCCTTTTTTATACTTTAACACCTTCACCAGCATAACTGTAAAAGTAGCAATAATTTGTTTTCTGCTTATCATCTCAGCATGCTGAGTTTACCCCTTCTTGTGGCACAAAGCCATGCTGTTTACTCCAAGAGGGACAGTAGAATTCCATAGAGCAGGCAAGCTTTGACATTTTCTCTTTCCACTCCATGGGGAGGTTCTGAGAATAATCACAGATTGCTAGGTCTGTTATTGGACTCTGATTTGACTTGTAGTCCTTATGATTTGAGCAGCTGTTCCCAGCTTGGGATTGACAACAAAGGGTTTATCTACACATATGACTAAATCGGCACTGCTGCGATCAATGCATCCGTGTTGCTTTACCTGCTAAGTCGATGGGAGAGCACTTTCCCATTGACATCTGTATGCCAGCTCCCTGAGAAGCTCAGAGTAAGTCGGCAGGACAGCATCTCCCATTGACACAGCATGGTATAGACACTGCTGTAAGTTGACCGAAGTTGTGTCAACTTCAGTTACATAACTGAAGTAGTGTATCTTAGGTTGACTTACAGCTTTGGGCTGGTCTTCACTACCCGCTGGATTGGCAGGTAGCGATCGATCTTTTAGCGATCGATTTCTCACGTCTTGTGAAGACGTGAGAAATCGATCGCCCGCAGCGCCCCCATTGACTCCGGAACTCCAGCTTGCCAGGAGGCGCAAGCTGGAGTCAACGGGGGAGCACGCCGCCAAGTGCCACTGCCGTGAGGATGGCAGGTAAGTCAGCTGCAGATACACGAACTTCAGCTACGTGATTCACGTAGCTGAAGTTGCGTATCTGCAGTCGATATTCCCCCCACCTCCACCCCACCCCCCCGTAGTGAAGACCAGCCCAGTAGACCAGCCAAAAGTGGATTATTATACTATGTTTTTAGAGGTAGGTATGCTTGCAGGTTTTTTTTAAGAGTCTAAGATTTTAAAATCTGTAACCCTTCTAGTTGCCCAGATAACCTTTCAGATGAATACTGTCACAGTAATTAGACTTAATGGAATATTAACTCAATATACTGAATATATAACCTCTTTTATACAAACTTGTGGTTTACATCTATCTTCTATCTATATATATAAAAGTCAAGTGGTGTATGTATGAGTGTATGTATGTATGTATGTATGTATGTACGTATGACAGCGAACTCCTCCCGCACCGTTTGAGCCAGAGACTTGAAATTTGGTACAGTGAGGGGTCTTGGGGTCTAGATCTTGGTAAGGGTCGAAAAATTTTCGGATCTCACCTCTGACGCCCCCCAGGGGTGAAAGTCTTTCAGGGCCAATCACATCAGCTGGGCAGTTAGGTGCTGATGATGTCATAATACCCCCTCCAACAGACACCGCACTCGCTCAGCTCGCCCCTCCCTCCTCCAACGGAACCCCGGAGATCCCTCAGCTCACTGCCCCTCCCCCCTCCCAACGGAACCACGGAGATCCCTCAGCTCACTGCCCCTCCCTCCTCCAACGGAACGCCGGAGATCACTCAGCTCAGTGCTCCTCCCCCCTCCCAATGGAACCCCGGAGATCACTCAGCTCACTGCCCCTCCCCCCTCCCAACGGAACCCCGGAGATCCCTCAGCTCACTGCCCCTCCCTCCTCCAACGGAACCCCGGAGATCACTCAGCTCACTGCCCCTCCCCCCTCCAACGGAACCCCGGAGATCACTCAGCTCACTGCCCCTCCCTCCTCCAACGGAACCCCGGAGATCCCTCAGTTCTCTGCCCCTCCCCCCTCCCAATGGAACCCCGGAGATCCCTCAGTTCTCTGCCCCTCCCCCCTCCCAATGGAACCCCGGAGATCACTCAGCTCACTGCCCCTCCCCCCTCCCAACGGAACCCCGGAGATCACTCAGCTCACTGCCCCTCCCTCCTCCAACGGAACCCCAGAGATCACTCAGCTCACTGCCCCTCCCCCCTCCAACAGAACCCCGGAGATCACTCAGCTCACTGCCCCTCCCTCCTCCAACGGAACCCCGGAGATCCCTCAGTTCTCTGCCCCTCCCCCCTCCCAATGGAACCCCGGAGATCACTCAGCTCACAGCCCCTCCCCCCTCCCAACGGAACCCCGGAGATCACTCAGCTCACTGCCCCTCCCTCCTCCAACGGAACCCCGGAGATCACTCAGCTCACTGCCCCTCCCCCCTCCCAACGGAACCCCGGAGATCACTCAGCTCACTGCCCCTCCCCCCTCCCAACGGAACCCCGGAGATCACTCAGCTCACTGCCCCTCCCTCCTCCAACGGAACCCCGGAGATCCCTCAGTTCTCTGCCCCTCCCCCCTCCCAATGGAACCCCGGAGATCACTCAGTTCACTGCCCCTCCCTCCTCCCAACGGAACCCCGGAGATCCCTCAGCTCACTGCCCCTCCCTCCTCCAACGGAACCCCAGAGATCACTCAGCTCACTGCCCCTCCCCCCTCCAACAGAACCCCGGAGATCACTCAGCTCACTGCCCCTCCCTCCTCCAACGGAACCCCGGAGATCCCTCAGTTCTCTGCCCCTCCCCCCTCCCAATGGAACCCCGGAGATCACTCAGCTCACAGCCCCTCCCCCCTCCCAACGGAACCCCGGAGATCACTCAGCTCACTGCCCCTCCCTCCTCCAACGGAACCCCGGAGATCACTCAGCTCACTGCCCCTCCCCCCTCCCAACGGAACCCCGGAGATCACTCAGCTCACTGCCCCTCCCCCCTCCCAACGGAACCCCGGAGATCACTCAGCTCACTGCCCCTCCCTCCTCCAACGGAACCCCGGAGATCACTCAGCTCACTGCCCCTCCCCCCTCCCAACGGAACCCCGGAGATCACTCAGCTCACTGCCCCTCCCTCCTCCAACGGAACCCCGGAGATCACTCAGCTCACTGCCCCTCCCCCCTCCCAACGGAACCCCAGAGATCCCTCAGTTCTCTGCCCCTCCCCCCTCCCAACGGAACCCCGGACTACATCAGCTCACTGCCCCCCCCCCCCCACCTGCGAAGGTCCCCGGAATCCCTCGGCTCTGGGCCCCCTCCCCCCCTGCGACGGATCTGAGTTGGGTTTGGTGGGACGGTAAGTGAGGTGGGGGTGTCGGATTCGGTCGGGGGGTGAGGTGGGGGTGTCCGGTTTGCTTGGGGGGGTGGGAAGGTGTTGGGGTGGGTGAGGGGTGAGGGGTGGGTGTTGGGGTTGGTCAGGGGGTGTCAGCTGTCTGCCACCTCCCCACCTCCGACTGACCCGAGCAGCGCCGGGCACTTATGCTAGTATATATATAAAAGTCAAGTGGTGTGTGTATGTATGTATGTATGACAGCGAACTCCTCCCGCACCGTTTGAGCCAGAGACTTGAAATTTGGTACAGTGAGGGGTCTTGGGGGTCTAGATGCTGGTAAGGGTCGAAAAATTTTCGGATCTCACCTCTGACGCCCTCCAGGGGTGAAAGTCTTTCAGGGCCAATCACATCGGCGGTTAGGTGGTGGTGATGTCATAATACCCCCTCTCCAACAGACACCTCACTCGCTCCGCTCACTGCCCCTCCCTCCTCCAACGGAACCCCGGAGATCCCTCAACTCTCTGCCCCTCCCCCCTCCCAACGGAACCCTGGAGATCCCTCAGCTCTGTGCCCCCCCCCCACCTGCGAAGGTCCCCGGAATCCCTCTGCTCTGGGCCCCCTCCCCCCCTGCGACGGATTCGAGTTGGGTTTGGTGGGACGGTAAGTGAGGTGGGGGTGTCGAGTTCGGTCGGGGGGTGAGGTGGGGGTGTTGTGTTTGCTTGGGGGGGTCAGGTGGGGGTGTTGGGTTTGGTCGGGGGGTAAGTGAGCCGGGGGGTGTCGGGGTTGGTCTGCGGGGGTGGGAAGGTGTCGGGGGGGGGGGGGTGCCCAGACCAAACCCGACACCCCCCGGCTCACTTACCCCCCGACCAAACCCGACACCCCCACCTCACCCCCCAAGCAAACCCGACACCCCCACCTCACCCCCCCACCAACCGCAACACCCCCTGACCAACCCCAACACCCACACCTCACCCCTCACCCACCCAGACACCTTCCCAGCCCCCCAGACCAACCCCAACACCCCCTGGCTCACTTACCCCCCTGTCCGAACCCGACACCGCCACCTCACCCCCCCAAGCAAACCCGACACCCCCTGACCAACCCCAACACCCATACCTCACCCCTCACCCACCCCGACAACTTCCCACCCCCCAGACCAAACCCGACACCCCCCCGACTCACTTACCCCCCCGACCGAACCCGACACCCCAACCTCACCCCCCCCCAATCGCAACACCCCCAAACCGAACCCGACACCCCCCGGCTCACTTACCCCCTGACCAAACCCGACACCCCCACGTGACCCCCCCCAAGCAAACCCAACACCCCCACCTCACCCCCCGACCGAACCAGACACCCCCACCTCACCCCCCCACCAACCGCAACACCCCTGACCAACTGCAACACCCACACCTTACCCCTCACCCACCCCGAAACCTTCCCACCCCCCCAGACCAACCCCAACACCCCCTGGCTCACTTACCCCCCGACCGAACCCGACACCGCCACCTCACCCCCCCAAGCAAACCCGACACCCCCTGACCAACCCCAACACCCACACCTCACCCCTCACCCACCCCGACAACTTCCCACCCCCCCAGACCAAACCCGACACCCCCCCCCGGCTCACTTACCCCCCGACCGAACCCGACACCCCAACCTCACCCCCCCACCAATCGCAACACCCCCAGACCGAACCCGACACCCCCCGGCTCACTTACCCCCTGACCAAACCCGACACCCCCACGTGACCCCCCCCAAGCAAACCCAACACCCCCACCTCACCCCCCGACCAAACCCGACACCCCCGCCTCACCCCCCCCACCAACCGCAACACCCCTGACCAACCCCAACACCCACACCTCACCCCTCACCCACCCCGACACACCCCCCTCCCCGCCCCGGGCTCATGGTGCACTGTGTAGCACACAGATTATTAAATACACTGCAGCTCCTCAGCTCCCTGTGCCTGCAGTTCACCGTTTCCAGCCAATGGGAGTTGCAGGAAGTGGCACCACTTCCTGCAATTCCCATTGGCTGGGAACAGCAAACCGCAGCCACTGGAAGCCAAGGGGCTCTGTTCCTGCAGATGCTCCAAGTAAATAAAATGTCCCGACCTGCCAGCTGCTTACCCTGATGGGCCGGGAGCCAAAATTTGCCAACCCCTGAAATATAGGATTGGCTTATAAAAGGGTCATACAGTTTTTGCTATTTTTATCTATCCATCTTGAGGGGTTGGCTAATAAATGAACAGGCTAATGAATGAATATATACGGTACTTTCAGTTATAGTAATCTTACATGTAACTTTGATAGGTGCACATGTTGAGAAAGAAATGTGGTGGGTGGTTTTCCTCCACCCCCCTGGAAATCCAATATTTATAATGATTAACTCAAATTATTTTAATGATACCCAAATAATATGCAGCATTTCAATATATAATGGAAGGCGCACCAACTGGTATTGTGAAGACTGCATAACAGATTGCATTTTAACACTTGTTCCTAGTCATTCATAACTTTTTGAAACTTTGGCTTTTGGGTTGATTTTATTTTTCCAGTATGGTCTTTGCCCAAATGTTTTTGGTTTGGATTTGATGTGGCATTTGTTTTAAGAAACATGGTTTCAAGCAATATTATCTAACCACTTTTGAATCATGGTGTGGGAGGACTATATTTTTTCCAATTAAAAAGCTCATAATTTTAAACTCTGTGTCAAAATAGGTTTAATTGAAAAGTGCCTTGGGGTTTTCTAGTGAAACTGGGTATAGATTTGGCAAAGTGTTGGCCCTTTTGAAAATTCTCAAGCTGTACATGCAGAGTGAGTGCGTTTTTTGTAGGGGTAGTGGTTGGAACTGTGAGTATCCAACTAGGATTAGCCAAATATTGAATCTAGCTATAGTCAGGCTTACTTTTTGAATGACTTGCAAGTAATATGCATATTATGTTTGTTTGTTTAGAGAGAGCGCATTTATAAGACATATGATTTTAAGATGTTTAATGACATTTGCTTATTCTATACTTTTTTGTTTTAAAAAAAAATCAGCCATGTCTAAGTATACCAGGACAAATGGCAGGACCGAAAGGGATAGAATAGAACTCCTCCAAGATGCAGAACCTTTGGATTTTAATGCGGATTCAGTTAGTGATGATCCTCTTGATCATCCTCTTGACTCAGGAAGGTGAGAAATTTTCAATTTTATGTAAATGAAGTGTTCGGACTTATTTATTTCTTTGATCCATGGCAACTACATCTAGTTCACAGGCATATCATTGATAAACAGAATGCAGAATCTCCCCTAGTTTTTGTGTCTTAAGATGACTAGAGCAGTGTTTGAAATCACTTGAAGCTTAGTGATTCCTTCTCCATCTCCCAAATGCTTAGTCAGTTATTTATTTCAGTCAACATTTTTGACATATAGTTAAATATATTGGATACGTGTGAAAATTTTATTTCATAGAGGCAAAAGTGAAGGAGTTCCCTTCTGTGAAATCCTGTAAAGAATTAAGGACATTGCAGGGACTCACTGTGGCTCAGTTAATTGTTTCCCACATTGCTGGTGATCTGTAATTTACAGATGGTGAAGCAAAAAAGATCACTAATTGTGTTTGAGAAAATCAACAGGCAGAAGTAAAAAATATGTATACACGCAGCCTGCATTTTTGCTGAGATTCATGTTTGGAGAAATTCTGGCCCTATTGAAGTTAATGGCAAAACTCCCACTGAGTTCAGTAAGGTCAGGATTTCATCCGTGATGAGTACCCAGGGCCGGCAACAGAAATTTGGGGGCCCCCTACTCTGATAGTTTGGGGGCCCCCCAGCCCAGCCGACAGCGGCTGGGGGCCCCCCCAGCCCAGCCGCCCCCCCCCCCAGTCCAGCCGACAGCGGCTGGGGGGCCCCCAGCCCAGCCCAGCCGGCGCTCCCCCCCCCCAGCTGACAGCGGCTGGGAGGCCCCCAGCCCAGCCGGCCCCCAGCCCAGCCGGCGCCCCCCCCCCCCCAGCTGACAGCTGGCCGCAGCTAGGAGCGAGAGCCCGGGAGCAGCGTGAGCTGCCCTTGCTGCTCCCTCCCTCCCTCCCCCCCCTCCCCAGACTGAGCCGCTGCTGCCGGCCGGGCTCACTGCTCGGCCGGGGACACACGCTCGTCCGGGGGAGAACCGCGCCGGATGACTACGGGTAGAGCTGTACCGGGGCCCCCCTAAAGTGCGGGGCCCGGTACAGCTCTACCCGTAGTACCCCCCTGTCGCCGGCCCTGTGAGTACCTAACTATAGTCTTATAAATTACTAAATTTGTTTACAACCCTGTGACCAAATTTTTCAAAATTGTGTCCACACATTGCTTGAGTCAAATTATCAAAAATCTCATAATGTGAAAGTGTGCTATTGAGTAGTAACTCATTAACTTGTGCTAGAAGGTGCCTGCTTTGGGTCTAGTAAGGATTATTACAGAGAGAGAGAAACACTTGTGATGAACTTTTGAGTATATTTGTGTTTTTTAAGTCTTCATACATTTGGCTACCGATTTGGGGAAACACATTTTTTCCCTCAAAGGCTACTATTTACCTTTTAATGGTGTTGAGTGGTGCTATGTCACTGGATGTCACATAGACTTTTTTGCTGCTTATCCAACCTGAAAACTTTCAGATACCAATAAAAGTGTGTGTTTTCTTTACAATTTAACAAAAATATTAGTCTTTGGTTTCTTTATGGCTAATGAGAAAGTTAGTTTAGAAACGCGACCGCCTCAAATACGTTTAAATATTCTCTTGGTCACATGATATTTAAAACATTTAATTTAAGATCGCTATCTGCCATGTATAAAATTCTTATGCCGGTATTTGTTAGATTATTAGAATTTTAATTTTAGTGTACTTGTACAGATTTTAATGCATTTATTTTATTATAAGTAAATAAAGGCATTGAAAATCACTCTAAATGTAAGTTATTCTGCAGTTTAGATATTTCATGTGGCAAAATGGGCAGAATAGATTTCTGTTTAATACACACTAGATGTGACTTTCCTTCTATATGTTACTGATGTTTGTTTTCTTCTTCTCTGAGTTCTTATATGATTTCTTTATGTATGTCCTACAGATATCAGCCTGGTGGAAGGTATTTATCAATGTCACGAAGCCGAATATTTGATGATGTCTAATCCCTTCATAGCTTATGAAAACTTAATAGAAATCAGTCTGCTATTCATTATTTTGAAAACACTGTTTGTACCATTTCTGAACCAAAAAAGGCATTTTTCTTTAAAAAAAAAAAATGTAGAAAATAAAGGAAAAATAATAGTTAGGAAATGCACCTTGTATAATAACTCACTTATCACGGGCTAGAGTATACTTGTATTAACAGGCATTGTTACATAGTGTGGGGTGTTTTTTGGTTTTATTTTGTTGTTCTTGGGGAGTCAGCTAAATTAGGGTTTTTTTAATCATTTTATTTTTTTAAAGGTGAATATAGACTAAATTTTACACATGCAGGTAGGGCTCAAATTGAACTGTAACTTAAGGTTTTGGGGTGGATTTTTTTTTTTGTTTTTGTTTTTAATTTTGGAAGGAATAGTTTTTTAAAAGATGCTCTGAAAAATATAGTTTAGTCATCCTAGTTGAAGTTAAATGAATTACTGTATTACACACTGTTATTAAACATCTTGCTCTTTGAATTTTGAGCCTGAACCGGAGTCCACTGAAGTGAAAAGTCTTCCATTGACTTGAGTAGCCTTTGGATCAGGCCCTTTAATAGGAGAAGGGATCGAATGGCAATTCTGTATACACCCGCTGGCATGAAATGTGGAAGGCTTACACATCAGTCATAGAATTGGGATTTTTTTCTCTTTCATACTATATGCAGCTAAATGGTAGCATGTATAATTAAGATTAAATATAAACATAACTATTTTTGCTATCACTGTCATTCAAGCATGTGTGCAGTGACAGGAATGCATCCTCTAAGGTCTGGTGGTTGTTTAAGATGACTTTTTACAATAGTAGCAGTTGAAAATCTTGGTGTAAGAGAAATTTTAATCTGAAATATATCCATTTTAAATTTTAAATGTTACAGTTTTTCACAAACTTCTAGCACCGTGTAAAACTCCTGGAGCTTTCCATTTGAAGAAGTGAACTGCGTAGCATGAATTGCTATTGGTAAATGCTTTTGACATCCCAAATGCACTGCCTTGCACAAGGTATCTTTCTTTGTAAGGTTCCTATATTTTGCAATAAGTATGCTCTTCATTACAAAAAGAAGAAATGCTTATTCATCCAAATAAATGCCATCAAAAATACCAATGAATAGCAGTGAAAAAATGCTGTAATGCAAATGACTTTTGGGAAAATATGCTCAACTTACATTTTGCTTTGTTTGCAATTTTCAGCCAAAGTTAGGTTTTAAGTTGACATTTTTTTAATCACTTAAAAGTTTTCTCATTGCAAAGTGATGGTGAAAGCTGAAGCATTAGATCTCATAACTATTTTTCTTTTTCATACTTGAAAGATGGGCAACTCCTAAAGCATCTAGAAATGGGTTTACACTGAAAAATAGATTTTCATGGATGAAGTATTACATTTAGTAATAGTCTATTTTCTAAAATCTGTTTTAATGTAATTCTAACCTGCTTTAATGAATAATAATTCAGAAGTTCA
This sequence comes from Sternotherus odoratus, assembly GCA_032164245.1. Lineage (NCBI taxonomy): Eukaryota > Metazoa > Chordata > Testudines > Kinosternidae > Sternotherus > Sternotherus odoratus. The sequence continues at coordinate 86,491,842 of JAVMKO010000007.1, forward strand.
GAAAATAATGCTATTATAGTGTATTCTCTGCTTATTTACAATGATTTGAGTAACTATTTTGAAGGATAGTGAAATTCTAGTCCACTTCTAGAGAACCCATTACATAAATAGACCTATAATAGCAGATTAACTCTGATCCCTTTCTTTAGATACATCTACTGTTCCTATTGAAATCAGTGGGAACCTCATTTGCATCCAAGCACATAATTTATCCCTTAAAAGTGGCCCTGGAATAATTTTATTCAAAATGTGTTCTGGAGTTTGGGGGGGTTCCTTCTCTTGTGTGTGTGTTTTAACTTTAAAAATCCAGGTCTTGTGTGCCCTGGAAGACTGATCATTGGAGAACTAATGACAGCACCAAAGACTAAAAGCCAAACAATTGAGAGGAAGAAAATTTTTAGTCAGACTGTTTAAAAATGTATTGTCGATCTTTATGTTAACAACTATTTAACGCCAATAACAAACATTTTGGAGAAAGGATCTTTATTACATTCTCTATCCCTCCTCTTCAAAGTATGATTACTGACAGTACACAGGCTCTTAGGTACATTCTCCTCCTCCTTTAAGTCTTCCAGCAAAACCACGTGAGGCTAGATTTGGCATTCCTATTTTTTTATTATTATTATTTTAAAAAAATTGATACCTGAAGACCGGAAAGATTGTTTTTAAACTTCAAAAAGAAGCCCTCCTCAAAAAAGCACATGCTCTTCATGAATGCATTACAAGTCACATTGAAGAGGATCTATTCTTAGTTCCACTGCTGTTAAGGAGAGAGAGAGAGAGAGAATCAACTTCACGGAAGAAATGCTGGATACTCATGAAGAACCTGATCCAGTTGTCATTGTGCAAGTAGAACTTAGCCCTAAGGAGAGCTGCTCTTGCTATCATTTAAGTTAATGGAAGTTTTCTTTAGCTTCAGTGGGAGTGTGGTCAGACCCGTGTGATAAGAAAATTAATTAGACCCTATGTCTGGATTCCCACTGATAATTTTCAAAGTGGAGCATAAGGATTTAGCTAGGTGTTAATGGGACTCCAGTGACTACAATGTAAATCCCAACATGGAATTTTAACCCCCAAACTGTGGTGGGAATTTCTTTGGTTTTGTGGTCTATTCCAGGTAATGGTGCAATGAACTGATTGTCTAGGGGTTGTCCGTAAAGTATAGGAGCAGCTGCATCACTGATGGGATGTTTTGTATTAAAATGTTGCTTTCAGAGTTTCCCTGGGTTTTGATTGTTAGCTAGATGAGTGGGGTGAAATCCTGATCTCACCGAAGTTAATGGCAAAACTCTCATTGACTTTTAAACCAACAGTTGGATTTTGAATAAATGTTCTTGTACTAAGTAATTTACACTTCTGTTTGAAAAAGAATCCTGTATGGTTTCCTGTGAATGTAAACCTGGAAGATTTGTCAGTGTTACCGTTTTGTGATAGGACACAATTATGTAAGTACATACTGTTCATGGATACAGTAATTTATTTTTCTCAGTAAATCTCACAAATATGTACATATTATATTCCTGCACCACTGATACTCAAAATTAGAAAGTCCAAAAAGAATTACATTGTAAAGTGTACTGTGATTTGGGAGACTGAACAATAGCATGTATTTATGCTGCCACTACATAAACATTACTTATATGCAACTAAAGAGTCTGTAAATCATACTCTCTTATTAACTAAAATGTCAACTATATTAAATTACATACTAATGTAATTATATACACTTCCTGTCTTGCATCGTGTTTTTCACACTCTTTGATTTATAATTGTCAAATATGCCAAATAAGTAGCAAGTTAAATAGAAACTATGTTTAGATGCTGGCATGTCAGTGATATACTAGAAAACACATTTTGAATACATTTTTAAAAAATCAGAATGCACAACATAACCACTAATAATTCAGAAGTGTTTTGTTTAGTTTTTTTAAAGAATGGGTAGAGACTCTGTTACACCTAATTAAATTTAATGTTTTTGCTAGACTTGCAAATCTATATTATCAGGCATTTAAAAATGTGTGTAGAAATAGCTACATTCTGAAGTGAGTTCTGTGCACTTTACTTATATTAGGTCTGGTTTGTAGCATTCAAATGTAGGGAATCATTTCACAATTTGGGGAGAAACTACAGAACTTTGTTTTTACTGTATATTAATACCAATATCTAATGCTGGGGCTGGGGAGATGTAATGTTATCACTGGCGTACGATTTTAAAGTGCTAAGGAAAAAGTCCTTTTAGAACAAACCTTATACTGCTGTAATTCACACTACGAAGAATGCTTAATGTCTTCTGCATTAGTGTTTAATCAACTCATAGACCTGTAAATTAAAGTAGCTATGATTACAGTATTAAGAGGACTGGGGAAAAGCTGCTATTTTTTCACTATTTATGTTCTTACTATTGCAAAACAAAGCAATGGTATTACTGTACAATTAAAGGTGTAGTAATTGTTTTTCTACTCCAATTCAGTGTAATTATAGTAACTTGTACTTTTATTAAATTAAACCTGGAATATTGTAGCTGTTCCATGAGAACAAATGAAGGTTTCCTGTTCTTTTCTTTCACTATCACTGTTAATTACTTGAGACCTAACGTGCACTTAAAATATTAGAGATCTTTTTATGAAATTATGAAGGAAGTTCATTGATTCATTCATTATAATAAAATGAATATATTGTAACTATTAACAAAAACCACTAGTTTTGATGCTCTGTATATTCGGTGTCGTAACATTTAATTTCTCTAAAATGCAAGAAAATCATTGCAATTTTTACAGAATATCTTTTTGTAAATAATAGCTTGTAACATTTTGATTGAGATTTTAAAATCCTCTTTCTCCAATGTGCTGTGGAGGGATATCTACTGCCTCGCAGCAGTGCTATGCCAATATTACTTGTGCCTCTAGCAGATTAGTCTAGTCTGAAGTTGAGACATTCCTACGTTTCTTCATTCTCTTAATGTGGACCAACCATTATCAACAAAAAAGTGACACCTTGAACCATACCCTCAGTCTACTGTATTAATGAACTGTTGGTATGAATTATGCTGTATTATATCCAGTAACTTTTGTTTCAGTCATAAAGCAAGATTAGTGAGGTTATTCTTTGTACCTTCTAATGTAATAGGGTTTGCTCCTCACCACTTTAATGTATCTAACTGTTTAGATTGTAGTATGTAAGCAGTGCTAATTTTCAACTTTTGGTTATTACTTCATGTGACTGTGTTTTACTAGACAGCGTACTCCTATGAAATGTAGTAACTGGAGAATGGTGTCTCAGAATTTTTCTCTCTCAAAGCTCTTACTTGAATACTTTCATTCCTATAGACCAGCTGTTCTCAAACTGTGGGTTGGGACCCTGTTTTAATGGGGTCACCAGAGTTGGTATTAGACTTGCTGGGCCCCAGGGTGGCAGGGCTCAAGTTATAGACCCTCTTGGGCTTCAGGTTTGTCCCCCTCACTTGAGGTGGTGAGGCTCAGGCTTTGTCCCCCTCCCTCCTGTCCAAGGCGGCGGGGCTTAGGTGTGCTCAGGCTTCAGTCGCCCTCTTCTGGGGTCATATAGTAATTTTGTCAGAAGTAGGTCACGGTGCAATGAAGTTTGAGAACCCCTGCTATAGACATAAGTGAAAGGGCAGGGAATTAATTTATTAATGTTGGTACAACTTTAGTAATTACAGACCTTATTCCATTTTCAAATGTGTATCAAGAATAGGCTGTAGAAGTGCTGCTTATGGATAGACTAGCTTTTTACCTTATGATACAAGTATAAGTGCATAATTTCATGCTTTGTTGTTTTTGACCCTTACTGAATTGCAGTTTTGTGTAGTGTTCTAAATTATTGATGTACTGGATATATTTTTAATTGTATGTTTGAATATCTAGTGAAATAAAATTGTTTGCATGAAATAAAATACATTTCTAAAATACTGCTTTATACATTGACTTCCTCTAGAAATGCTTTTGTTACTAATCTTTTTCAGATAATTTTTTTTCAATTAATTATGAATTGATTTAATTGAGAGTATAAGCTTGCTTCATTTTTTTTAAACTTCCTTCAAATAGCAGACTAATATTAAACTTACAGGATTTGTATGTACTCATCACACATTTTTAAGAGGGGAAGGATGCTTTTTGGAATAGTTTACAAAGATATTCTGAAAAAGAACAGTGATACATTAGGTTTGTTTTCCTGCAGTCCAACTGGTTAAACATAGGAATTAACTGTTACACTTCCCATCTTCGTTGGGAAGCTTCATCTTCCACACTATGATGTTTAAGCGGCTGAAGTATGACGCTTCCCTTGTAGTCCATCCAAAGTGCACTATTAAAGGTTGTGATCTGAACCTCTGCATTTTGCAGACCAGCATCTCCCATGATTCTGATGTATAATAGGCTACTTCCTTCCTCTCTGCAGTGCCAGAGGCATTGCAGTGTAGTCTCTGCTGGCCATGACCCCTTTTCTGGTTTTCCACCAAATTTCTACCTCCATGGCAACATTTAGTGGCTGTTTGCTCCTCACCATTGCCTTTGTTAACTTCACTTTTTCAATTCATTTTTCAAGGAATAACATGCAACTTTATAATGCTCATTCCTCTTACTTCTCCTTACTCTTCCCTGGATCAGATAATTGGCAGAATGATGGTTTCAGCCACCCAGGTCTACAACTGTAGCAACCTCCTCTCTTGGGGCTTGTCCTCACTGGGGGGAGGGAGGGGATCGACAGCAGATACGCAACTTCAGCTACTGCATACCTGCCGCCGACTTACCACTCGTCCCCACGGTGGCGGCAGTCGGTGGCACGCTCCCCCGTCGACTCCAGCTTGCGCCAGAAGATCGATCCCAGAGCAGCCTCGTGAAGACAAGCCCTTGGACTCAAACAATGCCAGAGCATATGGGCAGGAACCTGGCTAAGTCTGCAGCATCTCCCTCTGTGAAATAGTATTTACAGGTTCTACAGGAGTAAAATTATGTCCTCCCTGTTCACAGCAAGCTGACATTTCCATTGCACTCGCATGGGGCTCAAGCAGACTGGCATACTGGATACTCTACCTGCCCAGAGGAGCAACAACTCAATGCAGAAAAGCCCAATCAGGAGCTTCCTAGACTTCCAGGAGCTGAGGATGAGGATGCTATCCCAATTAAGGAAGTAAGTCCTACCTAAAAAAGTCCCTCCCAGAACTGATGGGGTCCTCGGACCCCCGGGGAAAGAAGCATGACCTACACAGCTCTTCCTTAGATGTTTAGTAGAATTCTTAAAAAGAGACTCTCACAAGCAGTGGAAATGGGACCCAGAAAGTTAGTGCACAAATGAAGACGTGTCTAGAGGGCTCAAGGCTCTCAATAAAAAGGGTCAGGAGAGACTGTACCCTGCCTATGGCATCCCTGCAATGCTAGTAAAACAGGCAAAAAGAGCCAAAACACCTTAGAAGCACAAAAAGGGAAAGAAGAGATAAAACATCTAAGAAATACTACTTTTTTGGCAATACTACCATCCCCATGTATTAGTTATTCCTCATGTATTAATTGTGCATTTTATTGTGCAGTTGTATAGTTAATTCTTGGTCACCTACTGCCAAATTATCACAATAAAAATCATGGGCTTAACATAAAGGTAGGTTACCCCCAGACAGACCCTAATAGGAACAACAAAACATCCAGTAAGTATTGCTGGTACGAGGACTGCTGAAAAGCATAAGGCTGGAGGTGACCTCCTCCCATTGCCTAGAGGACATGCCCTATCCAGCGTCCCAGGCACTGACCTGGTGGGAGCGATGAATTGTGCTCTGTCAATACTGCAGATTTATACCTGTAGGAAGAGATTAAAATGCAGAGACTTGTGGTGATTTAATGATCATAGTTGAAAGTCTGCCCAAATGAAGTTCCTGGACAGAGCTCCAAGGACACCAAAGCCTGAGCTGGCATGCCTGGAGCTCTGTCCAGGTACTGCTTAATGTAAGTGGGAGCTTAAAGTGCTCTGCAGGACTTCATGGCATCAGGCCCTAAGCTTGTGGGGCTTGATCCTGTACTACTGAACTCAGAGGGGGTCTGTTGGTTCCTCAGAGGGGCAGAAGCTCCCTGTGAATAAGGGTGCAAAGGGATAGGAGGGGGAGCAAAGAAAACTAGTGATACTTAGGGTGGGGAAGTGTGGGATAGCTAGCTCCAGGCCGGGAAAGGGCATCCCAGCAGTTCTACTGCCATTCTTGGGCAGCTGCTGCCTGGTTTTCCCCCCAGCCTTTCTCAGCAGCTGGCACCCTCTTCACCAACACCCTCTGTCCCATCCCCAACCCTGGTGGCTGGTGCATATGCTCCTGGCCCAGTGTCTCTGCCAGGACCCACTGTGGCTGGAAAAAGGACCCAGGCTGGGCATCCCTACCTGCCTCCCCTCCCCGTGGCCACCCCATCTCCTCTGCTGTAGTGGCCCCTCCTCTGGGTCCCACTCATATCTCATGTGTATCGGGGGGGGGGGGGAACTATAGCAGGGTCCTTCTCTTCTGTACAAGTGCTGGGGGGGGTGCAAAATATCAGGGGGTGATAAAAACAGGATCCCATCTGGTCACCCTAGCTTCAGGGAGTAGGAAGTGTAGCAGGAAGAGCAAAGAGAGGTGGCCCTCTCCCTCAGTCCAGCCATCATCCTGAGGCAAGCCACACCTCCAGAGTACAAACAGGCAGACTTCTCTGAACCTTTCATAATGCTGCAGTGCCAAACTGGCATCCGGAAAATAAATTATGCCATGTGTGTGACAGGCAGAAGGAAACCTTGCCCATAACCCATTCATCACCTCACTTGTGGTTTGCAAAACATGGAGGGCAGTAAGCAGCGTGGAGTTAGTTTTACATGAAGTCCGCATAAATCCCAGCAGTTGCTCCTGCTCTGAAATCTAAGAAAAGTTCCAGTACACTATGCTTTATAATACGATCAGTTTAAGTCAAGCTTAGAACTAACATAAGAAATAGAGAGAGCAACTTTGTGTAGGTTTATTCCGAACAAGGACATGAATCAATGACCAAAACATGAATTCACAGTAGCCTTGTTAATGTGTTTGCTGTTTTCCGGTCTGGTGTTGGGGACATGAGGGTGTTGCCATCCTTTTGAAGAAGGGAGTGGAGCAATCCCTGCTTGAATGGAAAGCCATCAGCAGCAGACTTCTGAGAACCAGACTGAAAGGGAAACATATCACTCTGATTCAGTGTTATGCTCTGACAAATGACAGTGATGAGGAAGTAAAGGACACATTCTAACTTGCACTACAGGCTATGACCTAACGCTTGCAGTGGGAGATCTGAATGCCAAGGTCGGTACGGACAACACAAACAAGGACAGAGCAATGGGAAGACATGGGTGTGGCACTATGAATGAAAACAGAGAAAGGTTTGCAGATTTCTGTAATATGAATGACCTAGTCATTGACAGAACCCTATTTGAACAGTGTGAAATACGCAAGCTGACATGGTATTCTCCAAATGGCAGAGATAAGCAGATTGACCATATCATGATCCATGACAAATGGTGACACTCACTGACAGATGTGAAAAGGGATGCAGATGTTGGCAGCGACCACTACCTTGTGACAGCCGCCATCAAGTTAAAACTGAGAAGTGTGGATCCACCAAATAAGGGACAGACATTATGATATTGACAAACTAAATTCCCTCGAAGTATCGAAAGCCTTCATCCTGCAGTGAAAGGATGGGTTTCAAGCACCTGCAGACCTTGACAAAGAGGAGGGGAATGCAGATAAGATCAGCAAGAAGTGAGACAAAGTAACAGCAATTTATAAACAGAGCAGTGAAGCCTGTCTAGGCTACAGTAAAGAAGGAAGGAGTGGATTAGCCCCAGCACCATAGAAAACAGATGAGCCCCAAAGAAAAAAGTTTTAGACACAAAATCCCAGAAGCTGAAGGACAAATATCACAAGCAGTATAATAAGGCACAATGGGAGGTCAAATGCCTTGTGAGAGCAGTCAAATGACATCATATTGACCTGGCAACACAAGCAGAGGATTCAGCTGCTCCTGGTGAACAAGGAACCATCTACAAATGACACCGCTTATAAGTGGTAAACAGCAGACACCAACAAGCATTCTCTTCAGGAACAAACAAGGACAAGAAATGCACTGGACAGAGCATTTCAAAGAATTGCTGAACAGGGAGCCACCTAAAGAGGAAGCAACCATCCAGGAAGCAGAAGAAAATCTTCATATCAATACAGACATGCCAAGTAAGGAAGAGATCATTCAAGCCATCAAATCCTTAAAAAATGGGAAAGCTCCTTGCAAGGATAACTTGAATGCAGATTGTTCAATAAATTCTAAATTAGTAACAGCTATCCTGGCCCCTCTATTTAAATCCAGTCTGGGAAAGTGAAAATGTGCCAGATGAGTGGACCAATGGGATTATAGTGAAGATACCAAAGAAGGGAATACGTCAAGATTGTAATAACTGACATAGTTTCACACTTTTATCTGTGCCAAGCAAAGTATTGTGTAAGATCATAGTCCAGTATATATCAGAAGCAGTTGATAGTGTTCTCAGAAAAGAGCAAGCTGATTTTTGGAAAGGGTGTATGAAGGAACAGAAATGGACATCCTGTAGTCAAGCACAGGAGTTTATTATGCACAGCACTGGCGGAGTGTCACTTTGCTTATTAGGCTCAAAGACACTTCAAAACAATTGATAACAATAGATTATATAGGGTGCTCTTTGTGCGGAGAGAAGCGGTGGGAGTTCCCAAGGCCCTTGATAGGTTCTAGCAGCAAGACAAGATAAGTACAATACACCAATGGTCTAAAAGATTACATAATGGCTCCACCCATGGCTCAAATTAACATATTGCTAACACACTGGTAATTACCCTCAAACTATGTCTATTAAAATATATAGATTACATCCTAATTTGGGGGGCTAGAAAAATGAGGTAGCAGCTCTCCTGGTTGACCATCAGGTATATTCCTGGAGATTTAAAGCAAAACAGCAGTAATTAGTATTTAACAATAACAATTGTTTTACCCTTGCATTTCTATGGACTAGGATTGGCATACATCTGTGAGGGGAGATCAGTCATGTTAGACCTCTCCCTGAACTCTGTTCTGGCATTTGTATGGGGGAGTTAACTTTGTGATCTTTCTCAGTTCTTCTTGTGTCCCACCCAATTACAGCTCATTTATCCGGAGTCATGCTGACTGTTCATCAACTTGAAACACACAAGGTTGTCAGTCTGCCTCAGCTTTCTCTTAGCCATGTGGTGTTCTTTGTTAGGTAGTCCTTTGCCCCAGGCCAAGCTGTGCACTCTGGGCCTACATGAAAGGTTTTTTAACATAAACTGTAGTTACATACACATTAATGGATTTTGGCTCTTCAGTGTGTATGCACAGACCAGTTCTTCACTCTGCAAAACATAAAAAACCAGGCTTAGCATGGCAATGGCAACTCTACATAAATTTCATAGACTTTGAGAAGACTTTCATTAGCATTCACATGACCAGCCTATGGTGCATTCTGAGGGCATACGGAATCCCTCTCTGTATAATCAATGTCCTCAAAAGCTTCTACTTCAACTTACATGCAGTGAATCAGAGAGGTAGCTGTGTTAGTCTGGAATAGCAGAAGTGACAAAGAGTTCTGTGGCACCTTAAAGACTAACTAAAGTATTGAAGCATAAGCTTTCGTAGGCCAATATCCACTTCATCAGATGCAAGCAGTGGAAGTGTCCAGGGGCAGGTATAAATAAGTAGGCAAGAACCAGGTTGGAGATAACAAGGTTAGTCCCATCAGGCTGAACCAGCTTGTTATCTTTAATCAGGAAGAGTGAGGCATGCCCCTCCCTGTCCTCAATCCACGCCTCACCCTAGTTACACAGAGAGGACTAATAGGGCAGCTCGCTCTTGTTCTCTGCCTGTTCACACTTATATGCAATGGTTAATGTGTGTTTAGAGGTTGTTAGCAAATGAGGAGGAAAATCTCAAACATTTTGGTGAAATTTCTGTCCCTTTTTTGATGAAAAGTTGGCATTTTCCAGCTTTCTCTGTTTTGGACAGAGTCTACAATGGCAAGGCAGACATGATGATATACTTTATGTCACAGCCAGGTCTTGCACAAAATACCATGTAAGCACTCTAGTAACTGTCCGAATTCATAAATCATTAACTGCAATTTTGTTTTAAAACCTGGAATGTGCAAACTATGTGCTGAAGGTAGATTGGACAGCGGGGAATGTGTGCAGTGTTTGTGCTTTGAGGGGGCTAGAGCTATAGTAGAGGGGAAGAGGAACCAGACATTTATTACCCTCCATCCTATTTAAAGGTCTGTTCCCTCTGTCCTAACACACTTGCAACTCCTATAGAAGTGAATGGAAACAGAGGAGAAAACCTCTAAAGGTTAATTCATTTAGCTGCCACGGCACTAGGAATGCCCCTAAATGGCTTCCAGCATGTGCTGCAAAAGCACAATTATTTAAAAAATAAATCAAGAGACTAAGATATAAGTCCAGATTTTCTGCTGGTGACTCTGTGTATACGGGCAGAGAACGTGGCCCATAAAATGCAGAGCCTCCGCCTCTGAAAAGCAATTATTTTGTATGCAAAATTCCCAGAGGCGGAGGCTCTGCATTTTATGGGCCACGTTCTCTGCCCGTATACATAGAGTCACCAGCAGAAAATCTGGACTTATATCTTAGTCTCTTGATTTATTTTTTAAATAATTGTGCTTTTGCAGCACATGCCGGAAGCCATTTAGGGGCATTCCTAGTGCCGTGGCAGCTAAATGAATTAACCTTTAGAGGTTTTCTCCTCTGTCATATTCCCAGAAGATAAATATCAAAATAAATCCAGAGCTCTCATGGAGACTAAAGATTAAAAACGAGTTTTACATTGACTTAGAATCAATACTTTTCCAATCAGTGAATGATTAAATGTGCATTGCTTCCTGGCCACACACCAACTTAAATCAATTGCCAGGTGAAAAAAAGAGGCATATTTTTAAGTCTTGGTACCAGGACGTACATGTTGATGAAGGACAAATATTTGTCAGGATACACAAGTCGTCACATTAGTGTTTGTCGAAGCAGCCGAAATCATTTCCTGCTCTGGTAATTCGTCTGATCCTCCCCTCCTTACACAGCACATGCTTGCATTGCCTTTAAATGGCTTGCATTACCTTCAGTGGAAGTTTTGGGCGGTTCAGGAAGCTATTGCAGGAATCTGTTTATCAGCCCCTGAATATAACATTGCTTGATCTAGTTCACGGAGTTGATTTGTTTTCCAAACAGTAGGTCTCTACTGTAACTTACTGTAAATAGAATAATTGTGTCTAAACGGAACAGAGCATGATGATTTTGTATCCTATCACATTTTGTCTTTTCAGTTTTCTTTTTACAGTGGATTAATGAAATTCCAGGATTTCCTTATACAGATTCTTCTTGAATAATTCCTTGAAATAGTGAAATAATTGACTTCAGAGAATATGTCTGTACCTTGATTTTTGTAGAACCAAAATGACTAATTCTTCACTACTTTCTCTCACTTTATTGGGGCACAGGAATTACACCAGTGAGTTTTTTAAATCATATCTAGTCATGAAAAATGTAATTTTTTACAAATGCGTGTTTAGATAGAGCACCATCTTGTAATCTTTACATAACCCTTTTATTAAAGAAGGAATTTGGATGGGCAAAGAAAATGGAGTCAAAATGGAGTCAAACCCTCCATATGCTGCAGGAAGACCTGCATACAGCCAGCCTCGGCAGAAGGGGAAGGGTGAGGCAATTTAGAAGACAGAAAACACAAAACAAACAAATCTGCTAATCACACAACATAGGCGCAGCTGGAGGCTCAGTCAGTAAGGGAAGGTTTGGCCTGTCACAGCGACCAACGTCTCCTTGGAAACACAGGGTGGTAAACTCCAAGCTCCTGAAAAAGTGGGGGCTGGGATCTGTAAACAAGTAAAATGAGATAGATGGACAAGGAATCCCTCCAGTCAGTTTGGGAGTTTTCTATGCCCAACTTCAGTTACCATGAGCCATCCAATCAAAGAAACAGGGGTGTGACCTGGAGGAGAGAAGGAGGAGGTGGTGGGGAGAGAGACAGGGCCAGTTCTCCAAGATCAAGAGAGCGTCCATAGTTTCAGGTAGAAGTAACAGGTTACAGATTAACGTTAAAGGTAAAGAATTTTAATTTAGGAATTTAAAGGTAGAGGACTGGGGAATTCAAACATTGCAGTTATATGAGTCTATGGTTTCAGAAAGTCATGCTTTTAAAGTGATAAATTAGAAACTTGGCAAACAGTTGCGAGGTTTTGACGTTCAGATTATTTGTAGGAGTGCTATTGGGGGAAAAAACAAAAGAGATTGACAGGAGTTTGAGCTCTTTGGTGTAGGGACGGTATGTAATTATGTGTTTTGACAGAAACTAGCACCTTGTAGGTGCTGGTATAATCCCAAGAATGATGTGTTTTTTCAACTTTTATACCATGCACTTTTGAGTTTTTCAGAGAAATAAGGCAGGGGTTTTTAAAGGGTTCTGCTGGGCTCAGTAAGAGGTAACTGTGATATACAGGATTTCAGACTAAATGATCTAATTGTTCTTTCTGGGCTTAAACTCTATGACTCTAAGGGGGTTAAGCATTCAATTTTCATTATATTTCAATGGAATATGGGGCCTAACTCCTTAAAGTTTTTTTGAAAAACCCAGCCTGAAATTTCATTTTTACTTTTACAAAAAAAAAAATCTTATTTTATTTTTACTCTGACCATCCTATGTGAAGCACTATAGCCAGTAAAAAGTTAACTCAGACAACTGTTATTGCTAAAAACTGCAGCAATTATGCAATACAAAACTGTTTAATGTTAAGGATTTAAACAAATCAATGACCAGGTCATCCTCCTCTTATGGAAGACTGCTGATGATGAAGTACAATTAGGGTAGGAAGCAAAGACATATGAGATCTAGAGAATCAGAGAGGTAGCCGTGTTAGTCTGGAATTGCAGAAGTCACAGAGTCCTGTGGCACCTTAAAGACTAACTAAAGTATTGAAGCATAAGCTTTCGTGGGCTAATACCCACTTCGTCAGATGCATGCAGTGGAATCCGATGAAGTGGGTATTAGCCTACGAAAGCTTATGCTTCAATTTGAGATATAATGACCTTTCCTTACTTTATCAATAGTTATTAATACATGTTTATAAGGCACCTGTAGGGCTGTTGTTCAGCATGGGTAAAGTGTATATAGTCACTAAATCTTTTAATAATCATGCATATTTTTAACCTTCAGAACTCATGGATAATAAAGTTGTGTTACCCATAAATCATTGCCCACTGTTACTCCTTTTTGTTCTGTGTGCTACATCAGGAAGGCAGTATTGCAGCAGTCATGTGATTTTTGAAATATCTAGAAAGCTGAGAATTCATCACTTGTGCAGAAAGAGATCATACTAGTGAGAGGGACTGGAAGATCTACCATAGGGAACAACTCTGATCCCTAAAGGTCTCTATGACTTAGAAGACATTGCCTATCCTTCTCTATGCTACTATGGAAAAAAACAAATGAAACAAAATGTATAGTGTACGGTCCTGATCCTGCAATCAGATTCACTAGCACGGACTCTGCATCTGCATAGACCCCAGTGGGAATCAAATGGACATAGGGTTCACATCAGTGTCTCCAACTGCAGGTTTATGGCCTAAATTGTCATGTTTATTATTCATTTGATCAGTTTTTACTGTGCTGTTATTTTAATCCAGTTTCTGCTGTGAATATATAAGGGCCAGATTTATCCTTGGTGTAATTCTACTGATGGTTGTGTCTAAAGGCACTGATTGCAAAGGATGTTTCAGTAACCACCAGACTGGATTGGCTTGTCTGTGGAAACCTGCTTTAGCACTCCCCCAGGTGCCACAGGGGTCTGGGGAGCAGAGTAATTAATGGTGCCTTACCTTTACCCCATCAGAGAGGAGAAAAGTGGTACAGAATAGAGGAAGGGAATGTGAAGGGCGGAAGCAGCAACTCCATGGCATGCATCCCTCTTGGAAATTCCCTGAGCGAAATCAGCTCCTGCTCCATGCTCACTCCAGTGTAAACATGGAGAACGTAGCATAGGTACAACATGAGTGGCCACATGAAGAAGCCATGCTGACACGGGGGACGAGGCCAGGCAGTCTGCAGAGGCTTGCCTCTGGGAGAGACTGGAATTTTCTTTCCCCATGCAAAGTCCAATTTTGGAAGCACCGTAATTTATTGCAAAAATAATATGATATGGTCCTAAATCTTTCAGGTCTCTCTCTCACCCCCTCATCAGACTGTTGATGGGTCACAAGATGAAATTCCTTACATTACTTTTGGGGATTTGCATCCATCACCCATTTAAACATAAGTTATTTTAAGTATTGGCTAGTGGAAAATCCAGCATTAACAACCAGCAGCTATTGGTTTTGCTGCGATCGTGTCTTTCAGAAGATGATGGTTTTTTGTTTTACTGTGACTTAGCTCTATGACCTTTGTCCATTCAAAGATCTGGTGCTATATCCTGCTCCCACTGAGGTCAAGCAGGTTGTTGCCATTAAGTTGAACAAATACTTTATTTGCCACCTATTGGGAGTCTTTGGAAAGGGAGCTTTAGGAGGTAGCAGTGCACATTGAAAACAATATTTTGAGAGGAGGGGGAGAGTAAGGAATTGTTTAATTCCGCTCATGCTAATGTCTTAGTAGCGATTCAGAATCAGGCTTCTTGAAGGCATGTCCATGAGTTCCCAAAGGCAGAGCAACAGTCAATAGGGCAACAAAAGTGCAGTTCCTACAGCACTTTAGGGCTCTGTCTACACCGTATACCAGCATGACGAAGCTGCACTGGCCCTAGCAATGGAATAAGCAGTAGTGTAGACAGGGTTCAGGCATTTTTACCATCATCATGTCTACTGGATACATGCTACAGGATGGTTTGATATGTTTATTAAATGTGCAGTAAAGATTTTGAAAGGGAAAGATTTTTTTTGTAGACTTAGTGTCCTATATTGCACATAAGTCATACCCAAGATGTGTTTTCTCAGCTGAATGTGTTAGTTATGCAGAAGAATATCTTTGTGAATAGAATTCAAATGATGTATTCAATCTTATGAAATGTGTTGATAATTGCAGTGTTGTGAGTTTATGTAAATGTTCAGGCCTTGCAAGTAATAAAAATACAAGTGTAAAATATTATTAACTATAAATGTTAAGCGCTGGGAGATGGAATTACCTCTGTTCACGGCATTAGGGTGAACATTATGGGAATACTGTGGCCAGTTCTGTCCACACTTCAAAAAGATTGTTGAAAAGGGTTCCAGAAAGAGCTACAGATTGTTTTGAGGTCTGGAAAACATGCCTTATAGTGAGAGATTTAAGAATTTCAATCTATTTAGTTATCCTACCCAAGAGAAGGTTAACAAGTAACTTAATCATGGTCTAAAATCTCTAAAAGAGATTTCTGATAATAGACTAGACAACTCTTTAATCTATCAGAAAAAGCATAATGAGATCCAGTGACTGGAAGATGAAGCTAAGCAAATTCAGATGGGAAATAAGTGTATGTTTTTAACTGTGAGGGTAATTAACCATTGGAACAATTTACGTGGGGACATGGTTGATTCTCCATCACGTGAAGTCTTTAAACTAAGATATGCTATAGCTAAAACAGAAGTTCTGGACATGATGCAGAAATTATTGAGTGAGGTATAATGCAGGATGTCAGATTAGGTGCTTATAATGGCCTTGAAATCTACGAATTGTGTGTTTGTAATGAATGTTGTTGTATGTGTTATTGTTATGGTATGTTGGAAATAGATCCCTTGAACAAGAAATGGTTTGTAGCACTGGTAGGGTCCATCTGGTTGGGCTGCCCAGTAGAGTTAGTAGAAATAACTTTGTTTCTAGACAGGGTCCTAGAACCTGAGACTTGTTACAATCCTATACAATTGCTAAATATTATTACTAAATATTTGTTCACACATGGAAGTATTAAGGTAATCTGGATGGCCTACATTTTTGTTTGTTTTTGCAGCATATCACACAGCTACATTTAGGGTGACCAGATGTCCCAATTTTATAGGGAAAGTCCTGATTTTTGAGTCTTTTTCTTATACAAACTTCTATTACCACCCCACCCCACCCCACCGCACCCCCATTCTGATTTTTCACACTTGCTGTCTGGTCACCCTAGCTACGTTATGTTGTTGTTTGTCTCCGAGAGAGAGCTAGCATTTGCACATGGTTAGTATAGATCAGACTCTTGCTAACTGTTAATTTTCTCCCAAGGGAGCTTGCATTTCCAGTTTTGTGCAATGATATTTTTGACTGATACTATCAAATGACCGCCAAAGTCTTTCTAGTAATTCATTAACAAGCATAAAACTCTTACAAGTGAAGTATTTGTGCAGTCTGAGGAAGTAAGATGGGTTTCAGTATTCAAGAACATGTTTTAAAGACTGTACTTGGTAATCAGTGCCCATCGGATAAAGCCTTTTTCAGCTCTGTGAATCTGTGCTAAAGGGGGAAATTCTTGTTCTAGATGCCTGGTACAGCGAGGCACGACCGAGACATGGCAATCCAGGCCAAAAGAAACCTGGCCAAAACCACAGACCCAATTGAGAGGCTTCGGCTGCAGTGTCTAGCAAGGGGGTCTGCAGGCATCAAAGGACTTGGCAGGTAAATCCAAGAAGCCAAATACATTATTAAAGCAAAGAATGTGAATAGTAAGATGCTATATCAATACAGCTAAAATGGGCTTAAGCTGCAAAATATCAACTATTGTTTGAAGATAGTGGCAAAACTCCAACAGACTTTCCTGGAGCCAGGATTTCAAATGCTCCAGAGTTCAGGGGTGTTTGGATTTGGGAAGAGCAGCTACAACTCCAGTACTATTTTTTTCTTCAATGATTTTTCAATAAATATACAAAGCTAAACAACTAAACAAAATAAAGCAATAGAAAGAGCAAGGAATTGAAATTAATGCAATCATCTGCACCATCAACATCAAAACAAAGGTACAAGAGCCAGAGCCAAATCCTATTTCTTCAGTGAAATGACACTGATTTGTACCTGCTGATGGTCTGGACCACAAGCTTCTGTTTTACACATTTAGCTTCTGTTTTCCTATTTAAAATTTTGATATGGGGCAGGGCTTGGCTGTGAGGTAGGGCCATTAGACCAAAGTGCATGGCCAAAAGATCAGCGTGCACTAGTTACATGTGTATACTAGTTAATGCACTCACAATGTACGTGGACTAGAAAGACAAAAGAAATAGTATTTATCCCCATTTTACAGATGGGGAAGTGAGGCACAGAGAAACTAAAATGACTTGTATGCATGGCCAGATTTCCCGTTTGGCCCTGGGCAAGTCGTTGAATCTGAAAATGTTGTTTTAGTAATTATATCATGTCTGAGTCACGTTGTATCACAACTGCACCTATGTGAACCCATGTTAATGATGTTTTCTTTTTCATCACGGATATAGTTTTTTCTCAATCAGAGCTGAGTTTGACAATTCTTTCAACCATTCCCAACAGCTAAGATTTACCAGATGGCTCAGTTTCAACAATAATTATTATTATTATTCTATTGGGGTTGGATTTTTAAAAAATACTTGCATACTTCCTTTACTGCAGTCCTGTTTAAAAGTAAAACATCTTCCATGTGGAATGTAGTAGTTTGTGTTGTGAAGGTCACGTTTCATGTTCAGAGAGAAGGAATGGAAAATAGGCCTTGCCAAACTAGCTAGGTGGGATAAAAAATGCTGACTGACAGGCATTGCTCATTACCACCTCAATACCTGCAGCCCTCCTTTTCTCTGAAGAGACTTTAGGAAGAGGAAATGTTATCCCAATGAGGTGGTATGGCAATGTCTCTTTCCAGTCCTGATAAACTGTCATTCTTCTATGTAAGTTCTGCCTCTTGTGTTACTCTCATTCTTCATTTTATTTATTTCAAACACATATTTTTCCACAGAATATTTCGGATTATGGATGACAACAATAGCAGAACCCTTGATTTCAGTGAATTCTTGAAAGGGTTAAATGATTATGCCGTGATGATGGATAAGGAAGAAGCTCAGGAGCTTTTCAGGATCTTTGATAAAAATGGCAACGGAACAATAGACTTTGATGAATTTCTTGAAACATTAAGAGTAAGTTTCCCAACATCGTGCTTTTTTGTTGTCTAAAAATGAGAAAAATCCTGTTCCATGACTAGCTGAACAGTCAGGTAATAGGTCAATGCAGTTCTGTTTTGTCACTAATACCAATATCTACAGAAATATCCAAGGGACAACATCAGTTTGAAGAATTTCATTTCCATCTAAAAATGAGAACGGAAAGGTGATCTTGTGGGTCAGTCTCTGGACTGAGAGCCTGGATTCAGTTCCAGGGCTTTACTACAGACTTCCTTGGGAAAATCACTTACCCTTTCTAGTTCTCACTTCCCTGTCTAAAATGGGGATGATAATTCTTGCTTGTCTGCTTACACTGTAAACTCATTAAGGCAACATGGTCTTCTCTTTGTATGTGTTCCTACCTTGTCTAGCACAACAGAGGCCTTATCTTGGTTTGGGCCTGTAAATACTGCTAAAATACAAATGTAAAAAAAGAGAGATCTTATACCTATTGTTATTACAAATGCCATCTAATATGGAGAGAACAGAAAGATATTCTAAAAAACATTTTTACCTGGTTTTCAGTTTGTTTCTCTACCTTTGATAGAAGTCGGAGTATAGTTAGTTGCACTATTTAGTCAATGGTGAATTGAACTTCCTGTCTCAAGCACTTGTCCAACAGGATGACTCTTCTCTGGTAGCATTTATATGCCCATCATGTCCCAGGCTCTCTGGAAGGATGTTTATTAGTAGCAGCAGCAGCCACAAAGCTTGAAGCTGAAACTGGACAGACAGCAGAGAGACATAGGATTAATCTGTTAATATCTGCTTTCAGCCTCCAATGTCTAACACCAGAAAAGAGGTCATCATGCAAGCGTTTAGGAAATTCGACAAAACTGGTGATGGTATTGTAACGATTGAAGACTTACGAGGGGTGTATAATGCAAAGCATCATCCCAAATATCAGAATGGAGAATGGACAGAAGATCAAGTTTTTAGATCCTTTCTAGATAACTTTGATTCACCGTATGAGAAAGATGGGAAGGTAAGTGGAATAGCTCAAGGCAATTGAAGGGCACTCCATTAGACGCACAACTACAATTATTATGTGTGAAAACAAGCCCAATATCCAACAATTAAAAGATGTACAGTTCATCTGTGCTGTGTATACATCCTTTAATTAATAGTAAAATGGATGTACAGCCATGAGGATAATGTTCTTTTGTTTCTTTCCCTTCCTTAATACCAAATGCAGAGACCTATCTTTTTAAATAATTTGGGCAATCAAAGTATAGTGGGCTAAATCCTGTGTCCTGCACTCTTTGGGTCAGTGCTCTGTTACCTGGAGTGAAGGACTGGAATGGAGACACTCTGCAGTTGCTTTTGTACCTCTGCTCTACCCTTGGCAATGGTTGGTGATATCACATAGCCGTAGATCCACTGTTTTCACCTCTCCAGCCTGCCTCTGTCACACCCCCAACCCCGCTGCATTTAGAACAAAATTTGACCATATGCCAAATCATAGGATTTGGGATATTTCTATAGTTACTTGTGATTGATTTGCAAATAATGTGATATGGCATCAGACTAAGCATTCCACCTCAGGGAAACAACACACTACATAATTAGGAAAAGTGCAATTATTGCTAATACACAGAGCTTGATTTTCAAGCCCTTGTGAAGAGAAGATTCTCCACTTGCTAAAAAACTACAATGCATTGTCTAGTTTTGCACAGAGTCCCTGATTAAGGAAAGCATCCCTATTCAGAGCAGCATTTATGCATGTGCTTAAATCCCACTGAGGTCAGTTGGCACTGAAGTCAGTCATGAATAAGGAGCTGGACGTATGCACATACTTTAGTACTTTCCTGCATTGGGACCAGAGTTTGGATTTCTGTTATCACTTTTGCCACTAGTTGGTCTTAACAGTGTTTTGCACTATATGAAACACTTTCAAAATACCAACATATTTAGGAAGTAAATATAATTGTCCCTACTTTACCAAAGCCCAAGGTCATAGAAAAGTCAGTGTCAGAACTTGCAGCTCTGGTATCCAAGTCTTGTGCCTAATCCACTAGTGCACAGGTCCTTCTGAACAACAAACTTGACTTCTCTGAGCTGAGTCTGATCTAAGCCACACCATTGATGTAAACTCATGGAGCTTGACCTCACTTATCCAACACCTCCTGTTATTTGAAACAAGGACGTGTCCCCTAGGGTGGAGACCTGGCCTTGTTTTTGCTAACAGGTGGTTTCAGATAAGCAATATTCATATAATGAAGCTGCCAAGGATATCTGACTTAATGAGCAGAACTAATTTGTTTTAGCCAATGTGCCTTAGCCCTGAGTTTCAGATAAAAATCACTTTAGCAAAAACACCTCAGTCTTGGTGAGTCAACCAAGCTCTGGAAGCTGGATGCCTGTTTATAAGAAGTGGAACAGGCTTTAAGGTCCAACTCCCCAGTTATTGAATCATTTTAGGTGTCTCCCAAACACAATAATGGAACAATGACTGGGAGATACCTTTTTTTGTATAGTAGCTTTATTCAAAGTACCATATAAATTGTCCAAAGATGAAAAAGTCACAAAAACTATATGCAACTTGTATAAATGAAGGATTGGAAAAATATTTCTCCACATATAAAAGGTCATGCCAATTTAAAAAGCGGATGACCAGACTAATCGCTTTTGTAAAAGGTTTCACCCCAGAAATTCATATAAAAATAAACAAAACTCAGCTGGGATTTAAAAACTACTTTCTCTCTTTTAGTCAGAGCTAGTCTGAAGAATGACATCTTTAGCATGATAAATGGATATAAAACTACAATCTCCCAATAGCACCATTCCAATTCATTCATCACAATGTAATGAATTTGGTGTCCAAATTCAGACAAGTCAATGAGAAAACTACATGGCAATATTTGTCTTTTTGAAGGACCAGAGCTTCACTGATTCTATCTTTCAGTTTTCAGGGAACTCAGTTTAACTAGGTTCACTTAGAGAACAGGACCCTACATTTTAGGACTTTCTACTACTGAAGGAGTTGCACCTTCTCCATTTTCCCTTCTGCCTTAGGTTCCTTTCTAATTCAAGATAACTTGAAGCACAAGGTGTACCATACATGGCTTAAATCTTGCTCATTTACAGCTGTTTATTTAAGTATAGTATGTATGTGTTATGACATGAAGAATGAAGGTTTCCTTTTCTGTTTTAAAATTTTCTACTTTAGGTTACAACAGAAGAATTCATGAACTACTATGCAGGAGTGAGCGCTTCAATAGACACTGATGTCTATTTCATTATCATGATGAAAAATGCTTGGAAATTCTAACTGTACGATTAAGGAAACAAGACTATTTCCAGCGTCTTAGCTCCACATGATTAAATATGTGCACAATAATATGGTCCCATAATAGTACTTTGTAGTCACTGTACTGATTTTACTATATCAGAAGAGACAATACTCACTATACCACATTGTTTTGGCAGGACCTTGATGAGCTGATGGACATCATAGGCTAAGAGGAGATATGGCAGCCCTGACAATAATCACACCCCCTCCCTTTTCCTCCTGCTCCCCTTGTCTCTGTTGTTTCTTCATTCAGATGAGTAACCAGTTTCTCCTCAGACATGTGTGGTAGGCACCATTCATTCCCAAACGTGTCCCCAAATTCATGGCACAAGCTGCAGCTGTGTTTCAGAGAAGATACCATAGCACCAGAGCAAATGATTCTGGGATGTATACACTCTGTATAAATGTGTAGGCATTTTTGTAGCAGGTATACAGTCCTAAAATTTACTTCCTTCTCTTTCCTTTTATTCCTTATTTTCTTGACTTTCTTCTCATTCTCTGGGACCACCTGTCTACTGTTTCTTTTATCAAAGTCACCAGTGAGCAATAGACGCTTTACAATGTTCTCTTGTAACTGTGTCATTGTAATACCTACCACTGCTCCAGCCAGTGTCTATGCTGGACCTAAACTATACCTATTACTAAGCTACTTCTCCTGAGAATTTTTTATGAATTAAAGAACTTTATAATCTTATTTTTTCTTGGCTTTGCTGCTGAAAAAGACTTGACAGTTAACTGGAAGAGATAATAGGACTCTCCTGTCATGTCAGTGTCTGTGAAAGCTGATGTCTGATCAGCTACCTGTGAGAGGAGGGATGGTGAGAGAAGGGGTCTGTCTGAAAGCCATACTTTCTCTAGTTCAAGAATAGCAACTGTGTTAGTCTGTATCTGTAAAGAAAGCGAGGAATACTTGTAGCACCTTAGACACTAACTAGTTTATTTCAGCATAAGCTTTCGTGGGCTATAGCTCACTTCATCGGATGTATATATATATATATATATATATATATATATATGTATGTGTGTGTGTGTATATATACATCCGATGAAGTGAGCTATAGCCCACGAAAGCTTATGCTGAAATAAACTAGTTAGTGTCTAAGGTGCTACAAGTATTCCTCGCTTTCTTTACAGATACAGACTAACACAGTTGCTATTCTTGAACTAGAGAAAGTATGGCTTTCAGACAGAAAGTATATATATACTTTCTCTAGTTTAAGATTAGCAGCCATGTTAGTCTGTATCCATAAAGAACACTTCAATCTCCCTGGACATTCTATTAAAGACTTGAAGGTGTCAATTTTAAAACAGAAAAACTTCCAAAACAGATTCCAACAAGAAGCTGAGGAACTGGAATTAATTTACAAATTGGACACTATCAACCAAGGGTTAAACAGGGACTGTGAATGACTTAGTCATTACACTAATTGAATGCATTTCCCTAGTTAAGTTTCTTTCACAGGTACTTGTCAACTGTCAGTCACAGATCCACTTGATATTTCACTACAAAAGGTTTTTTTTTTCTCCTGCTCATAATGGCTCATCCAAATTAAGCAGCCTCTTAGATTTGGTATGGTAATTTCCAATTTTTTCTGCTTTCTGTGTGTATAAATACATCTTACTTCTATGTGTTCCATTCTATGCATCCAATGAAGTGGGCTATAACCCACAAAAGCTTATGCTGAAGTAAACTGGTTAGTCTCTAAGGTGCCCCAAGTATTCCTCATTTTCTATACTTTCTCTAATTATCCTTGCTTTGTTTCCTTTTCTCATTTCTCTTGCGTCAGTTTGTCTTTGTCCTAGAGTAAATTGTTGTCATTATGTAAATGGTTACATGGAGCAGGATTTACTCCAATTAATTTGTGCCAGTGTCATATACTTGTGTTTTCAATCTCTCCATCCTTAGTAAAAGACTCAAGGGTTTTGACAACCAATCGAGCCATGTTCAGAGCAAACAAAAAATGCTTTGGGCCATATTTTCACAAGTGCTTAACACCCAGAAGTGGACCTAGATTTTTCAAGAGCTAGGCTCCTAATTTACAGCCAGATTAAGTGGCTTGATTTTCAAAAGTTCAGCGTGTGATTTTGAAAATCTGATCTTAAATGCTCTTTGGAAATCTGGCCTTATGGGATACACACTTGCTATTTTGTTTCAACATGACCTATCATCACAACAATCGGTATCTGGAATTCCTCACCACAGGCTGTGCAATCTCAATGTTTTCACTGATCTGGTAACACTCTGCAGACATTAATAACTATGGAAGTTGATGTGACTAGAAAGGGAAATTATTTTGATCAGATGATGTATCATCAAGGAAATGAGGGTTCTTTACATAATGTGATGCTGTACATGAAGTAGAAAGGTGCCTTATATGAATAATACATGTTCCATTTCACATGCTGGCAGATACATGCAGCCACTTCCTTATTAATTTATTTATTGGTTCTGTAACAGGTATATTATCTACCTTGAACATTTTAAATAAAGATGTAACATTAGTAGGCTTTGAGAGTCACAAAGTGAAAAATGATCCCACTCTGGCATATACTGTATCTTTTTTTTCTTTAACTTATGCCCGTCACCCCAATTCAGGGTATGGGCCGCCAACCGCAGATCTCCAGAGTCCTCTATCCTGGGCCATTCTCTCTAGCTGGTTCCAGGTGTCTTCGAGTTGAAGGCCTTTCTTTTCCAGGATAAAGGTCTCTGTTATCTCTATTGTTGGCGTTTCTGTAGCAAGTTGATTTTTTTTTTTTACGGGGTGGAGTTGCTAGTCCCACGCCCAACCCTCCTCCTTTACCCTGACTTGGGACAGGCAGATGGCCCCAAAGGACCTCTCTGGTGGAGTTATGCTGTATCTAAAGCGTCCCAAAATCCACAGTAATCTGTTGTGCTGACATTTAATCAAGGAAAGTGAAAAGTTTTGTCTTACTAACCTTAGCTCTTGACCAGTTTGTCTGCTTAATACTAACCCGTTTATTCAAGGACAAGTGCAATATGCCTTTTCAAACACATTTTTTTCTTTGTAAATGGATGAAAAGCTCCAACACTGCAAAACGTATTGTTCCTGCACTACATTATTAAAGTCAGTGGGAACTTTGCCATTGACTTCATTGAGCAAAAGATCAAGACCATTGTGATCAATGAAAGATCACTGCTTTGAGATTAGATTGCCCCTCCTCTTTTCGCACCAACCCCGAGTAACGGAACTTTGTGCCGGGAAGTGAGTGAGGTGAACAGGGACAGAATTGGTACATCCCATTCGGCAGACAGCAGAACTTTGTGGCCACTAATGGCAATAGGTTACAAATCAGCTGATCTCCCTTTGGATTCTCTGTAAGTAAATTCTGGGCCACGAGGGCAGATGGTTCCTCCTCTGCCATGGACTTTTTTTTTCTGTGAGTCATTATACATGAATAAAGAACCCTAAAAACTTTGATGGAACTGTTACGGATTCTAATCCCTCTGGCAATGTTCTCATTCACTTCAGTAGAATCATGCCCGCAGTCCGCTTGTTAAAACAAAACGTGTAACTGCAGAAAAGGTACATTGTATGCGGAGGAGGGGAAAAGAGCTGAGTTGAAATATTTTGTAACCCCCCCCCCCCCAGCAAATATAGTAGAATCCAATGGGGATCTCTACTATAACAATTATAGTTTTATTTGCAGGTATGCAAAATCATACAAACAAGCACAGCACATAGGCAGCTAAATTGAAAACGTTATATACTAAGGACCAGACACTGCCACCCTTGTCCCATAGGCAAAACTTGCACTGACTTTAACAGAAATTCAGTGCATAGATCAAAGGTGGGTGTGGATCTAAGGGCTTGAGTATGGTCTCAGATGCCGTTATCAATGCTGCACGTTTGGAACCAGCAGTAGCCTCTAGCACTGTTGTATGCTGCAGTGTAAACAGGGATAGCTGTAAAATTGCACTGCAGGATGCTGAATCTATTAGACAGCATCTGTTGTTAAACTAGTTTCTTGTGCACATTGGACTATATGAAGTAAACACTGAAGAGATGCTGTAGAGAGGCTTGTGTGGCTGCACCATATATCTTCTAGAGCTCAATGCTGCCGTAGGCACGGCAGCAGCTATTAGAAGATATGGGGTGAAGCACACCAGTTTATCTGGAATTGGAATTAAGGTTCTAAAATGTTATTTAGCACTTTGTTCCATGGCATGATTTCTCATTTCTGATCATGAAACTCAAGCTGCACTGCATGGTATAAATTGTGGGAAACCCCTTAGTCTGAAACATGTAGTGTTTTTGATTGATATATGGAATTCCCATTGATGTCAGCAGGAGTGACACATGTGGATCAAGGGAAACATAGAATCCTAAGCTGGAACACAAGCCGCAGTTGAAAACCATTGTAAACAGTGAGCTCTATGGTGCCCTCCAGTCTGTACAGGGGACAAAGGGGCAGGAATTCTGGCCGCATGTTACACTCATTCATAGACGCAGCAGTCTGCTCCTCTTCCTCTGCCTGAGCCCATAGAAGCCCTCTGGTACAAACAAGTGCCATGTGTTTGAGCTCCCCTGCTGTGTGAGAAGTAGAGATCCAGGGAGGAGGGACCAGCTGCTCCACAGAGCAGATTGGGGGGGTGGGGGTGGGGGGAATAGTTTTACAGGCAAAAAACACGGCCGAAGTTAATGCTCGTGGAGGCAGAATTAACTTTCATTCTTAACCTTGTACCTCTGTCAGAGACAAGAATGATAAGCAAATACAGCTGTGGGAGTAGTGGCAGCTGGGCCATTCTACCTGTGGTCTGGGAGGAATTGGAAATTACATTGAGAGTCACTCACATGGGAGTCCCAGCAGGCATATGCAGGTTTGGAGTCAGAATTCTCCCACTGTTCCTTGGTTCTTAATTGACTGACTTGCCATAGGCCCTAATTCCTCAACAAGATCAAAAACATCCTTAGGTTTTCCTCTTTGTTAGTTTGGTTTGGGGGGTGAGGTGCAGGGGAGGCAGGGAGAGAGAGAAACATTTGGGCTGATATGATCAAAAATCCTTGTTTAATTCACATTAACCTCATGAAGCCTGCAGTTAACATGTAAATCACAAAGAGGCTCCTGGTTCAAGATCATTAAGGTCTGAACAACTGGGTAACTAAACATATTCTTGAATGCAGACTGAGACTCTGACTCTCTGCTCTGTTTGGGCACCTTTGTACTAGTCTCCTCACACAAAGCTGCCTTAAAACTGGCAGATGAAGTCAGTAGAGATTTCCCCTACATATGGAAAGCCTTAGCTGGTGTGGACTCATCGTAGCAGCTCCTACATCACCCACTCCTTGTATCCAGCTCAGGAGGCAAGACTGTGCGAAAAAGGATTTCCTAGCAGTCTGTGGCTGAGGCAAAGTCCCTGGTGGCTGATAGCAGACAGTAGAGAGGTCAAGGAGATATTCCTGGACATGGGGTTCAGTGCTCTCGCATAGGGAGATCAGTTACAATTGGCCAGAAGTTTTCGGAGACGAGGGGTTCTGACATATGACTCCAAGATGGGAGGGAATGGTTTGGACAGGAACTGTGATACCAGGCAGTGTGGTCGGATTTAGGGGGGGAGGGGGACCAAGCTAGTCACTCAGATGAACCTACCTTGCGTTATGGGTTGTATGGTAAGGTGCCTTGTAACCCCCCCTCCCCCACTGGAACCATCCTGTTATAGGAGAGTATGGGTGATGAATGAGTACTGCCCCCTCCCTTGTGTTAAAAGCTTAATAAGAGCTTGACGCCATGCAGGTGTCTGTCCTCATTCTGTAGCTTCAATAACGGGGCCCAGAGCAACAAAAGGCTGTAAGCATTGTGATGGTACGCGTTGCAGCACCTAACTTTTAGGTGCCTAGAAAATTACAGAAACAGCACTACGATCCACAAAGCCTGTGTTAGGGACCCAGGCTCCTATACAGTGAATGGGGAGAGCCAGGCAGGTAAAAATGCGCTCCAGAAAGGCAGCTGAGGAGAGCTGCCTAAGCTAGCCAGTGGGAGATACTAGCCAGAGGCAGGGCCGGATGTACACCTTACACACCCCGAGGCACAGCATCTTCAGCGACTGCCCCCTGCATACAGGTGACCTTCGTGTTGCAGTTTTCGAGAGGTAAGGTGCCCCTTGAATGCTGGCACCCCCTAGGCACGTGACTACTGTGCCTAATTGGACATCTGGCCTTGACCAGAGGAGTGTGTGCTAAGTCCTTAAGACGAAGCTGCAGGGAAGTGACTATCTCTGCTTGCTATTGGTGAACTAGGGGAAGATAGGTGGCTAAATGCGCTTAGGATCCGAACTAAAGCAGCTGGGGGTGGGGGGGCACAGGTGGCTCTTCCTTAAAACCTTTAGTTTACTGTTAGCTCTCCACCCAAGATATGGGAGACCCTGAGTTCAAGTCCCCCCTTCCACGAAGGGGAAAAGGGATTTGAACAGGGATCTGTCACCTCTCAGGTGAGTGCTCTAACTACTAGCTTATAGTCATTCTAACTCTTTCACTGGCCAATTAAGATTTAATTTTTCAGTGGCTTGACTGAGGTGAAACAACTTCAGCAGGAGAGACTGAGAGAGCTCCACCTTAGAATTTTTGATAAGTGCCCCCACCCCGCTCAGCTGTTTTGTGTGCGCTTACTTGAGGGATTCGATTCACTAGGGAGCCTACCAGATCAGACCCCTGCATGTGACTTAGGCTGCCAAATACCTGTCTTCCCCAGTTTAATTGCTCTGGGGCTTAGGCAGAGATAGGTGCACAGATGCCTAGACTGAGTCAGCAGCATGCAGGCTCAGAGGCAAAAACCATAAGTGTCTAGAGAATGTTTACTGCAAAAATGTAGGTGCCAAATTAGTTTATGTGCATACAGGGTTAGCCAGTGGTGCCTAATCCTGTGACTTAGGCTCCAATGTACCTCCATGGATAGCACCCATGATGTAGAAGCGTAGGCATTGTGGGCTAGATTGTAAAGGTATGTAGGTGCCTAACTCACATTGATTTCAATAGAAATTAACAGCAAAATCATAGAATCATAGAATCTTAGGGTTGGAAGGGACCTCTGGAGATCATCTAGTCCAACCCCCTGCTCAAAGCAGGACCAACCCAGCTAAATCATCCCAGCCAGGGCTTTCTCAAGCCTGACCTTAAAAATCTCTAAGGAAGTTGATTCTACCACCTCCCTAGGTAACCCATTCCAGTGCTTCACCACCCTCCTAGTGAAAAAGATTTTCCTAGTATCCAATCTAAACCTTCCCAACTGCAACTTGAGACCATTACTCCTTGTTTGGTCATCTGCTACCACTGAGAAAAGTCTAGATACATCCTTTTTAGAACCCCCTTTCAGGTAGTCGAAAGCAGCTATCAAATCTCCCCTCAATCGTCTCTACTGTAGACTAAACAATCCAAGTTCTCTCAGCCTCTCCTCATAAGTCATGCGCTCCAGGCCCCTAATCATTTTTGTTGCCCTTCTCTAGACGCTTTCCAATTTTTCCACATCCTTCTTGTAGTGTGGGCCCCAAAACTGGACACAATACTCCAGATGAAGCCTCACCAATGTTGAATAGAGGGGAACAATAATGTCCCTCGATCTGCTGGCAATGCCCCTACTTATACAGCCCAAAATGCCTTCTTGGCAACAAGGGCACACTGTTGCCTCATATCCAGCTTCTCACCCACTGTAACCCCTAGGTCCTTTTCTGCAGAACTGCTGCTTAGCCATTCGGTCCCTAGTCTGTAGCAGTGCATGGGATTCTTCTGTCCTACGTGCAGGATTCTGCACTTGTCCTTGTTGAACCTCATCAAATTTCTTTTGGCGCAATCCTCTAATTTTTCTAGGTCCCTCTGTATCCTATCCCTACCTTCCAGCGTATCTACCACTCCTCTCAGTTTAGTGTGCAGTCCACACCATCCTCCAGATCATTGCTAAAGATATTTTAAAAAATACCTTTAAAAATCTGGCACTGTACATTTTATATTGAACCTAGCTCTGAATACTTTTCTAAATGAACCTGGGCACAGCCCTACTATTGACCTGCATTCAAAACTCCTATTGACATCAGTGGAAGTTCTTTCTGCCTGAGAAATGGTGGCAAGATCCCGTTAGCATTCAAAATGGGGGTTCTGAATAATGGAAATTTTTATGAAAAGTGTCTGCTTTCCACAGAAAAAAAAATGACATTTTTTTGTACAAAACAAACAAAACAAAACCCCCCACCAAAAACATATATTTTCAGTATCTGAATTTGTGCTGATTATTTTTTTCATTTTTGGCTAAATTATTTTTGAAGGGGGGGGGGAACATTTTTGACCAGCTCTAGTTTTATAGTATAATGTCAGTTCTTAAGAGATTTCTAAAATGTATTTTCCTCTTAATTGCTCATTCTGAAAGGTCCTGGGTTGCTGTTCTAACCTTGTCATTTCTTCTCCATATGCCTGCTGGTGGTGGCATTACTATATTGGACTACTTTACTCTATTGTGATGTCTGTGTTGTGAAGTTTATTCCTATCCTGCTCTGGTTAATAACATCTGGTAACTTTTCTCATATTCACCATTTCAGGACAAAGGGTCCTGCTCCAGTTATCATTGTAGGAACCATAAATGTTTCAGACTCTCAGTTTTGATACCTATGTGAGCAGAGATTTTTACAGACAAGCCAAAGCTGCCAGTAACAATGCATTTCAATGCTGAAATAGTTGACAATTGGACATAATCAGACATAGCTGAATGATACTAATCAAATGGTTAAAACATTTTTGGAATGTGTGAAACTCTCTGATTTGGTCTATAGTGTATGGTGTCAGCATGGCAAGGAGTTAACTTTGGGTTTCTTGTTTTTAGGTGACAAAAGATGAGTTTTTGAACTATTATGCTGGAGTTAGTGCATCTGTGGATAGTGATGCCTACTTCAATCTAATGATGAAGAAATCCTGGAAACTGATTTTTGCTATTGCTACTTTTTGCATCAGAGACTATAAAGGAGTGCAATGTTTTTCAGGAGTTCAGTGTGGGTTTGATTTTTTTTCAGCTGATTCCTTGGGCTAGGTTTTTCAGAAACATGCAATGACATTGCACCTGCAAAATCATCGGTTTTCCAGTTAACTTGACCCTTGCACATGCTTTAATATGTTCAACAGGGGGCTCATAATAGGCAATTAACAAGCAGGGCTTAATGACAGTCAAAAGAACTGAGTGAGCTGGGAGATGTGGTAATCTATTTAAGTTTGCAATTATATTTTCATGTAATCACTTGTCTGTTGTATGGGCATGTGTTAGATTTGTAATGTAGATATCCCTGATGTATACAAATAGATATTCCTGATGTAATGTTTTGTTCTATTTACTGATTATCATAATAAGGAGCTTATTTGACTCTGAAATAATTTTGAACTATTATTTTTAAAGTTTCCTTTGTATTACAGTTTAACAAGTTTAAAAAGACAACCTCAAAAGCCTGCAACCGAAACAAATGCATAAAACAAAGAACAAATGAACTATCAAACCCCACCTGTTTAATCCAGCACAGACACATGTATATTATGTTTTTACCACCTGAGCCCCAACCTAGCATATACCTTAGCATGTGAGTAGTTCAATGGGACTAGTCACATGTGTAAAGTTACCCATAGGCATAATCCTATTGAAAATAGGGGCCATAGTTATGGTAAATGTTCTTTAAAACTGCTTGTGCTTCCATTGAAGTCAATGGGAGTTTTGCTATTAGACTACAATGAATACAAAATTAAACTTCTTATCTAGGTTTGTTCCTCTGAAAAAATATATACTTTTCCATATAACAAGTAATATATTGTGAGTGTTTGTGAGCATTTTCTCCATAAATACATCTCTGTGTGGGCAAATAGAAGACTGCCAAATTATATTCCCAACAACCTCAGGTATATGTTTCCATCATGGAGCTGATTCTGAGAGCTAGTTAGGGATTGCTAGAATGGCAAAGCTGACTCCTGGATGTACTGTAACAAGCACCGAGATTCTAATGTGTTGTGCAAGTGAGGGATAGATGTCATGAGGAACACTCATTCCTTTTCTGCGTGGTCCATTTTTCAGACATCTCAGATTCAAGCCCTAAATCTGACCCACCATTAAGTGTCTGGTAATCGCCCTGTGGTAGAGACTGTGGTCAGCACTGCATACCTGTGAGGTGCAGAGCACCTTCAGCTCTCATGGAAGTCAGCATTGCTCATCACCATTCAGGATTTGGCCTGTCAAATGGGATTTGCATGAGGAAGGACTAAGCGAAAACTGAGTGAGGAGCTGCGCTGACCTTGCGAGCAATGCAGTTTCACAGCACCTCACAAAATTGTTGGTTTGATTCTCCAAGCTGATGAACAACCTTGGAAGTGCTGAATCTATACAATTCCCAGTGACATCAGTCAGAGGAGACAGGGCTCAGTGCTTCCTTCTCTTCACCTTGCAGGACTGACACTTGAAAACTACACTTGATCTTAGCTCAAAGCAGTGACCTCAACTCCCAATAATTTCAGTAGGAGATGGGTTTATTCAGCACCTCACTGGGAGCTGACTCCTATTTGTATCTCTAGGTGCTTTTGATACCTATTTAAATCTGACCCTCGGTCCCTTGCAAGATGGGGCAAGATTTTGCATGACATAGAATTTACTTTGCTTCTTGATCCTCTACAGGATATATATTGTGTGTGTGTATATATATATATATACACTAGCGAAAATACCCGGCGTTGCTCGGGTCAGTCGGAGGTGGGGAGGGGGCAGAGAGCTGAGCGAGTACGGGGTCTGTTGGAGGGGGCAGAGAGCAAACCTGACACCCCCACCTCACCCCCCTGACCAAACCCGACACCCCCACCTCACTTACCCCTCGACCAACCCCAACTCACATTTTCACCCCCCACCCAAACCCAACACCCCCATGTCACCCCCCTACCAACCCCAACCCTCACCCACCCAGACACCTTCCCACCCCACCCCACCCCCGACCAAACCCAACACCCCCGGCTCACTTACCCCCCGACCAAACCCGACACCCCCACCTCACCCCCCCGACCAAACCCGACACCCCTACCTCACTTACCCTCCGACCAAACCCAACTCGGAGGTGGGGAGGGGGCAGAGAGCTGAGGGATTCCGGGGTCCGTCGGAGGTGGGGTGGGGGCAGAGAGCTGAGGGATTCCGGGGTCCGTTGGAGGGGGGAGGGGGCAGAAAGCTGAGCGAGTGCGGTGTCCGTTAGAGGGGGGAATTATGACATCATAACTATGTCACAGCGAACAGCAGCTGCCCAGCTGATGTGATTGGCCTTTAAATAATTTCACCCCTGGGGGGGCGTCAGAGGTGAGATTTGAAAATTTTTCAACTCTTACCCTGATTAGGACCCCGAGACCTCTAACTGTACCAAATTTCAAGTCTCTAATTCAAACAGTGTGGAAGGAGTAAGCATACATACATACACGCATACACCATTTGACTTTTATATATATAGATATAGCACCATATATCATATTTTATCCTCCTAATGAGACATTCAGGCAAAGGTTTATTTTGCTATTGTTGGTGCTGAACAAGTACAAGAGGAATAACTTTAGTAAACAAACTAATAATATCTGTGGGGAACAAATTGCGTCTTGGGAGGCAATTAACATTTCTGGCTCAGCATCACTACAAACAGGCTTTCACTCACTATTGATCTTTTTGTTTACAGAGGTCAGTGTTTGTTTCACTGATAGGCATGTAGCTATTAAAAGTTGTTTACACAGTGCAAACTAGGGTGCAAATAGATGGGAACATTGACGCACAATGGAGCGTTGACTGGTGTGTGGGCTGTTAGCACAAAAAGCCATCTGAGGAGCCGGACAGATGTATGGCCCTATAATTGTGGACCTATGTCGGCTGTAGATACCATAAATCTGCCACACACCAGTCACACAATCTGACCAAACTCTGCTGACAGGAGAACCAACAGAACGCATCTGCCCACGAGTATGTAGCATAGGAGAAAAGAGTGTGGTTTGGGCAGGATGTGCTGAAAAAAAGATGTACATATATTATATCTAATCTGGCATATGCAGCCCTATTTAGTACCCGAGCCTGCATCGTGATCTGTGATCACACATCCTGCCCTCACGTGTGATTGGGGTGAAAGGGTTCCTAAGCATAAACCCTAAAATCAAAGTTTTTCATAAAAGCAAATCCCACAGAGACTGGGATAAGATTTGCCCCTTTCTCCTCAAATGCCATCATACAAAGATATGCAGGGTAGGGATAAGAGGATGGGGAGAGAAGGAGAGGATAGCGTGGGGGAGGAGTTTAGATTATTACAGCTCTACAGTCTTTCGTTAATGTCATGTTTTTCTCTCAGATTTACTCTGTTCACGTAAGGATCTTTTTGTGTATATAATAGAATGACATGTTATATTAATTTAGGATCTTTTGGCTGTGTATGTATGTACCCTGTTTCCCCGAAAATAAGACAGTGTCTTATATTAATTAATTGAACAGGTATAAAATAATTTCGTAATAAAAATACATGAATTTAAATACTTTCAACATTATGATGCAAGTGATTTATTTCACCGTACTTTTGGGGGCTATTTTTCACTTTATCAGAGGCTTCCTCAGACAGACAAAGCTACTTCCTGCTACCTTATTTGACTTTACACTCATCTAAAAGGGCTTGAGTAGCAGTTTAAAAAGATACGTTACTGCTTCTTAAACATTTTTTATTGCTCTAAACTTCTACAAAACACCCCTGAAACAGATCGTTTTGTTGTGGTATCTCTCAATCAAAAATGATCAATGTTGTTTTTTCATGCTAGATTTTGCTATGATTAAAAATGACATGTTAGCAAAAGAAGATAGTTTTAAATTGAGGGAAAAAAAAGGTGAGGGGAGGGGAGTTGAGGGAGGGGAGAACCTTGAGGCCGTTTCTTCAGATAACAAGGGTAAACTGGGCCAGTCTTTATCTTACTCCTTTGTACAGTTAGAAAAATATAGCTTCATGACAAAGGGGTACCTCTTTGTTTCAAAATGCTGCCTTCTCAGTGTCATGTTTAGAGCCAATATAAAAGCATGCTAATAGATCTTTATTTCTAACCAAAATTGTTTTGTTGCAAAAGATAACTTCAGATAACAAGAGTGGGCATGGGCTGGGGTGGGGAAAGTGGTCTTCTCTTACTCCTACCTGCAGTTACTCAATCTACACAGCTTTTGTCTTTTAAAACTTTTATTGTAAACAATGGAAATATCACATTCACTCCCACCCCAAAATCTTTGCACGTTACAAGGCTATATTGTAAAGTTAGAGTTACAAAGTTTAAATTAAAAGGCCTGCTTACAGCTAAAGTCAACAGGTGCTAATTTCCAATAACTGTCAAAGGCTTGAAAATACATTACTTTAAGTAGATGGAATAAGGGAGATTGACATAAAGGTTAAACATGACTTTCATAAGGGTCTTTCTATCATTTTTAAAGACCAATACTAGAGATAATTTAATTCCTAATACAAAACTAAAAACAAATAAGGATGTTTGCTACATGTACATACATTTTGTAAATAAAGTATACTATATGCATGCTGCTTTTGATTAGTGTTTTAAAAGTTTGTTAAGACTTTCCTTGGTTTCACGTTTAATACTAAAAAAAAATTAGGAAAGAAAAAAGCACGTGGGTGGAGGGGAAATTATACGGTGAGGGACAGTCCCAATATTTGGGGGTTTGTCTTATATAGGCGCCTATTACCTCCTGTCCCTATGCTGATTTTTCACATTTGCTATCTGGTCACCCTAAATGCTACAGAGCAATTAACTATTAGTGCAAAGGGTGAATTTTTCCATAGCAGTCATTTGCTTTCATCTGCTTGAAACAAATGAGGCAGGAGCACATTTAATCAGCACAATAGCTTCAATGTACTCACTCAAATAAAAAAAATACACACGAGAATGTCTTAGATGCACAGTCAGTGGCCATCAAGAATTTGCCTGCTTATTAAAAATATAATTGATTCCTGGCATAGAATTCATGTCCCCTGCAGATTTTTTTTCCTCAGCAGAATTATACATTCTGCTGGAGAGGTACTGCAATTACACCTTTCACCCACCAGGGGGTGCTGTGGCACCAGAAGAGAGGACAGCCTGCTCATGAGCCAGAGCACCCAGCTAGGAGAGGAAGAGAGCAACAACGTCTGCTTTTCTCCTAGCCACATGCTTGCGGCACTAGGTGAGGGGAGATGGGATATTGCGGAGGGGGAGGTGGACAAAGCAGGGCACATAGGGCTGCTGGGGGAGAGTGTCACATAGACTGGGGTTTGGAAAGGCCAGTGTGGGGGTGCATTGGCTAGTGGGGTGACACCATTGAGCCAGGGGCTGAATGAGAGTGGGGGGGAGGGGTGCAGGGACACATGAGGACAGAGGAAAGGGGGGTTCAGAGACACATTGGAACTGGGGGGGAAAGAGGTTCAGGGAAAGACAAGAATGGGGCAGGTGTACCTGAATGAATGGGAGCGCTAGTGCGGTGACACCAACTGAGCCAAGGTCTGCCTCAGTAAGCTCCCCAACTCTTTATCAATCTCTCCTCATTTCATAATAAAACCCTGTTCTACACTTCTCCATCCAGGTGACTGGTGCAGCCGCGATGGGGCCGGGCCCCGGCGGGGGGGCAGAGACGAGACCCGGGGAGCCCCTGCGCGGAGGGGGGGGGAGCGCCGGGCAGTGCCTGCGCTGGGCTCAGGGGGGCACGGGCGGGGCGCTGGGCGGGAGCAGCAGCTGAGGCGCACGGTGAGGGGTGCACGGTGCCTACCTGGGTGAGTGATCAGAGCCAGGAGCAGGAGGCCCCGCAGCGGGCAGCCGGGCCGGGCCATGGTGTCTGCGGCCGGGAGAAACTGGAACTGCCTGCTCAGCTGGGCACGCAACACGTGGGGGCGGCTCAGCCAATCGCGCCGCTGCTCAGCTGGGAGCAGGCCGGGGAGGGGGGCCTAAGGCCGTGAGGGGAAGGGACTGAAGGGCTGCGGGAGGAGGCAGGACCCGGCCGTGGGTCCCTGAAATAAGCCGCGTCCCGTTTTTTTACCAAAAACGGGACAAATTTGAAATTTATATTAAAAAGACGGGACGGTCAGAAAATATGTAAAAAACTGGACTGTCCCGTTCAAAACGGGACGTATGGTCAGCCTACTTAGTGCATGCTTGTATGCTGGCTGAGGGCCTATGTAAATGGAGCTAGGGCAGCCGCGTGCATATTAAGGCACTCAGGTTATTGGAGAAGCTGTGACGAGCTCTCACTTGTCAGAACTGCATCCCAAATTGTGACAGTCACTAATGAGTTGCCATGGCATTGAAAGGTTATTAGACTTGAGTGTGTTCTTATTGTAGGAGGGAAAATGAGAGGACAGAGCCAGAACATTAATGAATCATTGTAATTCACCAACTTTTATTCACAAATATACAATTCTGCTGCCAACAGAATATGGACAAGTGGTGGTGACTGAAATCCATACATTTCAGGATTGTGCAGTCTAAAAGTCAATTGTATCATTTATCCTTGGACAAATCAAAATGTCTCCTTCCAGCACAACCCAGATACTTCTCTGTACAGCTCACCTTTGACATCCCCTCCCCTTCTTCTCCCCCGGCCGCCCATGGCAACCTCCAGTTCACAACCCAAGAATTTTACTAAATATGAGGTGAACGCTGTTGAGTGTCCTCAACCCTCATCAACCAGGGATCAAGCCCATGATTGTTACCAATATTCAACACAAAGCTCTAGATTCAACCTAGAGAAGTTCTACAGTTATAGAGCCCAGGTTCCCTCACTCATGTAAACCATGAGTAAGGACTCTAAACTCCACGCAGTAACTGCTGTAAAACCAGTTTGTGAGAGGTTTTGCAAGGTTAAAAAGCCCATTTTCTCTTTTTGCTTACTGAACAATGAATAGGGTATAATGCACATTTAAAAACCAGGCAGTGCATGACACTATGTAAGGACATACACACTGGGCCCAGTTCTGATCTCACAGTGGTTTAACTCCTTTGACTTCGAGTTATTCCTGATTTGTGTTGCCTGAAGTAGGATCAGAACCGGGCTCAGTGGAGTTAGACTCATAGAAAACTAGTTTCAAAAAGTGCAGAATCAGACACAACAGCGTGTATGGGGCAGACAGCTATATCATGACAAAGATGAGAGAGAGCCACAAATATATAATACAAATAGACATCCTTTTAATATGCTAAAACATTACAAAACAGGTTTACATGTTATTTCATTAAATAAAACCGAAATATGATGTTACTTGGACATTAGCAGCTATGCAAAAATATATATCTAATGCATATGGAAGGTATGTACAAGAATTTACTGTTGAGTAGTGGTTAATTTTTACACTAATCCACTCTTACAGTATAAAACAGCAACATGGTTTTCTAGTATGAATAGTAAGGCTATTCTTTCATACATGCATTATTGTTTAAAAATGCAGATAGATGCTTGTATAATCCTTTTACTTTTTAACACTGTGTATGTGTGAATTTAAAATAAGTATAACATGACCTACATACAACCTATTTTTTATATGTCATTCTTTTTCATGTTTGGTAATGTGGTAAAAGAACAGAATAGCTTCCTGACTCAATCTGTTTGCATCTACGTTTGCACTGTGCAAGACTGCATGTTTTAAGCATTAGCAGCTGTTTTTATGAAATAGAAGCATTATAAAGCAAAGGAATTAAAGTCCAGTGCTTTAGTTCAGTTTTATCAGACTATATCATCTTACTACTATACGATAAACAGTCATAAAAAATACTGTAATACACTGACTACTTCAGGCCACATCATTGGCCCTTTTGCATAAACAGACCATAAAGCTGTGCCTGGCTGGAGTTTCCCACAGTGCGGGGTGTCTGTCAGGGCATGGCTGGGAAGACCGGGTTCGTGACTAGAGTGCTGTTGTGCTCCAGTCATCCCTGGCTAATGTAATAGCCCCTCTCGGTCTGTGACTAGCCAGTGCAAGTTAGAACAGCCATGCAGCTTGGAGTCACATTTTCCATCCCTGTGGTCCTGTGCTAAGCAGAACTCACCCAGCCCAACAGGTTCTAGCCCATTTACTTCCATGGAATTACTCCTGATTTGTATTGGAAGCAAAGCAGAATCAGGACCATAAGATCAAATTAAACATAGATGTTTAGAATCTGGTATCGCTGGGGTGGAACAATAACTGCTTTTCTGTTTCTTTAATCTGACAAATGGATAAAAGGCAGATTTTTATTTAGTCCTTCCCATTGTATTTAATATTTAAAAAGCAAATGGCTTGAAGAGGTTATTTATTATTGCACTAATCAGGCCATTGCTCCCGAAAGGGGAATTTAAAGCAGCTAGAGGACATGATACCTCACAAAGGGGCAAACTTTTAGCCTAGAGCACAGCAAAGCAGCTTTTCTCTCTTCAGGCCATATTTACTGGCTGTCATGCAACCATGAGGCTGTAGCAGCTTCTGCAACTCCCGTGTGCACCTGTGCCCCAATGGGTAATGGCCAGGCCAGTGGAACTACATTGTGGATCAACCATCTCTTGGTGACAGAATATAAGGAACCCCATGGAGCTGTGGAGTAAGAAGAGGGGAAGGCGCAAGGTTTCTTCCCCTTCATGGAGAAAGATGAGCACTCCTCTGACATTGTTACTGGACAATTTACAAGGAAAATGGATCTTATCGCGCTACCAGCTTTGCAAAATATTCAGGAAAATTTGCCAGCCCAGGCACAAAGTCTACTGACTCACCCTTACCCACAATGACTGGTGAGAATGAAAAAATAAGGATATGTCAGGTACCCGGGACAAAAAGATTTCCCTGGGAAATGTGTACATTAGAAGGCAGAAAAAAAGGTGTTTCCATGTCACCTATGCACCTCAAGGGAAGCCACCTATTTATACCAACTGAGGATCTGGTCCCACATTTTAATGCACAATCAGTGCTGATTAACATCAACATACCTGAGTCACCTCTTTAATATCTTGCCATGTGTTTTGCTTAATGCTGTAATTGTACTACTCTGTTTAGATTGTTAAAAAATAGGATGGTGACTTGGTTGTGCTGAAATGCTGCATCTTTGTAGTTGTGTTTTAACCAGATCCCCAGGTACCTTTTTATCTCCTGGGCATGGTGCAATAAGCCACACTCTTGGTGGGTGCAAATAAGCATTGATCCTTGGAAGTTAATGGAGCTAAGGCAATTTACACTAGCTGCAGATCTGGCCCATTGTTTTGTCCAATAAAAACTGTTGGCACAGATAATACAGCAAACTGGCAGCTGGGCCCGAGT
This sequence comes from Sternotherus odoratus, assembly GCA_032164245.1. Classification (NCBI taxonomy): domain Eukaryota; kingdom Metazoa; phylum Chordata; order Testudines; family Kinosternidae; genus Sternotherus; species Sternotherus odoratus. Next base: position 86,531,577 of record JAVMKO010000007.1, read on the forward strand.
TGCTACGTCTGACTCTGGGTCTGAACTTTCCCAGCAGTGGGAGTGTATCAGCACTCATTAGAAAGTGATGCTGTGTGTGCACTCATTCTCCTGGGTGCTGAGTGCTGGATGGGGACTGAGTTACCAAGCTCAGATCCTGAATCCCAAACTAATACAGGCTGATTCTGATCTTACTTATTGTGTTTTTTAACACCTGTATAACTCCACTGATTTCAACCAAACTACTCTGGATTCATTCACCCTACTTAACCTATCTAGACTTTGCAGCCATGTTTCATGATAGGAATTTTATGACCATTAACAAAATCTTAGCTGTGTTAACTGAGATGCCGATAGGAGCATTAACGAACATGAAGCACTCGCCAATCCTTGGATAGAGGGCATTAGAGAAGTGCAATGTAATAGTATGTTATTGTTGTGGGTTGAACACCTCCCATGATTGAACCGATTGAACTAAAGTTGTTTTCAGTTATACTGGATTTGCTCCACACTGGTGTAAGTGAGAATGGAATTTGGTCCATTGTCCTTGGAAGCCAAGAAAAATCCATCCCCATTGATTATAGCATTGCAAAACGGGGATAGGTACATTATACAATGTATCAACCTGCAACAGGAAGGAGACCTAAACAAGAAGGACCAATAGACTGCTCTATTATAGTAAGTCCTATGTTCCTATGGTTTTTGAGGTTTACTGATTTTTGCAAAAGCTGGACATTGTGACATATGCTTCATCTTTATTTGATGATCTAACTCCATTATTGGGCTGTATTAGGGACACTGTGTCAGTATTTAAGGGTCCTGATCTGGGCTGAACAGTGGGGGCCACTGAAGCGTTGAAATGAGTCATAGGACCACAATTATATAGTTGTGTACCATTGCTACTGCACACCTTATATGGGATGCCATTGCTGGATCCGTCTGACATGGCAGTCTGAGGCTCACCTAAATGCCCATCCAACGTGTCAGATGGCCAGATTCCTCCATAAGTCACAGGAAGCTTTAGGACGCTTTTGTCTACAACAGTGAGGTTCTTCATATCTGATCCATTGTTTTCTGAAACATCTGCATCTAGAGGAGCTGATGGCTGCAGAAAACATTCCACTTCTGCTTTGGCTTGAATGCCATCCACTTTATGAATATGAACATACCCAAAACTTTCTGGGTTAAAGCTTATATCAATATTCTGTGTGACAAAGTGGATAATATAGTCAGTTAACTACAGGTACTAAGTTAAGGGAAGACACTCACATAAATCATCAGATTTTAGAAGAATTTTTATTTATTTACTTTAAAATTTTCATAAAGAAAAAAGAGAACTAACTTCTTTCCCCCTAATAACCAACCAAACAAACAAAAGAGCTTGAATCAAAATCCGACCCAACTAGCCAGAATAACGAAGGCCCCCTTCCACTTTAGCAAGAAGGAAAGAGCAGGCTAGTCACAACCCCTGACATCTGTTTGTGACCCCAGGTTGAGCACCTATGACCTAGGGGAAATATGAGATGTGAGGCCAAATGCTAAATACCTCTGAATTTTGAGTACTCACAAACAATGCACTACCTGGAGCACATTATTCCACTTACAAAACAGCACTATTAACTTTCTCAGTCAGGAAAAATAGTATCGATAATTGTAAATCAATGAGCTAATTCCACACTTTACAGATGGAATTGTAGCCCATTAAATCCTGCCAAAGGATAATGTACGTGCTTAACTTTACACGTTTTGAATAACTGTATTGACTACATAAAAGTTGAAGGACACCATGGTACAAATTTTCAAAGGGATCACAACTCATTGCCATCAAGGCCCATCATTGTTTTGCATAAGCAAAATCTCAATTTGCCAGTCGAATAGTTAGATAGCTGACTACTTCATTTGCATATGCAAATACAATTTACACATGTAAATGGTAATTTTTGTGAATCAAATTTAGACATCCCTTTGAAACATAGCCCAGTACATACACAAATACACTATAACTAGGGCACTACCAAATTTGCAGCACTGAAAAACACGTCACAGAGCATGAAATCTGGTGTCTTCCCCCCCCCCCCCCCGTGAAATCTGGTCTTTTGAGTGGTTTTACCCTATACAATACAGATTTCACATGGGAGACCAGTGTTTCTCAAACTGGGAGTCCTGACCCAAAAGGGAGTTGCAGGGGGGTTGAAAGGTTATTTGGTGGAGATTGGGCACAGTATTGCCACCCTTATTTCTGTGCTGCCTTCAGAGCTGGACCGCCAGAGAGCAGCAGCTGCTGATTGAAGGCCCAACTCTGAAGGCAGCAGTGCAGAAGTAAGGGTGCCAATACCATAGCATACCACTCTTACTTCTGCAGCGCTGCCTTCAGAGCTGGGCTCCTGGCCAGCAGCCACCACTCTCCAGCTGCCCAGCTCTGAAGACAGTGCCTCTGCCAGCGGCAGCACAGAAGTAAGGGTAGCAGTACTGCAACCCCTGATACAATACCCTTGTTACCACTGCACAACTTCTTTTTGGATCAGGATCCCTACAATTACAACACTGTGAAATTTCAAATTTAAATAGCTGAAATCATGAAATTTACAATTTTTAAAATCCTATGTCCACAAAATTGACCCAACTGGACCATGGATTTGGTAGGGTTCTAACTCTAACGTATGAGTATTATTTATGTTTTCTCTACGCAGACTCAGGGAATCATAGCAGTGGAAGCACATACCTTTTTTGGCTTCTTGCACAATTGCTCCAAAGTTTTTTTATGATCTGGAAGTTTTGGCCACAAAACTGGCTTGATTCTGAAATGAAATACGTAGCAACAATAAAAGTATTCAAGAAGGGATTATGGCAACAGCTATAATTGAAGGCACTATATTAATAGTATTAGAGTAGCAATAACAGATTTGATATCATCATACTAATTCTTCTGTACCATCTGAATATTTTGCATGATCCACCATGAGATATTTGTTCTAAAAAGTCCATTTCTGAACTCTTATTCCAATGGCGAAGGTAGAGGAAGGAGTGGTGTGGAATATGTCTTATCCCACCGCCTCTGAATGACAACAATATTCTACTGTTATGTGGCTAGAACATTTCATCCACAATGTACTTCACAAACCATTGGCTAATTAACCCACAAAACACTGAAATGATCAGGATAATTAGGTACATATTATTCTTATTTTCCAATAGGGATTTGAGGCAGAGAACCTCAACTCCCCATTTATCAATGGGACCATGAATTCTGGATGCCTCTTTTATCAGGTGTTTAACTTGTGACATTTAAGACCTGTTTTTCCAAAGGTGCTCGGTTGCTGGAATTTCAGCTGAAGTTAATGAGAGCCTCCAGTGTGCAGCACCACAGAAAATCAGGTGCGCAAGTTGGGCACCAAAAGTTTCAGGCAATCAGAATTAGTGCCATTTTTGAACACTTTGGTCTACAAGCTCCAGCTTGACCAACTTCTGTTGATTTCAACTGTGGCAGTATATCATGGGAAGAGCGGTAATCTCACTGGAAACCAGCTCCCAAATCTGACTTTATAGATGAAAACCTACACCATCATTTCCTCTCAGAAGCTTACTGGAAGCCAAGCCAGACCACATTGTACTGGTCTAATGAGCTCCCTTTACTCAATAAACAGCCTGCAGAATTTTGCACCAGCTTCAACTTCTGAATAGCCCAGGATGTAGAGCATGTAACAGCAATCTAATCCTGAGGTGACAAAGGCACTAGACAGTCTCCTTTTGTCTCCCATTCTCAATTCTTCTATGATTCATACACGTTCATGTTGCGGGAGCAGCCAGGGAATGGGGTGAGAATTGTTGGATAGTATAAAAGGAGAAGATGGGAGTTCCACAGGATGATTAGCTTAATACTCTTTTGATTAAAAGAGATTAAAATTACCTGGTTTTCCAAAAGGTTAGGACCAGACCAAGCATGATAATGAGCAAAATTAAGCCCACGGTAGTTATAACCACAACCATGTCAATGCCTAACAAAAAAAATAAAGAATAAATACCACATTAGGTTTGTTCCTATATGTATTATTATTGTCCACTATTATGACATACTCTTTAAAAAAAGAACCCTATTATTACTGGGGGGATATTGACAAATTTTATACAGTCTGGAGTGATGTTTTGATTCGACTGTCTTGTTTCTCCCATTTCTCTGAAGGTAGGAAAAAGGTGGGTTTGCAGTCCCTTGATCCTTGACTAAACACCAGATTAGACTGGCCTGAGGAATGTTCTAAAGGGCATTGGCTGCCTATGGTCTCAGGGAAGCATTGCCTGCTCATCTGTGTTACAGCTCCACTGATTTATGCCCTGGCTGCCTTGAGGAATTTGAAGGGGGCAGGGCGGCGGCGGCGGCGGGGGGTGGGGGGGGGGTAGTAGCATCTTTTGCTGATCTGCCTTAGGGGTTGCACTGAGTGTATCTCAGCCAGAACTGAATATCAGACACTTTGACTAAGGTCATATTTTCAGCTTTCCATATATAGGTCACCAGTCTGTATATCTGTCCCAGGTCCATAGTGGTACACAACTGTGCTGTGGTACACAACTGAACTGGTGAAATTTCCTCCATAATGAAGTCTGTGATTAAAATGAGGTAAATGCATGTTACAATTGGCAATATCAAAATGAATCCTTTTGTACTGCTCAAACTCTGCTATGGCTACAATGTTTGATGCAAACTGCTCTTTATCTCTGGAGGCTCACAGAGCCATCAGCAAAACTGAATGGACCAGATTCTCTGCCCTATTCTGTCCACATTGTGCCACCCTGTTAGTATAAACAGGATGCACTCTGGCCCTATTGTCCCTGTTTGGAATTCAGCTGGCTTTGGGGAGTCCCCAACAGGCCCAGAACTGGGGCAGACAGCTCCTATATCACCCTCCCTCCTGGTGCAGGGAATAGTCAGAGGCGGGTGAAGCGGTGGCTGCAGTGTGAAGCATTCTGGCTATACTCAGCATGTGGATAATCCCTGGAGGGCCATTGGCAGCTGGCACAGGCAGCAGAGCTGGGGCTAAATCAGGGGTGGGCAAACTTTTTGGCCTAAGGGCCACATCCGGGTTCAAAATTGTATGGAGGGCTGGGTAGGGAAGGCTGTGCCTCCTCAAACAGCCTGGTCCTGCCCCTTATCCGAGCCCACCCACTTCCTGTCCCCTGACTGCCCCCTCAGAACTCCCGACACATCCAACCTTTCCCCTGACTGCCCCCTCTAGAAACCGCCCACTCCTAACAACCTCCCCAGACTCCACCCCCATCCAACCCCCCTGCTCCCTGTCTCCTGACTGCCCCAACCCCTAGCCACACCCCCGCCTCCTGACAGGCCCCCGGGACTCCCATGTGTCATCCAAACTGCAATTCCCTGTCCCCTGCCTGCCCCCCCCCCCCGAGACCCTCTGCCCCTTATCCAACCCTCTGGCCCGGCCCCCTTACCACGCGGCCAGACATGGTGCCATGCTGATCCGCTGGAGCATGCAGCCCCGCCCGCCAGAGCGCTGCTCGCAGGGTACGCTGAAGCTGCTGGGGTGGGGAGACAGCAGGGGAGGGGCCGGAGCAGCCTCCCCAGCCAGGAGCTCTAGCAGGCCAGTTAGGAGGAGCCGCTGGGCAGGATGTGGCCCACGGGCCATAGTTTGCCCACCCCTGGGCTAAATAGAAAATCAGGGAGTCAGTATTGGCCCCTGGTTCTCTGCCTAGCCCTACACCTAATCTGCTGTACCAGGTTTTAGGCTTTTTGCAAACTTAAGGAAGTGGTTTCCCGTTGCTTACTTTTCTTTCTGGGGTGTTCCTCTGCAATTTGGAAGTATTCGGAGGAGCTCCATTCACTCCAGAAACCCTTGAAAAAGTTTCCATCGGGCTTTGATCGCACTTTCACTTCATAACTTGCACCCCTCTGAAGGTTTTTCCCCTGTAATCTTATCTGAAGATTTGTCGACTGTATTGTCTAAACAGAGAAATATGTGATTATTTTTTGTCAGAATGGAAAATTATATTTTTCAGAATTAGTAAGGGAAAGATTATTTATATATAAATCATAGAAGATTTTCAGACTCTGAAACCTTAGCTATCTCATAGAGATAACTGATCTGCTTTGTATGTGACTGCATCCCAGTAGCAGCCCAGGGAAAAGCATATGCATAGGAGAGCCAAACGTAATCATTTATTCATAGGGCAGAGCCTATTCCCGCAGATACTGCCAGCCTGAGCATTTCCAAAGGGCAGGACACTAGGGCTGGAAGAATGCACTCGGCTCTTATATGACAAATTTTATACAAAATGCTAGCTACTCGAACATTCATACCTGAGGGATTTGAAGCTGCCTGCATAATTGAGCTAGTAAACAGGAGCATCAAATAGGGGAGTTTTGCGAGGAAGTTTAGAGTGGGAACGTGAAAGCCAGATACACATAACATTCTCTGAACATAGACTAATAAACATCCTATCCCCCCTTCACCCGAACCCAACCCAACCAAACAAAAAACTCTGCAGAAGTGAAACGAATGCAGGCAGAAGTCCAGCAGCAGAGTGGTGGCTAATTAGCTTAATGTACTATTTAATGCACTGTGGGTACGTATCAGAGGGGTAGCCGTGTTAGTCTGGATCTGCAAAAGTGACAAAGAGTCTTGTAGCACCTTATAGACTAACAGATTTTAGGGATCATGAGCTTTTGTGGGCTAAGACTCACTTCATCAGATGAATGTTGTGGAAATCTCCAGAGGCAGGCATAAATATGTAGGCAAGAAAGCAAGGTAAATTCAATCAGGGGTGGTGGTGAAGCCCACTTCCAGCAGGTGATCTGGAGCAGTGAACACCCAGAGAGGAGAAACTGCTTTTGTGGGTAGGTAGTGTATCTGTGCATTCTGTGCGAGGAGCTCATGGCTCTCAGAGACCAAATATGGGCTCTTAGGAACATAAGAATGGCCGTACTAGGTCAGACCAAAGGTCCATCCAGCTCAGTATCCTGTCTACTGACAGCGACCAATACCAAGTGCCTCAGAGGGAGTGAAACGAACAGGTAATGCTCAAGTGATCTCTCTCCTGCCATCCATCACCCTCCTCTGACAAACAGAGGCTAGGGACACAATTCCTTACCTATCCTAGGTAATGGCCATTAATGGACTTAACCTCCATGAATTTTTCCAGTTCTCTTTTAAATCCTGTTATAGTCCTACACTTCACAACCTCCTCAGCCAAGGAGTTCCACAGGTTGACAGTGCGCTGTGTGAAGAAGCACTTCCTTTTATTTGTTTTAAACCTGCTGTCCATTAATTTCATTTGGTGCCCCCTAGCTCTTATATTATGGGAACAAGTAAATAACTTTTCCTTATTCACTTTCTCCACACCACTCATGATTTTATATACCTCTATTAGTCCCCTCTTTTCCAAGATGAAAAGTCCTAGCCTCTTTAATCTCTACAAAAGATAATGCTGCCAGCTTCTTATTTACAATGTCATCTGAAAGTGAGAACAGGTGTTAGCATGGCACTGTTGTAGCCGGCATTGCAAGGTATTTACATGCCACATATGCTAAACATTAATATGCCCCTTCTTCTTAGACCACCATTCCAGAGACATGCTTCCATGCTGATGACACGTGTTAAAAAAATAATGTGTTAATTCAATTTGTGACTGAATTCTTTGAGGGAGAATTGTACATCTCCTGCTCTGTGTTTTACCCACATTCTGCCATATCTTTCATGTTCTAGCAGTCTCAGATGATGATCCAGCATTTTAAGAATACTTTCACTGCAAATTTGACAAAATGCAAAGAAGGTACCAATGTGAGATTTCTAAAGATAGCTACGACACTTGACCCACGGTTTAAGAATCAGAAGTACCGTCCAAAATCTTGTGACATCGGCTACAGCAGTGCCATGCGAGTGCCTCTTCTCTCTTTCAGGTGACATTGTAAACAAGAAGCAGGCACCATTGTCTCCTGCAAATGTAAACAAATTTGTTTGTCTGAGCCACTGGCTGAATGGGAAGTAGGACTGTGTGGACTTGTAGGCTCTAAAGTTTGACATTGTTTTATTTTTGAATGCAGCTATTTTTTGTGCCTAATTCTATATTTATAAGTTCAACTTTCATGATAAAGAGATTGCACTACAGTAGTTGAATTAAGTTAATTGAATAATACTATTTCTTTTATTTTTACAGTGCAAACATTTATAATAAAAATAAATATAAAGTGATCACTGTACACTTTGTATTCTGTGTTGAAATTGAAATCAATATATTTGAAAATGTTGAAAAAATCCAAAAATATTGAAATAAATGGTATTACATTATTGTTTAATGGCATAATTAATCACACAATTAATTTTTTTAATCGCCTGACAGCCTTAGTAATAGGTCACCAGGACCAGATGGTATTTACCCAAGAATTCTGATAGAGCTCAAATATGTAATTGCAGAACTACTAACATAATCCCAACTATACACACATACTGATGGGGGGGGGGGGGTGTCTAATTTAGCTATTACCACTCCAAAAAGAGATCTTAGAGTCCTTGTGGACAGTTCTCTGAAAACATCCATTCAATGTGCAGCAGCAGCCAAAAAAAGTTAACACAATGTTAGGAACAATTAGGAAAGGGATAGATAATAGGATAATAAACATAGTAATTCCACTATATAAATCTAAGGTATGCCCACACCTTGAATACTGTGTATAGTTCTGGTCTCCCCATCTCAAAAACAATATATTAGAAATAGGAAATATACGGAGAAGGGCAACAAAAAAAAGTACTTCTTCACACAACACAGTCATCCTTTAGAACGTGTTGCCAGGGGATGCTGTGAAGGCCAAAAGTATAACTGGGTTTAAAAAAGAAATAGATATGTTCATGGAGGAAAGGTTCATCAGGGTTATTAGCTAAGATGGTCAGGGATGCAACCCCCATGCTCTGGGTGATAATTGTCCTGTTCTGTTCACTCTCTTTGAGGTGTCTGGCACTATCCACTGTTGGAAGACAGAATACTGGGCTAGATGGACCATTTGTCTGACCCAGTCTCACTGGCCGTTCTTAATGTATGAATACTACATGTCCTATGTTTGTCTGAGTATTGTAAAGATGTTTACTGCATGCATAAATTAGGTTAATGCAATAGCTCAGTGGTCAGGAAACTACCCAGGATGCTAGATAATAGCCCAGATAGATAATAACCTAACCACATACCCAGGACTATTAGCTACGATATGATACTTTCGCCCCCGGTGATCGGTTCAGAGAAAGACGGCAGACAAAGAACTTCGGGGGATGAAAGAACAAACCCTGAAGTACAAGAGTGAGAGGGGCAGAGACTGCTGGAAAGAAGACTGAATCCTAACCCTAGAAGAGGGGGTGTGTAGGATAAGCTAGACCTACCTAAGCTTTAGGTAAACAGATAAAACAACAAAAGGCTTATATGTGTAACCCTTTTGTCCTTGTATTCTGTGTTCCTATTGTAAGAATAAACAAAACTTTGTTTGAAGAAGGTTGTTTTGGATCACTGTGTTATCCATTGGTCACAGTTTCCAAAAGGAAAACTTGCAGGCCATGAAACCCAGCCAGGCCTGGTGAGCTATAACGGTTGGCCCTCAGGTTACTGTAGCCCAGGGCCCAGTCTGAGAGTCAGAGAATCACAGAATTCTGCCTCAGAGCGGAGAAGATCATGAGGCCTAAGATCTGGAGGACGTACACTCAGAAGAGACCAGAACAAGGAACAGAGATGCAGCTAGCTCAGAACCATGACAGCATATTTAACAACAGCAACAATAATAGTTAATAATCAATAATAAATTAATAATAATATAAATAATATCTCTCTCATTTATGCCTTTCATCGCAAAATATCTCAAAGAGAGTTGTAAACTTAGCAAGCCAATATTTAGCTATATTGTCTATCGGTTTCAATGTATCAGTCTTGCTCCAAAGCTCTTGTTGAGCTATATGCTTTATACAAGTGCATATAAAAGAACACAGTGGATTAATAACTGTTTTCAGTTTCTCCCTGCAGCCCACTCTGTCAATTATTACCGATTCCTGCACCAGGTCAGCTGTGCTGCCCAGCAGACTCAGAATCTATGCTGGATAGTAATGGGTTCCTGTATTCCCTTGTTTAGTCCAAATCATAATCTAGCCCACTGTAACTGTACACATTTAAATATGGTAATGCACAGCATGCATCTAATGTTACCTATCTATTGATATGTATATAAAATAAAATCATAATGATCACAATTACTGATATTTAACACTGATGGCACACTTTCTATTTTCATTGCAATAAGCATTAATTAATTAATTAATCCAAAGCATCCCTGTGACGGAGGTATTGTAAATTTGAAATGGCAACCTAGAAGTGAAATGATCTAGTAACAATTACTGCAGTTTCCCAAGTTTTCAGCTAAGGGCCAATACAAATGAAGTATATTTTTTGCATATACTATTAGTACTTCTAGTAACATAGACTTTAGTAATTAGTAAAAAAAAAATCACTACACATTTTTCACTTACTCCCCAAGTCCCGTTTTCCTGCCGATAGGCTGTTTCATGTATTAATTTGTTCTTTAGATATTTCTTCTGTGAATGCGGTGTACTGTACTGAATAAAATACTCATTTGCATCCTTTTGGAATATGATATTTATGCCAAATGGAGTCTCAGGCTTAACTGTAAATGATAAGGGGAAAACAAGTCAATGCATCACACAGTGAACAGTAACGTTAATGTCTAACAAGCTAATGTCACTATATTTATTTTAAAAAGACTTCAAAACAACTGCTAAAAAGTTCTCACTTGCTCCAGAGGAGCATCCTGGCAGCTGGCCGGTCCAGAATGAGGGGAATGCAATCGTGAGCTTCATGTCAGCTTTGTACTTCCTTCCAGAGCTGTGCTGTGTGCTTCTCAGGTGTAGCTGAGAATCTGGTATTGTAACTGGTGTCATGAGTAGAGATAATGCCCCATTGCACTGTAACATCGAATCATTAGAAAATAATTCCAAAACACAGTCAAGTCTGAGCTTTACCTGATCAATAGTGTGAGATTGTGTCTCCTCTCCAGATTTTGAAATACCACATAATTTCAGTAAAGGATATGTCATAAATTGCTCTGCCTGTCTCTTCTGTTGTAAGTATAACTGTACTTGTGGCTTCTCTATCTATTAGTGATAGGCTTGCAATTATGCAGGCAGTGTGGAAGTGACAAAATATTCTAAAGTATAAGGTGAAAAAAATCTATGTCTTTCCAGATCTAACTAGGGCTACTCAGTCACAATGGGAAAGTTTTGAATCTTCAATCAAAATTTCTTTTGCTGATCTCAAAGCTTCAGTACTCTTTCTGGCCAATTTCCTTGTTATTGTTGGAAGTAAAAATTATATGTTTTTTAATATGACTTTGATGGGAGCAGGATTGGAGCCAGTCCTGAGAGTAGCCTGAACAGCAGTTTCTGTCCCAGCCTGGACTTTGCTCAGACAGGATGTTCAGTTCTCTCAATTATATCTCTTGGGGCTCGTACTCACTAGAAAATGAGGTCATGTTAGTTAATATGACACCCCAGTTGTGTAATAACATGACCTCATTCTCTAGTGAAGCCAAGGAGGGACAGGCCTTAATTAGATGTTTTTAATGAAGTAAATGCTAATGGGAATTGTGGGATCATGCGAGATTTTAACTTCCCAAATATAGACTGGAGGGCAAGTGCTAGTAATACTATTAGGGCTCAAATTTTCCTAGATGCAATAGCTGATTAATTCCTTCACCAAATAGTTGCTGAGCCAACAAGAGAGGATGCCATTTTAGATTTGGTTTTGGTAAGTAGTGAGGACCTCATAGAAGAAATGGTTGTAGGTGGCAACCTTGGTCTTGGGAGCAATAGGTATTTTCAGTAGAGCTAAGGAGGTATTTGTACCATTATACAAGGCACTGTTGAGACCTCATCTGGAATACTGTGTGCAGTTCTGGTCTCCTATATTTAAGAAGGATGAATTCAAACTGGAACAGGTACAAAGAAGGGCTACTAGGATGATCCAAGGAAAGGAAAACCTGTCTTATGAAAGGAGACTCAAAGAAGGCTGAGGGGAGATATGATTGCTCTCTATAACTATATCAGAGGGGTAAATACCAGGGAGGGAGAGGAATTATTTAAACTCAGTACCAATGCGGACACAAGAACAAATGAATATTAACTGGCAATCAGGAAGTTTAGACTTGAAATTAGACAAATGTTTCTAGCCATCAAAGGAGTGAAGTATTGGAAGAGCCTTCCAAGGGGAGCAGTGGGGGCAAAATACATATCTGGCCTCAAGATTAAGCTTGATATGTTTATGGAGGGGATAGTATGATTGGATAGCCTAATTTTGGCAATTAGTTAATCTTTGACTATTAGCGGTAATATGCCCAGTGGCCTGTGATGGGATATTAGATGAGATGAGAGCTGAGTTACTACAGAGAATTCTTTCCTGAGTGTCTGGCTGGCGAGTCTTGCCCACATGTTCAGGGTTTAGCTGATCGCCATATTTGGGAGCAGGAAGGAATTTTCCTCCAGAGCAGGTTGGCAGAGACCCTGGTGGGTTTTTGCCTTCCTCTGCAGCATGGGGATGGGTTCACTTGCTAGAGGATTCTCTGCACTTTGAAGTCTTTAAACCATGATTTGAGGATTTCAGTAACTCAGACATAGGTTACAGGGTTAATTACAGCTGGGTGAGATTCTGTGGCCTGCCTTGTGCAGAAGGTCAAACTAGATGATTATAATGGTCCCTTCGCACCTTAAAGTCTATGACTCTAGACTTAGCAGAAGCCCACTACTAAGCTTGCTAAGAAGTGCCTAATAAATTCTTAATTTTTAACTCTTTCCCCCCATAATTATCTGGGGGACTGTCAGTGAGGACTCATCATATACCAAATTTAGAAATGTTCTGATGTTGCTGTTTCCATGGTATGGATGAGCATTAATATTCTTACAAGGGTTTTAAAAGAAAAAGTTATTCTCCACCCCACCCACACACACTACCCATAAAAGAAAAATTAGGAAAGAGACCTGTCTCAAAACTATTTCTAAACAATCTACCCCTGGGCTAAGGCCAAGAATGGAAAGTTTTGGACTCAAAGGAGAATATTTCAGAAAGATATGCAGGCATATGAATAATAGGGACATCTGACCATAATTTTACTTTAAACCTTCAGAAGAAAGTCTGACCTACCCATTACTTGCAGTGTCTTGAGGACTAAACCCACTTAAGTGCTTTCTCATATCCCACTGTGCCGAGTGTGGAGTATAAAGCTGAACAGAATAGAAGTGAATTCAAGAATCAAGGGTACCCACCTGAGAACACGCTGACAAGGTGCCCCAGTTATTAAAGGGACTGTTAGCTTGAGTGAATCAACTAAGCTTAACTGTACCAAAGGTGCATGGGGAAAGAGGCTGTTTTTTCAGGCAGTGAGGCTCCAAACCATTAAAGCGCAATACCATAACCTTGAATTGCATCTGGGACCAAATAGGAAGCCAATATAGAATATGGAATACTATTGTAATGTGCTTCTGACTGCCAACTCCACTACAGTAGTAGGACTACTTCACTTTGCACTAGTTGGTGTCTCTAGGTGATCTCCAGGCATATCTGTATGCACAGTGCATTACAGAACTCCATGTGGACGTGATAAAGCAAGGATAACTGCAGGAAGGCAAGCATCCCAATTGGTTACTGTCATTGTACCAAACACAGATGGCAGAAAGACACTTGGTCACTGGAGCCATCAGGACTGTAGGAGAAATTGATCATCCAACAAAAGCCCTAAACCGCATAACTTCTTGGCAAAGGAGGACAAACCTTTTCAGAGCAGCCTGTGCTATCCACAAGTCTCTCCAGTTATAGGGGTCGATTAAAAGCAAAGTAGAATAGACCAGCCCCTAAACCCTCTCTCGTGAATGCAGTTCAATCATGTTTGGGTCTGGGGGGAGGGATTGGTAAGGAATATCCACGTATTTTCTGGGCATAGGGCCACAAATTACCTTAACTCACCATGTCTTGATCCCTTAACCAGCCATCATTTCCTCCATTTGATCTGGAGTGAATGTTGCTTTTTGCAATAATTTTCCCCCAACCATTTACACTTCTTAATACTGTGTAAAGCACTTGGCATCTTACCAATAAGGGTTACATACACACTCCTGCAGTATATTCTGTTTGATTCAAAGACCACACAAAGGTCCTTAGGTGAGATGATTCCATAGAAATATAAAAAATATGTGCCTTCCTGTTTCTCCATAGTCGAACATATACGCTCTTCATTGATGGTGCTGCTGTTGATTCAACATAACAGAGTTAGTTTCTTCTCAATCGTAATGAAAAAAATTCTTAAATATTTTCCCAATGATATTTGAGGTCAGATTTTCAGGTTCCAAGCATGTCTAGGTCTATAGAGCAAAACACAAGCTCAATCCTGCAGGCACCTACTAAGCCCTTAGTGAAGTGGTTGCAATCAAGCATCATTTCTTTGAAACCAAAGGGATAATAATACACAGTAGTAAGTAATTTTGTAATATTGGTTTGAACAATCGGGCCTTACAATGGGACTTTTAAAATCCATTCTTCATTGTTTATTTTAACACCGCTAATAAAGAGAACAAAGAAAAGAAAGATTTCTCGCCTCGAGCAGAGAACCATTATCAGATTATACAACAAGGTAGGTAAGAACCAAACTTCTTAATTATTAAGGACAAAGAATAGTATAACAAAGAAAATTGTTAACTGGTAAAGGAGATTTGCCTGGGTAGTTATATAATAATAATGCAATTTTTGTTATTCACTCCCAGTGTGGGGTTCATTATCAAGTAAATTCGTAAACTAATTTCCAGAATTATTCCCTTTTGGGGTGAGGGAAGGGAGAAGCAGGATAGACAGAGGAGTGTTAAAAGAGGACCAAATTAAAACCTGAAAGGTAAGTAAAAATGGAGAGGAGAGGAATGATAGGCTGGAGAGGGGGAAAGAGTGAAAAGAAAACAGAGGGAGAGGATGGATTGAGGAGTATGGGAGGAGTTTAGGGCCTTAAGAGGACTGTAACAAAAAGTTGCATTAATGAGAAAGTTAATAGATTATTTCCATTTTTCCAAATGATATCCATAAACTTATCTTGATTGTTTCTATTAGAAAACTTATTTTGTTCCACTGTTCCCAGGCTGAACAAAAGACAGTACCATTCTTTGAAAGCTGGCACACTTGGGACTTACTTCTGTCATAGAATGAGATGTTAGGCTATGATCAGAGTTCTACCCAGCCAAAGTTTGTCAAAGGATTTCAGTTTCCAAGATAGATAGGCTTGCCTTAAGATGGTGTGGCCAGCCTGACATTCCATGTTGTTGGACAGAAATAAATTGGCCTAAATATTTATCTCTGTCCAAAAATGATGGATGTCAGCGCAGTCTAATAGTATGCATAGGAACTGACTTTGCGGGTGCTCTGGGCCTGAGGGGAAAAATTATTGGGTGCCCTGCACCTACTGGCTGCCAAGTTCCCCCTCACCGCTCCCCCACCCCACTTCACTTCTGCCTCAGCCTCCTCCCCTGTCTACCTCTCAGTGCTTGCCTCAAAACAGCTGTTTTGTGGTGTAACAAGCTGGGGGGGGAGGAGCAAGAACATGGCATGCTCAGGGAAAGAGGCGGGGCCAGGGCGGGGACTTGAGGAAGGGGTTGAAAAAGAGGCAGGGAGGGGGAGGAGTTGGGGAGGGATTTTGGTGAAAGGGTTGGGGTGGGGATGGGACAGGGGCAGGGCACAGGTGGAGTCGGGGCGGGGGCTGATGGGGATCAAGCACCCACCAGCTCCAGCAGAAGTCAGTGTCTATGATAGTATGGGTACAACCTACATCCTGCTGCATTGAAGCACCAGCATTTGTCAGATTTGGCTGCACTGGACCTGAACAATTTACATGGAGTTTAGTGCATCCTCCAAATAATTTTCTGATGGATCAATCTTAATCCCAAATCCAGTGAGCAATGCTTTATGTTGGAGCTGATTTCACTGGATGTTGGTAAGGGAAATTGATAGCTCTTGTTCCCAGTATTGCCACTGCTGATTGCCAATTTGCTTCATTGGTAGAAATACAGACTGGCCAGTGGCATAGGTAGGTAGTTTTACTTTTTCAGAAAGGCCTTTGGGTTGGGGATCTTGTGCTGCAAAGGCAGGTAGGCCAAATTGGTGTTGTAGAGCATGTTTAAGTTGAAGGTGTTCATTCCTTCTTTGGTCCAGTTGGGATTTCTCCCCAAGGTGAGGAAAGGGCGTGAGGAATAATTTTTGGTTAAGTGGTTTATGTTCAAAATCCCTTTGTTAATCCAATCAGGCAACAGAATGTATCTACAGGCAATTAACATTTTGGAGTTACCCCAAATTGAAGATTCTGAATGTCAGAAGGAATGACATTTAAACTTAGAAGCATCCAGATACCACACTTTCTTAGAGGCCAAAATTGTAACAGATTTCTCCCTAAGGTCTTCCTCGAACTACACCCATTGGTAGAATTTGGATAACTGTACATTAATATATTTTTGATTGGTGAGTGTCCAGCCTGACTCGAGTGAACTGAGGGGATTTTATTTAGCTTTTAGTGAGTTTACTCCAAGTCTATGCACTAATAATTTCTCAGCTTTATTGCCTGATTTCCAGTATGTCTGTTTTAATCTAACCAAAGCAAATTCAGCCTGGGCTGCAGTTATTTTATTGGTTTCATACCTGAGATTAGTCCTCTCTCAGAGTTTACCTGAAGAGGATGAAATCAGCATAGCTGATGGTCTGCCTCCTTGAGATTTCCTCTGAAATTCATCTGTGCGGTATGTCTAGTTCTCTTTTTGTGGGAGGAGTAGGATATTATTCTGTTTTGTAAGTATGCCTTGAAACTATCCCACAAGATCACTTAGGAGACCAAGGTATTCTCATTGGTTTCAAATAAAAATTTTATTTCTTCCTTCACAAAGTTTTTAAATTGTGTGTCTATTCATAAAGAGGAGTTTAACCACCATCTTCTGGCAGCCTGCAGCTTTTCAGGAGATGAGAGCTGCCATGGCAAAGGTGCATGATCAGAGATCATAATCACTTTTATTTTATTGTTAATAACATAGCTCACCAAGCCATTTGTTACCAAAAAATAATCAATCTGGGAGTATGTAGAATGCAGAGGTGAGAAAAAGGTATAATCTCTACCTGTGGAGTTCTGCAGTCTCCATGTAGCCTGTACACCCAGTTCTTCTATCTGGGCATTAATGGTCTGCCTAGCAAAGAATTGGGATGTTTGGGGTCTGCTCAATCTGTCCAAAAGTGAGTCTAATGCTTTATTGAAGTCCCCTTCTATAATCATTTTTTTTAGAGAGGAGTCAATTAATCTTGAAAATAATTGATTGAGAAAGGAGGGATCATATTTGTTGGGTGCATATAGGATTGTATGTAACATCAGAAATGCAAACTTCAACAAGTAAGAGTCTTCCCTCAGTGTCTTTATCAGTTGGTAGGGTTCGTGTGTGTTTTTTTGTATTGAACAAGGTTGACAGCCTCAAGATCTGGTTGAGTAATTTCAGAAAACGCCTTCACCAGTCCACAATTTCTAAAATCTTTTCAGCCTCAGACTCAGTGAGGTGGGTTTCCTGGAGGTTATATCAGCTTTCAACTTTCTTAAGTGAGACAATTATTTTCCTTTTTATAGGATTACCAAATCCTTTTATGTTTCAAGAAACACATTTAACTAAATTAGCCATAGGTACTCACAAAGGTAAGTATCCCAACAAACATCTTATGCCATACTCACTGAGACCGAAGCGTACAGGTAGAATGAGGAGTCCAGTGTGAAAGGTATTTGGGGAGTTCATACGAAGTTTAGAAGGAAAAGAGAAGCTAGAGTGGCAAGAGGTTAAGTGGATAAGAAAGAGTTGAGAGGAGGTAGTACAATGGGGCGGGGGATGTAAGAAAAAGAAGAGGTTTGAGAAAGCAGTGCTCTTGAGTCAGGGTGGGACAAAAGATCAGGAAGTTAGAGAAGGGGCAGCCCAAACAACCACATCCCACCTGCCCCAAGTTGAATGCAAAATCCATCAATATTCCCAACTACCCTCCCCTGCAAAACACAGGGATGGGGGAGAGGTGATGAGCATCCTAGAGTACATTTTAAATAGAGTTTCTGGGCTAAAATACACATATAACTATGCATCAGATATTAGAGTCTAACAAGACAGATATCTACTCGGGGATCCACTGGAAAAATACAAGAGGTGGGAAACAAGAAGAAACTAACTATTCCATCATCTCTTCTAGACAAAGGGTCCAAAATCTCAGTGTATGACCTTCCAATGGCCGGCTCTTTAAAGACCCATAAGAACTGAAATATTTCCCTCATCATTGGGCATGTCACCAAATATCAACACTCACAATTTAAAATGAATGCACTACAGGAATGCTGTTCTTAAAAACACCATGAGTAACACAAAGAGACAGAAGTAGCAAAGAGTCCTGTGGCACCTTAAAGACTAACTAAAGTATTGAAGCATAAGCTTTCGTGGACTAATACCCACTTCGTCGGATGTAAGCCCGTTTCTTCATGAGGTTGATGAATTTCCACTCCATACGGCTAAATGCAGTGCCTTGAATGATGTCAAGAATCAGAGAGGTAGCCGTGTTAGTCTGGAATAGCAGAGGTAACAAAGAGTCCTGTGGCACCTTAAAGACTAACTAAAGTATTGAAGCATAAGCTTTCATGGGCTAATACCCACATGGAGCCCGCTGATGCCACCGCTGCAGTACTGGCCGTTGTGAAGACCTCGTGCATGGTTGTGGATTTTATGCTGCATCGTCTGCAGAGGAATGTGATCCGGAGACAACTGCGCTTTCTGGAACTTGACAGTGATGAGGAGATGGACCTGGACGTGCACACGGACATGGACACTGACGTTTTCTAAAGTAGGGGATCCGACAATCTGGCAAATTTGGTGGCAATGGGGCAGGCTCATGCCATGGAACGCCTATTCTGGGCCAGGGAAACAAGCACTGACTGGTGGGATCGCATAGTGCTGCGGATCTGGGATGACTCCCAGTGGCTCAGAAACTTTCGCATGCGTAAAGGCATGTTCATGGAACTTTGTGACTTGCTTTCCCCGGCCCTCTGGCACAAGAATACCAAAATGAGAGCAGCCCTCACAGTTCAGAAGTGAGTGGTGATAGCCCTCTGGAAACTTGCAACACCAGACAGCTACCGGTCAGTCGCGAATCAGTTTGGGGTGGGTAAATCTACAGTGGGGTCTGCTGTGATGCAAGTAAGCAGGGCAATCATCGAGCTGCTGCTACCCAGGGTTATAAACCTTGGAAACCTGCAAGCTACAATAGATGGCTTTGCCGCCATGGGATTCCCTAACTGTGGTGGGGCTATAGATGGGACTCATATCCCTATCCTGGCACCGGAAAATGAGGCGGCAGAGTACAGAAACCAGAAGGGCTATTTACTAATTTTGTGGCGTGGGATGGTCTCCTATCACGGGGGACCAGATAAGGCGGCTCTCCCCAGAAACCTGTTGCGGAAGGTTCATCGCTACCTCCTCGAAAGTTTCATGGAAATGTCCATAGAGGATTTCCGCTCAATACCGGAGTATATTGACAAACTGTTTCAGTAAAAAGGGACCAGCAATGAAAGCACGCCAAGACCTTAGGGCAAGTTAATCATTAATAAATGCTTCCTTTAAAAATCATGAGTCATCTAATCCCTTAAAAAAGCACACTCACCAGAGGTCCCTTCGCTGGTTAGGGTAGCAGAAGCTTGGGATGACTGTGAGGCTACTGGCTCCAGGGTGATAAACAGCTCCTGGCTGTCTGCTAACAGGGTTTCTCTGCTTGCCTCCTGCTGCTCCGTGATATTTCCGTCCTCATCATTGTCCTCATCATCCGAATCCTCCTCAGGCCTGATGATTATCCCATGGGTGGAGTCCACACAGACCAGTGAAGTGAGGGGGGGCGCCCCCCCATTATCTGATTCAGTTCATTGTAGAACCAGCATGTCTGCGGCGGGCCCCCCGAGCATCCGTTTGCCTTTTTGGCTTTCTGGAACGCTCGCCTCAGCTCCTTTATTTTCACGCGGCACTGTTGGGCGTCCCTGTTGTGGCCCCTTTCCAGCATGGCCTTGGAGACCCTGGCAAACGTGTTGGCATTCCGTTTGTTGTTGCGGAGTTCCAACATCACGGATTCCTCTCCCCAGATAGCGATCAGATCCAACACCTCATGATTGGACCATGCTGGAGCTCTTTTCCTCTGGCTGGTCTCCTGTGCTGCTGAGCTCTGCATGGCGTCTTGTGATGCTGATTTTTCTGAATGGCGACTGAGCTGTGCAGGTGAGCTTGCCACGCTGACCAAACAGGAAATGCTATTCAAATGGTCCTGGGTCTTTTCCTGTCTACCTGGCCAGAGCAGTGAGTTGAGAGTGCTGTCCAGAGTGGTCACAGTGGAGCAGTGAGGCTGTCCAGAGCGGTCATAATGGAGCATTGTGGGACAGCCTCTGGAGGCCAATAACGTTCCATGTGTCCTCACTAGTCCACAATCGACCCAGAGAGGTCGATTTCAGTGCTACTCCTCTCGTTAGGGAGGAGTACAGAAATCTATTTCGAGGGCCCTTTAAATCAACGCAAATGGCGTCCGTGTGAGGACAGGTACAGGTTTATGTCGACTTAACGTCGCTAAAGTCGACGTTAAGCCGTAGTGGGAACCAGCCTGAAGAGACAGCAACCCCCCAGCCCCCATCCCCAAACCTATGAAAAACCAAACCAAACCATTATTTGAAATAGGGTTAGGAGATTTGGATTGATAAATGACCAATCCCAATTTGAACAATTTGTTGGGCAAATCAATCACACCCAGTGTCTCAGTGAGAGGATACAATACAGTGACTGTCTCCACTGGGTTCTTGCTCAGAGGGATGTGGTGTGTTGATTCGAGTCTGTGAATGTCCAGTGGTTCTGCCTGGCTTTACGTATGGGAAAAATGGAGGATATGGAGGGTGCAAAAATTTTCTAAAAGGATACTTTTTAATCGGATTATTTCCATTATTTCCAAAAATTGGAAGCACCAATTTTTATTTCATTTCTCAGGAAAATAGAAACATTGTAACAAATAAGAGAAAATAAGTAAAGCAACTATTAGAAGAATTGGATGCTGAAAAATCCCCTTCTTTTGCTGACTGTTACCATACTTTCAGTTTCAGGAAAAACAAGCCAAAGGATAAAGCAAAAGTAAACCACAGAGCCAAATGTCTGACAAAGTCTGGCTCAGTGACAAAAACAGGGTTGAAAATATTGCTATGGTCCCATCTTGAAGCAAAGTTCTCTGATCTCATTGATAACTGTGAACATTTTTGTACATAATATTTTATTCTATTGCATGTTTTCTGTGAATGGAGATGATTGGTTAATTTGTCTTGATTTAAATAATGGACACTTTCTCTTCACCCTCTTCAATTTGTATAGCTGAATTTTACTAAGATACTTACGGTGACTCCCAATGAAGTCAGTGGTAATACTCCCATTCTGCATAATGACCAGGTAGACTCTGGCCCAGTGGGAGGAGGATCTGACCCATTATGTACATTACGAAGTTACTGGCATGTTTTGTACTAATTCCTTTCAGCTGATTAATTTTTCCTATTTGGAGTTTGGATTCTGGCTCACCAAACTCTTGATTTTTCCAAAATATTGTATTCAACAGTGGTACAAAACTCAGAATCAGAACTGTCCTCAGTTCTTCTATCCATCCTTTCCAACCTATGGCATATTGATTATTAGTATTCAGGAATTATAGTACTGTGATAATTGACATAGAATGTAGTTCCTTACCATACTGTAAGGTTAATGTTAGTATTGTTAAGGTCCAACTCTGTAAAGTTGCATGTTAGGGAGTGACTGCCTTCCTTAATTTCCAGCTGACTGAAACACTCAACGTCAACGTTCTCTAATTCATCATCTAAGGAGAAATATACAGAATGTTAATGAAGCAAATCACTGTGTTTGTTTGAAATACAACTTACCAGTCTCATTATGAAACAGGCTCTTTTATTAGAAGTTATTGTTAAAGGAGAAGCATCCAGTAGTTTAAACCCAACATTTCAGTTTTATAAAATCATTTATTTTTTCTGAGCTTATTAAATGTCATCTCTGTGCACAAAAGGTGAATTGAATTCAGTGTGACATTCATACTCAAGGACACACAGGGTAGCTAGTGTATCAATTATAAAATAACATCACTCAGGAGCTAATTTATTGGTTTAGATATGCCAGTCTTGGCTTTTACCCTTAATCATAGTTGTAAGAGAGTACCCTTCCCCCACTCTAAACTCTAGGGTAAAAGTTTAGTCTCTTATATGTAAGACAAAATAACTTTAAGCTGCTTTCCCAGCCTAAGTTAAATCTTTTCCCCCAAAACCCAACCTCCTCCAGTTGGGGATTGGGACCTGCTGCCACCATCAATGTGATTATTCCAAAACCATGGAGTGGGGCACATTGAAACCCCCGATGAGTAACACCCCCCATCCCTACCTGGGAGATTGAGAACACAGAGACTCCGCTCCACCCCCCACTCCTCATTGCTATCAAGGAGAGCGATTCAAGCACACAGCCCCTCACTAACCCTGAGCTGCCCAATCAAAGCTAGGATCCCTTCACTAGAATTACCAGGCAATTCTCATAACAAAAAAGAAAGTTTATTAAAGAGAAGGAAAAAAAAAGCATACAACTTATACAGACTTCACAGATACTTAATTTTCTAGCCTTAACCCCTCTCTTGAGATTTCTCCCCCTGATGAGATTAAGGACACCACAGATCAGTTACAAGTTTATAAATCAACAATTCTACTTACTGTTAGTCTAATTTAGAACTTATTCAAAGAGATGAATAGGAAGGAGATTACATGCTCCAGAGTCGGGAGAGAAGCGAAGAGATGCAGACGGCTGAGTGCAAAACTCCCCCTCCCATAGGAATGCTAGCTTGATGTCACCACCTCTCCTGTTCAGGTTAACCCCTTGCAGGTAAAACAGTAAGTCTAAGGCACTTCATACTTATGATAATAGTATAAAAGAGTAAGTATTGATTTGATCTTGGCAGTCCTCATAGAACTCCCTTTGATGCATGCAATACAATGTGATGTTATAGTATATAGCAGGGGTCTCAAACATGCGGCCCGGGGGCCACATGCGGCCCGCAAAGCCCTTCCCTGCGGCCCGCCAAGCTTCCTGGCGCCCCCCGGTCCCCCCATAGCAGTTTGCAGGACGGAGGGGCCAGAAGTGGAGGCTTCTCTGCTGCCTGGCTGGGCCGCGTGTGTTTCTGTCTCTGGACTTCCTAGATTGCTCTTGCTTTGTTTGCCAAACAGCTGTTGGTGGTGCCTAGTGCTTTCCAGGAGGGAATGGGGAGCTGCGTGCTCAGAGGAGGAGGTGGGGCAGGGGTGGGACCTCTTGGGGTGGAGTGGGGGCGGAGCCGGGGCAGCGAGGGCAGGGTGTGTCAGTGGTGCGGCCCTCGGGCCAGTGCACTAGTCCTCATGGAAGGGGTGGAGTGGGGGCACAGCCGGGGCAGCGAGGGTGTGTGTGTGTGTGTGTCAGTGGTGCGGCCCTCGAGCCAGTGCACTAGTCCTCATGCGGCCCTTGTGGTCATTTGAGTCTGAGACCCCTGGTATATAGTGTTAATTTGCTTGAATTTTAGATGGCCATTTTAGTCACAGGTAGCCAAATATTAATCATAAAAACCATGTATAAACCTCATGCCAAGAGAAAAATGGGAACTAATCCATTTTCAAAAACTGTCAACATTTTCTAGAAATCATGATACTGTGATTTTGAAGGTGTGATAGTTCATGATGTAAGAACTGTGTACAGAGTACCCATAAAACCAGGATTCCTGGACTATAGCATCAATTTCTAGATATAAATCATTTATGGAAAATTAGCTTGACGCATCCTAAACTCCATTTTTCACACAACAGCACCATCACTCAGTTTGGCAAGAATAAAAGTTACTGTTTGAGAAATTTAGGATTGAAATAGAAGGGGAGTTTCTGGCCAAGACTTAAAGCTTGTCTGTACGGGGGCTATTTGTTCTGGTATTACTCTGGTGCAGCACATCTACACTGGAGGATACACCAGCATAATTACATTACTGTAGCTAAACAGGTACAAATAGCAGGTACAAATAGCAATTGTCTGAGACTATTCATAGATTACAAGGAACCATTGTAATCATTAGTCTGACCTCCTATATAGCCCAGGCCACAGGACTGCCTCAAAATAATGTCTACATCAAATCTTTTAGAAAAACATCCCATCTTGATTTTAAAATGGCCAGTGATGAAGAATACACCATGACCCTTGGTAAATTGTTCCAGTGGTTAAGTACCCCCCATGCCTTATTTACAGTCTGAATTTGCCTAGCTTCAATGTCCAGCCACTGGATCGTGTTATACCTTTCTCTGCTAGACTGAACAGTCCATTATTAAATATTTGTTCTCCATGTAGGTACTTATAGACTGTGATTAAATGTCCTTCTAACTTGTTCTTTGTTAAGATAAACAGATTAAGCTCCTTGAGTCTATCGCTATCAGGCATGTTTTCTATTTCTTTAATCCTTTCTAGTCCTTCAATCGTTCCTGTGGTTCTTCACTGAACCGTCTATAATTTATCAACAACCTATCTCTGCACAGTAGCTCATGCCCCCAAAAAGTATGTGAAATGGAACTGATACTTGTGATTTGACATCAGATTATTGAAAAGAGCTAGAAAAATTTTAGAAGTCTCATTTCAAATCCCCTTACACTGGCATAGGCGGTTGAGCAGTGGGGCACATTTTGACTGTGTCATCCGTTTCTGTCAAATGTCATACCATCACGCTTGCAGGGAAATCTCAAACTTTCTGGCACATAACACCATTTCTTAAAAGTTTGCCTTGATGAGTCATAAAACAATTGCTATTTGACTGGATGATGTGTGTTTCATATCCAAAGCTCTTGCATGTCAGACCAGGGATAGCAAAATAAACAAACTTCTGAGAGAAATATTTCCAACCCAAGTTCAGCAGAACTGATAATGAAGGGTTAGATTGTGAACGGCAGCAAGGCAGGTCCACCCAGGAAGAATGGAAGGCGCTTCCTCCCCTCAACATCTCTGCACAGAAGCTAGCTGAAAAGTGGGTAAGAAGCAGTGGTACTGTTCTCTGTAATGAATCAGAGAGGTAGCCGTATTAGTCTGGATCTTCAGAAGTAGAAAAGAGTCCTGTGGCACCTTAAAGACTAACAAAAGTATTGAAGCATAAGTTTTTGTGGGCTAATATCCACTTCATCGGATGCAAGCAGTGGAAGTATTCAGAGGCAGGTATAAATAAGTAGGCAAGAACCAGGTTAGAGATAACAAGGCTAGTTCAATCAGGCTGAACCACCGTGTTATCTCTAATCAGATTAGAGATTATGCTTCAATACTTCTGTTAGTCTTTAAGGTGCCACAGGACTCTTTGTCACTTCTGAAGATCCAGCCTAACATGGCTACCGCTCTGATTAATCTGATTTGTTGCGTCTCTGTAATGGGCCCTGTGAGCATTAGCTGTCTGAAAGTCAGGCTGTATTAACTTCTGTTCCCTACTGCTTTCTGGGGATGAGAATGATGATAAATGAAGTGCCATCCTCCAAGCCCCACCCATGGGCTCATCTTCTTTTAATATTTAAGGGAATTGAATGCTAGAGAAAGATGTAGAATTGATGCCCTTAGAGAAGGAAGGCCTCTTTTTATCCACAGAACAGGTACATCCTGGGCAGCAGCTGTGCAAGCATCACTCCACTGCCCGGCCAATGTGCCTCAACTCTGAACTGGAGAGAGATGAGGTATTATTCATGGTTATTTATATTGCACTAGTGCCAAAGAGGCCTCAATTTAAAACCAGGGCCCCATTGTGCTAGACACGGTACACACATGTCATAAAAGACAGCTCCTGCTTCAAAGAGCTTACAGACTAAACGCCAAGACCTCACAGGTGGATGAAATAAACAAGCAGACGGGGAGGAGATGGGACAGGACAAGGTAACAATACTAATAGAATGTTTTCTCATAGTCTAGCACTGCACCCAATTTGTAGGTGCAATTGGCCAATCAGTAGCAATAATCACAATAATCATTCTCTATGTCCATTCCATTTTTGGTTCCTTTCCAGATAGAAGCTCCAATGTTGCCATTTAGTGCCAATTGTAGTGGAAATATATTTTGTTACATGGACACATGGACCAAAGCCATGACATTTATTTCACCTAGACTGTTAAAGAGACAGCTTCCAATCAGTTCTAGTCTAGACTGGACTGGTTTAGTAAAGGCTTTGGACTGGTTTCGTAAAGGTGGAAGTCTGTCACAATTCCTCTGAGTCATCTAGTCACAGATAGATACACATATCCTATATGACCAGAGACTATATAGCACTCTTAAGACTACTGATACAATTATGTGACTCGAGTGATCCATAATTCTGGTTATATGTGGGTAACATTAAAATTGTTGTCAATTATTATTACTGTTTATTACTTATATAGTGACATTGTTTTGCGTGGTTGTTTATATATGTAAATAAAAGCCAGGTCATAATATGCATAGATCCATGGATTGTATCTCATCAGCAAATAAGACTCTTAAATAAGAATCCTCTTGATGGCTGAATAGCTGTATTTAT
Source organism: Sternotherus odoratus (assembly GCA_032164245.1). Taxonomy (NCBI): domain Eukaryota; kingdom Metazoa; phylum Chordata; order Testudines; family Kinosternidae; genus Sternotherus; species Sternotherus odoratus. The sequence goes on from JAVMKO010000007.1 coordinate 86,558,241, forward strand.
TCAGTACTCATAAGAATGGGATGCAGGTGGCAGAAGCTGTAAATCAGAATCCATTCTGCTGTCCTAAAGACTGAAAAATCTAAGGAAGATGAGCCGCTTTGTCTAGCATATGAACTGTTGAATGTTTAAATAGTAAAAGGGTTCTTCAGATGTTAGACTAGCATTAAAGCAGGAGGACAGCTGACTTGCAATGTCTGGCACTGAACTCCTTGCACTGTGAAGGCAACTTTTTTGAGTCATGAAAAATATCTGTAACAGTAAAAAATGATGAATTAAAATATTAGACTAGCAATTAACATGATATGTGCAATCTAAAAAGAATTTTTATGTACTGCATTCTATGGCTTGAAATTAAATTTTGCCATCGGACAATCAACAATATACTTCTTTCCATGTTGGCTACTGAATTCGCAAATCCTAAGTCCCACAAAGAGCTCTTAATCATGGAAGTGGTCCCAGTGACCTCTGCATGACTAATGATGTGAGTAAGGTGTGTTTACATCAGTAGAAATTTGCAGGATCATGAGCCTTTCCCCCAGATTTTAAGTAACTCAAATGAACACCTAATCCTGATTTCATTTAAATCAGTGGGAGAACTTTGACACTAATTTCAATAGGAGAAGAACTGAGTTCATAATCACTTACACTGTAAACCCTTTAAGGCAGTTGTCTCTTTTTTGTGTTTGCACAGCACTCACCACAATGTGTCCCCAATCCTGATAGGGGACTTTGGCACCACCACAATCTAAATATTTGCAGAGACTTATGTACATTCTTAACTTTTTGTACGGAAGTTCGTAGGACTACTCACAGTACATACTCTTCAGGGGGGAGGGATAGCTCAGTGGTTTGAGCATTGGCCTGCTAAACCCAGGGTTGTGAGTTCAATTCTTGAGGGGGCCATTTAGGGATCTGGGGCAAAAAATCTGTCAGGGGACAGTACTCGATCCTGCTAGTGTAGGCAGGGGACTGGACTCGATGACCTTCAAGGTCTTTCCAGTTCTAGGAGATTGGTATATCTCCATTTATCTTATAAATTGTATAGTCAATTGCTTGACTACACTTTGGTCCATTGAGAAATATATCCAAGAGGCCAAATGACCAATATCAGTCAGGTTTATTGCTAAAAGCTAATATTAGAATGTACAGGAAGAAAGGCTCAGTAAGATACCAGTTTTTGGGAAGCCGCCTTGTGCAGCATTGTTAAATTCTCCTTTCACAGACAGTGTGTTTCAACTATGAGTCAGAGTAGTCGTGTTAGTCGGTATCCGCAAAAAGAACAAGGAGTACTTGTGACACCTTAGAGACTAACAAACTCCTCGTTCTTTCAGCTAGGAGTGTTTTTAGGGTGATTTTACAAGTTACAAACCTTTTTATATGGCACTAAAATCCAATCCACCAGTTTGTCCCAGACCCTTAACATGTTTTTCTGTGCTTTTCCTTATCTTTTTTTTTTTTTTTTTGGCGGGGGGATACTAGCATTCCAGGTACTGGTCCATGAAGGTATCTCCTCAGCTTATACCACAGGAAAATGTTAATGTATTTTCCCTTTCACAAATTCCTTATTTTTGCATGTCAAAGCTGACTTCAGCTTTGCAAAGTGTTACAGGATGCTTAGTATAAGTGAACAGAATTATTAAAAGATATAGGCCAATTCAAATCATGTAACTGCTAGAAATATAGATACAATATAATTCCATATTTATATTGTGGGCTTAATGCATATTAATATGTCTGATATCATTAACATATATTGGTTAACAATAAAGTTAAGCACAGGTGTGAATGGCCATGGAATCAGAACCTTAAATTGACATGGAGCCAAAATGATCATTATTCAGGACAATAAGAGCTGTTTTGACTAGTTTTTTTGGTGTTGCTGGCATCTAATTGAATATCTGCTGTATTCAGAAGTTATCTGGGGGGAAAAAAACTTAAATTAAAAAGTTCTGATGTGAGCTGACCCCATCCTGCAAACACTTACCCTGTGAGCAGAGCCATTAAAGTCAATGGGACTATTTACATGAGTAAGGGTTTTCAGGATCTGTTTGTAACCAGGACCTGATCCTGTTCCCTTTGAAGTTGATGGCAAAGCGATTTTGACTGAAAGGGAGCAGAGCTAATCTATGGCAGAGATGAGTGGCCCCAGTGATTTCAGAGACATCGATTTCAATATATTGTTATTAATGTTGCTATCAATGGGACCACTCACCTGAGTCAGTGATTGCAGGATCAGGTGCTGATCAGCTGCAGATTCTGTAAATACAAGAAAATGGGGAAAACACATCATAAGCAAGTCTAAGTTCTGTAAACCAGTTTGTTCTTTATATTCTTCTAACCAGTAAAACTGCCATGTTCTGGTGTAATAAATATATAGTTCACCACAGATGGGAAAAACAGAGGGAACGTCTGGCATTACATCAAAAAGTGAGCATAGGTACATAGTAATTACATCACCATTAAAAACAGATCCCATAGTGCTACCCATCCAACAAAAAACATTAGGAACCTAAATGATTGGTAATTGAGAGAGACTAGTCTTATGTCAGTAGTCCTTATCTGCACGGTCCCATTGACTTTAACAGGACTACTATATGAGTCAGGATTATTCAGGTGAGTAAAGGCTTTCAGAAATCGGGTCCTAGGCAATTGAAAGGATCTGAGTCTCAAGTTGTGTGTCAGACAATATTCTCATTGATGGCAATAGGAAATGTTCCTGGATGTAGTGCAGAACTAGGTACAGAATGTCTAAATTGAATGAAGTATTTACAAATGTGATGATTTCTGCCGCAGAATACTTTTAACTGTCCAAGCAAAATAATTCAGTTTGTGGAACGAAGGTCATTGTTACTGTAAGGCCCCAGATGTAATTCTAGTGCCTTTATGATAAACATACATCAGTGAAGTGCTGCAGGTAGCTCCTAGAAGCTCCTTGTTTAAATGTTGCCCCCACCTTGCTCCAGGGGAGGGGGGATAGAAAGTGTCCCTTTCATCATAAGGCTGCTCCCTGCTTGAGATAATTTATCTCTGGGGCTCAAAAATAATCTTCTGAATAAGACATTTTTTGCCTCTTGGGTGGAGCAGATTGGACGGTTTCTGACACTTTAAAACATTTTTCCCTAAGAGGATTGTGAGAGCAGGATCAGTGCCTTATCCTTTTCATATGGCATTTTATGTATTTGCAAAACATAATGGGATGAACTAATTCTTTACTTACCAGCCTTAAACAATTGTAATTCTTATACAAAAATTAACCGTAAAGAGAGCAGCTAAGTAAGCCCTATCCTGCATTCCTTGTGCACCCCACTCTTTCACCGGTTTTAATAGGAGTTTGGGTTGCACAAGGATGCAAGACTGGGTATAAGTATAGATAAATACTTGTGTAAATAATCCACCAGGCTCACACAAATCCCATGCATAAAGAATACGAAAGAGACAAACCTAACGGCTAAAACGTTAACCCATTCTGTTTAGCAGCTGCAGTTGCATGTTGTAGAAGTTGGTGGATCTCATTTAAATCACTTTTTCAAATTATTCGTGATTCTGAAGGCAAACGTGAAATGACTCACCGGAATCTTCTCCTGAGGTAGAACCACTTTCTCCAGAAGTCGTGTGAAGAAGAAAAAAGAGTAAAATGCCAAACGCTGTGGTGGTCCGTGTCATTCTGAGCATATTCGGCGTGTGCATGTCTGTGTGTTAGAGAAGAGCTCACTCGGTTGCTTTATACCCAGGGTGAAGTATGAACCCACTGCTCTGATAAAGCAACCGCAGGCAGGGGGAAGTGTAAACACGCTGAATAGGATGACAAGCGGCAGAGAGTGAGCCAGGAAACCAGCGTGAAAATACTTGTGGAACTTTTATTTTGAAAATGCCTCTCATTTCCAAACTAAAGGTTTAATCCAAAGCTCATTGAAGTCAGTAAAGAGACTTCCACTGACTTCAGTGTGGTTTGGATCAGGCCGTAAAGACCCAGTCCTAGTCCTACTGACATCAATGGGATTTTTACTAGTGATTGTGGCAAAAGCAAGATAGTGCCCTTATGTGAGATAGCTTATGGTCCAAGAAGACACGCCCAGAGCTAGGGGCTTACTTCTGCCCTCAGTTACCCCTGTGTCACTTCCCTGAACACATGGTTGTCCAGGAGGGAGAATTTGTAAAGTGCTGGGAGATCTCCCAGATTCAAAGGGGTAGTTAACAGCTATATATTATGATTAATAAATATAAATTCAATTATGTATTATGTGCTAAACACCATGGTTTGATGCTGTACAAAACAAAAATAAAGCCCTTTCCTGCTCCAAAGAGATTGCAATCTAAAGGGTCAGTCCTGCAAACTCTTACTCATTTGACTGGTCTGCAAGCAATCTGGAACCACGCACAGTTTTCAGGCTCATGACCTAAAAGACAGACACAGACGCAACGCAAGTAAGCTGCAGAGACACACAGAAGAGGTGTGAAATATTTCCTCCACCTCTTTTTGGTCTCCAACTCCTCCACACACCAAATTAATTCAGGGGCAGACTAGTCATTGACTAATGTAAGCTAGTGTTTGTGAGCCTCTGTGACGCCCTGCTTCCCTTCCAGTGAACCACCGCCACACAAACACAAATCTATTAAGTAACTGGTTATCTGGTACTGTTGCTGCCACCATCCAGTATTTATTCACTTCTTGTCTCTGCTAGACTTGTAGAGTTAAACAGGTTCAGCCTTTTATCCCCAAGAAATGGAAAACCCAGAACTACATTGTTGAATGGGGTAATTATTATGTATCATCACTGTAAGAAGTGGCAGTCAAGAGTCTAAATAACTTAGTAGCCTGTATCAGGCCTAGACATAGAGCTCATGAAAATGACAAGTCTTACTTATTATGCTAAGAATAAATATAATCTAACACAGAAGCATTAAAGAAATTGTTTTATACACTGAAACCTCTCATCTTACTCTATGTTAGTTTAACACACAACATAAGTTTCCCCATCTGTAAAGTGTTAGAGTCCTTGGGAAAAGTGAGGGACTCCCACAGCCATCCCTGTAACCCAGCATCAAGGGCTGACACTGAGAGGTGATATCAGATATAGACAGGTCCTGGTACACACAACATAGCAGGACCTGTCTATATCTGATGTCACCTCTCAGTGTCAGCCCTTGATGCTGGGTTACTGGGATGGCTGTGGGAGTCCCTCACTTTTCCCAAGGACTCTCTGCCCTGCAGAGCCCATAACAATCTAAGAGGTGAGGAGTTGCTGGGGTTTGGGACACCATGCTGAGCTCTCTTAAGGTTTTCCATCTTCCGGGCTCTACTAACCCATCTGCAGTCAGCCCCCTCGCCAAGCAAGTCTAGCCAGCTATTCTACCTGACCCTCCAATGTCCATTCCGAGATCTCCATTCTCGAGATCCTCTCTCCAGTGGACAATTTGGTGAACTCTGAAGAGTCTCCACCCCGTTTGGTGATGTCACCAGCCTCAGCAGTTCATTCACAGTGGGATTTTGACATTATTTGACAGCCATTATTCTAGCTGCTCCTTTGGGTTTCCCTGGAGGCAACACCACTGAAGTCAGATGGGCTTTGGATCAAGCAACCTTCAATTATGCAATCTCCCCTCCTCAGGTCCTTTGGATGAAACAACTTCTTATATCTCTAACCCCAACTCTACATGCATCACAGGTCCAGGGTGTTTTTGTCTTGGGAAACATTGTGTAAAGATTCAAGAGCCTGGCCCAACACTAGGCACAAAATTAGAAGTACGTGAACCCCTGCCCTAATACCAATTTTTTCTCTATTTCCAGATGCAACTATTAAAGCCTCAGACCTCACAAATGAATAGTATTCTGAGTCTGAATCACACAAAAAATGACACCATCTCTCTTTAAATTCTTCTTGTTTATAATTTAAGTGGACTATCACTTTGATCATCTCTCTCTCTCTCTCTCTCTCTCTGAAAGCAAACTGAAAGAAAAAGACTTTTTAGGCATAATATTTTGGTTGAGCTTGTGCAATCTTATTATCAGAACAATGTTCAGGGGATTTCCAGTTTGTCACAGTTGTATTTTCTCTGGGTGGGAAAGCCGGGGACCACAATGAAAAGAAAAAAATTATATAAAGAAATAAACCAAACATATATTTTGTTTCACTTTCTGAGCTTTGCTTCAAAAGTCATCTGCTCGGGGACTTTGTCTCCTTTCACTGAGGCCCCGATCCACCAAAACATTTATGCAACTACTTAACTCCATCCCTATTCACTATGTACTTAAGCATGTGCCTAAATCCCATTGAAGTGAAGCTTCAAGATAAAAGTTAAAAACCCTGAGAAAAAATTAGCATATGTCTTTTTTGAGACAAACTTAAGTCCTGGGTCTTTGAGTGCTAAAAGGCAGAAGAAAAATGGGGGAATTCATGCAGTTCTGAGCTGGATCAGGGAAACACCAGGAAATAAACTTTCCTGGGCATGAAGCTTGTGGCACTGGGAATTGTACCTTTAAGTGATTTAAGCTCCCAGACAGGAAGTCTCAGAGAGGGGCTCTACAGAAGCCCATGCTCTGTTATGTAGGGGCAGCTGGTAACAGCATCACTGAATAAAGACTTTTGCTTTTAGAAACCTTTGCTCCAGAGTGATTCTGAACACCATAGAGCTAATCTTCACGTGTTTGTACAGTCCCTAACACAATTCTCATTGGAGCTAGGCTCATTATCAGCAATAGTAATTAATAGTGGTCTTTGGTAAGCAGGCCTGTCAGATCTGTGTTGGCTGTGACAGGAAGAGAAGGAGTCACCATCTGAATCTGATGAGATGGATCTCAACCGTGATGAGCACGGTGGAGCCACCGGGTACTGCATCAGGGACTGGTGCCGAGCTGATGATGTCAGGGACCGGTGTTGAGGCACCTGTGCCTGGGACTGAAGCTGGGAATCCGGTGTCAGGGACTGGTGATAAGGATCTGCTGCCGAGGTCCAGTGCCAGGGACCGGTGCTGAGGGTCCAGTACCCTGGATTGGTACCAGTCCTCTCTTAGAGCTGGGAATTGGTGCCACTCCTTCCTCAGTACCAGGAAAGGGGAGCGACGTCCTGCTGGAGTTGGGGAACTCCTCAGAGAATCCAGTGTCGGAGAGCGGTGCCTTGGCAACGGCGATCTGGAGTGGTGTCAAGGCGAATGGTGCCAGGCACAAGAGGGTGACCACCACACCATGGCTGGATTGCCTCTAGATGGTGCTGGTCGTGGCAGGGGTTTCTGACCACAGGGGGCTGAGGAGCCATCATGGCAATTAAGTCTCTGGGGGCTTCAAAAGTGTCCAGGGTGGAGGGTAGCTCCAACTCCTTCACCTGGCACTGCCCATCTGGGGAGTCGAGGGGTGCCAGGCTCGACGGTCCCCCCATGAGAACTGAAGTCAATGGCTCTGACTCTTGCAGCTTGGGCACCGAGTGCTCCTTCATGGGACACACTGTGCAGCGTCTGTCGGTCTCGGTGCTTTCGGCACTAGGGAGCGCCCCCTGTTGGCTTTTACATGCCACTTATACAGCACTGGTGAATGCAAGCAGTGCTGGGTGGTCTATTCAGCGTGCGGTGCTGGAGAACACCAGAACCCAGAGTCCTTCCTTGGCACTGTGTCACGTACCAATGCCGGAGCACTCAATAGGACGCACTTGGTGCCAGATCCTGCAAATCTTGCACCTTTCTGTCTGGTGCGCCTCCCCCAGATAAGTTACACATGAGTTGTCCGGGTTGCTCATTGGCATAGGCATACTGCAGGTTCCGGAGGGTTAAAAGCCTGGCACTCAAGGCATGCTGTGGGAGGGAAGGTTAGGGATTAGGGAAACCCCGCTCCCAAACCTCATGAAATACACTAATTACAACTAAACTAAACTAACTATGCTATGGAAAGTACGCTAAGGGAAGCACTTGCTAGGCAAGCAACTGCTGTTCCAACAACTGTCACCGGCGGTAAGAAGGAACTAAGGAGGGGCTGGGTCGGTAGGGGCATATATTCAGTGCCATGAAGCTGCCACTCCAGGGAGCTCCACAGCCAAACCGACGGGAGCTGCTAAGGGACAACTTTTGGACAACTGTGCATGTGGCGTGCACACACCTGATTGGAGTTGACATGAATAAACAGTCACAGAAGAATACATTATTGTGAAGAACAGGATGAGCAACATTCAGTGAAAGGTTTAAGATTCAAATACCACATGACACTGCAGAGATAGAAATAGGAGCGTTATAGTTTTGCGAAGGGAAATTTCCCACCTTTCCATGTAATACTTACTGTTAGCCCTGGAATAGCTTTTAGTCTGTAAAGTTTTAAATATCCTTTCCCTCTAAGGCCTGTATGGTTGGCATCATATAAATGGAGGGATGAAAAGAAAAATGTACCAGTAAAATATGTAAAATCCTCTAAAACATTTCTAGGGTAAATTGCTGTAAAAAATGGGGGTGAGGTGGTAGATGCTTTGCCATATGCAGTATTGACAACCCAATGCATATAAAATCAGAAGTGCCAAAAAATCATGAGATTGACCTTAAAATAATCAGCATTTGGTTTTTTTTAATAATACATTTTGGGTTCTTTATATTTGCATTTTGGTTTCTGTGTCTTCAGGGTGCACCCAGGCTCATGTTTTCAACCTTTTTTTCTACAGCTAAGCAAGATAGAAATGTACTGTTGGAAAAAAATAATCAAACCTGAAATTCTCATGAGCTCACCTGAACTGGGGCTTTAAGAGAAATAAGAAATATCACAAAACTCTCTTTAAAAGTCATAAGAGCTGGAAACAATGCATGAGTCAGTAAAGCAATCATTTTAAACCTCTGTCTTTGCATCATTTACTGGTTTGGGAGACCCATGTGAAGCTTTCTCTTATTCAGAGCTGTGTCACAGCAAAGATGACGGATGTCTTTTGGCCATTCTGAGAACTCTCCCTTACAGACTATGTGTCTGTCTCTCACCTGTGCTTTCTGTTCCTTAGACCAAGTGGTCCAAAATGAAAATGCAATAGACTGACTCACATGGAAAAACCCTTTTGTTTCTGTGGCTGGCCATCTTCCCAGCCAATCCTCCAACTTCTTCATTTTCAGTAGGACTTACAATAATGAGTGACGATTGTACGTACTGCGGCTGTAAGTCCGCCTGCCAATGTTTCAGATGACTTCTGCAATGCTGTCACCAGACATCTGCATTTGTGTCAGAAGTGAAAGTTGAAGGTCTAGGTCCTAGCCAACAGGACCAAAGCTGGTGGCAAATATTAGGACACAATTAATAATCACAGTCATTATATTTAGCTGGGCTCCAGTTCAAATTCCAAATGAAAAGTAAGAAACATGCCTAAGAGAGAAGAATAATAAAGCCTCTCTACCCTACAGAACAGAAATATGATAGAACCGGGCCAGCAGAAAAAGAAATATTGATGTAGAAATAACCTAGAAAAATGTAATGGTATGTCACCAGAGTGCCAGGTGCCTGTAACGGATAGTTTCAGAAACTGGTTCATATTGTTGATGGTTAGTATTATTGTTTGCTTGTTGTTGTCATTTGTGGTAATGCCTATAGAAATTCTGTAGGGAGAGAAGTGAGTGAGAGTGAGAGCTTGGAATGGGCCCTGGCTGCTGTATTGGGACAGCAGCATGTAGCTGGCTGAGGTGGGAGGTTGGAGTGTGCAGGAAGGTGCCAAAGCAGGTCAGCACTCAAAAAATGAATATAATTATCCTTCAAAAATTAACCCTTGACACTGAACCAGTGACAATGACAAGTGACAAGAGGCAGATGGCTGAGGAAAGCTCCATCCAGCTATGTTACTTTTTACATCATAAAACACAAAGGGTATTTTGCCTGCCTCACCCATCCCCTTGACTGACTCTGTCTCTCTTCTATGCCTGGTTTCATTCATTAACCCTGGCAACATTTCTGTGTTGGTTTTCCTTTCGATTTTCCTCCCTTTACAGATGGGGAAACTGAGGAAAAGAGGTTGAGTCTAAAGGCAAAAGAGGGAGGCAGTGCCAGAATTTGCCTCTATCTCTGTTGTGCTCCAATCTCACATATCCACTAATCCCAGATCTAATCTCCCAGTATGCCCTGTGTTATCACCCAAGATCCCACCACAGACTGGACCCCTTCCACAGCAGGATGCTAACTGGGTCAGCAGGACATTTTGGTTCCACTTTCATAAACACCTTCATTTTCTAAACATACTGAGCTAGTTCTTCAGCTGTACCAATTCTTTTACCCCCACCATTAATGGACCCATCCAGAGAACCAGTTTGGCCCTGGCACAATTTGAAGACACCTTAAGTTTGCTCAAAATTGTGCTGGCTGCAACAGCTACCCATGAACCATACTGGCAGAAGGGGAGTATTGAAACTCAGCAGCATCTGCGTCCAAGTCCCCTCTCAATAACATGAGCAGGGTTAAAATATGTCTAAACGCTTTGCTAAACTGGAGTGTCAATAGTAGAGGATAGCGGCTTGGTGGACCAGAGTAAGGAAAGCAGTCCAAACAGGGGCGGGGGGCATGAAGAAACATATGGCATTTCTTACTGGAGAAACAAAGAGAGTGTCGAAAGGGTTGAGTTGCTATTTATCTGTCCAGTTTCCGTTTGTTTGTTTGCATGTTTCTCATAATCATGCTGCAATCAGTTTACACAACACTTCCCAGCATGTGCATCAGCGTAACCTGCAATAATACTGTTATGGTTGACGTGGCACTATCATTATTATCTCATGTTTCTGAAGACTCATTTGGCTAAAGTTCTTTGTGCTTTCTCGTAGGGCAAGGCTGATTCTTTTGGGACAGTTTGGTAGATTATGTGCAAAATGAGAATCAAATTACCCATGAAAAGGAAGGACAAATGAACTCAATGAGGCATGTGTGCGAGCATGTGTGAATGTGAGTGTGTGTGTGTGTGTATGCATATGTGTGTGTGCATAGGTGCTGGAAGTAGGAGTGCTGGAGGGGAGGGGAGGCTGCCACACCCCCTGGCTTGAAGTGGTTTCCATCACAAACAAGGTTTATACTTTGGTTCAGTGGCTCTCAGCACCCCCACTATACAAATTGTTCCAGTTTCCCTGCCTGTGTGTGCAGCACAACTTCTTGCTCTGAGGTTATTCAGAACGGGAGTGTGCCTCACAGAGTGTGTCTGAGCTCCTTACTGTGGATGGGGGATTTAGGATCGCGTAACCTGCTTCTCTTGATCTTCATGGCTCCAAGTAGTAAATCATTGAACTGCATGTGCTGTTCAATGATTTACTACTTGGAGCCGTGAATATCAGCGAGTTTCTTGTGAAAAGAATATTTATCATCTTTACTTTTGATCCATGGTGGCTCGAGTGCCCTAAATTTTGCTTTAAATTTTCAATTCCAATGAAGAGAGAAATCTCAAAGCACATCCACACACTGATCCAGGTCATTCGAATCTGGGGCACAGTTCATTTCAAACAGGAGCAATGGTCATGCAAAACAATAAGCATAAATTGGCTCGGACTGTTTGTGGCACTTGGCCAACCCTTTGGTGACCTTGGTCTGAGTTGGAGACAGTTTGTAACAAAACATGAGAACAGGCAAGTTTCACCTGGTTTCACTTTTCACTGCAAAGCCTGCATGCACACAGCTCTTGTCACTGTGGCCACGTTACAATTTCTGCAGTAGTTATGCCTCTGCATTTCTATTGGCCACCATAAAGTTCTAGTAACCTGCACTGTGTTACCTTAGCCCGAGAAAAGAGTGAGTGAGGAAATAACATATACAAAGTGAGCAGCCAACAAGCAAAAAGCCAGACAAACTGCAGCAGATACTTAGTTGTTGAAATGAGCACATTCATGGCAGTGTGAGAGTCAGCCGGGAAAACAGGCAAGGAGAATTCAAAGATGCACGTACAAAAAGGAAGACAAAGGCAATGCTGTGCAAGGGAGAGAGGAGACATACAGTGTCCCCTGACTTCCTACATGGCTACAAACACATTGGGGTGGAAAGCAGACTTTAGGGAGCTGCTACTCCCCTTCCCAAATAGGGAGGCATGGAGTGAGAAAGTGTAACCCACACACCTCCTGGGTGTGGTGTTCTGTCCCGTCTAATGGCACCAGCCCACTTAGAGAGAGAGGTATAATGAGTCTGCTCTACAGCTTTAGCTAACAGCCAGTTGGCTTTTAGTTCACAGGGCCGGCGACAGGGGGGGACAAGGGGGACAACTGTACCAGGCCCCAGATTTAAGGGGGGGCCCCGATGCTCGGACCTCTGCAGAGGTGCGGCGCCAGCGCCGCGTGGCCACGGCTGACCGCATGTAATCCCAGGTGGGCGCCGCCGGCCACTCCAGCACTGCGCTGTAGACAAGCGCGGCAAGCGCCCGCACCGCACCACACGGCTGACGGGCCGGCAGACTCCAACCACAGTGGGGGCCCGGGGAAGCGCGCCCGGCCGTGCCGCCCTGGTGGTGTGCGGCGCTGACGGTGGCGGAGCGGAGCGGAGGCGCCGAAAAGGGGTCAAGGGGAGCCGGCCTCGCCAAGGTAAGGGGGCAGGGCAGGGGGCCCGGCCCCACTTGGGGGGCGGTGGCTCCGGGGGGACCTTTGGGCAGGCGGGTGGGCTCTGCGGTGAGTTCACCCCTGCCTTGGGAGGTTCATTCATTGGCGTGGCTGGGGGGCAGGCAAGGGGGTGGGGGGGGGGGAGCGCCGGCTGGGCTGCCCCCCCCCAGCTGCTGTCAGGTGGGGGGGAACTGGGAAGCGCCGCCTGGGCTGGGGGGGCCCCAGCCGCTGTCAGCTGGGGGGGGGAAGCGCCGGCTGAGCTGGGGGGGGCCCAAACGATCACAGTAGGGGGCCCCAAAATTTCTGTCGCCGGCCCTGTTAGTTCATGCAGTAGCGGCTCATGCTCTAAGCTCCAGAGGTTCCCCAGTTTGATACCACCCGCTGATGCCCAGGGTCTGTCACCGTTATGCAAGCAGAGGTGAGGGCTGGACAGAGCCTTAGCTTTGTCTCCACAGTACCCTGGCCAGCGATGCTGAGCCAGCACTGAGAGGGATGTAATCTGCACCTCCTGTAGACCAGCAGCAGATTACTTCTCTCTTGGAGAATGGGAGAAGCCACCAGAGAAGTGCAGGGGTATGTGTATTTGGGTCATTACAGGTTTATGTCATGGCTTTGTAAAGTGGCTATAAGCTGTATGGTCTCATTCACACAAGCAATACCTAACATACAGGGGAATCCCATCATACGCGGATTCAACTTCACGATTTTAGCTATACGCGCTCAGAAAAAAAAAAGAGAGAGAGAAAATTAACAATTTAAATACTGTACCTGTTGTGCGGCAATTCAAACCCCCCCCCCCCATTCCACTCAATGAGCTTTTGACTAGATGCGATTTTCACCTTACGCGCTGACTTTAGAACTTAACCCTGCGTAAGAGGTGAGTCCCCTGTATTCTAGTAGGGCTCAGGCATTCCCCATGTTAAACAATAGTTTCCCTGTCTCCACCCCTGCCGCAGTAAATTCTGTTGTGTTGCAAGATCCAAATACGTCCACACCAACAACTTCCTTTGGTATTTGCATATCTTCTCCTTTTTACATTTTTTCCAGTTAAGTCTCACATTGCACAGACTTTACCAAACTTTCCCCAACTCTCACCTCTGTGCTAAGAAGAACCAGGAGAAATTTTACTTCAAAGAATGATTCTAGAGATTGTGCTAAACACTAGAAGACATGGGTGTACGATAAAAGAGCCACTGCTGGAATGCTCCGCACGCTGACCTGTTCTGTAGAATTGTGATACTGTGATCATGAGACGTGTCTGTCTACAAACAAAATCAAATGTAAAAGATTAATAGTCATCCACGTTCCTCATTGCCTTGCCTTCTTTCTCCCTCAAGCATTATCCTTTGCCATGCCACATCACTCACCTCTCTGTGCCCTAAATGACACAGGGGAGCTCTGTGCATGTAGACAGGGGCTGAGTTATAGGTGCTGGGGGAACTATAACTTTGCATATCCTAATGTATAAACTTTTGATTTCTCACCTATATTTTAGGTTATTGTAGGCCAGGATTTTCACAATGGGGCATTTAAAGTTAGGCTCTTAAGTCTGACGGTGGAAGTTTCAAGAGTGTTCAAGTGATTTAGGAGCATTTAAAATCACCTAGATTATTTGGGTGCCTTGAAGACACCATCTTAACTCCATATTTAGACACCCATACTTTTCAAAACTGCTGAGCATCCTGCAGCTCCTGTTGAGGAACTGCTGAATACTCTGGGGTTGGCTACACTTGCTAGTTAGAGCGCACTAAAGCTGCCCAGTGCACTCTACCTCACTCCCTGTCCACACTGGCAAGGCACGTAAAATACTCTGACTCTGTGACCAGAGTGCTCCTGGTACTCCACCTCGGCAAGAGGAATAATGTCTGATATGTTTTGTCTGAGATGCCCCAGTGTCAGTGTGAACGAGTTGTTGCATTACTGCATTTTGATTGACCTTCAGAAATGTCCCATAATCCCCTTAAGTCAAGTGGACACTCCTGTAATTGTTTTGAACTCAGCTGTAGCAATGCGGAAATGCCCTTTCAAAGCTCCGTTTCTGACATCCGGCATGTTTATCTGCTCCAAGACAAAGCAAACATTACTTAGGAATGTTGTTTGCTTTCAGTGAGTAAGAGAGAGAGGCAGGGGGGACGAGGAGGGTCTGAACTTACACGACAGCATGCTGACATACTCAGCACCCCAAAAGCCCACTCTCTCTCTCCCCGCATACACACTCCCTCTCTCCCCGCATACACACTCCCTGTCACACTCCACCCCATCCCCGCATTTGAAAAGCATGTTGCAGCCACTTGAATGCTGGGATAGCTGCCCATAATGCACCACTCCCAGTGCTGCTGCAAGTGCTGTAGATGTGGCCACGCCAGTGCGCTTGCAGCTGTCAGTGACTGTGGACAGACTGCAGTGCTTTCCCTACTGCGACCTCTGAAGGCTAGTTTAACCCAAAGTGCTCTACACCTGCAAGTGCAACCAAGCCCTCAGTACTTTTTAAAATTAAGCCACTTATTTAGATGCTTAAATATGGATTTAGAAGCCTGACTTTAGGAACCCATTTTTGGAAATATTGTCCATAGTTTCGTGCAACACTATCATTTCAGTAACACTGTCCATATTTTTACAAAGCGACTGTCACAGGGTCCCATCCGGAAACTCGGGGTTTCCCTGTGCCCTATGGCCTGGTGCCTCAATAAAGTTGTTCTCCACACCTTTTCTGGTGGTTTACAAGTGTCCTTTATTTACAGTGCAGCTTTAGTACATCAGGAAAGTGCTCCCCCAAACCCCCACAACCATCACCTTCACCCTACTGGCTCGCAGGCTTTAGCCCTTGAGGCCCTCTGGCCCTTTGCTTGGAGACAGAGCACCTCCCTGCCTCACTCCTGGCCTGCCTCCTCACTAACTGGGTCTTGGAGCTTTTCAAGCCCTCCCAGCTCCAGCTGTACCAACTTGCTCCAGCTACTTACTGCCGGCTAGCCCTCGTTAGGGCTCTCAGCTGGGCTGTACTAGCCTCTGCCCTTAGCCTTGCTACTTACAAGCAGGCTTTAGCCTGCAGTGGCAGGGCAATCCTGGGGTTGTTACCCCAGCCCTGCCACAGCAACAAAGAGTCCTGTAGCACCTTATAGACTAACAGATGTTTTGGATCATAAGCTTTCGTGGGCTAAGACCCACTTCATCAGATGAACGTTGTGGAAATCTCCAGAGACAGGTATAAATATGCAGGCAAGTTAGCAAGGCAAATTCCATCAGGGAGGGTGAGACCTACTTCCAGCAGCTGATCTGGATCTCAGAGAGGAGAAACTGCTTTTGTAGCTGGTGAGCCATTCACAATCTTTGTTTAGTCCTGAGCTGATGGTGTCAAATTTCCAGATGAACTGAAGCTCAGCAGTTTCTCTTTGAAGTCTGATCTTGAAAATTTTTCTGTCTTTAGGTCTGCTATTTTATGTCCAAGGAGGCTGAAGTGTTCTCCTACAGGCTTTTGTATATTGCCATTCCTAATATCTGATTTGTGTCCATTTATCCTTTTACGTAGGGATTGTCCAGTTTGGCCGATGTAGATAGCAGAGGGGCATTGCTGGTACATGATGGCATATATTATATTGGGAGATGTTCAGGTGAATGTTCAGGTGTGGCTGATCTGGTTAGGTCCTGTGATGGTGTTGCTGGTGTAGATATGTGGGCAGTTGGCATCAAGGTTTGTTGCATGGATTGGTTCCTGAGTTAGAGTTGCTATGGCGTGGTGTATAGTTGCTGGTAAGAATCTGCTTCAGGTTGGCAACCAGTTGTGCTGTGGCATCAGCCGGGATACTGTTCCTGACAGTGTGTATTCCATATATCTGTGGGATGTTTGTGTAGAGAGCCTCTACATCCATACATCTATGGCATTTCAGCGGCAGATCCACGACTTCAGGTTTGGGTTTGCTTTTTTTTTCGCTGCTTGGGCGGCAAAAAGATGGAGCCTGCCCTGATGAGCCGGCCCTGATGAGCCCCATTTTCACCGATGGTGAACTGAGTCACAGAGGCGTTAATTCTGATTATGGACCAGGACCAAACACCCTGTCTCTCAGTCTTCTCTTCTAACCCCACTAGTTAGTACTTCAGAATTAGAATTAACAAACCAGATCTGAAGAGACCTGAATCATCTTGAATATCTTTGGTTTAGAAAGCAGGATAGAAATCTGTGCCAGATTTTATGTGAAATTTCTAGTATCTGATACCTTGTACCTCTGTCGGCTGGAAATTTCATGAAATAGCCTTTTTAGCAGTAATCCCATTGCTGCAGAGAGCATGGGTGAAATGCTGGTCCTACTGAAATCAATAGGATTTTTGCCAGTAACTTCAATTGGGCCAGAATTTGACCTCACGTTCTCTTCCATATTTTGAACAGTTCTGGGCACACTTTTTGTGCTTAATAAAATATGTAACAATTATAACTTTCATTTCCATCTTCTCATAGGGCTTCCATATTAGGAGAGATTAATAAAACGGTGACTTTTCATCTTGAAAAAGAGACAACTAAGGGGAGATATGATAGACCTCTATAAAATTGTCACTTGTGTGGAGAAAGTAAATAAGGAAGTGTTATTTACTCCTTCTCATAACACAAGGACTAGGGGTCACTAAATGAAATTAGTAGGCAGCCGGTTTAAAACAAACACAGGAAGTATTTTTTCATACAATGCACAGTCAACCTGTGGAACTCATTGACAGAGGATATTGTGAAGGTCAAGACAATAACAGGGTTCAAAAAAAGAACTACATAATTTCATGGAGGATAGGTCCATCAATAGCTATTAGCCAGGATTATAGGGATGGTGTCTTTAGTCTCTGTTTGCTAGAAAGCTGGGAATGGGTGCTAGGGGAAGGCTCACTTGATAATTACCTGTTCTGTTCCCTCTGGGGCACCTGGCATTGGCCATTGTCAGAAGACAGAATACTGGGCTTGATGGACCTTTGGTCTGACCCAGTATGGTCATTCTTATGTTCTTATGGTTAAAACCAGAAAATGCAGCAGTTTATATAACTTCAACAAAAATTAATTAAACTTTTTTTTTGCATCTCAAAGTTTGCTTTTCGTTTTAACTACAGTTTGCATTTCTGTTTTCTCTAAACCAGTTCATCCATCTCAAACTATGCCACAACATTTGAATTTAATTTGAATATGTAACAGTACACAGCACGAAACAATGTGAAGTGGAAAAACCATTCTGAATCAAAACATGAGAGACAGTCTCATTCTGCTTTTGCCACTAACATATTGTATAGGTTTGCTGAAACTATCCCAGTCATCTTTGTTATCTTGCAGTGGTTTACACTGTCACAGAAGTGGTATATTAACCAACACATACAGCATCTTGAAGTTTCCTGATGCTTTATTCACATGCATATACAAATGAGAAAATGGTGTTCGGGTAGGGAACTTTACAAAAACTGTGTTTTCCTGTTTACACAGTTGAGTCAACAGTTAAGTCTTGAAAAGTTTATCTTAGCTTTGAACAGCCCACAGCTACTTTTGCTAATATCTACTTAGCCATTTTTCTGTGTTACATACCCAAGACTTTCTACTTCAAGGGAATAGTACTCACCTGACCACACAGGGCATCAGAACCCAAACTGGTACATCGGCATATGATGCTATTTTGATACACAGCGGCTGAAGATCCGGTCTGAAGGTATCTGGAATAGAGGAAATGTAATACTGTAATATGAACTGATTTTTAGTAACTGGGGAAAATAAAGGTTCGGGTGCTTCATTTATATGTAAAGCTGGCTGAATACCACTAATACAGTGTGTGAGATCCTGGCCCACTCAATCAATGAGAATTTTGCCATTGACTTCAGTGGGGCCAAGATTTCACCCAGTGTCCATAAAGTTCAATTCAAGCCCTGAGTAGCTGTTAACTTTATGTTCCTGCCTCTCCTTATATGTTGTTCACAAACATTTGCAGAGATAGGGTTTCATTTTCCTGAGTATTTGATGGCTTTTTGTTGTTCTTTGTACAAAGACCTGTATTTGTATGTGAAGAAGGGTTTTCATGCATAAATTGGAGCCTTTGTTATTCACTATTCTCCTATTTGAAAAACTTCTGTCATCTAATTAGAAATAGTCTCATGTGATTTATGCGACCAATGCAAATAATTGCAAACTTACGTGATCAAGGCACACAATTTGTGAACCACACATAAACTGAAAATTGTTAGTCTACATTATTCGGCGAATTGTTGTGAATTGCAAATACAGTTTGTGAATGATTTGCAAACATAAAAACAAGGGAAATGAGGTTAATACATTTATTTGTGAGTAATCTATGGAATAACTGTAACTATACTAATAGATTTCAGAAGCATGGTAATAATGCTTAGCATGTAATTTATTCTGCCCTTCAGCTGGTGCAAATCCACAAAGCCCCATGAACTTCAAAGAAGCTACAGCTACAGCAGCTGAGAATCGCCCATACTATTCAATTTAGATTATTCTGTGTCTATCCAAAGCTCTAGTTTCATTTCAGCTATAATTTTGAATAGTGCTTTCCCATCTTAGAAAAGCAGTACTAACATTAGGAAATTTTTGCATGTTTTCGTCCACTCCTCTTTCAACCCACCACATTGTAGACAATTTGGTTGCATAAAACATAGAAAAATAGTGCTGGTCAGTGTTGAAGAAACATTGACCAATGCAGATTTTAACTATCCTAGATGTGAGAGTGGTTCCATTTTGGTGGTTTGATGTGACACTTTTGCCTGTGGTTTATGTGTGTTAAAATTGCTTTGTCTAGCTAGCCACTGGTACACAGTCAGCGTGCTGTTGGTTAGATGGCTTAAGAATGAATGGCTGTGGTCTGAATGTTTCTCACGTAGATCAGGACTCTGAAGTTGCTTAACTGCGTAAGAAGAGGAATGGTCTATGTCTCCTGGAGTAGTTTTAAATGTCACAGGTGAAAACAGAGATGTTACATTGTCAGGTTATGAAACCTCCCCCTCTCTTTTATTTTTCTTCATAATAAAATGACCCACTGGGGATTTTTAGCTTATATGTGGGCTTTTTGTTTAAAATTTTATACTCTATGTCACCAAAGAAAAAATATGAACGTGACACATATTTGAAAGTGTTTTCTATACTAGACACGTCAATCTGTGAATAGAAACTTTAGCTGTTCTAAAAAGTTAAACAGGAAGTGATGAGACTGTCAACATTAAGGATACAAGAAGAAAAGCATGTAAATAGCCAGAAGCCCAGAGTGGAATGGGAATAGAGGGAGTTGTTGTTGACTGGTGAGGAAGATCAGAATAGAGTATGGAGTCAATTGGGTAGTGAAGAAAGGGAGTAGTTGTGATCCCGAACAATTAGAGGACCATGATTTTCTAAAATCTAGAAACTTCTGGAAGGTAGGCAGGGGTTCTGATAACTTACATCAAGCTGGCTATAGCTCATTTTATTTTTTAGTATTCATGCTTTTGAATTCACAGTGTAGTAGTGTCTCATTCTAACTGGAAAATGTGAAATCTGTTGTACTGCTAATGGGCTATTAGTTTAGTGATTATCCAGCATCACAGTATTAATTTGTCCAAATCAACAAGCCTAAAGTTGAAGGAAGTGATAGGAAACAAACAGTTGAATAGACTGATGTAATGAAAACACATTTCTTCTAAGGTAAAAGGTGATTATTATCAAGAGTGTCATGTAGTAGGATAAAAAGAACTGTGCTCATCTCAAAAAGTGCAGAAAACCATTTTCTATGGATTTGAAGATCAAATATGCCATTGAATTAAACTTTGGCCAGTATTTCCATAAAAAGGCATTTATTTTAGTGTCCTGCTATGGAAGTAGGTTCCTAATTTTAGGATCTTGTGTTTGAAAATCTTGGCTTTAGTGGACTGAATGAGAAAAGCAGATGACTGATGAGTTTGAGGAATGATCCTCCAAATGAGACATTCTTGTGCTATCATCATAGTGAAACGTATCTAAGAGGACAATTTGGATGTGACCCAGAACCCAATTAAGTCTATAAGAATCTTTCCGCTGATTTCAGTAGGCTTTAGACAAGCTATTTATTTCTTCTTCAAGGCCTTTTAGGGTTCATCTCCATAGCAATGAAACAACTGCTGGCCCCAGTCAGCTGACTCCGGGTCGGGCTGGGAAGCTGTATAACCGTTCTGTAGATGTTCTGGTTCAGACTGGAGCTGAAGCTCTGGGACCCCATGAGGTGTGGGGGAGGGTCCCAAAAGCCAGGCTCCAGTCTCAGCCTGAACATCTACACTGCAATTTTTAGCCTCACAGCATGAGCTCTGAGTGCCTTAGTCAGCTGACCTGGGTCAGCTGCTACCGTGCCATGGGTCTTTTATTCCAGTGTAAACGTACCCTCAATGGCTCTTTAACATCAGCCTCCTACAGGAGTAGGCTCTTTCAACTTTGGCATCCTAAAATGTTGAAGATCAACTGGTGGTTAAGCCATAAAAGAGCTGAACAGCGAAGACTGGAACTGAGAAAGCTGCACTTCCTTTCAGGTTGACAACATCATTTTCAAAGAAGCAACAGCAACAAAAAACCATGTAAAGAAAGATGGAATCATTTCACTGTAGGCATAGTCCTGCTGGCAAATGTAGCATTACAAACCACGCTTTGGTTATGTCATTGACGAAACAGAGGAACAATTAAAAGATTCTTCATCAAACATGAGAAATTACCCGATAATGGCTTCAAGCATCCCTGCACGGTAAAATATGTTCTAAATTAATACTGTTGATTTTACATCCAGAAAGAAAACATAGATTATTATGCCAACAACACAGAGAAAGATTAGACAGAAGAGGTATTTGCCATTTGCTCAGATAAAGTAAAAAAAGTAGAAAAGATGAAAGACCTTCTCAGGTGAAATACCTCTGGGAGTGTTCCATGTGGTATTTCAAATCTTAGTCAGATTTTAACTCGTAACATGGTCATAAAGCAAATTCAAAAGATTATATCTGTCACTGATTAATATGTTCTGTTTGTGTCATTGCTGATACTTTATTTTTATGGGACGGTTTTTTGCAGTTTCCTTTCTTTTGTATGTTTGAAAAACTATATGATGAATTTCCAAACACAGTTACATGTAGGGAAGCACTAAGGGAATGGCAATTGCAGTGTACTAATGCATGGTCTGAATTAGGTCAGCTAGTGTTTGTGAGTGTCATACAGTTGTGACCTACTCAGATCAAATTTGGATAGCCTGCAATATCCTGCTTATGAAATACACTTTTAAAGTAGGGGATATGGACCCTAAAGCAGCATAAACTGGTGAATCCAGAATGAGGCAAGGTAAAATAAAATGGTGGGGTAAATTCTGCCTTCCATTTCAAGTCAATGGGAGCTATACAAGTGTACCTGAATTTGGCCCCTATAAATTAGAAGTGAAAAATTGAACAGGTAACCTAAACTCTCCTCTGCCAATGAAAGATTATTCATAACCGATAGACCAATATTGTTCAATGGCAAAAAGAGTTAAGATTGTGTGTAGTGTGTTGCCCCCTGGCACCGAGTTGAGCAAAACTGAGACTTCTGAAACTCAGAAAAGGTTGCCTATGCCCTCTGTCAGTAATGCCCCATTAACACACTTACCTTCACTCTGCCAACCCTACAGGTGCTAGAACATATACGCTCTTTACCTCCTTTTACAGCCCATTCAATCTCCCCCACGAGATTTCAGCTAACACATCCAGGACAAAAAGGATGTGTGTGTGGGAGGAGGGAGAAAAGATTGCCCATCCTACCTTTCCTCTGTTCCCCAGGTAGCCAGTGGGAATTAGTTGCATACATTCCTGGTGCAATCAGCATGTTTGGTGTACCTACACTGAATGGTGGAGGCTGTAGTTGGGCCTGCTTGTGCTTGGTAAATGGATGTTTGTGATATGAGAACGTGTGTGGTTTATTGTGAAGTAGGGATACAACTAGCATTTTACTAAGCAGAAGGGCCAACTTACTTGCCCACTGCCCCAAATTTGAGTGGCATTGTGACCTGGTGCACAGGGTCACAATACCACTCCACTATGTCCTGGCTGCCCCTCTTAAATGATGTGAACCTTTTCTTAAATACTGTTTTAAATACTGTCACCATTTAGGTCTGCCAAAGACTTAGTGGGTACCAGGTACTACCTGGGGTAAAAGCTGACCGAGACCCCCCAGCACAGCAGTAGTTTGACCTCTAGCTCTGTTTAAAAAAAAACCCACCTAGAAATGTCTTAAAAAATATAGCCATTTCTTTGGGCTTGTATTTCTGGAACTTCTTGCTCAAATTACCTCAAATTTGGGTCCCTAACTCTATTTTGCACTTCCATGAGGCTTAGCGAATTTCAAGAAAATCTGTGCAAGCATATGTATTTTAGAGCACTGAGAAACATCATCCTTCAAACAGGAAGAAAAGAGGAACAAAGGAGAGAAGGGCTCCTCTGCTCATCCATCTCCGCATTAGAAAGCTCTGAAAGACCTGAAACTCTGACTGGTGTTTAGGCACTGAAAGGTGTGAAGCTGACTGAGAACATCCCATGAAGATGAATACAACCTGGAACAGTAGCTCTGAGAATTACAAACTAGTTTCATTCATCTCAGATAGTGTTCCCATCCACCCCCAAGTGTTTTAGAGCCTGTGATATTCATGAAGTATGCCTGTTCTCAGCACCCACCCAGAGGAGCAGGACTTCTGCAGATCCTGGCTTACATGGGGGGGGGGGGGAGAGGGGCCTCAGATATTCCCAAAAGAGCAAGCCTCCCCCAAACTTGGTTCAGATGAGGGAAGTGGTAATGGTGATCTAACCCCTGTAGATGGGCACAGCCCCACCCCTCCGAGCCTGGCAAATGAGGGCAGTGAGAGGGGCTCAGACACTCCCAAAAGGGCAAGGGCCCCATATCCCAACTCATATGAGGAGGTAGAAAATGGGTCTCTGACTTCCTTGCTCAGAGGAGCAAGAACCTATCCCCAAGAGCTGGGCACACACACAGGAGAGGGGGTATGTGGGGCTGACAGGTGATCCTGCCTCTATTCTTCCCCAGTCCCTTT
The DNA here is from genome assembly GCA_032164245.1 of Sternotherus odoratus. Taxonomy (NCBI): domain Eukaryota; kingdom Metazoa; phylum Chordata; order Testudines; family Kinosternidae; genus Sternotherus; species Sternotherus odoratus. The sequence continues at coordinate 86,581,769 of JAVMKO010000007.1, forward strand.
GGTACTCACTTCCACACCCTCTCCCCAGTGTCTCACCCCTCCATTTCCCCAACCTGCCCCTTACTGCCCTCACCTGATTTTTACTGGAAGTTGAAGCTAGAATTCAAGCTGGAAATGAGATGCAAATTTTTAACACCTTAATTAACCTTTAGAATCATTTGCCGAGTGAAGTGATGAGCTGTCTGTTCCCTGAAGTCTTTAAATCATGCATGAATGTAGTAATCAAAGAGATGCTCTGATTCAAGCAGCTACAGTGCTTTGTACAGGAATTACTGAGTGAATTCTATGGGCTGTACTATGCAGGAGGCAAGGCTAGAGGATCAGAATAGCCCCTTCTGCCCTTAAAATGCCTGGTTGAAATTGTGACTATTGAAATGTGTGACAAAACTCCTATTGAGTTCAGTGGGGCCATGATTTCACGTTGTGACTCTATGGGCCCCAAAATGGACTGTTGCTCGGAAACAATCTTTGGTATTATCTAAGTAGCAGATCTCAAAAGAAGGTTGTCCTCGTTTTGTTCCATTGTTTTGTTGTCTGAACGTTCAGATGTGGGTAGTAGCAGGGGAGAGGAAACTTGTTTCTTAGGTCTCATTCAGCTGTTTCTGAGAAGCCTCCATTGCCCTCCCACTCCTCAAGTTGGGCTCCTCTCCACAGTTTGCTTTCTAACATTCACCACAGCTATTTCGGGGAGGCAAAAAGGAAAATGAAGGAATGCAGGGAAAGGGAGGTTTTTGGTGTGCATCACAGCTAGGAGAGAAATGTCAAACTGGATTACTTTGTCTGGAAGGGAGGAACGGGCTCTACAACATAAAACTGCCCAGCTAATTCCAACCCCCTCTTGACAAACAGCTGTCATGGTGCCAACCATGCTATGATATGGAATGCCTCTAATTTTAGCTTTCTTTTACCTGTGCCCTTTGCTAATGGGGAAGTGGTAAAGATAGGCGAGATTTTAAAAATAATTAATTCCTCACTCTTAGTGCAGAGCCCTAACCACAAGACCATCTTTCTTCCCCTTCAGACTTCCTCCCAGAAGCAATGTGAATGACAGTCCTGGTTTTAAAAACACCAGGCTCATTGTCTCACTATTAATCAAAGTACGAACTGTACGACGTTTCAGCCAATGCAACACTTACTGTGTGCTGGCCATCTCGTGTAACTGCAATGCTATTATACAACAAAAGGTTTTTCCTTTTCAGTCTCCTGCCAGACTTGGGTCTTCAGGACTTTGGGTTCCAATTGATTTCAGTACCTTGGGAGTTTGTAGGACTGGAGCCATGATCTTACTTTTGCAAGAATGTTTATTTATATGATCAATGAAAATACAAATTTAAAACCACTTAATAATAACCCTAATCTGGATCAGCAAATAATAATGCTGTAGGTATTTCTATAGTATCGATAATAGTGAAAAAGAACATTCTCCAGTAATGACCAAGATCCTGTCCACTAAGTCCCCACTGTAGGAAAGACATAGGAAAACATACAGGTCATGCAGTGCAATGCTCCCTAAAGGTTAGCAAACTCAGGGCCTGGCTTTTCACTCTGTTACATAAGTTTTATGCTCATGTGATTCTTCTGTCAAGTTAGTCACCACCTCTCAGGAAGGTGGATTACCTAGAGCGATGGGTTACTCCTGTTACTGTTATGTGTGTGTACACTGAAGCACTACATCGCTACAGTTATAACTCGCAAGCCACATGCGGTTCTTTTACCGTTAAAGTGTGGCTTACGGAGTCCCCCGCCATTCTTCAGCCTGGGGTGGGGAGATTGGGACCTCTGACTTGCAGTGGGGTAGGGGCTTCTGCCCAGCAGGGAGGGGGATCTCGTGGATTCAGCCCTGTGGGGCACACATGCCAGTACTTGGGACTTCAGCAGGAGCAGGGCTAAAGCCTTGAGACCCATCAGGCGGTTCCCCCTGGACTGAAGTCTTGAGCTGTAGCAGGTGCGCCCTGGATCTTAAACTTCTGAAGACTGTCATATGCGGTTTGGAGGGTCAATAAATTTGGCCATCCCTGATTTATAGACAATTACAGGGGCGGTTGAAGCTGCTGGCTATGCTAACCAGATATCAAGAGCTCTGTTCCCACTTCCGGTTTTCTGATTTTTTTGCCAGAATCAGCAGAATTCCGCCAATTGATGCCTAAACATAGAATCATAGAATATCAGAGTTGGAAGGGACCTCAGGAGATCATCTAGTCCAACCCCCTACTGCCCTGAAATGTTGGAATTAATTGGATGAGGTATTCAAAAGTTGTTGTTACAGAGACATGTCATCAAGGCGAGTGTAGGGGCGCAGAAGCCAATAACAATAATTAATCAAATATTAGCTGGAATGTGTACATAAATCATTCAAATAAAAATGAAATCCTAAACATGGTTTCAGTTAGAAATGACTTATATACAAATACACACATACCAACAAAGGACTGACTGCTATGAGAAAAGACAGAGGTAGAAGAACCGAGCTAATTGTTTTACTCAAACAACTTAGACAAAGAAGTTAAATCAGTGTGTAAGTCACATTCTTTGTCAATGAAGGTTATCACCACTACCTAATAATTAGCATAATGAGTTCTTTGTAGTGGGAAGTTTATACAGTAGTTTTAAAGAATAGTTAATCACTTATCTTTTATTGATACAGCAGCTTCACAAATCCATTGGCACTGACAAATCCAACCTCTGCTATTATGATGTTTGAGGCTATTAAAAGCTTCACTCTTGAAGCCTAACAGGTGTGTAAAGTGAAAACCTACAGGAAACAAGGGAAATGAAATGTTAAAATCTAGCATTCATGGAATGTTGAGGTTATGAATAAAGCATTCAAAGATCAGAAAAATCACCACATTTTCACCTTTACATACTGCATTAACTCTGGCATGTTGTACATCTGTAGAATTTTCTATTCCTGTTTTCCTTGTTAAAAATTCACTGCATGTACTTTATTGTTTATGTTATTAATTCACACCATAAAATATACAGAATGTGTAGTATGGCCATGGGAAAGTTAAAGGAGAAACCCAAAATACACTTTTTCGCTGAAAAGCGGCTGTGGAAAATATGGCACCTTTTTTTCTCAACAGACCTGCTGGCTTGAGTGACAAACATTAAGCATGCTTTGCTTTTTATTCTTGTTAGCATGGCACAGCTAAGGCAGGTTAGAGAGGGAGTTGGATTCTGTGCCTTCTTGTGTATCATCAATGGAAATGTTTACTAAGTGCTGTCTTCACTAAAGGGATCCACACTGCTTCAATAAATGCAGCAGGGATCTATTTAACAAGTCTAACGAAGACTCACTAAATCGATGGCAGAGAGCTCTCTGGTTGACCCCAGTACTCCAGCTCTCCGACAAGAGTATAGAAAGTCAACTGGGGAGCATCTCCTGTTCACAAAGTGCAGTGAAGACACTGGGGTAAGTCAACCTAACCTATGTCAACTCCAGCTACATTATTTACATAGCTGGGGTAGCATAACTTGGGACGACGTACCCCAGTAGCGAAGACAAGCCCTAAGTTCCAATCAGTCACACCTGTGCAACCTCAGTAAGTCAATGAGTTTGTACTGAGAGGCTATAATTTGAGAACAATGAGGTTGCCCAGATATGGTGATGGGATAATTTCCCCTGAAGAACCTTTATTATAGGTCATGAAACACGAGATGGAGAAAATAAAACAGTTTGGTTCTCCAAAGCCAGGCGGAGTTTGTAAAACCAACCATTTAATAAAAACATCATTACTTGTAATCCATGCACATTTGAGATGGATGGCCTGACAGACAACAAACATAGAACCAACCAATGGCATTTTTAGAGTCACTTTCCAGCCTGAACTACACTACAGAGGCTGGACTTTCCTGAGTTTGGTTTGATTTCATAGGCATAATGTTGCATTAGTGCTACTGGTTTGCAAATTTTTGATTTGCGTTTCATACGATGTCCTTTCAAAGCATGTAGTAAAGCTGCACATAAAGATTCATTTACACTTTTCACTCATTATGGAATAAAACAGAACTAAGTGGTTTTTAACAAGCTAACACGCTTCTCTTGTCAACAGCATAAAGAAGGCAGTGGTTGAACCTAGAGTTCAATGGAAATTTTGAGGTATGAACCACAGAGCAAACTAAGGAACATTTCTTGCTAGTATGGAAACAGTGTGACAGCATGTAGTCACATTTTAAGGAGAGAAAAGGCTCTAATGTTTTGAAAAATAGGAAAAGTTATTCCTTTTCAAGTGTTCTGCTTCTCATTGGGCCAGATAGTGCCCCGTTGGATTTGTATGTGGAGGGAACATGGGTCTCCCGATCTCCCCTTCTCTGTGTGGAAGGAAGAGACCATACAAATCATTGCCCCTGAGCCTGCGAAAGATTGTCTACAAGCTGGGTTCCACATGGGGCGAGGGGTGGTCAGAATTGGTCAGAGGAGGAGGGTGGGAAACAGTAACAGAGCTGAAGTTCCTTAGAGACTAACAAATTTATTTGAGCATAAGATTTCGTGGCTAAAACCCACTTCATCAGATGCATAGAATGGAACATAAGTAGGAATATATATATACATATTCAGAGAACATGAAAAGGAGGAGGTTGCCATACCAACTTTAAGAGGCTAATCAACTAAGGTGAGCTATTATAAGCAGGAGAAAAAAAAATTCTGTAGTGATAATCGGGATGGCCCATTTCAAACAGTTGACAAGAAGTTGTGAGTAACAGTAGGGGAAAACTTAGCATGGGGCAATAGATTTCAGTCTGTGTAATGACCCAGCCACCCCCAGTCTTTATTCAAGCCTAATTTAATGGTATCCAGTTTGCAAATTAATTCCAGTTCTGCAGTTTCTCTGAGTCTGTTTTTGAAGTTTTTTTGTTGAAGAATTGCCACTTTTAAGTCTGTTACTGAGTGACCACAGAGATTGAAGTTTTCTCTTAATGGTTTTTGAATGTTATGATTCCTGGTGTCAGATTTGTGTCCATTTATTCTTTTGTGTAGAGATGGGCCATCCTGATTATCAGTAGGAATTCTTTTTTCTCCTGCTAATAATAGTTCACCTTAATTAATTGGCTTCTTAGAGTCAGTATGGCAACCCCCATCTTTTCATGTTCTCTGTATATTTATATATATCTTCCCACCATATGTTCAGCTTTATGCATCTGATCAAGCCTGATCAAGCCCATGAAAGCCTGTGCCCAAATAAATTTGTTAGTCTCTAAGGTGCCACAAATACTCCTCGTTCTTTTTGCTATTACAGACTAATACCACTACCACTCTGAGAGCTGAAGTTGAGAGTACCTCACCCCCTACCCCAACTCCCAGTTTGGTATGACTTATAAGAACCAGGCCAGGTCTACACTAAAAAGTGAAGTTGATAGCTATGTCACTCAGGGGCAGGAGCGGTGCTTGGGGAAGGAGGCTTGCAGGGGCTAGAGCAGGGGTGGGCAAACTTTTTGGCCCGAGGGTTTGAAAATTATATGTAGGGCTGGGTAGGGAATGCCCCACCCCCAATCTGGCCCCCTCCCACTTCTCACCCCCTGACTGCACCCTGACTCATCCAATCCCCCTGACCTTCTCCCCTGACTACCCCTTCCAGAGACCCCTAACCATCCCCCACACCCTATCTAATTCCTTTGCTCCCTGTCCCCTCACTTCCCTGACCCATAACCACTACCCCAGCCCCGGCCCACTTACTATAGCGTCTCAGCACGGCTCTGGGGAGGAGGGGGAGCATGCTGCCCCAGTCCCCGGAGTGCTGCAATGGCTCTGGGGGAGAGGGGAGCGCACAGCCCCAGACCTGCCTTGCTGCCCGTGTGGTGTGGCTCCAGGGTAGGGGGGAGCATGCAGCCCGCAAACTGTAGTTTTCCCACCCCTGGGCTAGAGCCACCCCAAAATTTGCCTTATCCCCCACTCAACAGCTGCCACTCTCTCGCCACCCAGCGCTGCAGCAGAGTAGCAAGTCCGGGCAGGGATCTGGGGGGTCTGAGAACAGCCTCCAGCCTGTGTCCTCTCCTGTCAGGGCATGCTGCCCAGGGCAGGTGGAGGGTCTGTGACTCCTCAGAGTGGCTCAAGCTGACCAGCTCCAGCCCAGTTGCTGAGCCCTGCTCCCACATTTCCTGCTGTCCGAGGACTCTGCTGACCCCAGACCAGGTCCGCTCCCACCACCCCCGGATGGCTGTTACCGGGTGTGAACAGTCAAAAGGGCAGTAGGGAGCTGAGAAGCAGTCACATTCCAGGGGCTTCAGGTACCAGCAGCAGCAGAAGGCAGAGACTGGGGAGCGCTGCAGCCAGTCACACCATGGCCCCCACCAGCACAGCAGCTGCCCCGCACTGCTCAGCTCTGGCTTCTGGCCTCTGACCTGGCCAGGGGCAGGGTCTTGTGGGGGAGGAGAGAGGAGGAGGTGAGGCAGGCATTTACCTGAGGGCCACAGAGAGGGGTGGGGCCTCATGGCAAGTTGGGCAACAAGTAAGTTGGGCACCCAGCTCACATTGAAATCAATTTCAAATCAATTGATTTCAAGGGGAAATAGGTGCCTGAGCTTCTTAGGCATTTTGAAAACCCCACCAGGTGCCTATCTGCATCTTTTGGTGTCCAAATACCTTTGAAAATCTAGTTCCCCGAGTTACAAAATGTTGCCAGGCTTAGATGAAAGAAACTGGGCAGCAATGGACATGAACTGGGAGAGGAGGAGCAGCCCTGATGATCATTTGTTAATTTAGTAATATGTTTGAATTGCTAGCATGTGGTTTATTGAGATTGATAAGGCAGGAGAACTTGCCTAGGAAGGGTTAAGGAAGTAGCTGTTACCGCAGCCTAAGCAACAAAAATATTTAGCAAAATCTTTTACAAAGATGGCAGTGTGTGTTTATTGGTGCTCATGGTTCTTAGGGCAGGGCTTGAGACTTTTCCCAGGGGTAAGGCAGGGGAACAAGAGAGAAGATAGCACCAGGTAACACTGGTGGCTTCCCAGCTGTCTCCTGTGTAGTAGCTTGCGGCTACTACACAGGAGACAGCTGTAGAAATTGAATAGGTTTAAAAGAGGAACATACAAAAAATGTTGGTAAAAATCTTGTGCTAGAGGGAGACCAGAACCTGGCTTAACTTTCAAACTTTCCTTCAGCCTTAATCATGTTGACTCCATGCCATAGCATGCTCTGTAAACAGGGAGTGTGTTTTATTGGGGCTGTTATGGAGGCTCTGAACCAGGAAACAGGCTTTGAGACTTTGCTCAGGAGAAATGATGATTATTTCAGTGTCTTTCCTCCTACACAATGCCTGAATAGAGGGTTTCTGACCTTATGCAGTAACTGTGGCTCTTCAATGTGTGTCCCCCTATGGGTGCTCCACTCTAGGTGTGCTCGTGTCCCCTGCACCTCAGATTGGAGATTTTAGGTAGCAGTGTTCATTTGACCTGAGCATTTAGTCTCTCCAGCTCTTGCCCTGCACCTGGCCTATATAGCGCTGCACAGGTGAACCACCCTCAGTTCCTTCTCTGTTGCAGAGGTCATTGGAAAGAACTCTAAAGCAGAGGGGAGAAGGGCAGGTAGTGGTGCACCCACAGGGGGACACATCTCAAAGAACCACAGTTACTGCACTGGTGAGTTACCCTATCTTCTTCTTTGAGTAGTGTCCCTATTGTGCTCCGTTCTAAGGACTCTGCAGCAGTACCCATAAGGGTGGGGTCAGATTTCAGAGACAAGTGTAGAATTGAGGATAAGACAGGGGAACCTGCTAAGTAACAGAACCGTCTTTATGTCCTTGGGGAAGGTTATTTCTCTCAAACGATCAACCAGCCACACCTTGAGCTGGAGAACCTAGAGACTGGGATGATGGATCTGACCATCTCTAGGAGAGATGAGGAATAGGCTAGAGAGTGACTGGTTGGCAAACAGTGAGTTGAGTAAGGTAGGGGAACCACGTTTGTCTTGGCTACATGGGAACTACAAGTATAACACTAGCTTTTTCCTCCCCCTCTTTATCTTGAGCAGGATCTTGGATATTAGATGAATCAGTGGAAATGCATACAAGAGACCACCATTCCATTGGAGGAGAAATGCATCTCCAAGAGGGAATTTCACCTTTAACTTCCATGGGAATACGATTGGGTAGTACCAAAGCCACATTGAAATCTACATACAATATATGGCAAAACGCCCACCTTATTCACAGGTTTATGGTTTGAAGATGGCTACATTTTCAAAAACTGGCTCAGTTCATCGTGGCTGTCTTTGATAGACTGCACGTGTCTTCTTTAGAATGAACATTCCTGTAGGGCTATTTTGACAACAATAGTTTAGTTTTTTAATTACGAAACTATTATTTAATTATTACTTAATTAAAGCACCGTATTAGATTTTGTAACGATAGTTGTCTGAGAAATATGAGGGTCTATTATAGTGCTGAACTATTAAATCTTTGCAGAGATGTAGAAAAAGGCCATCACTTTTGTGAAAATTCCAACATATATATATTTATGATTGGCACACTACAGTACAGATTAAGACTACCATTTAGCAAAGGACTGAAGCTTATGTTTCACTTTAAGTACATGCTGCAGTATTTTGCTGAGTCAGGATCTAATGGAATCACTGTGCAGTCCTTCTGGATTTGCTCAGTACAAAAGACTCTCAGAAAATAATATTATAAAAGAGGACTGCAGAACATAAAGCAGAATAATATTTAGGACAAGACTGAAGAAATACAGGGTGCCCCTCAGAGAGTACATACCATTTGTTCAAAGAATTTCTGGTCTGATTTTTCAAAGGTGCTGAATACCAGATGCTCCCATTGACCTTAATAGGATTTGTGGATGCTGAGCACTTCTGAAAATAAAGCCACTAATTTTTATTAGGAAAAACTTGGTGTATAAGCTTTCCAGTAAAATCACACCCTTACCCTTTGGAAGAACAGTTAACTTGTACCAAATGAAGCTAAATTTGGAACGAAAGTAATAGATGGATATTCCCCACATTATGAAAAAGGAATAGAATTGTGTAGCTAGTCTTTAAACGAAGGGGGGAAAGCCAAAAGCTTGCTATAAACATAGAAATAGAATGATTTAAGAATACTGCATGAAATAAAATGAGATTTTGACTGAGTTGCACTGTGGTAGGGGAAGAAAAGATGTTGGTAATAGAGTGGATTAGTTTATATGCATCATACTGTTGTCATAAGCAAAACGAGGATGTGGAGGTTTCAGCATGGTTTGCGGGGGCACAATAAAGTTATGGCTGTTTCTAAGATAGTACCTAGTTACAATATACTGTGTGGTTAGCATGAAGCATGTAGACTGCAGAGACACAACATTATTTGCTTAAAGCTGATGAGCGGTGTATGTCACATGTAGATGCTTTGATCTGTTACCCCTAGTCTACAACTTTCCTTTCCAATTTGGATTGCCTAAAATCAGCTAAGAAAGAAGAATGGATAGTGTTGTTACCAAGAAAGTCTAAAATATAAGGAAATATGTTTATGAAGTCATCATGACAGCCTGATGAAGACTGTTACAAATGTCTTGTAAGGCTCTAGTCTAAAATATTGACAATTTCTGCTGGATACACTGTATTTACTTTTTGATACATAACTGCTTTACACTTCAAGCAAACCACTTCCCAAACCTTAAAGAGAATATTCTAAATCACAGTTGGCAAATAGCAGAGTTAACAAAGTCCTGTGGCACCTTAAAGACTAACTATAAAGTTTTGAAGCATGAGCTTTCGTGGGCTAATACCCACTTCGTCGGATGCAGGCAGTAGAAGTGTTCACATACAGGCAGTTATAGAAAAGTAGGTAAGAGCCAGGGGGGAGGTGAAAAGGTTAGTCCAATTAAGCTGAGCCAGCTTGTTATCTCCGATCAGGGAGTGTGGATTATTCGTCTAGCATTTGAATGGGGTGTGTGGACATGGAGAGATGAGAAACAATGTCTGTAATGAGCCAACCATTGTAGATCCCGGTTCAATCCCAAAGTGTACACTTTGGGATTGAACCGGGATCTACAATGGTTGGCTCATTACAGACATTGTTTCTCATCTCTCCATGTCCACACACCCCATTCAAATGCTAGACGAATAATCCACACTCCCTGATCGGAGATAACAAGCTGGCTCAGCTTAATTGGACTAACCTTTTCACCTCCCCCCTGGCTCTTACCTACTTTTCTATAACTGCCTGTATGTGAACACTTCTACTGCCTGCATCCGACGAAGTGGGTATTAGCCCACGAAAGCTCATGCTTCAAAACTTTATAGTTAGTCTTTAAGGTGCCACAGGACTTTGTTAACTCTGCTATTCCAGACTAACACGGCTACCACCCTGATAGTTGGCAAATAATGAGCTTCAGTTAGTACTATAAAATGTCTAGGGTATATGGCCAAAATGCAATAAAGATATGTATCAAAATTAGAGAGTATTCTATGCAGAGAAACTGCTTAACAGAGGTCAAAGAATTGCCCTGATCAGCAAAGCACTTAAGCATGAGCTTAATTTTAAGTTTATTAGTAGCCCTTTAGCATTAAAATCATGCTTAAATACTTTGCTAAATCAGGCCTGAGTGAGGAAGTTTTTACAGTCACCAGGGCATTACTAACAGTCTGTTAGCCAGGTATAAGTAGACAGCTAGAAAGCGGATACTACCTGTGCATGGGTAAGCTGTCAGGTTAATAAACCAATACAAAAGAAGGGCACTTTTACATGTCACATCCTGAAAGTGTAAGTTTACTGACCTGAGTGAGCTAGACAGTCACAAGTACCTACCTGCTATAGCCATTAGTCAGAATGCTTACAAATGTGCATGCGCCACAGGAATGAGCATCAGTGGAAAGATAAAGAATATATTTGCTCATTGGGGAATTCCAGAAAAATTAGTTACAGACAATGGTTTACAATTTACAGATACAAATTTCATGAAAAAATACAGTTCCCTTCCTATTACTATTTGCTCTCATTACCCTTATGAGAATAGAGAGTTAGATAGCTAAAGAAATGTTGTCAGGAAAAGGCATTCTTAGCTTAATTAATTTACAGAGAAATGCTGAATGCAATGACTAAATTCAATTCAGTTCTATCGACGCTCGATAGACAAATAAAAACCATATATAGGCCCCAACTTGAAGAATTTGTGTCCTACATGGTGAAAGTTTAAAACGTGCTGATAAGAGAACAATAAGAAAATAGAAAAGTAGTCCTGACAAGCACAATATTATGAGAACTTTAAAACTTCAACCAGGAAATGCAGTAAAAGTCAAATTGGATGGAGAAAAAGGTTGGGCAACTTCTGCAGAGGTGAAAGAGAAAAAAGTTTCACCAAGCTCTTATTTGGTACTAACAAAGAATATGTTATGTGGCAAGTACATGTTGCTCTATGCTGTATAGGATGTTAGATAGAGCACCATCCCAGGTAAATAAAGCCAGAACCAGAGTTGTCTATAAGATTGTCCTTTTGCATTTGTAATATATAGTTTTATTTAATAAATGACTCCCTTCAAGAACTTTGATTCAATGATTCCATATAGCATGACAATTATTTGAAAGTTCACTGAGAAATGTTACTATTGCTCACACTGTCTTCTTGCACTTGAAAATGAGCTTGGAAATATTCAAACAGGTTATAATTAGAATTTATCTAGAAATGGTATGTTAAAAATTGCAAGGTTAGGAAACAAGGGTTAAATATCTCTGCAAATATCAATAAGTATTACAATTTCAATACATTATGGCTTTTCAGTAGTTTGTCCTCGTTTAATTGAGAGAAAATTCTGTTTTTATTTATATTAGTTTATTAACTAGAAATTGTGAGATGCTGTATACAATTAACAAATATTAATGTTTGTTATATTCCATCAATATTAACAAAAGATGACTTTGCACATAGGACTGGCAGATGTTCTATTCCTATACAATTATTAAAGAACATATTACTAGTCAACAACTAAAAAATCAGCTTCATTTTATTTAGAAGTGTTATCAGAATATTTTATCTGAAATAACCAAACTTCTTAAATCAAATACACTTTTATTTAAAGCAGAGTATAGATAAAATGTATTATGCTTAGCTATTATAGGACTTGACCTGCAATCCTTACTCACATCAGTAGACCACAAGTCCTAATTCCTACAAAAACCTCCTTTACTGTTTCATTTTTTTCATATTTTAACATCTTTATATATTTCTCCACCAGTTGATTGTGTCTGTTCATCTCTTTGTAGAATCACTTTAATATCCTACACACAAGAAAATTGAAAACAAAGTTAAAAGGACGTGTCAGGTAACTTGTAGGTCATAATTAAAACAGTCATAAATTAGTAAGTAACCATCTCTGCCTTTCCAGAAGCTATCTTATTAATGAGCAGGAGATATAGGTGTATATCTTGCATTTTAATTGGGATTTATTCATGTAAATAACTCTTTTCATATATAAAATAAGACAATCAACATATTCTATTTAAGAAAACATTGGCACTGTCACTGGGCTAAGGCTCAATAGAAGGGTCAGTGGGAATATTTTGTAAAGAAAATTACAGCTTTTTATATCATTTGTGTAATGCCAATATCACAGTTCCATATTACTGTAACATGATATTATAAGACCAAACAATTACAAGTTAACATGTCATGAATTAAAGAATAATTATCTACTATAGGTATTAAATATTTGTGTTACAGAATAAACCAATCACTTCTTTTAAATTATGGAATTGTTATACGTATTGGTCCAAAGAAATCAGTATGTGGTATGGTGCTTCAAGCATGTGATGGGGATATCAAGGTCTATTGCTTTTAATTTATGTTGAGTTTGGATTTAAGTAACCAAATCCAGGAAATTCAGTGTTAAGGCTTAAATCTATCTTCCTATCTACGCTTTGGAGGATTCTTGAATCAGTGTGTGTTTTGTACTACAAATGTTACAATACCTAGAGAAAAGCTTAGGAAATGGTGGCTGACTCAGAACCTTTCCTTTCGCTGGTTCAATTTCGACAGTTAATCTTTGTGAAAAGACTCTTTCTTCCTTATTCTATATAATATGTGAATAAAACAATAAAAGAAAGTCCCATGTTGATGCCACTGATATATATGATATATATACAAATTACATCTATATATATAAAAGTCAAATGGTGTATGCGTGTATGTACGTTCCCTTACTCCTTCCACACTGTTTGAGCTAGAGACTTGAAATTTGGTACAGTTATAGGTCTTAGGGTCCTAATCAGGGTAAGAGTCGAAAATTTTTCAAATCTCACCTCTGACGCTCCCCAGGGGTGAAAATTATTTAAAGGCCAATCACATCAGCTGGGCAGCTGCTGTTCTCTGTGACGTAATTATGATGTCATAATAACCCCCACCAACGGACCCTGCACTCGCTCAGCTCTCTGCCCCCTCCCACCTCCGACGGACCCGAGTTGGGTTTGGTCGGAGGGTAAGTGAGGTAGGGGTGTCGGGTTTGGTCGGGGGGTGAGGTGGGGGGTGTTAGGTTTGGTCGGGGGGTAAGTGATCCGGGGGTGTTGGGGTTGGTCAGGAGGTGTTGGGTTTGGTGGGGGGGGGTAAGGTGGGGGTGTTGGGTTTGGTTGGGGGTTTGAGGAGGGGGGTTGGGGTTGGTCGAGGGGTAAGTGAGGTGTGGGTGTCGGGTTTGTTTGTGGTGGTAGGTAGGGGTGTCAGGTTTGGTTGGGGGGGAAAGTGAGGTGGGTGTGTCAGGTTTGGTCTACGGGGGGTGAGGTGTGGTTGTTGGTCAGGGGGTGTTGGTGTTGGTAGGGGGGTGACGTGGGGGTGTTGGGTTTGGGTGGGGGGTGAAAATGTGAGTCGGGGTTGGTCGAGGGGTAAGTGAGGTGGGTGTGTCGGGTTTGGTCGGGGGGGGTGAGGTGGGGATGTCAGGTTTGCTCTCTGCCCCCTCCCCCCTCCAACGGACCCTGCACTCGCTCAGCTCTCTGCCCCCTTCCCACCTCCGACGGACCCGAGCAACGCCGGGTATTTTTGCTAGTATTTGGTACAATGGTATGAATTTGAATGGTAGATTTTGTATTTATCTGTCTAACTTTGGGTTTCCGAGAGTACATTCCATGGCAGTATCTAAGTGCTTCCCTGGGAAGGTCTGCATGGTGGCTTCATGAATCTTTTCCTCTTCTTTTCCAAGAGAGGAGGCTCTACTTGGCACATGAACATATGTGGTTTTTATTGCTGTTTTTGTTTTTCTACCCCTCTCTCTCTCTTCCTGTCCCTCCCCCATTAACTAGACTATAAACACTTCAGGGGAGGAACGCTCTCTCTCTTACTGTGTTTGTAGAGGCCCTAGCACTTCTGAATCCTGGTCCTGATTGGAACACCTTAGTGCTACAATTTACAAATAACAGAGTAATAAACAATATGTCAGAAAGTAAGTTCTTGCTTTGCACCCTAAAATGGTAATTTTCAATTTAGCCTGACCTCGTCTAGAAGTTCATTCCACAGTTAAACTTCTTTGACTAAGAGTGATTTGTTTCCAAAGCTCAGCAGTGTATCCTATACGAATAAATATGCGTAAGTATGCAGAGGCCAGCCTGGACAAGAATAAGAGTTCTTTGGGACAAATTCTGCCTCACTTACTGTTTAACACCTGTATTTTCAAGATAACATTTTCAGTGACACCTATGCAACCTTATTGCCTTCAACGGATTTACACAGGTATAGTTAACTGGAATTTAAATTGAACAAAGCACTTAAGCATGTATTTAACTTTAACAGGAGTAAAGAGCGTTAAAAACTTATTTTGACATTAAATGCAGCAAGTATGACTCAGAGCACACAGAGCAAACCTGTTGAGTAAGAAGTTGCCTTTTTTAGTAATTCAATTTACAGAGTGAAGCAGAACTTCAAAGAAATGGAGGTGAAGATAAGGAAAATGAGAAACTGCAGTAACGTTTGGAGTAATATGTGTCTAAGTCAAGACAGCATGCATGCATTTACATTTTTGTTCAGTTTTTGTTATTTATAGTACATTAACGTATTAGTGTCCAGCTCTTTGTGTCAGGTGATCTCACACAAACATGAACAGCAATCTATTAGCTGTGTAGTGTTTGATATTAAAATGTTCGTGATTACAATTTTACCTTAAGCAAAAAACATATGTTAAAAATATTTTTTCCAGGTTGTAGGCTAAATCCACAGGTTTTATAAAATAAACCAGATTATGTTCAAATACTTCTTTCTTAGCTAATATTTACTGTCCAAATTTTTAAAGTCCAGCTTTTTCTCTCTTTTTTTTTAAACCACAAAATTTCCCATAATTGTTGATATTCCACTAGAGAAAAAGCAACAAAGCATTTCACTGGCCTTTTGTTTTACAAGTTAGTGATAACGCTTTAGGAGTAGCTGGGAGAGTGGTTCAGTTTAAAACAGCCTTTTTTCAGCACAGTGAGTCAGAAACAGACATTTCAGTTCCGGTTATACAGAAATAAAATGTTAGCAAATGGAAGCTTCAGCAAGTTCATTATCAGTACTTATCACTACCACATGAGGTAAATGCTGATACCAGTTAATTATAATACTTCTGACATGCTAGAATGTGTGTTTTATTACTAAAGTTTTCCCTTTAAAATATATGGTTGTGAAAAATCAGTAAAGCTGCAAGATGTTAATATTTATTATCATGGAAAAAGTGCAGATGGGAACCTCTGACATGCTGTGTGGGCAGGAAGCAGAAATTCTACATACAAGATATACTATACAAATATATTTTAAACATCACTCTAAAAAATGAGCAAGGATTCATCTGATCCATGATCTGATGCAGTGAGAAAAATGACAGCACACATTTAAGAAAATGGTACATGTACAAAGGAAATCTTCTTCTGGGCAGCTTTACTGAATGTAACCAACAATTACAAAAGAAACCACAGCTCTCAATGACCTCAAATACACTGCAGAGATAACTGTTTCTGCTCTTGATCAATAGCTTCAATAGGTAGAAATATGCTGTTCTTCAGTTTCATGCAAGAATGTCTCTTGTTATCTGAACCAATGTTTATCATTATTATTAGCAACTGAAGAAAAATATTTTTTCACGCATGTTTACATTTTTATGTCTTCCTTGACGGAACACATGATGGAGTGAGACCACACATTGGTCTCACTTTTTGAAAATGTACTTAAAGTTCCTTTTAGGAGTTGAGTTAAATTTTCCACCCCTTGGTCATCAACACACCACACCACATAGAAAATGTTTCTCAAGTTTCAGAAGTACGGTGAGCATGGGCTAAGAGAAGACCATGATTCATCAATGCTCCTCCTGTCCTGAGTATTAAATACCTTATTTACTGTGCATGGGGGGGGGGGGGCGGGGGGGGGGGATGGCTGATTGTAGTCCTTAATAAGAAGTTACTATAGGAACTGTCCTTATGAGTCAAAGCAGGGTATTTCTTTACTGTCAAATGTTGTATCAAGTGTTTAATCCATATTGAGACAAACGTATGTTTAAAAAACTGCTGCTAATATAAATTTTATAAATGTTATATGAAGTGGTCTATGTAAACTCTTTGGCGGAGGGATTATCATTCCCTGTACATTAGTACAATGCCTAGCACAATAGTACTCTGAATTGAACAAGGCCTCTAGGTGCTACTGATATGTAGATGGTTAATAATAATATTAAGATACAATTACTTTAGGAGGAACAGCATGGAATGAAAGGCCTAAATAGTTACATATATAAATAATGTATTTGAAATCTATGCTTTGATATGCTAAACTAAGAGATTTGGAACAAAAAGGAACTTAAATATTCTTGATGCATAAATAACATAATGGTGTCCAATGCACTAGAAAAATGGAGAGGCGAGGGTGGGTGAGATAATATCGTTTAGTGAACTAACTTCTCTTGGTGAGAGAGAGAAGCTTGCAAGCTTGAACAGAAGAAGAGCTCCAATAAAAGATTTTACGTCACCCACCTTGTCTCTCTAATATCCTGGGACTGACACGGCTATAACAACACAGCATTGTAACCGGACCCTCGCCGGTTCTCTCACAAACTCAGCTGGAGACCAACCAGAATGCATGCACCAGTGCTCTTTTATTGTTTGTGTCAGTTCCAACCACCTGATATATACATATTTCTACAGACCAACACCCTGGGGGACCGCTAGCTTCCCCAGCCAGCAGGGATCTAGAGCCACTCGCTCCTCCCTTTCCTCCTTCCTTCCAGCTTTACACAGCAGTCTGGCCAGGCCTGCAGGTGCCTTCTCTCAGGTGATTTGAGCGTGGCCTCCCCGGCCAGCCCCAACTAATTCCCCTTTCAACAGGGAACTGGGCTAACAGGGGCTGTCCTGGATCTCCTAGCCAGCATCCTGTTACAAGCATACACTGAAAAATCTGTACATTTTATTTTGGATGAGACACAAAAAAGGATAATGGAAAACTGGGGAAAAAAGATATCAATTGTCAAACTGTGCCCATTGCCCTCATTAACTAAGATCAAAGTATGGCACTGTAAATAAGTGATTATTCTAAACACTAAGGAGGTATTAGTAGGTGTTAAAGATCTAGTGCAGACTATTTTTGTAATTTTATTACAAAAGAGTAATATTAAAAATGTAGTCAATAGAATTTTTTTTAACAGTTCTGAACTTAATGAACACACACACTCTCTCCCCCCCCTCCCCAGACGTGTAAGTTTAACTGGGGGTGTGTGTGGGTGGTGGTGGTGACAGGTGTAGACTGACAATCTTAAAGAATGAAGTTGTCTGATAAACCAAAAAAATGAGTTGGTTGTGACAGAGAGCTTGCTCCACAGTTCTAACCTGGACAGAAAAAGCCAGAGGTACAAGGATAATAAAATCTTTGTGTCTAATCAGTCCTTGGTCTTTATGCTGAGGCTAATAAAAAGGATACCAAACAGAGGTGGTGATTTATGATATGATTACTGGTCAAAAAGGAATTGGACTGAGCCAACAAACTCACTTCAAATAGGTCAGCAAACATCGTATCAGAGGATAATTATTTTTTATCAAGATGCCATTGGTTTGATTTGAACTGGTGACCCAGACGTGAAAGGCTTTCAAATTCATAATCAGCTTCTTAAGCCAGTCATTGCTCCAACATTTATATTTTAAAATCCTGAATTTTATATTTAAAAGCAAATATTTAATGTATATCTACCTAAATACTTTTCTGCAACTAGTGTTTATGACAGCAGAAGTAGCAACATTTTAACCTTAGAAACCACACCCTAGGTTTGCTATACTTATCTTGCAAAAGATCTTAAAATAGCAGCACTGCGGTTGAACTTCATTTTTTATAAAGATTTTTACATCCACTTGAGGATATATGGAAAAATATTTTATGTTAAAACTACTGTATTTTTAATTTTGCTTCCTTGGAAAAGGGAAGTTTACTTCCCTATCAAATGTAGTTTTTTGAAGAAGTTGTCTGAATAGAACTACATTCCAGAGTGCATGTGTTTTGGACACTGTGGTCAGAATTCTATGGAAAGGATATAGTGGCCACAAGGACCATGAGTATGCTCCTTCATGAATACACACAATTAAGGCAAAGTTGTATAAGGAACTATGGCCTTAGTTTTTTCCAACTGATCAGAATTTTAAAGAAAGATTCCAAAGAATTGGAGATTGTGGAACCACGCCTGTAAGTACTGTTACTGGATGTACCTTTGCTATCTTCTTCAGTACTATGAGTACAGATCCCCATGTCTGTTGAGATTAATCTCTCTATATAAAAGTAAAATGGTGTATGCATGTATGTGTGCTGCCTTACTCCTTCCACACCGTTTGAGCTAGAGACTTGAAATTTGGTACAGTTATAGGCTTTAGGGTCCTGATGACCCTAAGAGTCGAAAATTTTTCAAATCTCACCTCTGACACCCCCCAGGGGAGAAATTATTTAAAGGCCAATCACATCAGCTTGGCAGCTGCTGTTCTCTGAGACATAGCTATGATGTCATAATAGCCCCTCCAACGGACCCCGCACTTGCTCAGCTCTCTGCCCCCTCCCCCCTCCAATGGACCCCGCACTCGCTCAGCTCTCTGCCCCCTCCCCACCTCCGACGGACCCGAGTTGGGTTTGGTCGGAGGGTAAGTGAGGTGGGGGTATCGGGTTTGGTCGGGGGGTAAGTGAGCCGGGGGTGTTAGGTTTGGTCTGGGGGTGTGTGAAGGTGTCGGGGTGGGTGGGGGGTGAGGTGTCGGTGTGGGGGTTGGTCAGGGGGTGTTGGGTTTGGTGGGGGGGTAAGGTGGGAGTGTTGGGTTTGGTTGGGGGGGGTGAGGAGCGGGGGTCGGGGTTGGTCGAGGGGTAAGTGAGGTGTGGGTGTCGGATTTGTTTGTGGTGGTAGGTAAGGGTGTCGGGTTTGGTTGGGGGGAAAGTGAGGTGGGTGTGTCAGGTTTGGTCTACGGGGGGTGAGGTGTGGGTGTTGCTCAGGGTGTGTTGGGATTGGTAGGGGGGTGACGTGGGGATATTGGGTTTGGGTGGGGGGGTGAAAATGTGAGTCGGGGTTGGTCGAAGGGTAAGTGAGGTGGGTGTGTCGGGTTTGGTCGGGGGGGTGAGGTGGGGGTGTCAGGTTTGCTCTCTGCCCTCTCCCCCCTCCAACGGACCCTGCACTCGCTCAGCTCTCTGCCCCCTCCCCACCTCCGATGGACCCGAGCAACGCCAGGTATTTTTGCTAGTTAGCAATAAAAACTCTTGAAAGAGAAAAGACTGAGGGTAATAGTTAAATAAAGATTTCTGGTCTGCATGATCAAGCCAAGTCAAGCTGCCAAGTCAAGATATGTATGCATCAGATCTAACTGCCAGATCAAGAGATAAATGCATTACTTTAGCTCCAAGGGCACCTTATGTATCTTCAGTAATAAAAGTATTCCTGAGACATGCTGCAGAAGTAATTTTGGCCTGGTCTACACTAGCGGGGAGGATTAACCTAAGATACTCAACTTCAGCTATGTGAATAGGGTAGCTGAAGTCAACGAATCTTAGGTCGACTTACCTGCCGTCCTCACGGAGGCAGCGGTCGACAGCGGGTTCTCTCGTCGACTATGCCTTCCGCCTTTTGGCGAGCTGGAACTCCAGCGTCGACTTTGGGATCGATTTATTGCGTATTGACGTGACGCGATAAATTGATCCCCAATAGATCGATCTCTACCCGCCAATTCGGCCAGTAGTGTAGACATGGCCTATGTCCTAAGACCCTTAGGTTCTGTGCAATTTTGCATACATAGTTTAATCTTCTTAGGCAAACTTTGGAGATTGTGCCACTTCTGAACTTAACCTGTAAGCTGCAAAAAAATGTAAGTGATTTATATGTGTTTAGTATTATCAAGATAGATGCTAAGAAATGTTAACTTATTTAAAAATCTAAACTCTAAGCTATGTAACAGCTTCTCCTGCAGGTGCTTGAGGTTTAGGTTAGACTACTGAGAGGTTAGCAGTTTAGTTAAGATGGAAGAAACAATTCTGGTTAGCAATTTATTGTGCCCTTGGTTACTATATTCCTAGCTTCCTATGCTGCTCCTTGCACAAATGGTCCAACAGTGAGAAAAGGTTGGCCCCCAAACAGAAATAATATTTCATCAGCAATGTCTGATCATTTGCAATGCACAATTATCCACCACTGGCAATTTTTAAATTAAGATTGGATTGTTTTTATAAGATATGCTCTAGTTCAAAAGCAATTATTTGGGGCGGGGGGAGTTCTATGGGCTCTGTTATATAGGAGATCAGACTAGATGGTCACTTCTCGCCTTGGAATATATGAATCGTAGACATGCTGATGATTTGCTGCTTAGCACATCAATAGACTTAGCCTACTTCTCATTTGGCATTGATCTGAAAGTTCTCCCTGGTTTGGTTCTTTTGTTGGCAGTTAAGACTAGATCTAGAAGCAGGATGCCAATAAACAGAAGAAGAGGTCTGTGTATCTTGAAAGCTTGTCTTTTACCAGCAGAAGTTGGTCCAATAAAAGATATTGCCTCACCCACCTTGTCTCTCTAATATCCTGGGACCAACATGGCTACAACAAAATTGCAAACAATGAAAAAAATTACATTTATTTTGGGATACTTGATACTACTTATCTCTCCTCTTTGATACAGCTGGCATATATGTAGGTGTGAGCAGCAGGTCTTAAGATGGTCCCCAGGAGATCTTTGTTTATTGCAAATGTTACTATGACTTTCTGGTTCAACTGTAACACTAACTATGAAGGTGGACCATGGAAAAAGTCACTCTACCCAAGGAGGAGCTTGGAGAGACTGTACCTTAGCAGACACAGTCCCTCCATTAGATCTCAAGCATACAGGATGAATGTGCATGTTGCACCACCCCTTTAACTGGCCTTGCCAGCTCTCCCTGGCCACCTCTAAGATCTAGTCTCATCCCTGTCCACTTTTGTGTAACTTGTGCCCATGGGGTTGATCATCTCTCCTCTGAGTGCATGTATGTCCTTGTGCATGGGGAAAGGTAAGGTTCCTTGCACCATCTCCCACACCATGCATCCATGCAATGGTCACACACAATCTGGACTGAGCAACCTGCAATGCCTATAAAGAGTCTACACTTGTGTATTTTAAGTGTTTCTTACCATTAAAATTAAATTTCTAGAATAATACACATTACAGATTTCTGTACACTTACAAAGTAGACCCTCCCACAAAAGAAATACTTACAGGAAGTTTGTACCCCTGGTAGTTGTTAATCAAGTCCTGAATGAAAGGATGCTTCAAAAGAATGGTAACTGGAATGGGTTTCAGATCCTCAGAGCCCAGTTCCTTGTATATTTTTCTAAAATGCTTCCAGAAAAAAAAATCTTGCTACATTTATTAGGAAAACTAAAAAAGAATCACTTCATAAAACAGATATTACAGTGTGTATTTCTAAAGACATTCTTGCTGAGGGGGTTAAACATTACTTTAAAATATGCTGTTAAAATAATTTACAATGATGTGCTTAATCTAAATGTTGTCTTTATATTGCAACAGATAAAACTTTCTTTAGTGTAACCAACCAACCTTATTATTACTGCCTGCCTTCTGCTGACCACTGAATCTATGGTTGTCACCAGCTTTACTTGCTTCATGATGGAACACTCTTTGTAGAGTTGCTAATGAAATTTTTCCCTCATCTGTGCAATACGAGATTTTTTCTTTTTCCACCAAAGGTTCCTCCTTTATCAGCAAATCTGTGTGGGAAAGAGACTGGGGAAAGAAAGCATTTATATATTCATTCAGTGGTAAGTGAACTAGCACTTAGTCAGACATTTCAGTTTGAAATTTATTAAGAATCATTGAGGATATACTTCCAAATATCCATTATTATGATGGAAATCACCATATACAAACAAAATCAGTAACTGGAGTATAGGGCTTTTGAGAGTAACGGGTACCCACAACTGTTGACATCAGTGGAGGTTGTGAATACCCAGCCAGGATCAGGTCCAAAGTCCTGTTATAGAACACTGGAGGAAGTAGCTGCTTTCAAAATAGTCTTACCTTCCTCAACTATATATATAGATGTAAACTGCTATTTGATTTATTGTGTCTTAAATATTGTGTTCTACATATTAATCACTAATTTACATTAGTGACTGGTAGCCCAATACAAATGACAGAATTCTGTAAATTAGACTATAGGGGAAGCCCTCTCCAGGCACTGGGGATGTTCACATCGTGAAGGTAAGAAGGATTCTTCTGCTCCAAGCAATGGAGCCACTCCATGGAAGCTACATTAGCCAAATGGTTGCAGTAGCCTTGCCAGACCTCTGCAAGGAAATGGGGAAGGAGAAAGAGTTTAGGAGGAAAGATCAGAATTTTTGGTTTCTGTCAGGTTTAGTATAAAGGTGTGGTAGGACATCCATGACATGAGGCAGTATCTGATACAGGAAAAGAGGACAACCCAGATAAAGAGAGAAGGCCAGAAGTAGAGATTTGTGATCACAAATGTGATTGATGCCTTAGCTACCTCTAGGTTAGACTTCCCAATACCCTCTACCTCTGGCTAACCATTAAGGCCACAAAGAAATTCCAACTAATTCAACATTCAGCCCATTTTCCGATTAAGAGAGATTCCTGAGAATATATCATATTAGTGGTCTGCACCCTATACTGGCTCCCTCTCCAATATAGGAGGCTCAGGGTCTGTTTATCTTTGCCCTGAACAGCTTACAGCCCACCTATCTCAGAGCCCATCTTTCTTTTTCTCTACCTCCAATCAGCAGGGAGGTTTTGTTACACAAAATCAAAATGGCAATCATTAGAATGTGATGCAAGGTGCAACTGATTGTTCAAGCCTTCCATCAGTAGCAACATTTGCACTATAGCACAGCAGTATCTCCTTGGAGTACGTAACTGCTGACTATAAGTCTTTAAAATGACAACATAAAACAAATGAGCTGAGAGTATGTTCTGTTTGAATACACGAGACACACTTGTAGAAAAGATGCTTCCCTTGAATTTACTACATATGGCAACTAGATATTTTGGAGATTGGCATGTTTGAAACGTCCAGAAGAATAAAATGTGTTTCTGATTTCTTTATCCGAGTAAACTATTTTTCAAATCTCTGAACTTTTCTGCCTTTTAATTGGTGTCACAACTTAACTTTTTAGTTTTAATTTTACTTTTTTTAGTGGAAAGGGGGAAACAAATGTGAAAAAAATAGCTAATTAGAGTCCAACAGTTGACATAATCCTTTATCAAATAAACGTATGTATCAATGTTTCAATACAAAGATAATTGACTAAAAAAGTATTCATTGGGTACATACATATTCCAGCTCATGTATTTAAATCATAACTTCTAGTAAATTCTCTTTATAAATGATTTCCAAATTAGACACAGATGCTAAAGCAACATCATTTATAATTAGTGTTATTTTTAAAAAAAGTTATGTAAAAACAAACTAAGGACTTCAAAATTATCTTATAAGCCTTTTTATTTCACAGAGTTTGACTAACTTAAATATATTCTTCTACACCACAACTATAGCTCACAATATATTTTTTATTCCATGCCCCTTGGTGGTTGTTGAACATATTGGGTGACATTTTGGACCCACAGAAGTTAGTGGCAAAACTCTTCCTGACTTCAGTGGAATAAAATTTCAGCAATTCACTCTTTTAGATATTTAACACAACCAATAAACTGTAGATGTATGCAAAGAAGAACGTAAGATGAAAGGATATTCTTAAAGAATATTTTTCCAGTACTGCAATTTGAACACTAACTATAAAATAAAGCTGTTATAAAATGAAACTGTTTAAAACCTGATGTTATCTAAAAGAAAAAATCTGTCTAGATACTTCTGTGCCTTCCTGCTACACTAATGAAGCAACTTACAAACAATAATGTTGTGCCTCACAAACAGAACATATCCCCCAACATCTTTACCTATAGACATGCACAATAACACAGGAACAGGGGGGAAGGAAAGTGCTAATTGGAGGTTTGTCAAACCAGACTTCAGATTTTCCTCTGCTTGATACCAAGAAGAATAAGGTACTGAGGCAGTAGAAAGCTGCCCCTCTGTTTTATAACTATGAACATTATTGTCTTTTAGTTATACATGAAGAACTGAGTTACAAAGAGATTAAGTGACCTGTCCAAGGTAACATAGGAAGCCTGCGGCAAAACCAAGTTTGAACTTTGATAGCTTTAACCACAAAGCAATCCTTCCTCTATTTTCAACTAGCAGCCAAATAGGGACAATGTTAATCTTCTTTTACAATCTAAATTCTCCATAAATTCAGTAAAAATACCACGTGTTTTACAAGATGTTTACCTGAAATTACAGAAACGATAATTAAAAATGTATTCTCATGCAACTATGCATTTGGAAATGTCTTATTTTATTTTAGTATTAGCTTTACATTTATTTAAAATGTAAACTACTCAGAAAAATAACTCTAAAAATGGGAGAGTGTGGTTCCAAATTTATGGTATCTCAAGGATTTTCATATTAAGTATTCTCACTGTATATGTAAAAAGTTTTTTTCCCTCCTTAACTGCCAGTCTTTCAGACTCTCCCTGGGATCTTAAAAGTCAAGCTGTGTTCTTTATCAAATGAAAGATTCTGCTGGGCAAATTCTGGCCTCAGTTATACTTGCACTCCCACCAAAGATTTGCTGGGGTAAAGAGTACTAAAAACCCTAATTTTTGTCACAAAAGTGAGATGATGTGACTCTGAATACTGTTGGGGTAGCTCTGGGACACAAAACAATGACATTTTTATACAATAACTTTTCAGAGTAGAGCTGCAGTTTAAGTAGGTTAAGGAAGTAGTAGTCGCTGTGGTTGTGCAAGTGTGGTGAGAGATTTCATCATGTGTACAAGTATTGAGCTCTTTAAAAAGGTATGAAAAGAAATACATTGTGGCATGCATACCTTAAAAGATCAGTCATGATTTCTATACTTTTGTAAAAAGAGTACAAAGTAATCAGTATTGTATTGAAAGTTTTGGGTCATTAAAGACTGGGAAAACAGCTCAGCACGCTAAAGAAATTATGAACATGGTGCAAAATGTTGACTTCATTTAATATGTCAATATATTCATAATGGTCTTGAACTTTCAGACTGAACTTACAGCAATATATTACTAATCAATCTGACTAACAGGTGAACTGAAATATTTGAAAACCATACCAAAAATAAACTTTTTAAGATCCCAAAGAAACATACCAAAAAAGAAAGTTAGTAAGAATGGTAATGATACTGTGACTGGGGTCCTAGTGGGGGCCAGCTATGATCTATCACTTAAGGTGAACTGCAAAGAATGGGGCAGCCAAGCCCCAAAAAACTGGTGGATATTCCAATACTTAGATTTACCAAACCAGCATAAAATAGCTTCTTTATTACCTTACTGATTACTCAGAAGTCCAAACAACATAGTTTCTCGAAAGTTTCTCCAGCCTCAGGCCTCTATCCAGGTACCCATGTCAAATATGATGAAAATTTCGGTAAATCTTATTTCATCATATAAAAGAAAAGTTCTACCAATCCCAAAGGATCGGACACATTACCGCCCAGGTTAATGAATGTTTCAGCTCTTACCCAAATACACGCTACAGACAATTCTTATTAACTAAACTAAATTGTAGTAAAAAACAAAACAGAGAGTATGGTTAAAAGATCAATGTACGTACAGACTTCATATCAGAGATGGTGAGCTTTGTTGTTGCAAAGAGTTCTTTCAGAAATAGTTTATATTTATAGTCCAATGTCCAAATACAAATGACCCAGGACTTACACAATCATTCCATTCTGGAAAGCCTTGCATAATTCAAATTTTGTGTAAGTCGGAAACTTATACCAATACGTTATGCAAAAAAATCCACAACTCAAAAATCCTATTTCCGACTTATGGAACTTTTTCCCTAAGGGCGAATTTGCATAAGTCCGGTCTTGTGTAACCCAGGGAGCGTCAGTATTATATTCAGGGCATACTATCATAACTGGGACCTCAGTCTTGTGACTCAAATTTTCCCTGATGAAACCTAAGCAGATATGAGATGACAGAATCAGGATCTAAGGGTCTTTTATACAATTTCATGTCTTTTGACAAGTTGGAGTTCTTCAGGGAACAAAAGGTAATTAGGACTTGGAAGGAGATCCATCAGTACTTAGCTATACGAATTAACATAAGGCCTTTGCTTTTTCCTCCACCATTCACAGTGTGACACTACTGACATAAACTGTGACAGTATAGATCATTGTTGCAACCAAGGTCCTATGGTTGCACCAGTTTTTGTACAGAGGAGGCCAAGTGGGGTGTCTATGGAAAGATTGTAGTTTGCTGATTAGGATTATGCTGGCCGTATGTGTGTATCATTTTTTAATATGAAGTTATGAATATTGGCTATGTATTTGTTTGATTCTAAGTAGCCTCAGTGAAGAATTTGCTCAGCTTCTTGAGAAAGGACTATTCTCTGCAAGTGCCCAAATCAAGAAATACTTAACTGACAATGGACTTTGGGAAATGCCAATCCACATCTGAGCTTTCCTGGGAACATTCAAACTAACATGTAAACAACGCCATCGGCCTTCATGAATAAATCATTCATAGTACGTGTGACTTTCCCAGGTGGCTACAGACTCCATTTTGTTGCTGTGATCTTGCACAAGAAAACAAAGGGGTTTCTACCCACAAAAAAAATAATATAAAAGACAGTGGAAACCCCTTCATTTTGTCTTCAGCTGGCTCAGAAGATAGCCTCTCCACCCCAAAGAGATGCCTGAAAGAAACTGGAAGAAAGGACAGTAACTATGGGGGTGTGAGTGACTGCTGGACGCAGACTAGGGGCTAGTCTCCACTACGAGGGGGGATCGACTGCAGATACGCAACTTCAGCTATGTGAATCATGTAGCTGAAGTTTGCGTATCTGCAGCTGACTTACTGCTCGTCCTCATGGCAGTGGTGGTCGGTGGCGCGCTCCCCCGTCGACTCCAGCTTGCGCCTCCCGGCAAGCTGGAGTTCCGGAGTCAACGGGGGCGCCGCGAGCGATCGATTTCTCGCGTCTTCATAAGACGCGAGAAATCGATTGCCAGAAGATCGATGGCTACCCGCCGATTTGGCGGGTAGTGAAGACATACCCTAGGAAGGAGTCTAGTCTATATATTAGGCTTAGACTTGCCTTTTTTTGTTTTAATTTGTTTGGTAATTCACTTTGTTCTGTCTGTTATTATTTGGAACCACTTAAATCCTACTTTTTATATTTAATGAAAACACTTTTTGCTTATTAATTAGCCCAGAGCAAATATTAATACCCAGGGGGGCAAACAGCTGTGCATATCTCTCTGTCAGTGTTATAGAGAGCAAAGCTTTATACAGAGTAAAAAGGATTTATTTGGGATTTGGATCCCACTGGGAACTGGGTGTTTGGGTGCTAGAGACAGGAGCACTTCTTAAACTGTTTTCAGGTAAGTCTGCAGCTTTTGGGGGATATGGTTCAGACCTTGGTCTGTGTTTGCAGCAGGCTAACATGTCTGGCTCACAAGACAGGGTACTGAAGTCCCCAAGCTGTTAGGGAAAACGGGCTCAGAGGTAGTCTCAGCACATCAGGTGGCAGTCTCAAAGGGGGGGGTGGTGTCTCTGTGACCCAACCTGTCAGCACATTTCAAAGAGAGGTGAATAATAAGATATCCCATGTTTACAATTCATTTAAATACTAGGATCTTCTTTCGACCTCTGAATGATCAGAATACAGCATAGACAGGGACTGTTGATTACATTGTCCGCCCCTACTCATACATATGTAAATAGACAAAAACACAAACATTATCTCCCCATATGTTTTTGAGGGTTATTTATTTTGCAGGATATTGAACCCTTTCTATCCATGCATCACAGATATATTTAAAAAAATAATTTTTGCTTATAATAGCAATAGTAACAACCACAGTGAAGTGTATCTACTGG
Organism: Sternotherus odoratus; assembly: GCA_032164245.1. NCBI lineage: Eukaryota > Metazoa > Chordata > Testudines > Kinosternidae > Sternotherus > Sternotherus odoratus. The sequence continues at coordinate 86,610,125 of JAVMKO010000007.1, forward strand.
GGATTAATAGCTAGCTGGCTTTAGTGGTCTGAGGTTAGACCTCAATTCACCTGTAATGGATATTAATTACCAGGAAATGCTCTGCAATTGTGTTATTGCTCAAGGAATACATCCTCATATCCTTACGCATATTGAGAAGCATCTTATTTTGCAGATTTCTACTGACTTTTTATTGCGTAGTCAACAGTACAATTTCTGAAGGCAGTTGCTACCCAAAATGATAAGGGTATCAGAATCTGACCCTAAATCGTGAGACGAGAAATTATAACTTGCCATCACTATTATGGCCCTATTTACTGATTCATATAATCATATTTTACCACATGTGGAGGAGAAACCTCTTTTCTTCTATGGATGTATGTTCCAGTAGCAATACTAAGTGCTCGGTAGACTCCCTCAACAGCATCAGGATGTGAAGCAAAATAAAGCAGCATCTTAGTGTAGTCAAGTTGAGAGGGATCTTTTCTGGCATCAGCAAATAAAATAAAGAAAAACTAGAAAAGGAAAAACATTTAAATTAAGTCCCACAAAAGATATTTGGCCAATTTTAATCAAAAGTCTATAGAGAACAAGATAAAATGTATATGCAAGATAGTGGCTGCTGAAGCGAAATATACTTTCAGAAAGAGTATTGAGATCCTATGGGAAAAATCAAGAAAATCTACATTATAATATTTTGTTTTCAGCAGTGAGGATTCTCAAAGAACCAGTAGGAATCTGTAAAATCTCACAAAAAAGTTATGACATTCTACCTCTTCTGTATACATGAACTGTCTCTCTGTGAATATATACACTATATTTAAAATTAATAGGTGAAAGATTCATCTTCCTATTCTCAGGTTTTTATTTTTTATTGTAAATGTTTTTTTTCTTAATAGTTCTTTACTCAAAACTTTTGCTCCCCAAAGTTGTGTTAATTATCATTTTTATGCTGTGCACCAATAATTTGTTGCATAGCTCCCTTCATTAATAATGAAATGTATTCACCACAAACTATATTGAAAACAGTATCCTTAAACAGGTGTCCAATTTGAAAAAACAGTGATAGTCTTCCAATGTCTTATATAAAAATTAAGTGCTGTCCAGTCCTGACACCAACATGAGACAGAATTCATAGTAGCTTTTACAGAAAGGGTTGCCTGTTTGTGTGTGTGTGTGTGTGTATGTGTGTGTGTGCTGTAATGAATTGTGAAATAGTTAATTGTTATATTTTATAGTTTCACAGAGTTTAAGTCCAGAATGGACCATCAGATAATCAAGTCTGTATATCACAGGACATTAAATTTTAATCAGTTATCATTATATTAAGACCAATAACTTGGATTAGACTAAAGCATTTCAACCCTCAGGGACTAAACTGCTGTGTGCCACAGGCAGAAAACAGGATACTGAGGTGCCAGCAATGTCTGAGGCCCTTGCATAAAATGTCATAATTGGGTTTAGGAATGAACAAAACATTGAGATACATAGGATTGTTTTTTTCCTCACTTTATGCCCAATTTACATTTTGAAGTGGTTGGGGTTTTTTTTTGTTTTTTTGTTTCAAATTTAAGGTCTAGATCTTGAGCTAGGGTGTTAAAAATGGGTAACTAAAGTTAGGCTATTAAATATACCTATGGCTGCCTAAATACATGGCCTGATTTTCAGACATGATTTTCAAGTGGTTCTGACTGATTTCCCTTTGCTTTAGATGCCTAAAAATGGATCCAGAAGCCTAATGTTTTTTAAATCTTGGACTTAATTTTTAATAAATGAAAACTTAGATTCTGGAGTATAAGCTGGCTGCCACCACAAAAGAATACCGATTCAATGAGCCATTGTTATTCAGCTCAATTCAATTCAATTCCTTATTATAGTTTCATTTTTTAACACTTGTATTGTGCAATTGCTTAAAGGCCTCAACCAGGTCAGGGCCCTGTTGTGATAGACACTGTACAAAGATACAGTAAATGACAGTCCCTGCCCCAGAGAGTTTAAAGTCTAAAAGATAAGACCTAGCAAAAGTGGAGAGACAACAAGTGTGCCAGCGTGTTTTGGAGAAGTAACAAAAATAATAGGATGTCCTTGTACAGATTAGGTGTATGCACAATTCTTAGCCAATCATTAGGAGATCTTTAGACTCAAATGTTTTTCACAAGTAACTCATGGTATCAATGATAGCTGTTGTCATTTATGACTCAACTGCTCCCAAGATCTTTTTTTATAGTTTTCTGGGAAGAAATAATGGCTAGGTAAAATAAGTAGACATTAACATTGCAAAAGAGGTCATGCAAACTGAGAAAAAGGATCACTGCATTCAAAATGACAAATAATACCTTAAATACTTTACAGTTTTCAATAGTTACCATTATAAGATGCTCCTGTCTATTAAAAGGCAAAGGCTCTGAAGGATTTTCTGGCATTTTTAAATCTTCACTGCCTTTAAACCATAAACCAACCTAAAAAAAAAAAGTTCCTGATTTTCATCCCCTTTTTTAAAAAAAGTGCCAGGACTGTTCTGTTCTAAAATCACAGAAAGAGCTAGATTAACAAAGTATAAAATCTGTCTCTGCATTTATTCAAGTTCAGAATTTGTAGCTGTAAGTAACAATCTAATACAAATAATTTAATTAGATACTTGGACACTGCAACAAACTCTTTTCATGGGCAAGTAAATACTGAATGTTACTGGTAGCAAGTCAAACCTTACACTGCTACTGTCTATATAAGGATGAATTTGTATCTAGAGATTACCCTGAAAATACCAAGCATTGAAACTTTATTCTTTTTGTCTATACCTAGCATCAACTGTGGATTGACAAAATGCCTCTTCATATAGCTGCCTCACTCCCAGTCTATAATGGCCTAAGGAGGTCAGCAGGTGCAAGAAGTAAGGGGACACCGTATAAGTCATTCCTCTCCTGAATGGACATACAGGACATCTAGTCCCTACTCATTATGGACCAAATGCACGTTTTATTTAAGCAAAATTCCCATCAATATCATTTTAAAATTAATTTTGGTCAGTAGCCTGTTTATGGAAAATGTGTGTGCATATAGATATAATGTAAAAATATTTTTGTTTTTATTCCCACTGAGATTTTTTTTTCATAGTTTGCTTCTTGTATATATAGTATAATATAGAGTAAATAAATATGATTGTCGTGACATTGTGAGTATGAAATAGAGATTGAACCTTGTTTAAAATTTTATAAATCTTATTTTCAATTATAAATAATACTCTCAATATATTTCTCATTGGATTAAGAGAACAATATGGGCATTTTCAAGACATCTAAATAATACCTGTAATTTTTCAGAAATGTTGACAAAAGACTACAACCTATCAATGTATACATTGAGTTCAAATCCTTTTGGGACTGTTTTTTTATTAAAACTTCTTCATGTCCTTTTCTTCCTTTTTAGGAAGAAACAACACACATACATTTCACAACATACATTTGTTGCATTTTAATACAAATATGTTTGCAAGAGGCAGATTTAATGTACAGTATTAAGTTGTTTTTTTCAAAAACATAGGAAGTGTCAAGAGAATTTCAGAGGGGAAAAATTGTTAAAATATGTTTCTGTACTGGATGCCTTCTATAGACAGATTAGTAGGAAGAATTCAGCAGATAATTTAAAGATTAAGTGGATACTCATGTTAGCTTTGCAGGTCCTCCTTAACAAAGAGTTCAGTGGCTTTTCTTTACAGATAACACAGCCTTAGATGGCTGAACAGCTCTTTTACCAGCTCAGAGCTATTGCTCCTTTCTTACTTTCCGGACTGTAACTACTGACTCATTAACCCTATAGTGCATTCGATTCCACAGAGGATGAGTCAGTAATTCTACATCAAAGAGTTAAATGTGTATAAGTGACTAAACAGTTGTAAATGTCAAAGCAAAGGATATGAAGTTTGTAATAGAGTAGCTTTAAATGCAGCGAGGCAATTTCTGAACTCCATTTCCCCATACAATCCAACTGATATCAATGTAAAAGGTATAACTGAGAAGAAATGCCTATTAATTTCAAACTTTGTCTGTTGGTTTTCATAAGTCTGAAAAAAATCCTGGCTACATTTCCCCCCATATGTATTTATGTTATAAAATTACAAAAATTGCAATATACAATGCTGTCAATTAAAATTATTGGATCTCTGTGGTATGATTTGTGGGATACTAAAGGTTTTTTGAGGCGTTCTGCAGAATTAAATAAACTTTGGGTAAAGTTTTCAAAAGCAGTTAAGTCTCATTTTCAAAAGTGACTTAGGTACTTAGGAGTCTGGTACTGACTTTTGATGAGACTGAGGCTACGAAGTCACTTAGGGTATGTCTACACTGCAGTTGGACACCTGAAGCTGCCCTGTGCCAGCTGATTTTGGGCTCTAATCCTTCCATGCCTCTATACAGCCATAGTATTTACTGATGAATAGCTATTGGCACATACTATGTTCTCTTCAATAAAACATGAGACAGGTGGAATCTAGGTCTTGAATAACACCTCTTAGCAGAAAATTTTATAGCACTGACATTAATTAAAGGAGCTACATACTTAAGGGATTTTAAAATTTTTTCCAAAGATCATTCCATGCAAGGAAGTAGAAGGGAGAGGAAAAGATGAGAATGCAACATTTTTAGCACTAATTTACAACAGTCTTACCCTTTGTAAAGAATACCTTTGTACCTCAGTAAACTTAGTTTTGCTAGTTCAGACACATTGACATGGCTGCAGGGCAACTGCTAGGATGTTCATACTTCATAGCGTTCATATCAGATGCTAACTTAAAAGGATGTTCAAACTAGCATCCTGTGTCAAAAATGCTGCATTAACATTCTGTTGACTTTGGAGCTGTTGGTATATTTTTAATCTCTAGTACCTCAGTGAAAAATACCACAATAATGTGTAGGTGGGTACAATATCTATAGCTACACCTTTTTGCGGCTTTTCCAACTCTGGAAAGGTTAGTTTCTTTTCAAATGTTTTGGGACACTTGCTGCTGGAAGGTAGTTGGGTCAGTGATACTTTTGAAGAAAGAAATTCTGAAAATCACAGTCTTCTGGAATTGTATTGCCAACATTTAATTCTGCAAGAGAAGCAGTATAGCTGCCTGTGAAAGACAGCTGCTGCCTTCCCCCAAATTCTTTTATTTTCATGAAACCTCGCTTCCCAAAAACCTTGCTGAACTTTGCAAAACAAAGACCCAAATTACATTTTTCTTATGTATTTGAACCAAAGAATTTTGTAATTTCCCACTCGCTGCAAGATGAAAAATCCATCTTCATTTGCAAAAATTGTTTATTTAACTAAGTAAAGATAAAATTACAGATATTTTATATTTTACAGCCAAAGTAGAGCTGTCAAAAAGAAATACATTTTTTTGAATAAATTAAGAGAACAAACAACAAGGATCAAATAACAGTTTGTCAATTTCTGATTCTCTAGAACAGAATTTTCATTAAAAACTAGTTCCCAAGGAAGGAGAGAAATGAATGTACAGTGCCCACCTCATTAATCTGATTATTGTTATTAAAAACTGTGGATGGGCTTTGCAAATATTGGACTCAATCTAGCAAAGTTTCTTTGTTTTCTCTGCAAAGACTAGTTTCACCAAAAGGGATCCCCAAAATACCAAATTTTAATTTTTTTTGTATTAAAATTCAGATTGTTTATAAAACTAAATGAAAAACCTAATAATAAACCTTTAGATTAAAAAATAAAATATTATTCAAAAGAGGAAATAATTATAACCTGATTATAGTATTCCTGTGTAATAAAGCCTGATCCAGCTTCATCAACAGCTTTAAAGCTGTGCAGGGTGTCAAGGAGTTGTATCACAGAGGGAACTGGCCATGGTTGAGCTCCTGTTATTAAGAATCTGCGCCAATCAATAAGTTCTGAGTTCACCGTTAATGTAGTTGCCAGATTTTGTAACTATAAAAATAAAATGATAAATAGTTTGGACTACGGTTGTGTGTAAGAATATACATTTCTTACATAATTAAAATAAAACATAATACAATTCCATACAATTCTACAGAATAAATTTTCTTCAGTCAGACAGAAGATAGCCATCAAACTCTGACTCTCCACTTTTAGACACTTAGCATCAGTTGTGTTATGTCAATGTGGTTTCACAGGTGGGTAAAACAAACTCTCAGATCCTGAACACTCATTTTAAGTATCCTTAGACTTTGTGTACCCAAGCAAGATGAAAGCTGTACACTTGGTACTCCCCTCTAAGATGGTGGATGGGTAGGAGTACGTGGATCCTCAGTTCTGTTCAGACCCACAGACAAGTCAGTTATTATCTATTTGCACTAGTGTCCACTATGTGCAAGGCAAAGAGAAGAATATATTACACCTAGTAAATGGCTCCCCAGAAGGAGTAAGATCCATCTCCTACATTCCTAAGAAACTGGATTTGTAGCCTTACAGCATCATCTTCCAGTTCAAGTCATCACTGAGGTCTCTTGCAGTGAGATGTCTAAGACAGATGATGGGCTGAGTGGGTCTTCCTATTTCTTGGAGATGAGGTTTTCACTGTATTTCACCAAACAAGCAGCAATGTCTAGGGGTGCACTTTAATGAAAGCCTGGTTTGGGAAATCTAACACCTGTAAGGACTAAAGATACTTAAAGAATGTGTTGGGGGATACATAAATAGATACATATTTTATATTAGTGATGTAAGTAATCCTCCATTCAGCCTGCATATCAACAACTAACACCACTAACTAAAATTACTAACACTACTACCAACATAATGTCCAAGACGCTCATATACTATAAGTGCAAAAATCATAAATAAATATAGTAATAAAATACACATTAAATCCACACATTTACTCTTATAGAAAGCAATTGATGGGAATAATAACTGGGAAGGCCCTTTAAAAATTATTATTTTTTGCTTCCTATGATAGAGGAGGGTCAGGGAGCTGTGGCAGAGTGCTTGAGGGAAGATATATTAACTCAAGGCTCATTAGGGCATGGTTCCCTGTAGACGAGGGAGCAGGCAGCAGGTTAATTGGAGCACCTGCTGTCAATTAAGGCCTTAATAAAAACCCCTGCTTCAGGCAGATAGGGGAGGGAGTTTGGAAGGAGTTTGGGAGGTGTTGGAGCGGTGAGCGGTTTGGAGGTGTTGGAGCGGTGAGCGGTTTGAAGGTGTTGGAGCGGTGAGCGGTTTGGAGGTGTTGGAGCGGTGAGCGGTTTGGAGGCGTTGGAGCAGAGAGCAGTTTGGAGGCATTGGAGCGGAGAGCATTTGGAGAAGTGCTGCAGTAAGCTAAGAAAGACCCAGACCCTAGGTAAAGGAACACCTGGCTTGTGCAGAGAGAGGGCAGGAAGCCCCCACAAGCTGAAGGGTAGGAGAGGGAAGTAGCCCAGGGGAAGGAATAGGTAATCCAAGTGATTTAGCGCTATCCTCGGGGCCCCTGGGCTGGGACCCAGAGTAGAGGGCAGGCCCGGGTCCCTCCCTCTCCACTTCTCCCCTCTAGGATACTAGTGGGGCAGTTAACACCCTGTTCAGGGGCAAGAAATAGGCTTCCTGAATCCCTCACAAGAAGAGAAAGCGCAGGACCCATCAATATAGTGTCAGTAATTTGCCACACTCCTTATGGTAAGGATAAGACCATATTTACTATGTATAGCCCAGAACTGCATATTCACCAGCCAAACTGGCAAAGTGTTCAAGTGATGAGATCTACGGAAATGAAAACAGCAATTAAAACTTACATCTGAAACTGTAAGGCGCATCCATACATCAGGAAGGCTGTTTGTTCCAAGGTTCAAAGTAATCAAGTCAAGAAGAATGTCAATAAATATTTTATTTGATATTAAACCTAGTGAAAAAATAAAAATGTGTCAAATCGATAGCAAAAGATATATCTGCAATTTCTGAATCGGAATATTGGTACAAAATAAACTATATTTCTAGTATTTGCTTTCTATGATTATAGAAAAATTACTTGTACTGTCAATGTAGTTCTCAAAAGGCAGTAGTATCCTCTGTTGTTCCAATTCCTACATTTTTATATATAAAATATGCACGTTATTAATTACACCACACGTATGGTACTGATAACCCACTTTATAGCCACCTGATAAACTTCAGAAGATATGATAAATTTCATTTATTTTGCCTATTTGACCTCTTCCCCTATATTATGCTCACAAATCCATCTTTGCCTAGACTACATTGACAGTTAATAAGGCCATCACAAATGCTAGCTGCTACACAACAGCATAGTCTTTATATGAATTTCACCATTGCTACCAACACTTTCTTTTTGATTCATAAGATCTTTATTCTTCTGTTTAGGTTAATTAGAAAACATCAGCTGCTTACTCTTGAAAGCAAGTAGATATGAAAGTGTGGAGACCACAATACATTTGCAGAAAATTCCAGCTACAGTTAAATTATTTAACTTTACTTTACAACAAAAATTCTTTATACAGCCCAGATTTTGGAAATTGCAGCTAACACAAAGAGGTTTTCTAATGAAATTAAAAGAAAAAACTACTATATGTCTATTTATCTTTAATAGGCAAGTAGGTATTTTTATTTGAATAAATAAAAAATTGAGACTATATGCAAAAATTTCACATGTAAAAAGGAAGACTGGTTGCTGAGGTAAATAAGACAGATGAGTTGAGCCCCTCAGTTTAAAATTGGTCTTTGAGACATAGACAAGCTACATTAGGATTTATTGTGCAATAACTGCTAATCCAATCAAATTTAAAATATGGAGTGAGCCTCATATAACATCAGTTTTGAGAGGCAAAACTGATCTTTGTCTGGCTAATATTACTGCCATGTTCCTAGAAGACTGGATTTTCATAGCTTCTCTAAGTGACATCTTCACCAAATGCTATCAGAAAAATAGCTATTTCCTTATGTTTCTCTTAGCTACATCCTGGACTTCTTGTGTTTTTAAGAAAATGCATGTAATTATATACATTTTCTAGTTCTGACTAGAAACCAAGGACCTTCTATGAAGGCAGTTTATAAAGAAAAATTTCAGTGGCAATTGAAGCTTATGCTTCAATACTTTTGTGAAGCTTTTGTGAAGCTTATGCTTCAATGCTTTAGTTAGTCTTTAAGGTGCCACAGGACTCTTTGTCACTTCTACCATCTTTTGGTGCATGATGCTGACCTCTTATTCTGACCCTACTAATGTGCTGTGCTTGATCAGCTCATCATCCATAAGAGTAAGCATGTATTCAAAGGCTGTATAACTATATTACACATTTGTGTTTTGTATATTATTGAATCTGATAACTGCTTAGTTCTAAAAGTATTTTGTGTGCATACTACACATATACATCTGAGATACCTTCTGCAGTTTTGCATTTGAGGTACCTTATATCCAAAGTACACATCTAATCTTCTTGGTTTATAAGTGAGTGACATCTTGAAATTCAATTTTACCACAAAGTTGTTTCACTTTCTTAAGACCTGTCTGGGTCTTAGTCCTCAGGAAAGTTTTGATGACCATGAATATTGTAAGTAATCCCATACCATTTTTCTTCTGATACAAATTGGATGGCATTATTTGAGAGTAGAAACTCAATTTCCTGGAAGATGTTTCTGATACTGGTTGTCTTTCCCCTTGACTGGAACTGAAGTTTTAGTAGAAGTTCCAAAGAATGAATTCTGTGACTTCTCTGAACAATCCTGAGTGTCCATTTGACAGAGGCAATTAACAATCAGATAGGTATAAATGGCTTCAATTTGGTTCTCTAGAAAAGTCTTTTGAAGGGTAAGTTTGACAAACGTTAACCTTTCATGAGATCATGGTAGTTGTCAGAACAGAAAAAATAATTATCAATCCATTAGGAAAGATGTGGAAAAACTGGATAGAATCCAAAAAAGAGCAACAAAAATGACACAAACTTTAGAAAATCTGACCTATGAGGAAAGGTTAAAAAATGTGCATGTTTAGACATGAGAAAAGAAAACTGAGCGGTGATCTGATTACAGTCTTCAAATATGCTAAAGGCTGTTATAAAGAGGACTGTGATCCATTGTTCTCCATGTCCACTGGAGGTAAGACAAGAAATAATGGGCTTAATCTGCAGCAAGGGAGACGTAGGTTAGATATTAGGAAAAACTTTCTAACTATAAGGCTAGTTAAGACCTAGAATAGGCTCTCAAGAAGGTTCTAGAATCCCTGTCATTTGGAAGTTTTTAAAAACAGGTAAAACAAATGTCAAGGGTGGCCTAGGTTTACTTAATCCTGCCTCAGCACAGTGGCTGGAATTGATGACCTCTTGCGGTACCTTCCATCCCTACATTTTTACAATTCCATACCACTTCTAATAAACTGAAAGACATGTTTTTTGGATGAGGTTTGGCCCAGATTCACAGAATACAGGGAAAAGCATCATTTGACAGGAGCAGTTAGTTAGTATTTCTCATTTGATTGTTTTTAAAAAAGTAAGGGCTTTACCAATGATCTTTCTTAAACAACTATTTCAAGACACTTGTTTAAATCAGGTTTGTGGCTGAGATTACAGGTGACCATATTGGATGTAGTGTACTACAATTCAGTCATGAATAATAAATGACAAGAAACTACAAGACATCATACTGTCCCACCAGGAGCCACTAAAGGAGCATGAAGTCCTTTAGAGTTGCATATTTTTAAAAATATTTTGGGATTTGGTCCTGGTATTGATTTTATATCAAGTATATATGGACAGATGGGAGAAGCTGTTGGAGATTCAGTAGTGGACATATAATGGCTGCCATCCTTGTAATGCTAAATTTTTGTGAACTTCCTGCAATTTTTGCTTTGGCTAAATTTTCAATGAATGTTATAAAAATCTCCATGTATGATACAAAAATGAAAACTGGGTATTTTGCAGAACTCTAATCACTCCCATAATGACTATCAAAATCAGAGTCTGACGAGCAATCTGATCTTCCATTAGTTATCACATAGCCAGTCTGTAGTCTTCTATGTCTCTGCCGAGCACTATTCCACAAATGAATAGCCTTCTCTGGGTCAAACTTTTTAATGTCTGGGGAATTCAGCTGAATTATCATGAGATCAGTCACACTTTCAGACATTCCTTTAGAGTGCAGTTGCATCATGGTAAGCTTCATTTGACTGAAGCCACGCTCGGTCTCAGCTGAACTTGCAGGAAGTGTTAGGATCAAATCTACCAGCATCAGGATGTTAGGATACTTGTGCGAGTAATCTGAGTTGACTGAGTCCCATGTCAAATGCCGAATATTCTGAAATCTAAAAAGCATAGCAAAAATAAATAAAAAATTGGCCATGTAGGTTTTCCATAATCTTTAAACACACTGACTTCAAACATTTTTAATTTGATGAACTTGCACAATTTCAATATCTTTATTACCTGTCATATAGCTCTAATTTCAGCATGCTCCATTCAGTCTCAATCTCGTCAACTTTTACATTGGCACCTTCCAGTACTGGTTCATAATGCTTAATTAGGATGGACACCTCTCTTTCACCAAATTCTGTACCAAAGGTGAAAGAAAACATCTGCATAATTTAAAGAAAAACACAAATAATTCAGATTTATTCAGATAGCCGGTGCATAGTTTTCCACACCTTGTTTGATCATGTCTGGCCAAAGTTTAAAACTTCCAATGGTGGTAGCTCTCAAAACATCTTGGCTGGCATCACAAAAGCAATCATGTAGCCTCCTCAGCAGGTTATTTACTACTTTGGTTCGTACTGGTAAAATATTTCCATTTCCTACAAGCTGGTGACCATGAAAGAGTGTAACTGCGTCAATTAGGCGCTCCTTTGGACCAGATCTGAAAAATGTAGAATACAAAACAAATATTAATCTTTTCTTACAGCTTAACATAAAACATCTGGGGTAATGGTTAAACACACTCACCTTGTTTTATACATTTGGAGTGTTTCCAGTGTCGACTGCATGGTTGCAAATATATCTGCAATGGAAGAGTTACGATCCTGAGTAACACGGGATAGAATATTGAGGACATTAATGATATCCAGCAAGAAGTGAGAGAACTTGACAACCTCCATTTTCAGAAGAAGCTTTAGAAGGCCTTTGACTTTTTGGTGATTTGAGGCACTTGAGTCTCCTTGCACCTGGAACTCAACAAGAAAAATAATATATGTCAATAAAAATGGTGACAAACAAGTAGTAATGCACTTTTTGGGGGGTCAAGATACATACAATTTTTAAAGCACTTACCTTACTCATATGCAGGAGAATTGCAGGGTAACCCTTAAGAAGGATTTGGAGAGCTGTCTGCAGGCGAGAAAGCCATCGTGTGCCTCCAATTCGAGAGGGAATTGCTGGACGTAGCTTAAGGGTTTCATATATGGATCTGAGATTGCTCTTATTTAGAGGTGAGTTATGATAAAAGTAATATATATATTGCAAGAGATCACACAGAGTGGTGTATAGCAAATTGCTTTTCAGTGCTCCCTTATAAGCCTGTTCAAGTCGATGAGCAAAACAATGTACAGATTGCACACAAGGCTGAATTTTCTTTAGCAGCTTAGCTACCCCATTGTTTTCTCCTACCATGACATCTGCACCATCACTTCCAAATCCAACAAGTTTTCTTGACCAGTCTTGACTTGACAGATTGAGCTGAAGATTTATTTGCAAAGTTTTCACAATAGCATTTTTTATACTTGAAGCATCAGAATTGTCAACTGATTGAACCCCAACAATCTGGCAGTGGGCTTTTCCTTTATAGGCAAAGCGTACATATACAACTGCACCTTCTTTGATTGCATTGTCTGTCACTCCATCACTAATAAGGGAGAAGAACTTACATTTTTCGAGTTTCTCTTTCAAGGTCCTACGTTCTACTTCAGCAATATAATGTATAAATGTTCTTGCTGACTTGTCGTTTCTAAACATAGAACCAATGTCCACACCTTTCATGTCATCCAGTTTGCACATCCAGTCAAGGTCTGTGAAAGGACGTCCACACTTGGCTATAGCATGGCATGTTCTAAAAATATTTTCTATTCTTCCTAAAGTTACTTTGCTCAAGCTCTTTAACATCTGTTCAGTTGAAGCTTGGTCTCCTGTAGCATTGCTAGCGGCTTCCATGCAACTAGCCCAGGCATGAGCTTCACTGCTTTGATGTATATTTATAAATTCAAGCCTAAAGATGTCAGTCCCAGAACAAAAATTATGTATGTTTTCCCCCAAGTTCACATTATGCTTGCGACACAGGGCACAGAACATTATTCCTCTTTTACCATCATACTTTAACCAGGGGTATTTTGTTAGCCATGTTTTCAGAAACTGGCAATTCCCCTTTGCTTGATGTTCAAAACCTTGTTTTTCTTTTCCTTCGTCACAAACTTTGCTCTTGTTAGGAGGGATATTCTTGCCTTTAAAATGCTTCAATGCTTTTATGGCTATAATTTTAAAAAAATCATTATTTGGGGCGTGGTTGTGAATTGAACTTATACATTCACAAACTTTTAAGGCAAGGATCTCAAATTCTAACCACCACAAGGGCCACATGAGGACTAGTACAATGGCCCAAGGGCCACATCATTGACACCTTTTTATATAAAGATACTAAAGCCTCCCTCTCTGCTTCTGGCCCCACCCCCAATCCACCCCTTCCATGAGGCCCTGCCCCACCTCTTTCCATCCCTTCCCCAAAGTCCCCACCCCAACTTCTCCCCCTCCTTGACCCTATTCCAATTGCTTCCCCAAATCCCCACCCTGACCCTGCCTCTTCTCCGCCTCCTTCCCTGAGCGCGCTGCATCCCCGCTCCTCCCAACTCCTTCGTGGAAAGTCCAAAGCTCTTTGGTAGTGGGAAGCGCTGGGAGGTAGGTGGAGGAGCGGGGTTGTGGTGTGCTCACGGGGGCGGAGGCGGGGGGGTGAGGAGAGTTATTGAAGGCCACAGGAAATAACTCTGCGAGCCACATGTGGCCTGCGTGCTGCGTGTTTGAGACCCCTGCTTTAAGGCTAGACAGAACTATCATGATCATCTAGTCTAACTCTTGCACATCACAGGCCACATAATGACACCTGTTTACTCCTGTAATAGGCCCAAAACCTCTAAGTTACTGAAGTCCTCAAATTTGGATCTAAAGGCTTAAAATTACAGAGAATCCAGCATTTTCTCTAGTTCAAATCAGCAAGTGACCCATCCCCCATGCCGCAGAGAAAGGGGCGGGGGGGACAACAACCCCAAACCCCAGGATCTTTTCCAATCTGATGAGGCAAAATTCATTTTTGACTCCTAATATCACAAAGAGTTAGATCTTGAGCATGTGGGTGAGACCCACCAACCAGGGAAAGAATTTTCTAGGTCACTCAGAGCCTTCACAATCTAATGTCCCATCTCTGACCATTGGATATATTTGCTAACAATATTCACAGATAGGCTATTTGCCATTATAGGCAATTTAATCATACCATCCCCTTCATAAATTTATCAAGCTCAAATCTTGAAATGTTAGATTTTTTGCTGCCACTACACCCCTTAAAAGGCTGTTCCAGAATTTTACTCCTCTGATGGCTGGAAACATTTGTCTAATTTCAAGCCTAAACTTATTAATGGCCAGTTTTTATCCATTTGTTCTTGTGCCAAAATCTTGTGCCTTAACTTAATAATTCCTCTCCCTTTTTGGTATTTATCCTCTGATGTATTTATAGAGTGCAATCATATGTCCCCTCCTCCTTCATTTTGTTAGGCTAAATAAGCCACACTCCTTAAGTCTTTTCTTGTAAAATAGGTATTATGTTCTTCTGTTCATCCCAGTAGCTCTTCTTTGCACCTGTTCAAGTTTGAATGACTCTTTCTTAAAAATGGAAGACAAGAAATGCACACACTATTCCAGATGACATCTCACCAATGCCTTGTATAATGGTAATAAAAATTCACTCTCTCTATTGGAAATACCTCACCTAATGCACCCTAGGATTGCATTAGCCTTTTTCATGGCCACATCACATTGGCAGCTCATACCCATCCTGTGGTTGACCAATACACCTTTCTGCTCCTCTGTAGCTTCCAATTGATATGTGCCCATTTTACAGCAGAAATTCTTGCTGTTGACCTATAAATGTTGACCTGCCACTTTGCACTACTAAATTACATCTCATTTCTATTACTCCAGTCTTCAAAATTGTCCAAATCTTCTTGTATGATATTCTGGTCCTTCTCTGTACTGGTAATATCTCCTAACTTTGTGTCAGCCACATATTTTTATGAATGCACTCCCACTTTTTGTGCCAAGGTCACTAATGAAAATGTTCCAAGACTGGTTCCAAGACTGATCTTTGAGGAACTTTGCTAGTAACCTTCTTTCAGTCTGTCAGTTCACCTTTCAGGATGACCTGTTGTAGTTTCCTCTTTAACCAGTTCCTTACCCACCCTTTGTTTCTTGTACTAATCCCCATCTTCTCCAATTTAACTAATACACCCATCCAAGAGAAAGAGGTGGAATAAGCCCTCCTTTTACAACCTTTGGGTCTGGACTGCTAAGAATAATCTTGTACTATATGCTTGCTTACTTCAACCCAAAGCAGATAGATAGTACAGAGTTTTGGCTCAACCTATGTTTCTTGCTTGCCAGCAGAAATTTGCTGCTGATATAGAGCAGTAGAAAATTGCTACTCCCAGGGAACAAGGAAGAAGAGAAAATGTAACTCAAGGGCATGTCTCTGAGGCACAACATCTGTGAGAACTACTCCTGGGATGGTGAAGCTTACACATCACCCATTGTTCATAGCTGTGCCTAAAATCACAATCTAGAGTTTCCTGTTCTATAAGTTTATTCTTCTCTTGATAGGTATGGACGAGGTGATGACTTGCCTGAAATGACTAATATTTCAAGGTATATATTGCAACACATCACCATTCATGGAGGCAGGCTCCTGCATGCAGGCATGGTGGGAACCCCTCAAGCTTGGTTTCCACAGAACTCACCTTGCACCATCCCTACAGTACTATCTTTTTGCGGGTCAGCTGCCAGTTCCTCCTTAAGGGGAAAGTAAATATTTCTACAATTTATTTATTAAAAAATAGCAACAGAAACCTCAAAATATATAACAGAAAGGCAGATTACTAGTGGTTTATCACAACATGTATTGCTAGAGAATAGCAATTACAAGTAAGCTGTATTCTCTAATCTAAATACATTTCTGGTACCTTCCCCACACTCCAGGGATGTCTCTAAAATAAAAATATAGCATCAAAAATTCTCAAACTCTAAAATAGTTTCCCTATTGCGGACTAATAGAGGAAAGGGGACCAGCTGAAGTAAAAGTAGGCTAATGCTCTACAGTTAACCTGAATTACAACCCCAACTGGGGGACTCCTGTCTTAAGAAGAGAAATGAGGGACTGCCTGAACTTCAACTCCAGCAGATGGCTGTTGGGGATGCCTGTCTTCAGGACAGAGCAAGAAAAAAAACGGGCTTTATGAAGTACAACCCAGTTGCTATCAAAGAGGCTGGAAGTAACCTTAAGGAAGCTCCTCAATAAATGGCTGGGGAAAAGCCACGAGGAGACAGAACTCCAGAGCAGGAAAAGGTATGAACAGGCTGAAGAAACAAAGGGATTAGGAGTAGCAGTTCTTAGCTGCCTAACACAGGATCCCTGCGCTGGAACCCAGAGGACTGGGCAGGCCTGAGTTCCCCTATCTTTCCTCCAGTAAGAGGGGAAGTGCAGGTGGTAGGACTGGAACAGGCGAAAGACAGATGAGTTCCACCTGGAGATCAAAGACCTAGCATAGAGACCACTGGACTCTGGATTTTTTCCTCATTGGACTTTTCTGTTGCCCTCAGATGGGGACTGAACCAAGAGATGACAGGGGCAGGCTATGGAAGATGCAGATTGCTACAGCACCAACATGATGGGCCATATTGGGTGCTAGAGCAGAAGAACACCTGCAATGCTGTGTCCTGGCACAACGGGGTGCTCTGTGAATTTGCTCCATAGCATCTTACACCCTGTTGTAATGGTTAGTGCAATCCCATTCAAAGAGGAATTGATCAGTCTCAGTCCCCAGTGTCCTCTAGCAAGGGATTAAGGAACAAGTCCTGGACTTACAGTGAGTAGGAGTCTTTCCCACAAGTCGGTCAATTGAAGAAAATGGGACTATTTATTGAGTACTTCTGCTGAGCAGTACTGTACAACAATGGCAGAATCAGGTC
Source organism: Sternotherus odoratus (assembly GCA_032164245.1). Lineage (NCBI taxonomy): Eukaryota > Metazoa > Chordata > Testudines > Kinosternidae > Sternotherus > Sternotherus odoratus. The sequence goes on from JAVMKO010000007.1 coordinate 86,627,260, forward strand.
TTAAAGGAAAACTGGTGACCTAGCTATCCAATTAAAAAACTTGGGAAACTGAGATCCTGAAGGACAGAATCATTACACTTATCTTCCCCTATGAAAATTTATTTTCCCTCTGAAGAGTCACTACTTTCCTCTGTGACATAATAGCACTCCTCTTTGTCTTCTTACTCACAGGTGTCCCTTCAGTCCCAAAGAGGCATGGCAGGCTGTAATGCCAGTGGAAAAGTTGGCATTAGTGGCACAGGCAGTCATAAGGAGCTGTTAGTACACCATCACAAGGAGTGTAAGTGGTAAGTGTGCTAAGACTAGCACTGGCTGTGTGACAAAGGTTCTGATGGAACAGGGCACAAGCCTTAGCACTAAACACAGACAAAGCTCTCTCTGGTTCTTCTCTGCCACATCAAGACAGTGCTTTGAGGTATCAATATCAGTACAAAGGTCCATGTTATCATCAAAGTAATTTGTCTGGAAGAAGACATCAAATCATGTGATATTCCCTGCTGTTACTTTTTAAGATCCACGGTGTCATATACCTGTTTAGCACTATTTCAAGCAGGGTCACGGGAAGTCTTGGTTGAGTGCCAACAACATGGGCTGAAAAGCATAGTTTAAGGCAATGTCTCATTTCACAAGGAGGAAGTGGGGTGAAGCACCAACAGGATGGTGCATTGAGTCACTCAAGGCAGTGCACTGTGTATGCCAAGACAGAAAAATCTGTTGTATAAATCAGTTCATCCTGTGCCACAGAATTGTGCAGTAAAATCTAAGCTTTCATTAAAAAGTTAAGTTTCTAGACCTTTTATTTGCCTTAACTCTTCTCATGTGAATAAAATTTAAACAGCTGTGTGTTTTTCTTGAGTCTTCAAACAGCCATCCTGAAAAATGGCTCTGAAAGGTATGAACTGCATACAAGTCAGTGCTATGCTACTCAGACAATGATGACAACTTAAGTGTCAAAATTGTCACAACTTTGCTGCTTAGCATTTAGCAGAGACATTTAGCTAATGTACTTATCCATTTGTGTTGACACAATGGTGGACAATGGAGAGAGTAGTAGGGTACCTGGTAACTGTAACGAGAAACTCTGACTTCAAGTTCCTACCATTTAAATGGGGCCTGGTGACATCAGGTGATGTCACACACTCCAGTCATGGCTTTGCTGAGACAGCTGATGTAAACTGTGTCTGTCCACAAAGAATTTAATACAATTATAATATGGGGACTTTCTGGGGTGTCTTCCTTTCTCTATCCTATAAGTGTGGTCAGCAAGACGAAAAGAGAATAAGGCAGCAAGTGTGCTGATTTTCAGATCAAACTGTGGGATGGGAGCAAACGAACACTTGGCATGTTGAAAGAACTGAAATCTAAAAAGAAACAGGCTTTGTGCTAAGGAGATTCACGACTCTATGCTTAAGGTGTTGAGTATTCACTGTACTGAGGCCTAATCTCATTGTGTAATCAGCACCATGAAAGCCAATAAGTCAATGCCCTGTTGAAACACCAATCAGGTGAAACAAAATTAGTTCAGTGCATTAATGGCACAGAAATCACCTATGCTGTAAATGGAGCAGTAACATAGAAACTAAGTTCCAAAAGGGCGAGTAGTGTAATTGGGAACCACTCAAAAAGTAGAAGCAATGCACAGAAAAAAAAAATTAGACTAAAACTACTTTTTTAGGCCCCAATTGTGGATCCCTTACTCAAATCAACTAATGTTTGCTCAATAGCAGTCCCCCTGAACTGAGTAGTCCCCTAAATTGAGGCCATGAAACTACTTACGTGAGCAAGTACTATCCAATGTGAGTACTGGTTGAAGAGTAGGAAAAATATAACCAAGGAAAAACATGCAGAAAAAAATGCTGCACAGAATCACTGCAAAGTAGACCCTCACCACTGAAGTGCTGAAAAATCATGGGAAGCTTCTCTGTCGACGGATGTCAGAAAGAAACTCACCTTGGAAACTCCGCAAACAGCCTGGCCCCGCCTCCTATCCAGACTCCTCCCACTTTCTGCCCCATCCATTAGCTACTCTAAGTCAATAAATGCAAAATCTGCTGTTGGATGAATGAAATGCCCAACAGTATCCCTAACTGATTTGACCTTCTTCAAAAATGTTCACCTGAAATATAATTTTATTTCTGCTTTTGAGAGAGAGAAAGAGTGTAGCAGTCATCCCTGAAAACATAACTTTGCCTCCCATACTCAGCAGATAATTTCATGGTTCTGGTGTAACACGGGAAGTCATGGAAGAAAAGGCAGTATCTCAGATGGCCAGAACCAGTCCCATGTAGGGCTCAGAACAGAAATCCTGAACCAGAAATCCACTGGTTCTGCATTGACTAGAGAGTGGAGCAGTGGGGTGATGAGTTTGTGACAACCTATTCTGATGTGCACCCTTAAGGCAAATGGAGAGACTAGTATACTTGCATTCACGTAATTACAGGCAACACAGGGTATGCCAGAGAGGTACAGAGTGAGAAGAAGGCTTCTCGCACCATATGCCACACCTTCATTAATAACATGGAAAATCTGGTCCACTGTATATTAGAATACTTCAGAGATATTCCTATAGTCTTCTGAAATTATATTCTTCCCGCTCAGTTCTAACTGTCAATATTAAAAAAAGTTCATTGCTACCTACACACATTTCACTTTTTATAATTTAAATCCATTTCCGTTATCAATGATTATTTTAAAGAGCTTTTGCTACCATATTTTCTGTTTTCACCTCCCTTGTCCCCTTCAACTGAGGATTTTAGTATGAAGATGTGATTTTTTTGTTTTAGCTGTTCAAATCCTGGCTCCTTCAGTCTATGTGGCAAAATGTAGTCAAAGCTATGGAGCCAGCTGTGCTCTAAAGCCAGAGACACCGAAGAGCATCATGAAAAGATGAACTCCCCCTTTAGAGGCTGCTGCCTAGTGATTATGCCCTACCACCTCCTTTATATACTCCTTCAGAGCAGAGACCATGGCTTTGTTTCTAGATGGGAATGTAGATTATATAGTCTCGGCACTGAGTATGCTCATTGGATTCTTGATCTCTCCCCAGGGAGTGTGGAGCTAATTCTTTCTGTCAGATAGGCAATCAGAGGGGCCTTGAAGAGGATACACCTCCATAATACAATACTCCTATCTGACTGCTCTGATATGGCACCATTGACCAGAACAGAATACAGGGCATTCAGGAAATGAAAGGATGTGGTTTTCCCAGTGAATCTCACCCACCTAGAAAGAGGTTAACCTTTCTGATTAATGTATAACTCCTCTTCCCTTGTGGAAATCAGCTACATTGAAAATATTGCAGACCTAAGGTCCATGGGCCCAGTGAAGGTCTGGAATCCAAGTGATTCTGCACCTCATTCCCTATGACCAGGTCTTTTATTATTATTTCCATTATTCTGGCCTATCTAGCCTTACTATTGATATGTAGTGATCTTATATAGGAGTAAAGGAATACAATGCTCTTTACTTGCATTGCTTAAGCCAAGGATTTGGCCAAGAATGATAATGTAATTTATATCATCATACACCTACATGGATCCCAAAACGCTTTACAACTTTCAGTACCTGTATCAGGTATATCATTCATTCACACTCACAGACCCTTTTAGTACAAAAAATTAGGTAATCATATTCTTTGGAGAGCCACAGGGGAGTTTGGTAACAAAATATACGTAAACTGGAATTTGCTAAGGACATCAAGGTAACACTCTGCAAGCTTTTAACACAGTTCCTCATGACTTTCGCATTGGCAAACTAGGAAAATGTGATCTTGATGAAATTACTAGAAGATGGATACACAACTGGTTGAAAGACCATACTCAAAGAGTAGTTATCAATGGTTTACTGTTAAATTGGGAGGGTGTATCTAGTGGGTTCCCTCAGGGGTCAGTCCTGGGTTTGGTACTATCCAGCATTTCCATTAATGACTAGGATATGGAGTGGAGAGTTCGCTTATTAACTTTTAAGATGACACCAAGCTGGGAAGGATTGCAAGCACTTTGGAGGACAGGTTTAACATTCAAAATTACCTTGATAAAATTTGAAAATTTGTCTGAGTTCAACAAGATGAAATTCAATAAAGACAAGCGCAAAATCAAATGCACAACTACAAAATAGGGAATAACTGTCTAGGTAGTAGTGCTGCTGAAAGGATTTTGGGGTTATAGTGTACCACAAACTGAATATGAACTGCTAATGTGATGCTGATATGTGTAACTAGTCTGACTGCCCCGTGCTTCCTTGGTGATGCAGTCTAACAAGTTGACAGGTGCTATGGCTGTAGAGTTCTGCCTTAGCTCCTTATTTCCAACAGAAGTTATAGTCTTTGTTTACAAGTAAAGGATTATAATATCATGTGGGGAATAAGCAGCACCAGCAGATGAATGGCCAGGAAGTAAGGACTAAGGGGGCAGATCCTCAGCTGGTACAAACTGTCATAACTCCTTTAAGGTCACTGGAGCTATAACAATTTATACCAGTTGAAGATATACCTCAAATATCTTAGTTTCATATAGAGGTTGTTTGCTCTGAAGACTGAGGGGAAATAAACGTAAAAAAAGGATACATAATGTGTAGAATTGCTTTTAAGTAGGCTATTTTCCAAAGTCAATAATTATTTACTGACTAGCAAAAATACCCGGCGTTGCTCGTGTCCGTTGGAGGGGGGAGGGGGGAGAGAGCTGAGCGAGTGGGGGGGGGGGCGTTGGAGGGGGGGAGGGGAGGTGAGATTTTAAAAATTTTCGATTCTTACCTGAGGGGGGAGAGAGCTGAGCGAGTGCGGGGTCCGTTGGAGGGGGGGGGGAGAGCTAAGCGAGTGTGGGGTCCATTGGAGGGGGGGAGGGGGGAGAGAGCTGAGCGAGTGTGGGGGCCGTTGGAGGGGGGGAGGGGGCAGAGAGCTGAGCGAGTGCGGGGTCCATTGGAGGGGGGTATTATTACACCATAACTATGTGACAGAGAACAGCAGGTGTTAACCTGCTGCCCAGCTGATGTTAATGGGCTTTAAAGAATTTCACCCCTAGGGGGTGTCAGAGGTGATATTTGAAAAAATTTCGATTCTTACCCTGATTAGGACCCTAAAGCCTATAACTGTACCAAATTTCAAGTCTCTAGCTCAAACGGTGTGGAAGGAGCAAGGGAACATACATACATGCACGCATGCATACACCATTTGACTTTTATATATATAGATATACAGCAACTTTAAGTGTTAACACCTTTCAGTAAGTAATGAATCCAGATAACATATATTAACATAACAAATATGTCCTTTCAACTAAATTAGGCTTGTTACAACAATAAAATAAAACTACAAAGTAAAAATAAAATTATATTTTTAAAGGAGATAGAAAAACCCAGTAACAAATAAGACATGTTTTGGTACATGTGCCAAGGCGAATAAGGCAAACCATTTTAAAAGGGCAAGCAATAAGGTTGGAAGAAGTAAAGATGAATCACAGTGCCTGAATTATGAGAGAGGACAAGCATGAGACAAGCTCTGCAAATACAAAGATCAATTTTTAAAGCGCTTCAAAAGTAATCAAGTATAGATTTTGAACTTGTTTCAATTTCAGATGTAAACAATCCAAACCAAAGGACATCACAGGAATGACAGAAATGACAAATTATATGAGCATATGAAACAGTAAGAAGACCCTTGCAACAATTAAGCCAAGAATTATCAGACCTGGTTGAAAAATAGGGAAAATTGAAATTCTCCCTACCCCTTTTTTATTTGAAATCAAGTGTCAATAATTTCTGATTAGCTCTTAATGTTCCTAAGGACTGGCTATTTTCAACATCAGAGGCAGTGGTATTTCAATAGGGCAGGGGAGGGCAAACTGCAGCCTGCCAGCTATTTTAAGCTGGTCCTTGAGCTCCTGCTGGGGAGCGGTGTCTGGCGTTTGCACCTCTCTGGCACTCGAGCTGGGGAGCAGGGATGCAGGGTGTTCCACATGGCTCTCAGAAGCAGGCGCATGTCCCTGCTCCAGTGCACAAGCCGGGGCTCAGGGTTGGGGGTCACTCCATGCAGATCCCGGAAGCTGCAGCACGAGCCCCCTGTGGCGCTCAACCTGGGGAGCAGGGTCGGGGGCCACTCCACATGGCTCCCGGAAACAGCAGCATAGCCCCCCTCCAGCACTCCAATGGGAGCTGCAGGGGTGGTGCCTGTGGACGGGGCAGCATGCAGCGCCGCCTGGCCATGCCTCCGCGTAGGATCCGGAGAAGGGACATGCTGCTGCTTCTGGAAGCTGCTTGACCTAAGCGCCGCCCATAGCTTGCACCTCCAAACCCTTTGGTCCCAGCCCAGTCCCAGCTCCTACACCCCAAAAAATTTGCCTACCCCTGCAAAAGTGGATAAATGAGTGAAGTAATTGTGGTATACATATTCATGTGTGTGCAGTGAGGGGGATAGGTTTTTCGTATACCATGCTCATGAGTATCTTAAAACCTAAACAGATACATATAATATATTTGTAGGCACTGTAGGACGCGCAAGACATTGTTACAGTCCAGGGGCCTAGTAGTAGTAAGCGCTCCCTCGGCCCCCCTCCTGGAATGGGCACTGAGCCATAAACAGCGCTCCCAAGGTAACGGCAATTTGTTATCTTCTGGGAAGATGAGCTCAGAACACAGTCCTGCAGTTCTCTGCTGTGTTTTGTCTGCCTTCTGCTGCTCTTTCTCGCTTTGCTATCTGTATGTGCTTGAAAGCAAGTTCCCAGCTGTATGAATGTTTACGCCGTCTGTGTGAGAGCAAACGCGTGGGAAACTAATTGGGGAAACTAAGGTAGAAGTACGTAGTCATTGAGTGTAACCAATCAATTGTTGCTTGCAAATGAGATATGAGTATGTATGAGATGTAAATGTGTGAGTGTACTTAAGCCCACTCCTGTGGGCTATCTTTGGGGCTTTCCTTACTCTTTTCCCCGGCCTACGGCTCCGAAGAGACCGGGTACTCCTTCTGCGGTCGCGCTGATCTGATAAGCCCCCTCAGCGCCAGGACCGGGACCTTCCAATAAACTCACCTACTTTACGTGTGTGTGCCTTGTCTCGCAATCTCCAAAGTACCTCACAACAGGCACAAACATGTACCGTAGTTTTCGCCCTATAGGACGCTCCGGCCTATAAGACGCCCCCGAGTTCTTCAATAAAAAAGCCGGACAAAAAAAAAAAAAAAAAAAAAAAAAAAAGCGCCTCGCTCTCCCGTCCCCGCCGCGCGGGCGGGCTGCTGGGAGCGCGCCGCTCTCCCGTCCCCGCCGCGCGGGCGGGCGCTCCCAGGGGCCCGAGCTGCTCTCGTTCCCCGCCGGCCCCAACACATGCGGGTGGGCTCGGGGGGGAAGCGCCGCCCCGCCCCGCCCGCCGGGCCACCTGCAGCCGCCCCAGCTCCAGCTGCCCGGTAAGTGGTTTCATATATTCGGCATATAAGACGCCCCCCCTAATTTTGAGGTTATTTTGGGGGGTTAAAAGGGCGTCTTATATGCCGAAAAATACGGTATATAAAGTTCTTTGGGATTCTTCTAGAATCTAGATATAAGGTAATTATGTACAAGCAATGATTTTAAGCTGTGTGGACAGATTTTTGAAATATTAAATAAATGAAATCTACATGATTAAGAGATCTAACTGGAGAAGTAACTGATAAATAAGAATTAAAAGAACTACAGGATTTTCTACTTTTGAAAGAAATATAATGAAAGAAAAATTACCCTTGGAAAAAATGAATACTAGTTATGCAGGTCCCATTACCTATACCTACAAACAACACTACTCATATTTACCATCAAATTGCAGCCACATAGGTTTACAGTTCTAAAGATCTTGATTTGTACTCACAAAAGTACTGTGAAATGGACATAAATCTGAACTCCTTTTAGTATGCATTATAAAAGATATTTGAACTCATGGGCCCAGTTCTGAATTCCTTACTCAGACAAAACTCCCACTGAAGGACAGACTTTCAACTGAATTAAATGCAGTCTTAAATTTAGCTATTTCAAATCCAATGATGCAACAAAATTAAACTGATGTCAGGATCACTGTATCTGCAGTTTTTGACGCACATAGTGATAAGAAGATGGTGGCCATTGGCTGTCTTATATTTTGTAGATATTGAAATAATAATGCCTGGGATAAATTCTTACTAGAAATCATCTGTCATGATTGATTAGAAAGATAATCTTCAAAGTGTACATGCGCTGAATGCCAGAGAGCAGTTCAGGTCTAAGCGGTCTATTTTTCAGTGTGTCTAAATGTACAGGTATTCTAAATAATTTTTGGATTTAGAATAGAGAAGTAATAAAGACTTGATTCATGGTTGTTTCAGTTGAATGGCTAGCTCTACAAATTGGACTGACATGGTTCATACGGGTCATGATTATGAAGAAATGGCAGAATCTACAAACATGCTCATGCATATCAATTATAAATAGAAGAAAAGAATGGGACAGAATTTATTTTAGTTAGTTTGGAAATGCAAAGCGGGTGAATTCAAAATAGGATGCACTATGGCACATTTAGTAAAATATTAATAAGATCCAGAAAACAAAGATGCATTTTTGGAAATTAATCCAGTCATAAGAAGGTGCTACTGAAGAAAATCAAAAGCAATTGGATCAAACAAACAAGAAGACAGGTGGATTTTGCTGAAAAGATAGCGTACATTCAAAGAGACTGGGGAAAAAAGAAGAGAGAAACGTTGACTGGGAATTAGTGGCTCAATTTCAGGTCTGTCCTGGGTCTTCTATTACAGAACAGGGACACCTTACTAGAGAACAATATAGAACATTCATCAGGGGTATACATTAAATTACCATAAAAAAACTGATCAAAAGACTTTACGGACCCAACAAACACTGAAAATTCACCTCAAATTAATACAACACTAGCACAAAAACTTTTTCTTAGGTTTCCTTGTTAATTGAGAGATTGCACCAGCATATATCTAGGTCCAGTATAAGTTTGTTATTTTCTCCATCGATGCTCAGAGTTGTGAGTAAGGTGTCTCCATAGAGAACCAAGAACAAAATTGTCTGTGAAGCACCAGCAGCTCTTTAATACTTTATAGTCCTAGGAAACATAAAACTGTTTAAAATTTGATTTTTGAGATGATTGTATGTTACGTACTCACCCTATTGTTAAAATATTTTGGATTTGCCTTTTCTTCTCGGATTTTGTCAATCTATTAAATATATCACCAAGACAGCCTTTTTTCATTTCAAAAATATTTTCCATCCAAATTTCATGTGAAAAGCCACTTTGCATCTCTGTTTCTTCCTAAATTATTCTTTCTCCTGTTTTTTTCCTCTCCTCTCCAGTTTTCCAGAGAAATTAATTGAGAGACTCCATTTAATTCAAAATTCTGCTATTTGTAATCACAGTAATGTTATACCCAGTCAGCTTGGTACTCTGATTTTTAAATCCTTTGCCTGGATTCTGATGAGGCTTCAGATCAATTTTAGGATTTTTGTTATTTACATACTATAAGAACAAGGGTTCAATTGCACCACGATCTCCTTCTGATGAAAACAATTACTACAGTACCCCGGGGGCTACAGGACCCCGAAGCCTGAGCCCACCTGAGTCCGCCCATCTGAGTCCTCCCACCTGGGTAGAGGGCCAAAGCCAAAGCCCCATTGTGCAGGGAGGGGATGGGCAAAGCTGAAGCCCAAGGGCTTCATCCCCAGGCAGGGGACCTGTAATCTCAGCCCCACTGCACAAAGCTGAAGCCCTCAGGCTTCAGCCACAAACAGTGGGGTTCAGGTTTGGCTTTGGCCCCTGGCCACAGCAAGTCTAAGTCAGCCCTGGCAACCCCATTAAAATGGGTCTGCAGCCCACTATGTGGTCCTGACCCACAGCTTGAAAATAGTGAGATAGCACAAGCTGCATTGCTTTCAACAGATAGCTGCATTGCTTTCAACAGATAGCTGATTGCAATCTATTATTTCTGTTCCTTCTGCCCCAGATAGTACAGTAGAGGACCTTTTCCAGTGTTTGGCTATATTGAGAGTGAGCTGGCTAAAGCTCAGTCTAGATATGTTGATTGATTGGGGAAACCAATCGGAAGATATGGTGAGGATTATACCTGCTTCTTTGATTAAGGTATCTGTCTCTCACTTCTCACTCACAATTGCAAATGGTGTATCTAATTAGATTCCTAATTACTGTAGGATGATCACATTTCAGCAGGAACCAGACTGTTCTCTTTCATTTGTGTCTGGCCAGAGGTTGAGATTTATTGATTTATTTTTGGGGGCAGGGAAGGGGGAAGATATGTATTTTATTACCATGATTCATGTTTTTGTCACTACAGAATTAAATTACAGCAATATGCTCTTCATGGGGCTACATCTTAAATCCATTCAAATGCTGAACAAAATGCAGAATGCCGCAGCCCACTTGTTAAGCAAGGTATATATCTGTCAGGACATTACACCAATGCTTGTTATCTTCACTAGGTACCTGTAGGTTTCTAGGTAGAGTTTACTTTAAGGAGTTGTTTTTGATCCTGTGAATTCCTGGCCACTAGCATTACCATAATACCAATAATGTAAAATAACAACAAAACCCATGTGGCTCGCAACCTGCCTACTTGAGAGATCAGCTCTATTCCTGCACTATGCTGTCATTGGCAGAAGTCCTGGAGGTTTTTCTCCTTCCTCTGCAGTGTGTGGCATGGGTCACTTGCTGCATCTTGAAGTTTTTAAACCATGATTTGTGGACTTCAGTAGCTCAGACATAGGTGAGAGGTTTATTGCAGGAGTGGGTGGTGAGATTCTGTGGCCTGTGTTGTGCAGGAGGTCAGACTAGATGATCATAATGGTCCCTTCTGACCTTAAAGTCTGTGAATCTACGAATCTGTTGACTATTCTTTTACTGGATGGGGGTGCTACTTAAGGGCAACATTGGAGGAAAGTGAGATATTGTACTTTTGTTTTTTTGTACTGTAAGATTTAACTGGTTGTCATCAATATATGATGGAAATTATTGCTGCATTTAACTACACAGAAATGTCAAAGGAGTTGAACTCTGTGTCAGATACCTTTTTATAATCCTATATATCTAATAAATAAATCTAAAACAAAAGCTCCTTGATGGAGTGACCAGCCATGTTTGTTGTCTGTGAAGTCTGCTTTACTCCTATGGAACTATATAAATGAATGCAAATATAAGATATTCCCTGCTTTCTATAATTAGTTATATGCACAATACTATCTGTTATTTTATTTGCTGCAGAGCAGTTTGGAATGCACTCTCTCTCTCTCTCTCTCTCTCTCTCTCTCTCTCTCTCTCACACACACACACACACACACACACACACACACACACACATGACAGATAGACATCTCTTTAAAGGAAAACTGTAAACATGTTTCTCAGGCAAACAGTTTTCAAGTTCAAAAGGTGAGCTCACTTTTTCTCTGTAAATATACAGTGAAATGAATTTCAACCTAAAGGACCAAATTCATCCTTAGTGGGCCTTCGTGAGCTTCAATGCATTACACTGGGTGAATTTGATTATGATGTTTAACTACAAAGGTATTTCTGAGAGTACAGGCAGCATAGGTGCTGGAACTAGGGATGCTGGGGGTGTTGCTGCACCCCCTGGTTTGAAGTGGTTCCCATTACATACAGAGTTTACAGTTTTGTTCAACAGCTCTCAGCACTCCCACTATAAAAAATTTTCCAGCACCCTGACTGGTGGTAGCATTCATTTGCTACAAAAGATAATAATTTGTACACTGCCAGTAATGAAGCCTTGTGTAAATGATTGTCAACTATTTTCCATTTAATTTAATATTGATGTAAATGATCAGGAAAAGTATATATTTAAATAAAAGGTTTAGTTTTTAAACACAAATTATTTTGCTTAATTCTAAAACCAGCATTAGATGATGCTGGAAACTAGTTTAAAATCTTTTACGCAGGGTTCCCACATTTTGAAGGTGTGTTTATATTAAATGAAGAGACTGCTATAGGTTCACTAATTGCATGAAATCGTTGGCTGGATCTACAGTTAAGCTGCTTGCAGGATAAACTATTGTTGAATCTAGTAACTGAACCACAACTGAGCTAAAAGATTCATCTCCAAGTGTTGCAGGAAAAAAAGAAACATAGCTGACCTGCTACTTGTAAATTAAATGGAATGGTTGTTGTATATTGACAAGAGGCATTCTGGAGGTGTTGCAAGCTCAAGATATTTCAACTAATGCTTTGTCACCTTTTGGCTAAAAAGGCACCAATGTAATAAATGATGTCATTTTTAATAACATGGCTCCCCTCTGCACTGAACTCAGAAGTATTCATTTAATTAAAAACTTGTTTTGAAAATAATTCTTACCTCATGAATTTTCAGAATTTCTCAATTAAGCAAGATGGACACTACTTTTAAAAGCATACACGTCATACTGATAGTTCCAAAGAGTTACTTTAGATTTGAGTATACAGGAACTCGGATCAAATACTCTTACAGGTCACTTAAATTTAGATATTTCACATTAAGATGAAAATGAATACCATCATTCTGACTTTGCTCTTAGTAACAGTAGTAGCATCTTTACTTACTAGTATAAATTAGTGTACATAATGCTGTTGGCTAAGTATCAAATATGGTCTAGTAGCTCCTAATAGTTATTTTAAATCTTGATTAGGTAACTAATTCTCCTATTAATGTGTAAGAATATTTTTCCTACCTTTAGGTGCCACCTGTAGAAATTGCTTATGGAGTGTGCTAAGTTGTGAAATAGTTAGGGTACCATTTACAGATGTCTCTACAGGTGGAGGCCGTGGTGGAGGGATAGGATCTGGAATTACTTTTACATCATGGCTTATGAAGAAGTCTGTCTCATCTAAAACCAGTTCATATTGGATTCTCGTAGAACATTCAATATGGTGGCGTGCAATCTCAGTTAATTTGTCAACACTAAAATTGAAATGCAGGAAGCAATTATTACTTTAAAATGCAAGATGTAAAGAGTCAAATTCTGAAATATTTCATCAATGGGAGATTTTCTCTGTCAAGGACCACAAATCCTCTGTGTGGATCATGGGAAGGAGGGTCAACAGGAGGCCCTATGAACAAGCTAGTTATTTCTCACTACAACTTGGCAGCATGCTCTATTTATGACTGCTGTGGGAAGTCCACTTAAAGTGGAATCCCAGTCATAGAGAAAACCCAATGGAAAAATAGTATAGATTGTGATTTTCAGAACTCCAAAGAGCAAACGAGATGATGTGTATTTGCCTGACCTCACTCTGTCCACCTACTTCAGCCTGTCATGTGCCCCTGCATGGACTCCTGGATCTACTGAGCACATTCTGCAGGGAAAGGAGTAATACTGCTCTGGAGGTATACATACTTGGATATTACAGACGGAAGGGTCTAACCTGCACACAGAAGATCCCCTCTACATAAGAGTCAGGGAGTCATGATTAGGCCCAAAGATACACACCTTTTGGACACTGGAGACTAATTTGTGTTACAAAGCAGGCCCTCATGTTCTTATGATATTTAAAATAACTTCCGTCAACTGCTATACACGGTGGGTTTAACAAAAGGTGGAGGATTCTGGAATAGCAGAAGCATAGCAAACAAGATCCCAAAATTCCAAGGTGGCAGGAGCCACTACTTGATATTGTGGCTTCCTGTGAACAAAATTTCTGGTTCTCTACTGGTGCTCATAAGTGTAACTGTATTTCCTAAGAAACAAATAAGACCGAACAGTTGTCTATATCATTGGTGACTAGACTTTTTAACTTTCCAAGGTATGCAGCACTATAGGGCATATATCATAAGGCAAGATCAAGTCCCAAATCCTGAGAGTAAAATTAGCAAGCAAGATAATTAATGTTTATACATTTTTACAAATTATTTCTTTATGTCACCTGTCTGAACAATTATTTTTAACAGCTTTACTATAACTTTTCTCTTTTACAAAGATACCAGGTCTATTTAAAAATTAATCTATTTAAAAATATGTTACCTGGACATCTCTGCTAGGAATCTGGCTCCAAGCCACTTTTCCATAGATTTGTAAGTTTCTTCTGCTTTCTTTACTAGTTCTTCAACAAATGTTAATGCCTTTGTCTTTATCAGCAGTAGTCGAGATTTTGCAGCTTCCTCTGTTGAAACAGTAATTTCAGAATAATAATTTATTTATATAACCTGAAGCCTATTTTCAAACTTACTTAGGCATCTAAAGTTAAGCACCAAAACCTGCACTCAAGCATCAAAATGCCTGTTTAGGTTTCCTGTATTCATATATTACCTTATATGTTGAAAAGAGGCTTGGCACTGTGAGAAAAGGAACAGTCTCCTGCTGTTTCATTCCTACTCTATTCAGGAAAATGGGACTTTATGCATTCTTTGTGAATAAACAGGATTGCATCAAACAAATACCTGACTCCCTCTAACAGAAACAACCAAGAAGATCCTGAATATTGGTTAACTGCTCAAGTCAATATTATTTAATTTGTTCTCTTACAATGAATAGCTGATAGCAGAAGGATGACAGGAAAGAGAAGAGAAAGACTTAAAAGTACTTTCTCTTCTATGCGGAATATATTTATTTAAAAATTGTCTACTACCATTTTTTTAAGTTTCCAGGATTCTTCAGACCCCTTTTTTCCCCACCATTCACTCAATAAACTTTCAACAGAAAGTTTGCAGACAGTTTCAACTATTAAAAAAAATCTAAATTGGGAATGATGATCGACTTCCACAATGTAGCTCACTGAACTAGTTACATACCTTCATATTCAAGGGCACTAAAATATTCCTGTTTCATTTTAAGCTTTAATTCCTGTTTCTTTAGTTCCTCTGGTGTTAGAGGAATGGGAGTGGCTTCAACCACAGGTGCTGGAGAAGGAACACCTGCAAAGAAAATAAAATATTTTCACCAAAAATAAAATCATATAATCTTTGGACTGCATATATGTAAACAGCACAGCATAGTACAATTTGTTTTATGGAAGATAGGTCTTTTCAAATGAATCTGATACAATTTTTATGAGATTACAAGTTTGGTGGATTGATATAATATCCTTAGACTTTTGCAAGGCATTATTACTGCACGACATCCCAATTAAAAAAATTAACACTATACTAAATCCGTGTAGCACCTATTATTTGGATTAAAACTGGGATACTAATAGAGCTCAAAATATAATTGCTAAAGGGAAATGATTATCTAATGGATTTGTTTCTAGTGGGGTTCTAGATGATCATAATGATCCCTAATCTATGACAATTTGCAGGTACACGCAGTACATTTTGAATGCTAAACGTCAGTCAAATTCAAAGATGAAGTAAATGGTGATAAAAGTTCTATGTTGATAAGAAGGGCCCTAGAAATTAATGACCATGAAAAACACAGCACATGAAATTTGGTCTCCTCCCATGAAATCTAATCTTTTGTGTGCTTTTACCCTATACTATACAGATCTCACAGAGGAGATCGGCTTTTCTCAAATTGGGAGTCCTGCGACTCCTACAATTACAACCCAGTGAAATTTCAGATTTAAATAGCTGAAATCATGAAATTTATGATTTTTAAAATCCCATGACTATGAAATTGACCAAAATGGACCGTGAATTTGGTATGGCCATATTGGTAAGTCATCCTATTAGTTACTTTTACGTGGTGGACCTAAAGCCTGCAATTAAAACAATAACACTTTAATATTATAAAGCTATTTTATAATTTTGGTTTTTAATATTGTGTTGGCAGTTTATTTGTAGTCAAAGCACTTTGACTGTTAAGTGTTGTTAAGTACAGATAATGATAACTTTTCTTCCCCAACAACTGACTTGCAGCTGCTGTGGTGGTGCAACAGGATACCAGACCAGTATATCAGGTTGAACATAACTCTAATGATCAAATCTAAAGGTAACAAAATTGAGTGCAGCAAGTTATATCACTCTTTCAGTAAATATGCTGCTGCACTTCCTACAAGATTAAAAAAAATTGTATTGTGCATTCCTAGGATGTGAAAGCCATAAGGTGACCTGACAGCAAATGTGAAAAATCAGGACAGGGTATAGGGTGTGTGTGTGTGTGTGTAATAGGAGTAAACCCCCTCCCCCCAAAAAATCATGACTGTCCTTATAAAATCAGAACATCTGGTCACCCTAGATATAAAAGTTGATCAACTCTTCCACTCTCCGGAGATGTACAACAGCACTCTATATGGCATAAAATGAAAAATGTATCCCTTAATATCTTACCTTATATTGTGAGGAAAGATGGTTCAGGCACTTGACTTAGATTCAGGAGATCTGATCTCTGACTCGGACCATTTGTGTAACCTTGGGCAAGTCATTTAGTGTATGTCTACACAGCAAAAAACAAACAAACAAAAAACCCTGCAGCAGCAAGTTTCAGAGCCCGGGTCAAAAGACTTGCTTTTGTGCTATGGGGATGAAAATAGCAGTGTTGGGCTGGAACTTGGCCTCTGAAACCCGGGTGCTGGAGGGTGTGTTGTCTTGGAGCTCTGACTCCAGTCCAATCCTTTATGTCTACGCTCCTATTTTCAGCACTGAAGCATGAGCCCCCTAGCCTGAGTCAATTGACCTGGGCTCTCAGCTCACTGCTGCAGGTGTATTTTAGCTTTGTGGACATATGCTACGTGACTTGCCCAAGGTTACACAAGTAGTCTGTGGTAGAGAACAAGGTGTTGTTTTTTCTGTGTAGACATACACATACTCTCACTATGATTCATTTGCCCATTTTTTTAAATATGTTCTTTCCTCCACCATTTGTCTATCTTCTCTATTTAGACTGTCAACTATTGAGGCAAAGACGGTCTCTTATTATGTGTACATACAGGGCCTATTACAATAGGGCCCTGATCTTAGTTGGGACTCTAGGTGCTAATAGGATGAAATTAAATAATACATTGTTTATACCTTGTCAGAATGATGATAGAGCAGGGACAGAACTGATTGATCCATCATATTATAAAGACTGATACATTATATCCACATTATAGTGTGGAATAATAGCCTTGGACTATTTTTATCCTGTTCCTTATTAATAAAGTAAGCAGTATTTATATGGTTTTAGCTACATCAGGAGATTAATGTTAGAAAAATACCAGCATTTTTTTAAAACATTGACATAATTTGAAAAAAATGTACAATGTGTACATTTCCAAAGCAATGCAGAGAAAAAGATTATCTAGTATTACTTTCTGGTATTACTTTGAACATTTATCCCTAAATATTATTTGTGATTTAATTCACCCAACTATCACTCAATAGTCTATGGATTTCTTTATCACTACCATGTCAGCATGCTGATATATCATTTTTGAACTATCAAAAGAAAAGAGAAAAAAGAATTAAATTTTTGTAGTTAGTCTCTTTTTAACATATGTTCATTTAATTTGAATAGTTTTATGCTCTATTTTTAAAAGAAAAGCACACGCTTCAGTTACCTTTCTTTTTGGTGGGTGATTTTGGAGGTGGTTTCTTGGCATCTTTGGCACCCTTTCCAGCACCTTTGCCTCCTGCTGCCTGAGCAGGTTTTTGACGTTCTTGTTCTTTCTTTTCTAGTTGCTGGCGTTCTTTTTCTTCCTCAGCTTCTTTTGATTGTATTTCAGCAGTTACCTTAATATTCATATTAATATTTTAAACTAAACTATTCTGTATCTATAACATACAATTAATATTTTGAACAATCTATCTTTTATTTTCTACTAGTGATTGCTGCTGGATGTATAAGTTAGATATTTTGATTCTTGATTTCATATCTGATCAGTATAGGATTATTAAATAAGAAAACAGTTGTTAAAACAAAAAAACAAGAAGGAAAAAGATGGCGGCTTTAAATATTTAACAGAAGAAATTATTTAAGTATTAAAGGGAAGCAGGGGAAGTAGACCAACTGGTAACCAAAGCAGAGCTATACTTCAGCTACTAAGGGTATGTCTTCACAAGCAACATTTAAGCACTTCCGTTAAATGTTAAAAGCTTTAACGTGGCTGTGTAGTCGTGGTACCAGCAGTGAGAGAGAGAGCTCTCCCAGCACTATAAAAAAAACACCGCCATGAGGGGGGTGGCTCCAGTGTGGTCTACACTGCTACTTTACAGCACTGAATCTTACAGCACCCAGGGCGGGGGAACGTTTCACACCCTTGAGCGAGAAAATTGCAGCACTGCAAAGTGGCAGTTTAGACAAGGCCTGAGTTAAGTTATCTTAAGGCATTCATGGTAGAGGACAATATGTCTGACTATACTGTAAAAGTGCAGAAAGGTGGGGAAAGTCATCAGTCATAGTCACTAACCCAGTACCTGCCTTTTGAAACTAGCTGTAAAGCAACTAGCACACTTTTGACATTATAAAACAAAGCTGGAGAAGTCTTGTGAAGTCTAATTTCTTCTTGAAGATTAATTTTTAGAAGGTTTAAGAAAAACTGTACTAAGGGGCAAATACTGATCCCTCCTCCTTATTGCACAGGTCATTTCTAATGCCAGGATTGTTTGGTTCCACCATATAAAGAAGCGGGAGGCAGGATTTTAGTGGATATACACAGAGCAGAGTTCTGAGGAGGAACTACTACTATGCTGATTCTGCCATTTCCCCCTTTATAGCAGGGATGTATTAGGGCTCCACAGATTACTGAAACATCAGAAGTGGAATAGCAGCCATGGAGCTGAGACACCAATCTATGACTCTGGTATTTGGACTGGAAAGATTTAGATCTAACTATTTAGCCAATCTGTCAACCTTTACTAAACAAAGCATTTCTTACCATATTTGATATTGCTGTTACTGCTGCTTGCCAAGTATCAATGATAAGTTTCTCATCTGCCTCAAAGTTAAATGTTAAATTTTCAGAGGAATTCTCCTCTTTATTGTTCTTTAGTTGAATTGCTTTGCTTTTCTGCTTGATGACATTTATTTCAGGAGAAGGGGGTCTACGAGGAACCATGGGAATCCTTGAAAACAAAATAAGAAATAACTCACTATCCCTACGGTGTACTATGCGTTTACATGGTGCAATTAAGTTATATTAAGAGAACCAGAATCCCATTTTCAAAGTCTGTGATAGCAATGGAAAAAGGAGGAACCCTCCCTCAGTAGTAAAATTTGTGGAAGACTCAGAATCATGTTGATTAGTCTAGAGTAGAGAGGTTTATAAGGAACTCAAGACTGATCTAAACAAAACAAGGGGATTAGACAACAAGTAATACACACTGGATGGACTGATATTAACTACTCATATTATCTATATATATAAAAGTCAAATGGTGTATGCGTGTATGTATGCGTGTATGTATGCGTGTATGTATGCGTGTATGTAAGCTTTCTCCTTCCACACCGTTTGAGCTAGGGACTTGAAATTTGGTACAGTTAGAGGTCTTGGGGTCCTAATCAGGGTAAGAGTCGAAAATTTTTCAAATCTCACCTCTGACGCCCCCCAGGGCTGAAATTATTTAACCAATCACATTTAGTGATTATTTAGGCCAATCACAATTATTTAGGCCAATCACATCAGCTGGGCAGCTGCTGTTTTCTGTGACATAGTTATGATGTAATAATACCCCCTCCAACAGACACCGCACTCGCTCAGCTCTCTGCCCCCTCCCCCCTCCAATGGACCCCGGAATCCCTTAGCTCTCTGCCCCCTGTCCCCTCCAATGGACCCCGGAATCCCTCAGCTCTCTGCCCCCTCCCCACCTCCGACGGACCCGAGTTGGGTTTGGTCGGAGGGTAAGTGAGGTAGGGGTGTCGGGTTTGGTCGGGGGGTGAGGTGGGGGTGTCAGGTTTGGTCGGGGGGGTGAGGTGGGGGTGTCGGGTTTGGTCGGGGGGTAAGTGAGCCGGGGGTGTTGGGTTTGGTCTGGGGGGGGTGGGAAGGTGTCTGGGTGGGTGAGGGGTGAGGTGTGGGGGTTGGGGTTGGTCAGGGGGTGTTGGGTGTGGTGGGGGTGTGTGGTGGGGGGGTAAGGTGGGGGTGTTGGGTTTGGTTGGGGATTGAGGAGGGGGGTCGGGGTTGGTCGAGGGGTAAGTGAGGTGTGGGTGTCGGGTTTGTTTGTGGTGGTAGGTAGGGGTGTCGGGTTTGGTTGGGGGGGGGAAGTGAGGTGGGTGTGTCAGGTTTGGTCTACGGGAGGTGAGGTGTGGGTGTTGGTCAGGGGGTGTTGGGGTTGGTAGGGGGGAGACGTGGGGGTGTTGGGTTTGGGTGGGGGGGGGTGAAAATATGAGTCGGGGTTGGTCGAGGGGTAAGTGCGGTGGGGGTGTCGGGTTTGGTTGGGGGGGTGAGGTGGGGGTGTCAGTTTTGCTCTCTGCCTCCTTCAATGGACCCCGCACTCGCTCAGCTCTCTGCCCCCTCCCCACCTCAGACTGACCCGAGCAACGCCGGGTATTTTCGCTAGTATATATATATATATTGATGGGGTCTTGATGAACTGTAACTGTTCACATATCAATACAAGTATTGTTATGCACAGCATTATGCCATTGTTATATACAAGTGGTAGTATATTCGCACCTTTAATATTGTGTTTAATTTCATGCACCCAGCAGGGCTGCTTTAACTTATGTTCAGTTGACCACAACCTCAGAGGCCATGCACATGAACTTTTAAATATTAAACATTTCAGACAAAATTAACTATAATTAGTTGCAGGATTCATTGGGGAACTGTCATAATTTGGGGGAAAGAAGGAACCTTTCATCTGGGAGCTTTTGTTGTTTTGTTACTGCACAGAGTATAGATGGGGCAGACAAAAATGTATATTAAATACATTACAATACTCAACATCTATCATATGGCTGTGATCATCATTATCTATCTAACAGTTACACATGCACAAACAAACTTGTATGCTCCATTAATGTTACTTTTTTATGATGCAGTTTTTACCTTCTTGACTTGCTTTGTTCCACAGATTGCTCTACATTAACAATATCCAATAATGGGGTTCTAGCAAACTCTTTACAGGCCTCTGTTGGCATTTTGCCTTCCATTCCCCTGTAATAATCATGTAGAAATCTCTTTGTATCTTGGAATCGGTCCACTTCAACCTTCAGAAGGAAAGACAGATTTACATTCAAAACATGATGGAACAAATCATTTTCTCTTTTTTATACCCTGAAGTAGAATATCAAAAGCAATGCCTACATCATTAGAGCTTGATGGAGGTTAGAAAATAGGACTGGTCGATTGTATGTGTTTCAGTATCTTATAATAACTACATACTACAGCATATACTGGAAAAGTACATTTTCAGAAGGTATGTCCAAAACTTTAACACAGATATTTATAAGATTTAATAACAATATCAGCTATGAATTAAGAAATATATTTAAAAGAATATATAAATATATTGATATTTAATTCTGACACACACATTATATCCATAAAATTATATGAAAACAAATCAACCACGTGCACCTAAACTGTAATTAAACAGATTTTAATACATTTTAAATCCAAATTATTAAAAACCTTTAATAATAATATAAAGCAAAATAAAATTTATTAAAATAACCAAGAAAGAATTAAGAATAGCAGCCGTGTTAGTCTGTATCCGTAAAGAAAGTGAGGAATACTTGTAGCACCTTAGAAACTAACTAGTTTATTTCAGCATAAGCTTTCGTGGGCTATAGCTTTATCGGATGCATAGAAATACAATCCATTATAGGCCACGAAAGCTTATGCTAAAATAAACTGGTTAGTCTCTAAGGTGCTACAAGTATTCCTCGCTTTCTTCAAGAAAGAATTATAATTGTGTAAGCTGTTTAAAGAAAAAACAAGGGGATTTTGTAAGGTTCAAGACATCTATTTATTTCAGAGTGAAGCCAAAAAGCATAAGCACCTGTCATGCTTTGATTTATTAAACCAGTAGTGTCGGAGTCTCTAACTGACAAAACGGCACTGCATATTCATGGGAAAATGCACAAAACCACATTCACAAAAAGAATAAAAATCTCATATTGTAAAGCAGCCAGTTGGTCATAGTTAAAGATAAAAATTCTTCTGGCTGGTTACAGAAAACAAAAGTGGATGGAAATCTGATACAGACTAGTTAGGGATTTCAGACTTCATAAAAATGAATATATAAAATCTATGCTGATACAATAATATGAATACCCGAAGAACATATTATAGAATCCCATAGTAAAACCTACACCAGCAATTAGGAACTATCTGCCTCTTTAGTTGCTATTCTTATTGCCTTCTTTGACAAAGCTGTTGAATGTAAAGGTATAGAGAGCACAATTTCAGACTTTCTACTTTTAGCATGAATAATTTTGCCCATCATTGTCAATGAAGGTTATAGTAGATAAAATTATTATTAACCATGTTAATTACAGTAATATTCAAGGGCCAACCAAGAAAGCGGCCCCCGTTACCCCGTGCTGGCTCTGTACATACGCAGAGCGGTAGATGATCCATGCCCTGAAGAAACTAAGTGTTCTGGAAAAGGTATAACCCACAAGCAGAGTGAACAATGCAATGGTAGCAAATATCATGTCAGTTCCACAGGGGTTGGGAGGGGTTTTGGGTGGGTTTATTTAGGAGGTAACAATTTGAGGGGAAAAGTCAGAAGCAGCTCAGTGACTTCGGAGCCAAAATCCCATTAACTTTCAATCACACTTAGTACTTGATTACACATGAACTTAGTTCATGGCTAA